>VDFB02271358.1:759268868-759496991 GCA_007258455.2 Sequoia sempervirens
TGTGAGAGATGCTCCTCTCAACCTTGACTTGGCCACCTTTACCTTTTGGGCCTCTATTATGCCATCACACTCAAAGTGATTCTCAATACTCTCAATCCAGTCCACAACTGAATCGAGGTCCATTTGTCCACTGAAAAGTGGCACACCCTCCATTGCTTTACCACTCAAAGCCTGCAATGCCTTCAAGAATGGTTCCTCTGCAAGAACAGGATCAAGCTTTGGAGCTTCCTCCTCCAATTCCACTTCTTTTTCCTTGGCTTCTTGCTCTTCTTTGTTCTTTATCTTGTCCTTCACAGTATCTGTTGTCTCTTGGACTTCATCCAGGAGTCTCTCCATCTGAGATATCCTTTCTCTGAGCAACCAGTTATCTTCCTCTTGATCTTCTACCTTCTTTTCTAGTTCTGCATTTTTCACCATGGTTCCTTCCTCTGGTGTATTCTCTCCTACTGACTCAGTGGATTGGCTCATTAATCACAAGCCTTGAATCTAACTCAAAGCTCTGATACCAATATGGTGAAATCTAACTCCAAAGGTTGCTTGCACTATTTTATAGAAGATTTTCCACTATCTCCTACCTAGAACCAGCTACCAAGGGTTCTTGTTGAGCTCAATAGACCATCATAGTCTTGCTCCAACTCTTCTCAAAGAGTTCTCCATTAGTGTCTTACCTTTGGAAATTCAACACCTTTTGTAAACAATGGCTCTTCCTTGTACTTAGAAGGATCTAAGCACCAACTTCTTCATCATGCTAGAACTGCTTGCAGGGGAGCTTGAGACATTAATTTCTTGCATTTCACCTCCAAATGGATGCATCTTGCCTGGTGTTTAAACCTTAAATCACCCGATTTCATGAAACTGCCTAGGTGAGGCCTAAATCCTACTAGCCCTTACCAGTCCATTTTTGGCCTTTTACTCTCAAACTTGCCACACAACCTATCAAAAAAAAATACACTTTCAAACACCCTTTTCAGGGTTTTAAATCTTGCAATAGTTTTTTGACCTTCTTCTGTTCCATACAGTGGATTCCAACACCCTTGGAGAGGAGGCCTATTGCCCTATCTTCTAGGGTTTCCCTGTTCTTTGTTAGAAATCTTCATCCAAAGGAATGTTTGAAGCTTCAACTATTTTAACCTGTCAAAATGTGGCAAAAATCCTCCTGACACCGTACAGATTCCGTACACAAACCCCTTCCCCTGCCTATGCTCTTTACTTTCCTATTCTCAAACTTCTAACCATGCATTCCTAGCTCGCCTAGGGTTTGAGATTTTGAATTGCTATTGCGCTCCCTGCCCTACCTATCATTAAATATTTACAAAAGTGAGGCTTCCCTTCCATATTCTACTAAACTTAGGAAAATACCATGGGTAGAGTTTAGAAGGGAGCCATTCTTTTACCTACACTGCTCAAAACAAAAGTTATCACTCTACACTTTAGTCTATAACTTAGAAACAACAAATCTACTCCAAGAACACCAAATAAAAATGGAGTAATGTTCTACACTATTCTATGACATGAACACAATATTAATTCATCAAATACAGTGTCCAAAAGATCACTGTTTCTCACAATGCAAGGGTAGATACAGAAAATACAGATTTTACCTATTGTTTCCAATCAAAGACTTAACTACAATGCATGGGATCTTACTCAATAAAATATCTAGAGGATCTAAATACTAAAATAAGCTAAGTGAACTCTGTTTCCACGCCCAAAACTATGCATTAAAACATAAAAATCAAAGTTCTGAAAACACACAGAGTTTTCAGAAATCACAAAAAAAATAGAAATTGTTAACCTTGTCTATTCTTTCACAACAGAAATCTTTTTACAATGTTCTAACTGCTCTTTTTCGAGCCACACACTCCACTCTTGATGCCTTTTCCACGATTCAAGGGCAGTTTGCTCGGCATTTTTCCTGATTCCAAGGGAAACCAACAGTTAAGTTGCATGTAATTTGGCATTATCTTTGCAACTTCGCCACCACCCTACATTTTAGGATCTCCAACATCTTGATTCTGAATCAAACACCTTCCTAACTGTCCACTGGCATCTTTTAACAACAAGTATATGAATAGCACACATTTACTGCCCCATATTGCAACATAGGCTATCTAAAGCTTAGGAAAGCCAAATTTAACAACATCTACCAACATTGATAAACTAAGATGGTTTAGTCCTAATGAATAACTCATCCACACTAACGAGACCTCTAAGATCAAAACAAACACAAAAGAATCCTGATTTGGCCAAGATCAGGTACAAGCCAAAATTATGCAAACTAAATTTGGGTTTGGCCTAGGTGCTCCTGCACCAATCTTGTTTACAAATTTTGTTGAAAATTTGTAAACCTACCTATGTAGGATAGACCTATATGGTTTTATAACCCTAGAAATCCAAAATATTTTTTCTTACAATGAAATTTTCTATGATTTTGATAACATTTATATGGATATATAAGTGTTGACAGTTTCTAGATGTAATAAAAGTATCTATTTTTTCCTAGAGTGTCCCAATAAACTAGCTACTTCTAAAATAAACCATGTAAACATAGACAAAATTGTAGTCTTAAAGTGGTTTCCTCAAAGTTTTATTTGAGAAAATAAGTTCAAACTAACTTTTTTTATCCTTGTCGAAGTAAGGGAATAGGAAAAATTACTACCTCAATTATCAAAATATTGACACAAAAAATATAAAATATAGAGAATGAGATCCTAGATATGGTATTTTTCCATCAAACAATCTTGATTTTCTAAATCATTCAATGATGTAAGAGAAGAGCATGATGGGTTTTAAGAAAAAATGCATGTGAATTGATCAACACCAATGAATCTCTCAATTTTGAAATTGATTGATCTATCATAACACCATGGATTTGATATTATGCTAGACTTTGCGAACAGATAAGAAGCTAGATAAAACCAAGTGCAATGATTAGATACAATAAAATTCTAAATAAATATATTCAAAAATCACAATGGTTAAACAAAGAGTTCCTAATAGTATAAGACATAAAAAATTACATAAAAAAAGCTTACAATAACATTTCATGAATATGCAAGGTGAGAGGATATATATATATATATATAGAGAGAGAGAGAGAGAAGACTTGGGAAAAATAGACCAATAGAAAGTGCAACTCTAAAATAGTTAAACATAGCAATAGTAGCTTCTTATAAAATGAGATGACACCTTACACCACATTCGTCACTCTGAAAACCTAAGCAAGCTTAATAAAATATAATAAAATGAAATGGCACCTAAATGGATGAAAATAAAAATATACACTAACAAAATTACATATTCATAATCTTAAGAAAATGAAGACAATATTCTTATTAGGTGGAAGTCCACTGATGATGGAAAATACCTACCAAATGAAAGGTTAGGTAAATTAGATAATCAATATTCTCTTATGGTACAAATTACTTGCTTAATTTTCTATCACTATAACTTTGAAAATATATAATCTTATAAACTATTATTTCATTTTTTAAATCATATTTTATTGTGATTATTTAATTTTAAACCAATGATTACTTTAATTTACATGATTAGAAAGCATGATTCCATTTGATATATACTTTTTGAAAAATAATCTATATCTATTTTCTTTTAAAAGTTATCCATAAATCTATTTCATAAAAGACTTTTAACACATTCGATCCATCAAGCATATAAGGACATACATATGAGACAAATCAAATTATTGTAATTTTTCTTTTTTCTTTTCTATGTCCTATAGTTGGTTCTTACCATGCCATGATTAAGTTAGTTGTTTTTGTCCTTAGTAGTTAATGGAGTTGTGGTGATAAAGATGGTGTGATTGGGCAAAAAATGCACCTCTTATTTCCCATTTATATATCTCATATTCATAGAAATTTCAATATTGTATGATGTCTAACTCAATGATGCCCACGGCTAGTACAATCATAATATATGTATACTTTGGTATATTATTAGGTACTTAATATAAATGATTTACTTTGTAATAAAAAATATATTTAATTTAAATTTGCTTTTCAAGTGGTAGAAAATAGTTGTTTTAGGTCTAGGTTGTTTATATGAAAAGTTAGTAAAAAAAAATAGTCTATTAATAATTTATATGTAATTTTTATTGGGTAATTTTATCTTGTTACTGGGTGCAGATGTAATTTTCTTTTTCAGTAAATAAATCTTTTATATGATTTTTTTATTTTGATCAATAAAGAAAAAAAGGTTTATCTTTTTATATGTCATGAATTAATTAGTTAATTTTATTTATTCATGAATATAATACTTGTATGTCTTTTATTTTATTGTTTAGAGTATTTGTTTTTAAAGTTTTTAGTGTAAGCGACAATTTTAGATTTGTAATATAGTTTGTTATTATTGTAGGCATGTTATAATTGGTGTGAGAGCTATGTTCCTGTTAACATGCTAGAAAAATAACAATTTAATCATAAAGAAAATAAATTTCCAAAAAAAATTCAAATTAAAGTGAAAGTTTCCATGCTTAAACTATAGTCATATTTATTTGCAAGCTTTATTTGTCAATTGTGGAACTTTGTAAATGAAGATACATTTTTTGCAAATTGTTAGAGAGTCATCTTAAACTTTGCAAATTCAAGTACCTTATTTTGATGAGTTTTAACCTTATCATTAAAATTCAATTTCTTGAAAATAGAATAATACAATTTTTAAATGAATATATTTCATATATTTTTATGAAAATTAAGAAAAGAAAATTGCAATTAGATCCTTAATTTTAATCTTAAAAAACCTAACTTAAAAATTAATAAAGATATTATCTTATAGTTTATTAATTGTGTGGCATGAAATTATGAAAATGAAATATTTGTTTGGCTTGAGTTGAGAAAGATGTTGACATTTAGTGGTATGGGGATTTGGATAACTTATTTAAGATTTCCTTTTCTATGGAAAATTATCTTGCACCCATATTTCAAGATTATATAAAGGCATTTGAAGATTGTATCACCTATGGTGGTGATGCAAAAGGTTTATATTTCATCAAAATTATCTTTAGTGGAATATGCATATGATGTGAGAGCACTCTAGGAGTTGACTAGCTTTGCATTAACCTAATTTTTTTTATTTTATTTTTTTGTCTTGAAGGTTCTAATTAAATTTATATCTATGGTTTTCACAATTCCTCACACCAATTTTGGTTAAGATATTATACTAACATAGAATTTTGGATTATCTTTTGTTGTCATAAAAAATATGAATGTTAAAGTATGGTGTAGAATATGTGGCATTGTTAAAAGTAAAATATTTAGTTAAACATTTTGAGTCATTATAGTGAGTTCTCTAGTTCATATTTTACATTCTAGAATGATATGAGATTTTAAAAGGTTTAAATTCTAGATCATTATTTTATTATTCATTAAGTTGTGAAATGAAATATCAATCCGGAAGTATCATCAAAGGAATTGAATTATGGAATTGACTCTTTTTAGGGGTCATAATTGATAATTATAAAAATTATTATGATAGCAAGAAATTATGAGATATAGACTTGAAATTAATATATCATGGTTAGAATTAAAATCTATACAAGTATATTTTACCTTACATTATAAGTGTGTAATAGGTTTACTAAAATACATATAAGTACTAGTAAAATGAGAGCCCAAAGAGGCTATTCTCATTATAACTCCAAGAAAGTGAGTGAATTAAGGAAGACCCATGCAACATCTATACTTGGTCTATAGATTAGTGATCTTGTTGTAAGGATTCATGAAATTATTATGTATTAATGCATATGGCTTTAAAGATTTACTATATATTGAACCTAAGGATTCAAGGCCTCATTGTATGTTTGAGTGATAAAATGTATTACCACTAATCAATTAAAAAATATTCTTGATCATTTTAGAGCTATTATTTTATCTTGATTCGTGTATTTTCTTTAGATTTTTAAATTTGGAAGTGGATATATATGTTAAAATTATATGTTTGTGAATCCTTGTAACCTCCATTCTCAACTACATTAATTTCTATTATAGAGAAAAAATATTTCTTTCAAGAGAGTGTGTACAATAAAAATACAAGTATTTATTGTAAGATAGTCTACAAGTAGTGCGAAGTAGGATCACCAAGACAAGGTAAATTCATGTGATCAACCCATGGTGTGTGATGTGAAGTTATATGCATAGATTTGTGTGACGTGTTATCAACATGTCAATTAGAATAATAGATAGTGAAGGTTGAGATGCAATTTCTAGTACAATGATAATCATATAGATATAAATGTAAGAGGTAAATGAAATATGTTAAATGAATTAGTTTCCAAATTATATATTCTAGATTAGAGACCAATAAGAAGGGAACGAACTAAGGTTTATAAGATAGAAAGGAGGTTTGCAAGGAGACATTCAATGATGATTTTTAATTAGTCCAAGTTAAAGTGAGCTCTAGGAAGGAAGAAATCTGAAATAAAATGTATGAGATGCAGCATAATAGATCGCTAGACAATTCTAATAGATGCATTCTAAGAAAATCAACATCAAGAGGTAATTATGAGTTTATTTATGAAAACTGAGTGGTTATTCTAAGAAACTATGAGATAAGAGGGATTCATTGCACATGAATGTCTTTG
This sequence comes from Sequoia sempervirens, assembly GCA_007258455.2. Classification (NCBI taxonomy): domain Eukaryota; kingdom Viridiplantae; phylum Streptophyta; class Pinopsida; order Cupressales; family Cupressaceae; genus Sequoia; species Sequoia sempervirens. The sequence goes on from VDFB02271358.1 coordinate 759,275,467, forward strand.
TTCTCAAGAGATTCCCCAGGAACGAACTGCCCTTATCCACCTCAAAATGAGTTAAATGAAGAAATTGCAAAGGAAATGTATGCACGTTAACTTTAAGAGAACACTACTTCAGATCCTAAGAGAGTGAAACTTCTAGATTTTTACCTCTAACAGAGGAGCTCTTAGCCAAAGGATGAAAGCATGGGTTCACAAGGCCAGTGCAACACACTATCATCCAAATGGGATGTTGGCATCCTAAGCAATAGGGAGCTTAGGAACTCAGGCAAGAGAAACTGGGTTGCACTTCCTAGCTTAGATCTAAGGTCTACTAAACAAAACAATAAAGGAGAGATTAGCCAATATGAGAAAAGGACAAGGATTATTTGGAGAAAAATTACTTTCAATAGATCATTTGAGTCTTCACTCCAAGCTCTTCTTTGCAACCTACACACAAAATGAATGAGGAGAAAATGTTGGGGTTATATAGGGGCATGCCGTAGTCAAATCCCCACTTTGGTGTTCCCACCTCCATGGACAACCAGATAGAGAGTGTAACCAAAATGGACAAAGGGGATGGTGAAAGAAAAACCCACTTCAAGAGTAGAACCTACACCACCAAGTAGTAAAAGAATGAGATATGTAAATAGAAAAGGGAGTGAGAGAGAGTGTTACCCATGAGCTTTAGCCCCATCTGAAACACACAGATGCATAGTTGAATTATTTCTAGAGAGATTGGTTGTTAGAGGGACCTTAGACTTATAAAGCTTCACTTGTAGAAGTGTTGCTTATAAAGTATGAAAGAGATTTAAGAGTGACATTGAAGATAGAGCTTGATCAAATGAAATGAACCCCAAAAATGAGAGAAAATGAGGGGTTTTGTTCATGCAAGGGAAGCAAAGAGCCCTTACACCTGAAAACTTGACTGCTAGGACATATGTCAAAAGTATAGATTTTGTTGGATGATATGGATGTGTTGCTGATATGTGGTTGTCATTGATGTCAATACTATTAGCATTTGGTGTATCAGAAGCTATATATGTCAAGGATATTAAGAAAATTGTAAAATAAAGTGTTCCAGGTTCCCAGTGGAACTATGCAGGTCATGAAAGAATCTTCTTCTTTACATTGAATTTTAGCTATTGTGGATTAAAGGGTTTTCTATTGAGTGTATCTAGATCATCTACTAGAAGTTTTAGAGGTCCACGTATAGATTTGATCATGTTGTGGTATGCCAGTGTTTTTGTGGTCTTTGTCAATGTTCCTAAGTGAAGATTGTGTAATTATGGTAATTCTAGTTGTTGTGGATGTTTATCTATTATTTCTTGGTGCTCTTGGACATTTATAGATCGTGCTCTATCTTTGTGGTACATCCACATTGATCTGTGTGCTCCTAGTCAAAAAAATTCTTGTCTATGTTCAGTTTTTCTTGTTCTTCATCGACATGGTGGTAGTGAGTTGTGGATCTTTGAGGAGGAATTAATTGAAGTATTTTTGTGTTGGAGTTGTTAATTTGGGGATCCACTATGTTATCACCAACCTTGGTGGATTCCCATTAAAAAATTATTTATAAATTTGGGCCGACATTTCAAATATGTTTTATTTTCTTAGCCAACTAAGTTGATGATGAAATCTCATGTAGTAGATATATCTAAGAGTGGTTGGTTCATCGGTGTAGTGTGTGGAAAAGGTGATTTTTGTATTGGGTGTGCTCTTATGTGTGAATGTGTGAATATCATTCGATTGCAGAGAAAAGTGTGAAGAAGATTGAGCAAAGTGTGAAGTAGTTTGTGAAGGAGTTTTTGGTGCTTAATTGGAATTGTAATCAGGCTTGTGCAAAATCCATTTTCTTAGTTCATACCCTCCAAATTTTAATCCTATTATGTATTGTTGGGTAGTGAGCTCTAGGAAGTGTGCCTAAATGCATGTGCATTCCCCTTGATTGATTTCATTATACTTTTAACATGGTATAATCTTGTGTACTAACATCCACAGTGGTTTTTCCCCTAATAATGTTTCCATGTAAAAAATTCTAGGTGTTCTTTGTCTCTCTAATGTGTTAATTGTTTATGGTTAATTGCTTTTTCATCATATCTAAAATTAAGTTAAGTAAAGTTTGAAAAGTTTATTATTTTGTGACAACTAATTCACCCCCCCTCTCAGTTGTTTTTCCTTTTTTTTCAAACAATTGGTATCACAACAAGATCCTTTGAAGAAGTATAAAAGCTTGAGGTGATCTGAGATGGAAAAATTCAAGGACAGTCCAAGATTTGATGGAACTAACTACTCATTGTGGAAAGTCAAGATGCAATGCCACCTAAGGTGTATTGGTGAAGCCTACTGGAATATTACAAAAGATCCATATGTTATTCCTCAGAATGGTCCCTCCACTACTGATGAGACCAAAGATGTTGAAAATAATATCAGGGCTATTAAAGCTTTGGTGAGTGCTCTAAAAACTTCAGAGATGGCTAATGTGGTAGGACTATAGATAGCTCATGAGATTTGGACAAATCTGGAAACTTTGTATGAAGGAGATGCACAGGTGAAGATGGCTAAGCTTTAGAGTTTAAAAGGCAAGTATGAGAATTTGAAGATGGGTGAAGATGAAAATACTTCTTTTATGCAAAGAGTAAATGAAATAGTGATGGGTATTACATGTGTCGGTGGTTCTCTAGATGAGGATGAAATTGTGGCTAAGATACTTAGATCCTTTCATCCCTCCTACAAAGTGAAGGCTCATGTCATTGAAGAGCTCAGATCAGTAAAAAAGATGTCAAGAGACATGCTAGTTGGTAAGCTTGTTGCTTTTGAATTAAGTGAATTTGGTGAATATGTTCCAAAAATTGAATCTACATTGAAGACTACTATATCCAGAAGTAACAATAAAAGATATGGTCTAGGAGAATGCTCCAAAAAGATATCCAAGTATGATGAAGAACTGAAGCAACTTGAAGATAAAGAAAGAGAAGTAGAAGAATTGGAAGCACTAATTGTAAAGAAAGAAGGCAAAGGAAAAGGTAAGTATGAAGGAGTGTTACCTATTAAATATCTTTCTTGTAGTAAAATAGGACATTTTGCATTAAGATTTCTAGAAAAAGTTCCTAGATCTATGCCTAACAAGTCTAGATTCCAAATGAAATGTTACTTTGTTGAAGGAGCAACTGATGATGAGTCTTATAAAGATAATGGAAATGAAGATGGATGGGTTTTCATTGCTACCATTGAAAATAGTCATGTGGCTACTGAATCTACTAAAGATGAGAAAGCTCTTGCATCCTGAGTTGAAGAAAAGGATGAGTGGGTTATTGAAAGTGGATGCTCACATCATATGACTGGTGATAAAAACAAATTTGTAAGTCTAGAGAAGCATGATGGTGGTGTTGTAAGATTTGGAGACAACAATCTTGGTGTAATTCGTGGCAGAGGTTCTATTTTCTTGGTGGTAAGGATAACACTGATGATGTTCTTTATGTTGAAGGCTTGAAGCACAATATTTTGAGTGTTGGAAATATGGTGGAAAAAGGCTATGATCTACAATTCAAATATGGAAGATGCAAGATATGTGGAAGTTCTGGCAATATGATTGCTACTGGTAGAAAGACAAAAGGTAATATTTTTCACTTGAATACTACTAATGGGATTTATTTAATTGCTCAAGTAGATGAAAGATAGTTGTGGCATAGGAGGTTGTGTCATGTAAATTTTGATAACATTGTCAAGGTAAGTTACACTCAAGCGGTAAGAGATCTACCTAAGTTAGTGAAGCCTGCTAACACAATTTGTAAAGAGTCTTAGATGGGTAAAAAGACTAGAGTCTCCTTCTAGAGAAAATAGTTTCATTCAAATGATTTGATGGAGCTGATACATATTGACCTTTGTGGTCCCTCCAGAGTCAAAAGTATTCATGGAGAAAGGTACTTTATGTTGATTATTGATGATTACTCTAGAATGATATGGGTTTCCTTCTTAAGAGAAAAATGTGAAGCACTAGAAAAGTTCAAAAGTTTCAAGGCTATGGAAGAAAATGAGAAAGGTCTAAAAATCAAGTGTTTAAGATCTGACAGAGGTGGTGAGTTCACCTCTAGAGAGTTCAACTCTTTTTGTGAAGAACATGGAATCAAAAGACAGTTATCTGCTCCCCAAACCCCTCAATAGAATGGAGTTGTAGAAAGAACAAATAGAAGAATTTTGGATGCTGCTAGAACAATGATGATAGAAGGAAATGTGCCCTAGATCTATTGGACTGAAGTTGTAAGCATCAATGTGTATACGTTAAACCAGGTAAATGTTAATGGAAATTCTGGTAAGACCCCTTTTGAGCTATGGTTTGGTTACAAGCCTACTATTAAGTATTTCAAGATCCTTGGAAGCAAATGTTATATCAAGAGAGATGATGATATAGGAAAGTTTGATGCAAGAAGTGATGAAGGAATCTTTTTAGGTTACTCTACTAAAAGCAAGGCCTACCAATGTTATAACAAAAGACTAAGGAAGATGGTTGAGAGTGAAAATGTTAGATTTGATGAGGACTTTGTCAAATCATCTAGATATTGGGTATGTGCGGGATCTTGATGGGCCAAAAAGTGGCAATATGATGGGTATTTGGCTAACAATTTTTTTTACCCAAAATTGATGAAACAAAAAGGGTTTTTAAAGGAGATTCTCAGCTTTCCACCAATATAAATTATGCTTTACTTTGAATTTAATAAGTAATTATTATTCATTTTCTATTCAAATTACGACTAAGTCTTGATTGATAGGCTGATTGAAAAAAATCTATAGCTTTCAAATAGTATCACATTTTTTGAATCCAAAACATGCATCACATTCTATGCTTTGCATACTATAGGATTAAAAGAAGAAAAATTGAATTTCATGAAGTTTTGACCAAGTTAAGGTGGTCAGACATACAAGTTTTTTATATTTTTTAAAAGTTGTAATAAAAAAATCATAATTAATTATTTACGTGGAAAAAAAATACAAAAAAATATGCATCACATCGGGACATGAGTCCTCTACTTATATCTAAAATATCATAAAAAAATATTATCATTTTATTGTGGTTAGGGTGGTCAGACAAACACCTACTTCTTATTTTTTCCCTGAAATTTAAGTACTACTGCATTGAAATTTCAAATTTTCACCAAATAGATATATATTTTTTAAACAAACCTAGTAGTTTAGAAACTACATTCAATTTTCTATAGACTCTATTCTTACATATTTTTTAAATAATATAAATAACTTATTCAAATTTTTATGTCAAGTTTCCTAACTCTGATTTTTCTGAATTTTTTGCCACTTAAGGGCCTATTTTTTCCATGATGATCCTGCACATACCCTATTGTGGATATGATTTAGATGAGGATAACACAAACAAATGGAAAAGTGTTTAGACATAGAATCAACTTCAAATTGTTCCATATGTTCCAGTTGTTCTGGTGAATCAAGGTAGTCAGGAAGCAAAGACAAGTGCAAGTGCAAAAGGAAGATCAAAAGAATTAGAAGTTCCAAAAATCCAAGGTATGTAAAGCTAAATCATTTTGAAAGTCAAATTATAGGAGATAAGAATAAAGGAGTGCAAACTAGAATCCAAGATTGCAGAAGAGTATTTCCTAATTTCCAAGATTGAACCTAAAAATTTCATTGAAGCCTGCCAAGATGAACACTAGATGGAAGCTATGAAGGAAGAGCTAACACAAATTGAAAAGAATGGCACGTGGATACTGGTTCCCAAAACTAGAGAAAAAAATGTAATTGGTACTAAATGGGTGTTTTGGAACAAGCTGAATGAACAAGGTGAAGTGGTCCGGAATAAAGAAAGACTAGTATGTAAAGGGTATTCTTAGATGGAAGGTGTTGATTTTGAAGAAACTTTTTCCCCTGTTGCTAGAATTGAAGCTATTAGATTATTTCTTTCTTATGTTGTGTATAACAACTATAAAGTCTATCAGATGGATGTGAAGTCGGCATTTCTGAATGGAGAACTAGAAGAAGATGTATACATTGAACAACCAAATGGATTTCAGCTAACTGACAAGGAAGATATGGTTTTCCACCTGAAGAAAGCTCTATATGGACTTAAGCAAGCCCCTAGAGCTTGGTATGCTAGATTGGACAAATACTTATTGAAGCTTGGATTCACTAAAGGTACTTCTGATAACAACTTATATTTCAAATTGGATGATGATAAAAAGTTAATTATAGAATTTTTTGTTGATGACATCATTTTTGGAGGTGATGAAAATCTATGTATGAAGTTTTCTGATGAGATGTAGGATGAATTTGAGATGAAGGATGAATTTGAGATGAGCATGATTGGAGAGATGAATTTCTTTCTAGGATTACAAGTTACTTAGTTAGACAAGGGGATATTCATATCTTAGTCTAAATATGTTAGAGAGCTACTGAAGAAATTTTGGATGGAAGAATCAAAGCATGTTGGTACTCCCATGCTAACCGGATGCAAGCTAACATAGAATGATGATTCTCCTAAGGAAAATAAAAAAAGGTATAGGTCAATGATCGGTGGATTGCTCTATTTGACCCTGACTAGACCAGATATTATGAATGTTGTATCTATGGTTGCTAGATTCTAGACTAATCCAAAAGAATCACATGTGATTGTTGTTAAGAGAATCTTTAGATATCTAAAAGGAACAGTTAAATTTGGACTTTGGTATCCAAAGGATGATGATCTCACTTTGAGTGCATACACTGATGTGGATTGGGCTAGAGATGTAGATGACATGAAAAGTACTAGTGGTGGTTCTTTCTTTCTAGCGAAGAAGTTGGTATCCTAGTTGAGCAAGAAGCAGAATTCCATTTCTCTATCTACTACTAAAGCAGAATATATTATTGCTGCAAACAATTGTACTCATGTGATATGGATGAAACAGATGATGAAAGATATCAAGGTGGTATATGAAGAACCTATTGCCACATATCATGACAATTCAAGTGCAATAAATATCTCAAAGAATCTGGTGTTGCACTCTAAGACTAAACATATATCAATCAAGTTTCACTTCTTGAGGGAGAAAGTGAATGAGAAAGAAGTTAGATTGGAGTATGTACCTACCAAAGAGCAGATTGCAGACATTTTTACTAAGTTGTTTCTGAAGGATACTTTTTAGTATATCAAAGGAATGCTAGGAGTAATTACCCCTCCTGATAAGAACTAATAGATGCATTTACTTGCATCAATCCGTGAGCTACATTGCCATATTCTAATCCAGATTGATGTTTCTATGGCTGCTACTTAGGGGGAGTAGTCAGATGTGCAAATATGTTGTTTAGAGCATGTACATGGAAAGGTCATGGTTACCTTTTACATTGATGTCAAAGGGGGAGAAGTGCAATGTGAAAAATCCTTTTACAGGTCAAAGAGAAATTGAGGAGAAGAGTCAGAACCAAAGGGAAAGCAAGTGTGTTGGGTTGATGATATTTTTCACATCATGTGTTGCCATCAATGCCAAAGGGGGAGATTGTTGGATGTTTTGGATGTGTTGCTAATATGTGGTTGTCATTGATGTCAACACTATTAGAATTTGGTGTATCAGAAGCTGTATATGTTGAGGATATTGAGAAAATTGTAAGTGTTTTAGGTTCCTAGTCAAACTATGCAAGTCATGAAGGCATCCTGTTCTTTATGTTGAAGTTCAATTTTTGGGGATTAAAGGGTTTTCTTCTGAGTGTATCTAGATCATCTACTAGAATTTTCAGAGGTCCACGTATAGATTTGATCATGTTGTGGTCTAATAGTGTTTATTTTGTCTCCATTAGTGTTCTTGAGTGAAGATTGTGCAATTATGGTAATTCTAGTTGCTTCAGATGTTTCTATGTTGTTTATTGGTACTCTTGGACATTTCTAGATCATGCTCTATCTTTGTGGTACATCCACATTGACCTGTGTGTTCGTGGTCAAAAATGTTTCTTGTGTATGTTTAGTTTTTATTGTTCTTGGCCAACATGTTGGTGGTAGCGAGTTGTGGATCTTTGAGGAGGAATTAATTGAAGTATTTTTGTGTTGAAGTTGTTAATTTGGGTCTCCATTATGTTGTGGCTGACCTTGGTGTATTCGCATTAAAAATTTATTTGTAAATTTGGGTCGACATTGTAAATATGTTTTATTTTCCTAGTCGACTAAGTTGTTGATGAAATCTCTTGTAGCAGATATATAAGAGGGATTGTTTCATTGGTGTAGTGTGTGGAAAAGGTGCTTCATGTACTGGGTGTTATCTTATGTGTGAATGTGTGAATATCATTCAATTGCAGAGCAGAGCGTGAAGAAGATCGAGTAAAGTGTGAGGTAGTTTATAAAGGAGTTTTATGTGCTTAATTGGAATTGTAATCAGGCTTGTGTAGAAGCTATTTTCTTATTTCATACCCTCCAAATTTTAATCATATTCTATATTTTTGGGCAATGAGCCCCTTCTATAATTGAGCAGTGAGCTCTAGATAGTGTGCTTGAATGCATGTGCACTACCCTTGATTGATTTCATTATACTTTTAATAGGGTATAGTCTTGTGGACTAACATCCAACATGGTTTTTCCCCTAACAAGGTTTCCACATAAGAATTTCTTGGTGTTCTCTGTCTCTTTGATGTGTTAATTGTTTATGGTTAATTGATTTTCATTAGATCTAAGATTAAGTTAAGTAAAGTTTGAAAAGTTCATTATTTTGTGACAACTGATTCACCCTCCCTCTCAGTTGTCTTTCCTTGTTTTTCCAACAAATTCAATATTCTTCATTTCAAACTTAGAAATTGATAGGATGCTAGCACACCACGCAAACGTCCACATGACCTGCAAGTGTCCAAGATGTCAATTTTTAGGAAACATGTCATTAGGCTATTGTCGCTTCGCCACTAGTCCATGTATGGAGTTAGAATTGTGAAATTTGGACTCATAAGATTTTTTCAATTAATGTGTTAGGGCATCACAAATTCTAGGAAAAATTCTAAAATGTGGAATTGCCCCTTGGTGCAATTTTTTGACAATACATTTTACCCCCACTTTACTAGGCTCAATTTTGGGAAAAATCGGCCACACTAAAGTAGAGAAAGAGAATTTTACCCAAAATTTTAAATTTTATAGATTTGCATGCTAAGAAAAAGTGCCTCAGAGGCCATTGAGGTCAAGCCAACTAGTACTAAAGGTGCCCACCAACAACTGAGCTCAAGAAGCAATGCAAAACCAGTTGTGAAAAGCGCATGGAATTATAATCTGTAAAACTCAAATTTAAGTTAGTTTCAAAAATTAGAAGAAGCTACAATGGCGAGAAGAATGGTCATGAAAAATTCGATGATTCAGAAGAAAAATATGGTAAAGAGGTGACTGTATGCCCCCTCCTAAGTTTTCCCCAAGCTAGGTTGTAAAATTAGGAGAAACTGGGGAGCCACAAAATCTAGGAAAATTGGGCGCTAGGGTTCCTATATATACCTAGGTGGGCCTTGAGAAGGGTCATTTGCACTATTTATCATGAGGATTTTTTTGACTTTTGTGAGAGAAAATTCATCAAAATATCAAGTAGATGAGGCTACGAGGATCCTAGACCAGACCAGCTGCAGGCGTCCTGGTGCACACGTCTTCGGTGCACGTTGATGTCTAGGATGGGAACTGGTGTCTCAAGGATGCACTAGCATCCAAGAGACGCACTCTCATCATAACAGCATTAATGGTTTATGGGATGCCTATGCAGCATGCAAGTTTCTGCGTAGTGCACATGCATCCATAGATGTTTTTCACTTAGAATTTTTCATAACTTGTTGTGCACTAATATGTATTTATTTTTTCTCTTGTAGGACTATCCAGAGATCTAGGAGCATCTCAGAGGGAAAGTGCTTCACCTTTTATTAGATTAGAGGAACTATCTGACTGATGATGAGGTTTTCCTTCTACAACGAGTTAGGCTCTAGCATATGTACACCATGCCAAAGATGCTCTATCATGACCACATGCTCATGGAATTGATGGAGTGATGGGACGCTATGACCTCCAACTTCCAGTTGCCTATGGGGGAGATGACCATCACCCTAGAGGATGTCTACTACATCCTCAGGCTCACCATTTGTGGCTAGTGGGTGGCAATTGATGATATATGCTCGATAGAGGAGAGATTAGATGGAGTTTTATACTGCTCTAGCTAGACAAACAATAGGGACAAGACCAGGCACGTTTACACCTGGTGGTCTGACTAGGCCCAGACCACTTCCCCTCTGATTTATCATGTTCTAGTGGTTACCATCACCATGAGGGTGACTATTGATACATGGGGATCTCACCTGCATAGGGGCCTCATTCATACCATTCAAGTAATGGCAAAGCAACATACCATCTTCTCCTAGGGGAGCGGCATGTTGGCAGACCTCCACTAGGATCTTGGTTGGTACATTCATTATGAGTACCATAGCCTTACAATGTGCACACTTTTGTAGGTTATGGCTTTCATCCACATCACATGCACAAGGCTAGAGGTATATCCATAGGTACAAAACTATGTTGTCCCTATGTCCCACTAGTACAAGTTGATATGGCAGTGGAGGAATGATGATCTATAGTTCTAGCAACTGCAATTCAACACATTGATGCCAAACCACATCAGATGGAGACCCTATCGAGATTTTTGGTGGTAAGATGATCACAAGTTCTTCCAAAATCTATAGCATGATTGTTTTATCCTTGGTCGCACTAATTTTATGATCATGTCGTACTACTAGAGCCATGTGATGCAACAAAATAGAAGGGTTTAGACCATTTCCCCTCTTGTGATAACATACACCTGAGCTATGTGGACTGTGGCGAGGCTAGAGGACCATCCACACCCTACTCTAGTGGATGTGGACCTTTTGGATGACGATGTTGATGACACAGACCTACCACTTGTGGGCACATTAGATAGCATTTGCATCGATCGATCCTTCCTGGCATGGTGGGAAACACACCATCTCACCCTAGTCTTTTCAACAGATGCCCCCAAAGGGGATCTGGGCTTGCAGGGGGATGTGACCACACAATCGGCCAACTTGAGGTAGAGGCATAGAGGTAGATTCAATAAGGAGCAATAGGAGGAGCAAGATTAGGAGGCTAGGGCAGTGCCACCAAGATTTGAGAGGCGGCATAGGATGTCATCTACTCCACCAACTACACCCATTTCATTGGCCCCACTTGCTCTTGCCACATTTGGAGTAGCTCCTGATATCAGAGGTGTAGGACCTAGTGGACCTCCTCCCCTTGACCCATTCTAGTAGCTAGGGGACCCAAGTATGATAGTTATTTGTGTTGTTTCATTTTAGCATTTCGATTTTCTATTTCATGTACATACATATGATGCTTTTATTTTATGCACTTTGTGATATTGATATACCTTTCACTTTTGTGGTTGTAGTGGATACTCAGGGATGGACTTGGTTCTTCAGCCAATGCATATTAGAGGTGGCCCCTGCTATGCCTATCCAAGGGATAGTCCTAGAAAAATATCAACCATCTTCAGTGGGACACCATGTCCAACTCTTCGAGTCAGTAGCACACCTGAGGATTGCATATGAGGAGGTGTGAGTAGAGGTGGTGCAAAGGGCAGCCGATGTTACCACAACATAGGGAAAGCATGATTAACTTTCGAGGGAGTTTCAAATGGCACTCACAAAGAAATATGTGGCCATGATGAGGGCTAAGGTTGTCGAATAGGTGCATGGATCCCTTTAGAGCTGTCTTGATTACCTCGTAAGACAACTGACAACCATGATCTTGATAGATGATCAACAACTACAATAAGAGCTGATGCAGGCGCAAACGTAGATATACTCCCTTCAGGGAGAGATAAGGGGGATGCATGCAGCCCTATCCCCATTATGCTCACACTACTTCTAATCTATCTCCACCATTTAACTCCTTCCTAGGTCATAGTCACAGCCAGAGCCAGAGGGTTCTAGGAGCCACATGCTATAGCCTTAGAGAGCTCCATTTTGTCTATCATTTTTGTAGTCGCTATATATATTCATAGGTATTTTTCTATAGACATTGATACACATATTCAATAGCCACTCATTTTTTATGACAATGGCCTGATACATGTACATGACATTTGATATATATATATATGAGATACTTTTTTTGACATTATGGCATTGTGTACTTCTATGTGTATGCTCCTTTATTTTCATGTATGTTAATGCTATGGATTTTATGGATGTATGTTTATATTATATGCTATCATGATTTAATGAACACACATGGATGTATGTTACCTAAATACAATAATGATCTAATTTCATTAAAAGATATAATGTAATGCAAGGATACACAACATAGTAGGATGCATGTATGTATGACACAGACACACACACATGGTAACATCATAACACAAAGATTTTCTCATAATGTGTTAATGAAAAATGTCAACATATGTGATGCTACAACCCTAAAAGAGTGAACACCACACATATGACACATTAGGCACTATGCATAGTACTGATGAAGATACATCACATTAACAAGCTCTTTTAAAGGTATTCCATCCATAGATGATAATCCATAAGCACTTGAACCATACACATAGACTATAATGTAAGCACCTAACCAGTTAAGAATGAATTTCCCTCTCTAATCAAGTGACACATTTACATTTATCTGATTCTCATAGAGAACTATGTCACCTATCTTGAAAGTCCTAGGAAGTACATTTTGATTGTACTATCTAGATAATGATCTTTGATAAGCTTTAAGATGATTGAGGGCCTATAATCAGTGCTTGGTAAGTTTTTTCATCAATTAACCCTTTCAGGGAAATCCATAAATACAAAATTTACAACTCTAAGGGCATGATAGCTTTGGAACCATACATGAGGTTGTAAGGTGTTCTTTTTGTTGCACGAACACTAGTGTGATAGGCCCACAAAGTATATGTTAATTGAATATGTCAATCCTTACCATGTTTATTAACTATTTTGTGAAGAATGAGCTCAATAGTTTTATTAGACACTTCTACTTTCCCATTGGATTGAGGATAGTATGTTGTAGAAAAATTATTTTGAATGTGAAACCTCTCTAGGAATTTATTTTTACTTCTTTGTTCTTGAATGACATACCATTATCAAAAACAAGTGTAGAAAGCAATCCAAAACAAGAAACAATGTTGTTTAAAAGAAAACTACAAATAGCCTCGGTGTTCATGGATTGCAGAGGGATAGCTTTGACCCAATTTGTGAAGTAATTTGTAGCAGTGATTATAAAATTATGTCCTTTAGAAGAAAGAGGTGATATTTTTCCAATAATATCCAACTCCCATTTTGCAAATGGCCAAGGAGAGGTATAGTTTTGAAACTCTTTTGTATGTGCATGTTTAAGATGACTATGTTGTTGACATTGTGGGCACTTTTTTAACAAAGTTGAAGGAATCTTGTTCCATCGCTTGCCAAAAGTACCCCATGTGTATCAATTTAGTCACCAGAGATTTTCCACCAAAGTGTCCACCCCTAGAGCTTGAATGAGCTTCTTTAAGGGTAAGGGGTATTTTTTCTTTAGTGAGACATCAAAGAAGTAATCCATTATAAGATTTTTGATAGAGGACATCAGACAAGATAACATAATGGACTGAAAGGTTTCTTATACAATTGTGTGATCATTTTTTGTCACATCGTTAGGAAAGTTTCCAATCTTAAGGTAGTTGTAAATATTAGAAAACCATTCTCCCGAGCCTACGTGAGAACACACAAAAGCATTAGATTCAGGTTTATTAGAAATAGCTGGGGTCTGAAGGACCTAAACCACAAAGAGGTATTCTTTCATATCCTTGTCTAAAGGTACCAGGGAAGTAGTGCTTGCCATGGCATATGCATGTCTATTCTCCCTCCTAGGGACATTATCTATTGTGAAAGAGGAGAACCGTTCAAGAAAGAAAAAAGCGAGGTCTTGATATAGAGACAACTTACTTTGCTTAGCCTAATAGGCTCCAATAATCTGATTCACAATAAGCTCAAAATCACCCAATAGACATGGATGTCTTATTTTTAGTGTGATCATGGCACACAAGCTAGCAATGAGAACTTCATACTTAGTGATGTTATTAGTGTAAGGGAAGTCCAATCAAAAGGAGAGAGGGACTGGTTTACCCTCAAGTGATATTAGAACCACACCCGCTCTAGAGCCAGTCTAACATCTCAACCCATCAAAGTACATTTTCCATTCGAGATCATAATTGATTGCAAGAATATTCTCACCAGGAAACAAATCCAAACCTAGGAAGGAGCGAGATGAGGGAGTGTTTGTGATCCAGGTGGATCTTGAAGGTCTCAAAAATCCTACAGCTTCAGAATCTCCCGAAAATGGCATCAATGGATAGAGCACAGCGACAGGATTCTGACACAACTTAAACCGCGTCAAAAGGAGGTCGTATGTGCGAGTTATGCTTGGTCAAACTTTTGGTCAAACAGGGTACCAGGGGCCGACAGGAGCAAAAAATTGATCATCTTGGAATTCGTTGAAATCGGTGTCAAATCGAAGTGCTCGTCAAAACGATTCCCATGGCGTTCGTTTCGTCGAAAACGGAGCTCGTATGCACAAGATATGGCCAGTCAAAGTTTCAGGTTGACTTGTGCACAAAGGGTCAAAGGATGACGTCATCATCCATACATATGACGTCAGCACGTGGTACAAAATTCAAAATGGACCAATCGGGTGTTGACACGTGTCATCCGTACGATGACGTCAGCATGTTGTACAAAGTGATGTGGACAAATCCCGACGTGACACGTGGCAGGTGACACATACCGCACAAACCAATCAGCGGGCAACATGTGGCACCCAGTCAGCGACACGCAGGCATCCGTCAACAGACACATCATCTTGGTGGGCGAATAGTAAGGTGACACATGTCCGAATTTGTTCGACGGTCGAGTTTGCTGTGGAGTAAAAACTTTGCTGGGGTTTGACCCCGGGATCTCCTGCGCAACGGTCGGGCGGTTAGCCGTTGAACCACTCATACGCCTCAAACAAATATTGAGATCTGTTTGTTTTTATTGTTTGATAATTTCGGTGTTTGGTTTTAAACGGCCGGCGGGGGATTTGAACCCCCGACCGGACGGTTATATAAAATATAGTGTGCCGTTAAACCACCGATATTGGTTTGATAATTTGGGGAGGCTGTTTGTTTTTGTTGGATGTATATTGGCCGAGCCTAAACAAATAGGCTATTTTATTGTTCAACTCCCTAACCACTAAAACAAAAGTGGTTCAAAATGCCAAAATGGGTTGGTAAAAAAGTTGTACGAGATGTGAAGGGTGTTATTCATTTAATATTTTGTTAAGCCATTTTAGGCTTATTTTCATGTATAAAAGGAGGAGGAAAGGTGAGAGTGAATATTCATTCCGAAATTGAGAAATTCGGAGGTTGAGAGATTCAGAATTCAGGAGTCTTGAGTCTTGTTCCTTAGGATTTTCTTGTAAGACAAGAGAAGAGTGTGTTCTCATTTTTAGCTCTTGGAGAGTTTATTTTCTCTTAGAAAAGGGTTTTGGGAAAGTGAGAGTTTCTCTTGTTAGCAAGCTAAAGGGTCTCTTGTGGAGAGATAAGAACTTAGTGAGTCCTTGAGGATTTTTATGACTTTGTGAGTCATTTGTAAAGGCTTGACGCCTATGTACTCCTGTTGAGAGAGAGAGAGTTGTAGCTTTATTGTCTGAAAGCATTGTAAAGGTGACATAAGGACTAGGCAGTGTGGATGCTAGGAAGATCTTGTCAAGGCAGTGTTTCAATGTGAAGCAGATTGTAACTCGGGAAAGACCATGGTGATGTAAAACAAGTTGCATCATAGTAATGACATTGATCACGCTTATTTGCGGATCCGGAGATGTAGCCAGGATCTGGTGAACTCCGTAATCAAATCCTTGTCTCTCTTTTCTTGATGCATGATATTGTCAGATTCTTTACTTTCCTGCATTTTATACGTTTATTTGCTCAATTCACAAGCATCGTCAGTTACGATCTTAATTTTAAATTTGTATCCTAGTGAATCTAACAAGTTGTTAAGTGATTCATAGTAAGGAGTTTACAGATCAAGTTGGTATCAGAGCTAGTCTGACAAGTTGCAGGTTGTGGAATACTTGGAGCAAATTCAAGCAGTGAAACGAGATGTCATCACATAAGGAAAATCAGTTTCCTTTTGTCTTTGATGCAGAGTTCTATAAGACCTTCATGGCGATGAAAGCCAAGGTTGATGAAATGTATGAGGAATGGAAGTCTGAAAAAGAAGGCTTGTTGAAGAAAGTCAAAGATGCAGACTCAGTGAAAGCTCCTCATTCTTCTCATTCTCTTCCTTGTTCTCTTGGTGATTTTGAGAAATAGTCTCAAGGTGTTGGATTGAGGTTGTCCACCAAGATGGACTATGAAGGAAAGGGGCTTGGTAGTCATGGAAAAGGCATGGTTGAATCTGTGAAGGTGGAAGTTGGACCTTGTTTTGTAGGATCAAGGTATGGTGAAGGAGAATGCTCCAAGCCAGTGGATGCAAAGAATTCTCTGAAAGAAGAACCATTCCAAGAATGATCTGAGAGAGGTGATGACACGTCACTTTCAGGTAGTAGTGACACATGCAAGATGTCCAAGAGGAGAATGAAGACAGATTCTTCTCAACATGCATACACCAAGGGTGACCATAAAAGGTATAATAAAGCTGATTGTTCCAATGTTTCTTGTGATTTTAAGAAGATTGGCAATGTAAAATGTTTATGGTATAGAAGACCATGTACATTTTATGGGTTGAATAACCATAGTGTTGCCAAGTGTTGGGAAATAATGGCTTTGTACAGGAAGGTAGAGTCAACCAGGAAAGGGACACCGTGTAAAGACTCATCTCCGATTCAAAAGAAAGATAAGGGAAAGAAAGTCTGGATGTTGAAAACACCTTGCTCTTATTGCAAGAAAGGTGGACATCAAGAAGCTAATTGTTGGAAGCTTCATCCAGAGCTTCATCCAAAGAAGGACAAGAAGAAGATTGCAGTTGATTCTCCATTGGTGAACACAGGGCAAATGAAGAAGCTCATGTATGTGAGGAAAAATTCTTCACTCATGTGTGTAAAGGTGGGAAAAGTAGATGATTTGAAGCATGAAAATAAAGTAGTTGCTTGTAAGCCTAACTCTCATGTGTTTCAGGGATCATCATCACCGCAACATGAAGATTTGTCATGGAAACCTGTTAAGAGGATTAGAAGTATTGTTAGCTCATTTTCATTAATATCCTTGTATTTGTTAATGCTGCTAATGTTTTGTACATGGATAGTAGCTGGGGTAATGAATGCAGAAGGATGTGAGAAAATGCAAATGGGTAGCAATGTGATTGCAGTTTTCATAATTGTTGTTCAGCTTTTTGATGAAGCAGGTACAAAGAAAGGGTGGATAGATACTGGACAAGTGGGAAGGTGTTTTCTCTCACGTCGTGTCTAATTAAGAACCTTTTGGAGGTCCAAAAGTTCCTCAGTGGGGAGGAATGATCCAGGTGGATCTTGAAGGCCTCAAAAATCTGACAGCTTCAGAATCTCCCGAAAATGGCATCAATGGATAGAGCACAGCGACAGGATTTCGACACAACTTGAACCGCGTCAAAAGGAGGTCGTACGTGCGAGTTATGCTTGGTCAAACTTTTGGTCAAACAGGGTACCAGGGGCCGACAGGAGCAAAAAATTGATCATCTTGGAATTCATTAAAATCTGTGTTACCGGGCGCTCGGCCAAAAATCCATTCCCATGTATGCCAAGCCACGAACGGAGCTCGTATGCACAAGATATGGCCAGTCAAAGTTTCAGGTTGACTTGTGCACAAAGGGTCAAAGGATGACGTCATCATCCGTACATATGACGTCAGAACGTGGTACAAAATTCAAAATGGACCAATCGGGTGTTGACACGTGTCATCCGTACGATGACGTCAACATGTAGTACAAAGTGATGTGGACAAATCCCGACGTGACACGTGGTAGGTGACCCATATCGCACGAACCAATCAGCGGGCAACACGTGGCACCCAGTCAGCAACACGCGGGCATCCATCAACAGACACATCATCTTGGTGGGCGAATAGTAAGGTGACACGTGTCCGAATTTGTTTGACGGTCGAGTTTGCTGTGGAGTAAAAACTTTGGGGGGGTTTGACCCTGGGATCTCCTGCGCAACGGCCGGGCGGTTAGCCGTTGAACCACTCATACACCTTAAACAAATATTGAGATCTGTTTGTTTTTATTGTTTGATAATTTCGGTGTTTGGTTTTAAACGGCCGGCGGGGATTTAAACCACCGCATCGGGTTATATAAAAATAGTGTGCGGTTAGGACTACACCGTATGGTGGTTTGATATTTAGAGACCGCTTTTATTTTGTTGGATGTATATTGGCCTAGCCCAACAAATAGGCTATTTTATTGTTCAACCCCTAACCACCAAAACAAAAAGTGGTTCAAAAATTCCAAAATGGGTTGGCAAAAAGTCGTTCGGTGATGAAGGGTGTTATTCATTTATTATTTTGTTAAGCCATTTTAGGCTTAATTTTATGTATAAAAGGGAGGTATGTGAGAGTGTTTTTTTTCATTCGGAGATTGAGAGATTCAGAATTGAGAGATTCAGAATTCAGGGATTAGGAGACTTGAAGAGTCTTGAGTCTTGTTCCTTAGGATTTCCTTGTAAAAGCAAGAGAAGAGTGTGTTCTCATTTTTAGCTCTTGGAGAGTTTATTTTCTCTTAGAAAGGGGTTTTGGGAAAGTGAGAGTTTCTCTTGTTAGCAAGCTAAAGGGTCTCTTGTGGAGAGATAAGAACTTATTGCGTCCTTGAGGATTTGTACAAATTTTTTGAGTCGATTGTAAAGGCTTGATGCCTATGTACTCTTGTTGAGAGAGAGAGAGTTGCAGCTTTATTGCTTGATAGCATTGTAAAGGTGGCGAAGGAGTTAGGCACAGACATGTTGCCAGATAAATCCTGTCATTGCAATGTTTCAGTGGGAAGTGGATTGTAACTCAGTGAAAGACCATGGTGATGTAAAAGCAGTTGCATCATAGTAATGGCATCGATCACGCTTTTATTTTATGGATCTCGAGATGTAGCCAGATCTCAGAAACCTCGTAATCAAATCCTTGTCTCTCTTTTCTTGGTGCATGATATTGTTAGATTCTTTACTTTCCTACATTTTATGTGTTTATTTGGTCAATTCACAAGCATCGTCAGTTTCGATCTTAAATTAAATTTGTATCCTGGTGAATCTTATAGTTGTTAAGTGATTCATAGTAAGGAGTTTACAGATCACTTGCTAATTGATCGGAAACAACTTGACCCTTTATCGACTTATGAGTAATAAAATTTATATCAAACTTAGAGAGTAACATTACCCATTTCACTAACCTCCTAGAGAGGTCGGTACTAGAGAAAAAATGCTTTAGAAGATCACTTTTTACAGTGACATGCATTTCAGCATGGAGAAAATAGTGCCCTAGCTTCTGCGTAGCAAAGACAAGACCAAGATATTGCTTCTACATGGAGGTGTAATGAGTTTCATAGTTAACCAGGACATGACTAATGTAGTAGACCACTCTTTCTTTCCCAACATCATCATACTGAGCTAGAAAAGCTACCAAAGAATATGGGGATGTTGTAAGGTAAAGAAAAAAGGGTCTATCCTGCATACCTATCATTAGTATAGGAGGATTGGCCAAATAGGCTTTGATTGACTCAAAGGCTTTCTGACACTCTTTGTTCCATATAAAGTGACCATCTTTCTTCAACAAACGACTGAAAGGAAGGTTACAATCAACCAACTGAGATATGAATCTTCAAATTTCCTGAATCTTCCCTTGTAAAATTTTCAGCTCAGTGATATTCGTAGGTGCAGGCAAGTTAACAATTGTGTCGATCTTATTTATGTCGACCTTGATTCCATGATGAGAGACTATAAATCCCAGAAGTTTTCCTGCATCTACACCGAAGACACACTTAAGAGGATTAAGTCTCATCTTATAGAGTCGAATCCTCTCAAAGATAAGTTGAAGGTTCTTCACATGATCTTGATGGGTTATAGACTTTTCCAAGATATCATTAACATAATCTTCTAAGATCTTATGAATAAAATCATGAAATATTAGGGTCATCACCTACTAGTAAGTAGCTCTCGCATTCTTTAACCCAAAGGGCATGACCACATAACATAAAGTACCCCAAGGGATAGTGAATTTTGTCTTGTATTCATCCTCTAGATTAATATGGATCTGATTGTAACTTGAGAAACCATCCATAAAAGATAACAGGGCATGGCTTGTAGTCGAATCCACAATCATATCTATATTAGGTAATAAAAAATCATCTTTAAGGGAAGCCTTATTTAGGTCACAAAATCCAATGCATATATGAATTTAGGACCATCAAGTTTGCTAACAACAACAATATTTGAGGTCCAAGGGGAATAGTCAATCAGATGGATAAAGACTACTTTTAGCAGCTTCTCTATCTTGATCTTAACCAACAATGCAACCTTGGGATTGATTTTTTGTATTTTTTGCTTAAATGGCTTGGTGTCAGGACATAGAATTATTTTATGAACCACTATGGACTCATCTATATTGGGCATGTCCTAATACATCTTGATGGAACCTTCAAATTTGCAAAATTTGAAGTGTCCATGATGAAAAAAATTGATTTGTACATGTAGAAATGCCCCTTAAAAATCTGCCCCATTGACCTACTTTGGAGGGTCATAATTCAGAGCCCATTTAATCTCATGCCAAATTCCTTGGTGAGTGTATTCATTTGACATATGTGAAAATTTAGGTCTAATTTTAGCTTCATGTGATGAGTTTTGACAGGATTTTGAAATGACAAGTTGGAGGGTTTTGGGACTATTTTGTTGTTTGCAAATTCTCAGGTCTATAAAGTGGCCTCTTGTTTAGACTGATATTTCAGAGCTCGATGATCATCATGGAAAATTTATTGGTGTTATACATTCCCCTCATATTCATATGCTCCCTAGTCCAATTTTAGAGCCACAGGATCAAGTTTGATATTTTTAGTAGGTCAAAAGCAAATGTAGTTTGTTCTATTTTTACATCTACAAATTTCTAGAATGTTATAAGTAGGTCAACTTTGACCCTTAGTATCTTTTGAAGAATATGAATTGAAGGAAAGCAAGCTTTCACACATACTCAATGGACCTAAATGATTTAGTATTTCCAATGGTGGCTTCCCAAGAGGTGATTTGTTATTTTTTTGAGATGGTGACTTGGCGAGCCCTGATTGGTTTTTAACAGGTGTAGTTGTAGAAAAGTATGAGTG
This sequence comes from Sequoia sempervirens, assembly GCA_007258455.2. Lineage (NCBI taxonomy): Eukaryota > Viridiplantae > Streptophyta > Pinopsida > Cupressales > Cupressaceae > Sequoia > Sequoia sempervirens. The sequence continues at coordinate 759,296,734 of VDFB02271358.1, forward strand.
AGACACTTTGGCATTGAATATCTTGCATCTCAAGATGAATTTTTCCAAGCTGATTATTGCACTGAATTCTTGGGTCAAATTTCTACATTCCTGTGCATTTTCATGACTTCAAGAAGTCATTTGACTAGATTTCCAGGGCGATTTCAAAGCCCACCTTGCTAGTTTTGATCACTATTCAAATATGATAGAAATAAAATTTTGATGTCTACCCAGTTCATTTTTTCACGTTAGATGCATTTAGAGGCAACCTCAGATTAATATAGGACGAAAATTGTTTAAAAAAAAAAAAAATTAGTGAGGCCCACAAGGGGACTCGACATGTGTCACATAATTTGAGGAAGGTATGCAGGGTATTCAAGTGGATATCTCAAAGAGAAATCATCTCATGGAATATTGTAATGATTGGACGCACATAAAATATTTTTTATTAAGGTTTTAAGAAACTTTCAAACATCTACAGACTCTTATGATGACTTGAAATTCTAATTTGATATGGCCACTGAGAAGCTAATAGCTTTCTTTGAGGGGGCATTCGAGATGAGATGTGGGTGGCTAATCCTTCCATTTAGAGAACATCACTACTGAATTTGACTCCATTTTCTGACAAACATTCATCGATCGTTTGACAAACATTTGTCAGACAATTGATGAATTGACGAAAGAATTTTTGTCACCATTTTTTCATCGAAATTACAACGAATTAAACGTCAAAATAACGGCATAGATTTGTCAGTCATCGACATCATACAATGACTTAGATGTTTGTCAGAATATCGATGACAACTTTGTGTATCCACCGATGAATTATAACCAAAATGTAATTGCAATGGCTCTTTTGAAGCGTCAAAACAACACCAGAAGTTCATCACCATTTCAATGAAATGGGAAAGGAGTTATGAAGAAGCCTTCTTCGTAGGTACAACAACTTCATTGGACCTTTTCAGTGATTCGTCGGTGGCCTTCGTCGAAATTGCGATGAAACAATGCAATTTTTTTTTAAAAAATATTCATTGAAATGTACCATCATGGAGACTCTTGGCGATGACCACCGAAGCCAACCCATCGGTGAGAGATCAATCATTAGCATATGATAGAAAACTCACTCTGATAGTCCATGTCTTGTCGATGACTTCTGTCAGAAAGACAGACCTAATGTCACACCGATCTAACCTCTTCAGGAGTTTTAAATAGACCTACACCATGTCATCATAGAGACTCTTGGTGATGACCACCAAAGCCAACCCATCGGTGAGAGGATCAATTCATTGACACATGATAGAAAACTCACTGATAGTCCATGTCTTCACGATGACTCTCTCACAAGAAAATGTATCCAATGTCATTAACTACCCTAAACCTTCAGAGTTTTAAAACAATTTTGCTATCAACAAGACATTCTAAGGGTCTCACCGATTAAACAAGTGTCTAAGAGCAAGTAAACAGATGGAACCTATTAATTTTCTTATTTTGGGGTTCTTTAAATCATAGAATAGATACCATCTTCTTGTGTATAATGTACTTATATTCAGATTTGAATTCGAGACCAATTGTCATTGCACATTCCATTTTACTTGCACTGAGTATTCTATAAGCAATATATTGATAATGCTAAATGATTTATGGTGTTGTACAACTCTACCTATCATCACAGTTATGTTGTTCCCCCCTAGAGAATCCTGCAAAGACAAGTTTACAATACCAAGTCAAATAATATGAAAAAGACTTACTTCCATACAAATTAAATGATTATTCTCAAAATGGAAATTGTCTAATTACAACAACAATTCCATGAAAGGCTATTGATGATTCATAAGAGATGACTAATCATACATATAGACTACAAGATGGCATAGAAAAAAATCATACTTGAGAACAACCAAGGGCTAACAAGGGAAGGAGTTAAGAAACATTTGGATTGAAGAGAAAATGTGTAGGGAAAATGTTGAGTAGTGTCAAGAGAACAGAGCTTGTAGAAAATATTCTTGACCTAATCAAGCTCTTGAGCAACTTAAACAAAATTAAAATACTAACACATACATGAAACATGTAATGAACTTCCAATATATGCTATCTCTTTCATTAATGCAGAGGTAGGTAAAGGAGAAATAATTATAATTGTAACACTATTCATAGTCCAATAAATTATGTTCATAATTTGTGTTCAATGGACCTCAGTTTTATCATTATACTACCCATCTAATACCATATTTTAATCTAGGGTTAAACTATCTCAAATCTAAAGAAGCACCTTCAATTAACCATTTAAAGTACTATAAAATAAGGTAAGACTTTTACTTGAGAAAGATTGGGTACACTTGTAGGATTAAATTTCTCGCAATCATCAGGATTTATTGGCACACAGACACAACCTGCAACATATGAAGTAATGGATGACTACAAGTTAGTGAAATGGTCCTTAATATGTGAGTGGTTTGCAAATTGATTGGTAGAAAATAAGGTTACAAACAGATCTACATGAAAAATTATGAGGAAAATCTACTATAATCATCAAAATAGATGAAAAGTGCAAAGGAAAGAGCTGAGCTACATCTCTAGAGCCTAAAAAAACACATGCAAGAAACATAAAAAAAAGAACAAACCAATTTTTGGATGAATACAAAATGGTGCCTTCAGCAAGTGATTCATATGCTTTCACACCTCACACAGGACATTAAGAAGATTTTAGTCCTCTGTGAAATTAACTACTTATAGAATAAATCTAGAAACCAATATTATATACCTCCATGTCTAGTCGAGGGTAGGTATAAGAGAAAAAAAATTCTTCAATGTAATGCTGAAAAATATCAATGTGTGTGTAGGTTTGTATTACTCAAAATATCATTTCATTGCCTAAGGAAAAATACCAAAGTGATGTTTTAAATTTCAATCTTCACATAGGCTCCCTTATTGCTACACATGCATATACAAGCATTATTCAAGCTCTAAACTATTCAAATATTAAGGATTTAATTAGCTATAAGATGGAAAGTTTTTGTTTAGACATAATCCATCATCTTTTACATATCTTTATTCACTCCTAGCGCTTCAGATAAATTTGTGTAAATGAGACAAAAATGTGAATCTTTTATGACAAAGAAAATTCTTAAAAGGAGGGGGGAGAGAGCAAAGGGTAGGGGGGAAGAGAATGCTTGAATGTATAGCAAAGTATAACATTTTGATCATTATAGCAATAAAAAGAATCTTAATTTTGAAGCATTAATATCATTTAGAACATTTATGATCAAGAATTAACAAGTAACAAACTTTTGCATACTCTGCGTAGATGGTACAAAAATTTCATGGTTATGGAAGCCTCCCATCAACAACAAGATCCAAGCAAATATCCTGTATCTATCTCTTAACGAGCCTCTAAACCCTTCTCAGAGTCAGCCTAATTTTTTCACTCCACCTATTATGCAATAAAAATTCAAATTTTAGGAGTTATGTCACCACTCAAAATGTATTGAAACAGAGCTTTGAAACCAAATGCTTATTATTAACACAATGGTATTCCTATACAAATCCATACAAACAAACTAAACTCAGAACATTGGAATGGAAACAACTTCAAATTATGATGTAGAGCATGGATTCGGGGTATAAAGAATTATTTTTCTGCCACCATAGTGAAAATTTAGCACTTTCTTTCATCTTTGCATATTGGTTTGATGCTTCAAACAATGCATTTCTTATATTGAAAAGTGCATTACCTTATTGAGCTTCTCTTTGTTTCAAGAATAGTTTAATATTCTCTACTTAACAAGGCCAACCATGTGATGGTGGAAGCTCATTTTCCCCCCCCTCACATCACTCTCAATTCCCCATACCCAATCATATAACATTAATCATTCATTCATCCATTAATAACATATAGCATTCATTCATTCATCCATTAATAATATAACATTCATCCATTCATCCACTAATAGCATATAACATTCATTCATTAACATATAACATTAATTAATTAACATATTCACATTCATTCATTAACTTATAATATTCATTCTTTTAGTTTTTACATATTATAAAAAATTTGGTTGTCATGATATGATTACAATCACTTTTTTTTTGTTTCTTTTTTAAAGCTAAAAAAATATAAAGTGGAGTATCCTTTTCTAAATCATCTGTCCCCCCTTTATTTGTTTTTCCCTTTTCTCGTGATCTTAATGTACGCCTAGTCGTTTGCTCATGAAGTGGATGTCGTTGCGAGGGGGGGTCTGCTGCAATAACAAAGAAATGTTAAACTGTATGTTTTGTTATTATTGTTACAAGTATTTCATTAATTAAAAGAACATTAGAGTGGTTCTCTTTTACCTAATGGGTCCACATCATGTTCTGAACTTCTGTTATAGACTCATGCTTCAACATGTTGAACACCCTCTAAATCCTGATCTATAGTTGAAACACGAAAGGTTACATTAATTAATACACCAATTGAAATTAAATATGTTTAAAAGAAAATTAGAGTGGTCCTCTTTACCTGATGGGGCCACATCATGTTCCTGATCTTCTCTAGCCTGATCATGCTCAACATTTTGATTACACTCTACATGCTCTAAAGTTGAAACATGAAAGGTTACATTAATTAATACACCAATTGTAATTAAATATGTTTAAAAGAACTTTAGAGTGGTCCTCTTTACCTAATGGGGCCACATCATGTTCCTGATCTTCTCTAGCCTAATCATGATCAACATGTTGATCACACTCTACATGCTCTAAAGTACCGGGATGCACACCATGACCTTCATCTGCAGGTTGTGCTCCACCGTCACTAGGCTGCATTCCAATGTCATGTGCAGTATTATCATTTCTTGAATGTTGAAAACAAATAGGCATGTAATTACTTTATGGTGGAAATTAATATTAAATAGATTGCACAAGTATTCAATTTTAAATAAACTTTATTGAGTTTATTTACTTGTGTGTCAGATGTAGTGGAAGATTGTGTTTTCCCAGTCAAGACTCTTAGGCATTCAGCCATGACTCCATAGCCTTGTTGGAAGGCAATCTTCAGGTCCTCTTCTATGGGAACTCTATTGAATTCAGAGCCCTACATTTTTGCATAAGATCATGAATTTTGCTTCTATGGTGTGATAAAACTAAATTTTTTTTCAATTTATTATTTGGATACAATATTTCATTTATTGATACTTACAATTTGTGTGGCTAATTTCATATAACCACCAGAGCCAAGTTTGTGCTACCCATGTTTTTCTAGTCTTTCCTTTGTTGCCTTCGATGTGTTGGGTAGCCTATGAAAAGTTTGAAATACATTAGATTATGTAAAAAGAAAGAGTAATCATTATATAATTACATTGTTGATAGTATCACAACCTTCCTTGGCCTGGTGGTGTCTTTCCTTTTTATATTTTTAGCCTTCTACTTTCCATCTAACACCAGGTCCTTCCACTCCCTCTCTGGAATCATGGGGGATGCTCATACTTTTTGTTCTTCTCTAAATGTGACCTATATTGGTCCCTCACATACTTTAGATAGGTACTAGCTTTCTTAAGGACCTTGGTTTGGTTGAATGTTTTATCACCGAACAACACAACTAAATGGTTAATGAGCTCATCTTTTAAATCTTGATTTTGGGTATTCCACCGTGTACATATGGTGGGCCCAAAGAGCTCCAATGTAATATCACTTAGATGTTTATAAAAAAAATCATGGGATCAATAGTCTAAAAAGAGTGATCAATAAGTAAATTTAAATTGGATTATATATAATAATAATTAAACATTTTAAAGTACCTAGGATCTTCTCTATCTTTAAGGGAACGAAATCCTCGGTCACCACAAATGTGACTGGCAATTTTCTTGTACTAGTAATATAGGAAGATCTAGGAAATGCTGCTAAAATATCACTAGTACTAGTGGCCTCTGCATCCCTAGGTACATGTCCTGACACATGTTCTGGAATTTGTTCACTGCGAGAGGGTGCACTAAAAAATACCTACATGGTATGTGTTTCCAACATTTTAGACAACAATATAGGCACGAATGATGGGGTCAGATGATGTGATGTATGCATAGGAAGATCAGGATGGACACTTGTACCAACCCCTACTCCTCGGGCAACACTTGCAGTACCCCGATCATGGCTAGGACCATCATGAGGATGCAAAAAATCCTATAAAAACAACACATATTTTAGTTCGTGACATAAAAGAGTACAAAATATAAAACCATGAATGAACTTATGTTATAATTAAAGACCTCATGACAACTTACTTGCAATTTTTGTGATCTCTCAGTCAATATTTTAACCCTCTCTCTTATCTCATCTATTTGAGGCACTATGAATAACAACTTAAGGATTTCTTCATTGCATTTTTTTGGGTCTTCCTTATCATATTGAGAAGGTTTATTGAATAAGTGATGTCATCATCACATAATATTGATCGTACCTCCCTATGGATGCTCTTGTCTACTGCTGGTGCCTTTCCCTGATCAGTTGACTACAACAAGAATATTAAAAACATAATTGAAATTAAGCCAATAAACTTATGAAAAAAATAATAATAAAAAAATTTGATCGTATCTAATTTGTACAATTACAATGAGGTAAACCTGTCAGGTAGAAGTGCTTGAAGATACATCACAATCTGTGCTTTGGGCCGAAGCCTTCTCTGTATGATCAATGTCTCGCTATGAAAAAAAAAATATATAAAAAAATATTACCAAAATGAAACCAATAGACTACGAAAAAAAACATAAGAATAAAATGGTATATTGGAGTCATTAATTGGAGGTTGGGTAAAATGGTACATAGTATGTACCACCCCCATAGTAACTATTTTAGTAACTAAACAATTCAAATTGTAATCAATTAGCAACTCTTCCCCTGCAATTATTGATTTTATTGCACATACTAATACACGGTTTCCCTCATGCACCTCGAATATGCAATTGGGTTGCTTATTTGTTGACCCAGGTTGTGTACTATTTATAAACCCTGCAATATTCCCTAATGCTTTTGGCCTTCTGTCAATGTACATAGCTACTCCTTTATTTTGATCCTTATCTTTTAGTTGTATATAATTTGCTAACAGTGCATACCTATGCATACTTCGTGTATATCAAACTAGTTGCATCCAATCTTTGTAACTGCAATAGGGTCCAACATAGTCCATCAATTCAGTAACTTTGTTGTAATAGACCTTTATTTTGTCCATGCAAAATAGGCCCAAACCATGTAATGATGATGGTGCTATGTGATATATCCTCTTGTTGACACAAAAATTAGTGTTTATTGGAGGGAGTTCCTTGGGTAACCATTTTTTCTGTAGATGTTTGTACCTCAAGGGCACCTCCAAGGAACCTCAACGCCGCCTATGCTTTCATCATCATAAGAACATGACCCCCCTTTAGCAAGAAAAAATTCCATGCATTTACAAAATTTTCTTCTAATCTTTTGACCTCTAGTTGATCTCCCTCTTTTAGACATACTACATGTCTTGCTTTCCTCTTCTCTTCCTGAATTTCCCTCTTTTGAGGAAGAAAGATCTAACAAATACCTATTTGGTGGTACCTGCACTCATAAGGATGTTGGATGAGGTTCTTTCATGGTGATGTGATCCCAAGGTGACATTATGATTAATCTATCATTTCATCGCTAGAATTTCACAAGTTATATGGTAATCAAGTCTTGATAGATTGCAAGTTATTGTTACTACTATCCAAATGTGTCCATCACAAATCAAATCTACTTTACGTTTTAACTCCTAAACTATTTAACAAGTGTTAAATGTGACTATGGTCCACCAGTTACACAACCAAGGCCTCAAATGTATTCTCTAATTGTAATCAAAGGACTTTTTCTCTTCATTCAAGTAAACAAACTTGAAGGGAAACACCACTAAGTGGTTTATTGGATACTTAAATGACTAAAAATAGCAAAAAAATTACATTTAATTTCCATATGTCTAAGTCGTTAATAGGGAGGGAGTGTGTACTAAGACTGGTTAAGTCATCACAAGTTTATGCTTTGGCAATAAAATTATTTTAAGTCATCTTAAATCTTCCTATTTCTAATTGCTAGGAGACTTTTGGTATGTTTTAAGGTAGGATGATTGATGAAAGAGCCCAAAGAGCCTTTATCCATGGTATCCAGGTACACATAGCAGCGGTCTTCTCTTATACGGTTAGACATGATTTAAAGAACTTAGCTAGGAATTATTCATTTAACCTAAGGTTTTCTCATAATGCCATCATTGGAAAAGTATGATCAAATTCTTCTATTATGAAGAATTGGTCTATGGGCCTCTAGAAATCACTATAAGTGTTTGTAAGGATAAAATGACTAATTGCATCAGGTAGGAGAGAATAAACTTTGAATTCTTCAAAGATTATATTTGTCTATTCATAATTTTTAAGGGTTGTGTGTGGAGGAGGTTATCACTACCAAGAAGGGAGGAGACCTTTCCTTGTGATGGAAATTCAAAATTTTTCTCTTTGTGTTCCATTTTTATCTTTCCTTATGTCTCTGGTCATCTATGGTGTTTGGAATAAGCCTAAGGTTGGGGTTTTACCTTTGTCTTCATGTAAAACCCTAGTGTTTATCTTATGCCTTGGGTGGGATATTTTGGGCTGTTACTTTTTGGGGAGGGTTTTAAAACAACTTAAGCCCCATCGCTTTGTCTAGGCTGGGCCTCTTTTGATTTATCATTTTATTTCCTTCACCTGACTTTAGTATTTCTTAAGTCTCGGATGGTCCCATGCTCCCTCGTTTAAAAAATAACTTATGTCATTGTTTATCATTGGCCTGGTGATGTCCCCTCGTTATTTTAATAAATGTTTTATATTTTGCAAAGGGACAAGTTTGTGTGACCATAGATCAGTTATAATTTAATCTCAATTGTTCCCCACCATCCCGTGATGACCCCATCACACTGTTTTGGTTGATCGCGATATCATGGGCGAGCACCACGTGTCTCATTTAATGAAGCCGAAGAGATGATAGAAATACTTTGATACATTTATCTAGTTTTAATACATTATGTAGTGGGTTACTAAAGCATTTATGAGATGCACGTGTTTCAAATCAACAAAGATGTTATAATGTCAGTAGGAAAGGTGCTTGATGGTTAATGACAAAGTTGGTGACCTTGTTGAACGAACAAGATTACTGATGGTTGAGATCCACGGTTGCCCGCCATTGCGTGATCATAAGTTGTGAGGTCTTTATCGATTGTGATATCGCGGGCAAGCGAGCTGCCAGTATTCAAAGAAGAGGGATGATTTTAAATTAAAAAATGATTTTAAATTAAAAAATGATTTTAAATTAAAAAATGATTTTGATTTCTCTAAATTAATATCATGTTTGAAAAACAAGATATCTCTTGAGATTTTTTATATAATAATAATTATTTATAAAAATAATATGTTAAATTACTTCACATAAAAAGTAAGTTTCTAAAATAATATACTTAAAATTAAAAAAGAAATAATAAAATAGAAATAAAATAATTTCTAAATAATAGAGTAGAAATAAAATTGTTAAGGAATGAAAAATAATTATAATTTTTTAAGTTTTAAATTAATTTATTTAAAATCAGAAAAATTAAATTAAATAAAAAAGGAATATCCTAAATTCACTATTACACATAAAAATTTGTTTCTTAATTACCTTATTTAAGACATAAAGAATATTCAATATTATTAGTTTAAGCTTTTACTCAAGGTTTTATTGTACAAAAATATTAAAATAAGATAGGATTTTCATAATAAATGCAAATATAAAATCAATTTAAAATTATAAAATTAAATACAAAGAAACTATAAGTAATTTATTATTACACATAAAAAAAAGTTTTAAAATTAATATTAGGGTTAGAGTTAGAAAAAGGGTTAGGGTTAGGGTTAGGGTTAGAGATTAATTAGTGTTAGGGTTTGATTAGAGTTAAGATTCAACTATGGTTAGGATTAGGATTCAATTGATGTTCAATTAGGGTTAGGGTTCAATTAGGATTTCCATTGGGTTTGGGGTTCAATTAAGATTAGGATTCAATTAGTGTTAGGGTTCAAAAGGGTTCAATTAGGGTTAAGGTTAGAATTATAGGATAAAGCTTTGGATAAAGGTTAGGATTAGGGTTGGGGGATTAGGACTCAACTAGGATGAAGGTTAGAATTCAATTAGGGTTAGGGCTATGATTAATTTCAAGCTAGGGTAAGGGTTAAATTAGCGCTAGGTTTTAATAAGGTTTAGGATTCAATTAGTATTACAACTAGAATTAGGGTCACCATTAGAATTAGGGTTAGTATTAAAATTATAATTATGAATAGAGTTTGAATTAGAATTAGGGTTATAATTAAGATAATCTTTTTGGTTAGAATTCAATTAGGGTTAGGTTTAAGTTTAGGATTAAAATTTAATTAGGGTTAGGGTTCAATTGGAGTTAGGATTCAATTTGGGCTCTAAGATAAATCTTGGAGTCAACATTAGGGTGAAGGTTGGGGTTAGGGTTAGGGTTTCAAAATAAATCTTGGGGTCAACATTAGGGTTAGAATTAGGATTAGGGTTTGAGTTATGGTTTGGGTTTAATTAGGGTTATAGTTCAATTATGGTCAGGGTTAGGATAGGGTTCAATTAGGATTGTGGTTAGTGTTAGCATTATAGCATAAAACATGGGGTAAATTTTAGGGTTGGGGTTGGGGTTAAGGTTAGAATTCAAGTACAGTTAGGTTAAAATTCAATTAGGGTTCAATACAATTAGGGTTAGGGTTAGGGTTAAAGTTAGGTTAGGGTAATAGTTCAACTAGGGATTTAGGGTTAGGGTTTTGATTATGGTTCAACATTAGGGTTATGGTTCAATTAGTGTTTTGATTAGGAGCTACAAGTTAGTATTAGGGTTAGGGTTGGAGATTAATTAGTATTAGGGTTAGGGAATTATTACGGTTAAGATTCAACTATGGCTAGGTTAGGATTCAATTGATGTTTAAAATTAGGGTTAGGATTTTAGGATAAAGTTTGGGATCAAGGTAAGGGTTGGGGTTAGAATACAACTAGGATTAGAGTTAGGGTTACAATTACAGTAAGGGCTTATATTCAGTTAGGATTTAATTAGCATTAAGATTAGGGTTTATATTCAATTAGGATTAGGGTTAAACTAGGGTTAAGATTAGGTTAGGGTTATAGGATAAAGTTTTGGGAAAAGGTTAGGATTAAGGTTGGGGTTAGGGTTAGGACTCAACTAAGGTTAGGGTTCAATTAATTTTAGGAACAATTAGGGCTAGGGCTAGGATTAATTTTAGACTAGGGTAAGGGTTCAAGTAGGGTTAGGTTTTAATAAGGGTTAGGGTTAAGGTTCAATTAGTATTACAATTAAAATTAGGGTTAGGGTTTAATTAGTGATATGATAATGGTTAAGCTTTAATTAGTGATATGATAATGGTTAGGGTTTAATTTAGGTTAGAGTTAGAGTGTAATTAGGATGACGGTTTGCGTTCAATTATGGTTAAGGGTTCAAGTAGGATAAGGATTAGGGTTAGAGTGTAATTATGATTAGAGTTTGGGTTCAATTAGGGTTACAAAATAAATCTTTTATGTTAGTTGTAGGGTTAGGGTTAAATTAGCATTAGGTTAGAACTAGGTTTAATGTTAGGATTACAGTTAAGGTTCACTTAGTGTTAGGGTTCAATTGTAGTATGGTTAGGGTTATGATTTAATTAGGATCAAGGTTCACTTATGGACCAACTGCGGAGGATTTTAAAGAACTCCTACACTTTGGGCTCTGCAAGACCCAGGAGGGTGATCCCTTAATGCATTTACAACCTCTGCTCCATTATCGTAAATAACATTAACAATAGATAATCTCATTTAATAGCTCAACATAATAGGATAATGCTGAATAGAATTGCTTGTTCATCAGTAATATCAACTATTTGGAGCATGAGATAACTACAACACATTCCACATTGTAAAATAGTCATTGATTTGCAATTTGTAGAAAGTGCTAGGTAAAGACAAATAAAATACTGAACCATACAAATTAGTACAACTTAGATCAGTTCCATATATCCATTGAGGGGGTCAAATTCATAAACATCTAAGGGTTTATGATAGATTTAACACATAACATATAAGATCCTTGAGAACTTTGCTTTACAATTTCATCAACATGTATTCTAACCCAATACTACTTATCAAATCCTTATATAGAACATATTCACCTACAATCCCGTTCAAGCATTTTAATTAATTCCTTGAATTAAAGACAAAATAGAAATCATACACACCACAATAGTGAGATGAACAAGACAACCCTTGATTATCTTATTTAAAATTTAGATATGCAAGTACAATGAAGAGACATGAGTTTTTATTAATCATTTCAATTGAAATGTAAGTACTATCATAAAATATCAAATCCCCATGAATTAAAAACCTACCACAGAATGATTCAAAGCCTAAATTGCATTTTCCTTAAAACCATCAAACTTTACAATTTTCTCTCAGAATCCCTAATGACTCTTCACTAAAAGATATCTAACTTGCTAACCCGTACTTCTGGCCTTGAAATCCTTCTTATAGAAACAAAGGAGCAAACAAGCATCCGACCATAAAGCACATGCGTCACCAGCCAATTGGACCACTTTCTGACATTCCAAAATTTGTTACAACAACAATTTCCTGGAGATTCCTCTCGTTCATCGTGCCCGCTAAGAATGATTGATGCAACAACAAAGCTTCAAGAATTCCATGCCAAGACTACCACCAAAAACAAAACTGTAATCCATTGTAATTGCAACAACTGACTTGTCAACCATTAACAACTTACTCCTTTTTACTCCTCCTCAGTTAAATATACGTTTACCCATTTATGGTATTCCTCATCAGTTGGCCACTTAAAATTGATTACCTCAATTACCTTATCACTATAAGGTGTATACTTAACTGCCACCTGATTCGCTTCTCTTTCAAAAGATTCAAAGAATGAACTAGTGCTAATAATTTTATCCATACAGCTCACCAATAAATCATAATCTGAGTCATCACAAATTAATCTAATTTGACAATTGATGACTTCATTTGCCCGATCCTGCCATTGTTGGAGTGACCTCATATTTCCCTACTCATCAATTATGTCAAGTAGCAATGTGTCGCTCCAATCATCAAAGTTCTTCACCAATTCTCTGTTCTTCCTACTCAAGTCATTTGGTAAGGTCTGAAAACCTTGTAATGACTTAACTAATACCTGAGTAGGCCTTAATGATTTGGGCCTATTATTTACATCAAACCTTGAAGCTTTATACATGATGTCAAGATCATTGGCCCTAGGGATCCATATTTCAATTAATGGTACTACAACCTCCTAATCCCTATCAATATTCTTTATTGCACTTAATAATAAAGAATATAAATAATGCACAGATGATAATCTGTCATCAACTTTCTCATTTAAATGTCTCAATACAACATTTACAACCTCCCTTTGCTTTAAGAATATTCCCTCCTCACTCACCTTCAAGGATGCTTGTAACTCTGAAATCTTATGCATTAGTTGCTTCTTCGAAGGATCAACAGAGTATTCCATTTCTTCATCAATTAGCTCTAAAGTAGGGCTAACGGAAGGAGTTTTACTAGGAGACCCTAGTGTAGACACAATAGGAGAAGCAGGAGGCACTGACTTTGATGTGGAAGGAAATGTTCTAATCCCTATAGCACTTGATGTCTCCCCAATCTGCTTATTCTTTAACATGTCCACCTCAATCTATAGCTCAACATTCCTTTGCTACATCTTGCTATATTCCTCAATTATGGCATTGTACTTCTCCATTAAGCTTTTCTTTTTAGCCTCCCCTCTTTCAACAGTCTTTTGGGCCAATTTGGCCACATTTACAATCAAATTAGTAGCCTCTGTGGTTGAGGTCTATGAAGCTCTCTTTATTATCAACCCTCCTCTTAGATTTGGGTTAATATCAGTAACATTCATCTTTCTCCCTCGAGGGGCCAAAGCCCAAATTGCTAAAGTTTCATACTCTTCACTGAAGGTAGAATCTTGCAATACTTCCTTGACCTCTTCTTCAGAGTCTTGTAAGGGGTGGTTGGACTTCAGAATAGCATTGAAAGCTACAACATCTGTAATGTCCCATTCAGGTAAAATAAAGACACCAACTTGATTTACTAATTTTCTCCCCTCTTCAAGAGTGATGTTCCTAAACTCTTCCATTAGTTCAACTTTCACTTCATCATGATTCTCCTGGTTTGACCTATCAGGTCTCAATTCTCTTCTCCTCTTGCATTTATCTTGATATTCTTCCAATTTCATTCTCCATACTAGTTACAAGAAGACTAGAGTTTTTACAAATGCTTTGTCATCTATAAACTCTTTACATGCCTCCATTCTTGCATCTTGTACACATTTTCCTTTCATATCCAGATCAGAGAGAACCAATTCAGCCAGCCTAGGAGGTGAAGGCATACCCATCTGCATGTCCTAGTCATTGACAACAATCTCATCCACCAAATCCTCTTGTGATTGTTGAATTATTTGTCTTTTAGGGCTTGGCTCTGATGGTGGTGGTGAGGGACTATTTTTAGGTGATGCATCCAAGTCAATAATCTTGATTGCTCTAGGCGTTTTGAACTTTGGACCTTTTTTTGTAGGCAATTTCATTATTTGCTTTCCCTTTCTATCCTCTTCTTCTTCATCACTACTATCATTTCTCTTCCTTTTGTAAATAGGAAATCTTTCTGTAGGTTGGTAAGCTGGCCTCACTTCAATTGGCATGGCATCTTGCTCGTGTATGCCCAAATTTGACTCCAAGTTTATCTTTTTGGTCATCGAGGTGCCCATGATTTCTTTGAAATTTCCCATCAAGAAGTCAATTTTCTTATGATGCAGACTAAACTTCATCAATGGATCATACTTTAGATCCATTTTGTGCATAATAGCCAATAGCTTGTCATAAGCTACCCACTTATCCTTGTTCAACTCCTACCCATTTAGGTCAAATTCATTTCTAATCAAGTCTTTAGGGAAGTTGAACTCATGCACAAACTTACCACATTTTATCTTTTTTTTCAAAAGAGCAAAGAAGCCCTCAGGATCATGCCATCACTTGCAGCCACACCTCAAATGGTATTCCTCAAAAAAATTCACAAAATGTATCTAGCCTCCCTTTGAAAAAATAAAATTTGACACCACAGTGTAATCTAGGAAGAATGTTCCTTTACCTTTCCTAGTAAGTTGTCCTCATGGATACAACCAATCTACCACATGACTTTTGCAAACCCCACTCTTGGTGGCACATTGTATGACAATATATGAGGGGTCCCTTGAAAACTATACACCCTCAAGATAGTTTTGACTGGGTATGGAGTGATATCATCCCAGTTATAGAAAACCTTCAATTCTAGCTTCCTCCCCTTTGGTTTGAGGAAATCATGCAACTCCTCACACTAACTCATTTGACTGCAAAATCTGACGAAATATGTATAATTTTCAATTTTTTAAAATTTTATCCCAGACATTCATCAAAATTTCAATGAACCTAGGTTTTGACGAAATTTAGACTATCAGTTCTGTCAAAACTTCAACAAACATGAAAAATAAGAAAAAAAATAAAATTGTGGCCGACATAGAGAAAAGTGAGTCCGCTAATTTTTTGCGACAGTTTTTTTCTCTACTTGAGACAATTTATGGAGAACTAAGGATGATTTTCTTGGGAAAAATCAGAAAAAATACAAGAAGATATCACCAGGTTGAGGGTAGTCATTGTCTTTTTGCAAAATTTAGTTGTGAAGTCATATTTGTAGTTCCAGGCTTGAAAATCATATTTTAAAGCAACATCTCATTAGATTTCATTTTTAGAGGTTTAGGGTTTTGAGAATTTCATGTCCAGATTTTGTTGTGTGAAATTACCATAAGATCACAACCAAGGAACAAATTCTTGTGACTGTAATTATCTGATCCATAACTCTATTGGTCATGTGGCACAGTTGTGCTATAACAAATACATGATGCATTCATGTGTGACCCAAGTTTAATGTGGCTATGTTGTGATAGAAATGGAGGCACTCATATAATGTAGTTAATTCAAGAACTGTATAATGTAGGTGTCAATCATCATTGGGTGCATTCAGGTTGTCTCAAGTTTAACATGTTACAATGTAATTATAGCATGATCCAAGAATGATTACCTCTTGCTGCAATAAAGAGCCTATAACTGTGGTTGATATGCAGAGTGGTTGTGTTATATCAATTATGTAGTGCATTCAAGCACAACCCATGTTTAATGGGATATTCTAGAGAGTGATCAAGATTTTCGAAACCTTATGAATGTTACTTAAAACTGTATAGCTTAAACTACAAACCAAGTTTGTTATATACTTGAATGTAATCTTGGGTTACCACAAACTATAATAATGTGATTTTCTAATAACCATTATGGAAAGTATTAAAACAAGACCCATGCTATATAGGATACATTTCCTTGATCAGGTTTACATACCTTAATGATCAAACACAAGCTTCCCACACACTCCAGGATATAATCCAAGATCATACCACAAATTTTTCTAGACAACTAATTTTCTAACCCAAGATTTAAGGTGTTTCTTTAATACCAATAGAAGCATTGGTAAGAGCATGATTAGGGTAAAAACCCTAGGCCTCCGTATAATTAATAACTCTAGCGGATTATTGAGGTTGCAATACCAGAAAGATTGAGACATTGTAGCTAATAAAAAGCACACTATGTAGCTTAGTGACATTTGTAAATACAATCTACGGTAAGAAGAATGATAGTCACTTGAGATGTGACAGTCAAAAAGAGGCTGAGTAGTGACAAGATAATAAAGCTCAAACCTTGCATAGTAAAGTGGAGATTTTAACAGTGAGTTTCCTTACCCCCTTCCTGACCTTAAGGGTTTTTCAAATACTTTTGGTAGTGTTAGACAAGGAAAATACAATCAGGGAATGACTATCCAAATGAAGTAACAGTGGAAATCATAGGTTCAATGTTTCTTCTTAGCCATTAATGTATAATGGAGGTAGTGGATTGCATGTTTGAGCAGTATTTTGAGACTCATCAAAGATGGGAGAATAGTGAATAATACCTTATGGAATGTGAAGTAGTTTCAATAAGGTTGAAGGATCTTAAGATCTACAATACCATGAAACAATGAGTCCCCTGTAGTAAGTAGGCAATCTATAGGGCATAGTTTGATTTTATAAAAGGATTCTCATGAAAGGAATCTTCAAGTGATAGTGAGTGAGTTGTTTGAGATTGCAGCTGAGGATGCAATACTCAGTCTTAAAGGAAGTTAGCAAAGTAGTAAATGTGCAAGAAAATCAAATCGCACACAACAAACAATTCACAACGTTATCTTGCATAATGCCTTGAGTTTGAAGAAAAAAATATCATTATATCTTGATTAAAGTGGTGACCTTAATGGTCAATTACTGGAAACCATGATTTTAAAACATACTATTGTGCTTATGGAGGCAACATTTTAAGCAAGGGAGTGAGTGGTGCTTTGGAACAATGGCAGGTATGAAGGACTTGCTTTATATGCATACTATTAAGACTAGCCTAAGACAACGTTATTAGAAGAGATTGAAGGTGGATTATGGAAGTCAAGGGTTACCATAAAAAGGATTAAAGAAAAGACTGAGATCTATTTAAAACCCATGGCCATGAAGATATTAAAGATGTCACATGCAAAACCCTAGTAGCTGGAGTAATGAATACAGTGCCAAAGAGGATAGTGTGCTGGGGCATATTTAGGAGATCTCCACATTATCTAATTGACATATTTAATCCAATTATATATGATCTTGTTGGTCTTCAAACAAAGGGAAAATTTGCATGTCCAATTTGTGGTCCAAAGATGGAATCTCGTCATTCAACAAGTTTAGGAAAGTAGGTGTTTGATGAGTATATGCACTTCCTCCATGGAAATTATAAACTTATCAAAATACTGAGAAACATCTTTTCAATGGGAAAGAAGAGACTACATCAAAACCACGAAGAATGACACCCCGCCTATGGAAGTTAGAATATAATAGAAATAATCATCAAGGTTATACATCAGATCAAATTGTTTATCTATCATATATGATATGCTTTGAATTTATATTTTTATATTGTGTTATGTTTACTCATGTTGTAATTGAAAATTATTGTCATTGTTAATTTGTTTAATTTATATGCTTCATGAAGGTTGTCACAGCATTAATGGATGACTTCCACAGGGACTAAAAAGTTATCCCATACAATTTAGTAGGTTTCCCTACTATGAGCAACTACAAATTGTGCATTTGTATGATACAATGCATATCAGAAAGAATATAACAGAAATGCTATGGAAAATATTGGATGGAAGGCATAACAAAGAAAAAATTGTCAAAATTTGTAGTGACATTTGGGAAGCTAATCATGCAATGAAAAATGTCATTCAATTAAATAGTGATGGAGACCAAATTAATATAAGTTCCCTTCCTTGGTTATTAACAGAGCAACAAAGCAATGCTATAAAAGAAGTCATACGAAAAATTCGCTTTCCCACAAGATTTGTTTTCGTGAACATAAACAATATAATAACAAAGAAAGGTGAATTTGGGTTAGGGATGAAAACGCACGATTGGCATACCTTCATTAAGGTAATTATTCTCGATATTATATACACTTGTATAATGCATGTAATTTTTAGTGTATTGTGTTTACCACTTTTGGAAAAATAATGAAAAGATCATTTTATAATTGCTGCAGTACATTCTACCTCTATCTCTCTCAGACAACTTTGACAACAATGTCAAGCAAGTTATATATGATTTCAGAAAATACATGAGGTAAGTAGCGATATTTGTTCAATTTGTTGTATACATCTTATAATTTCCATTTGTTTTACTTGTTATGTAATATATTGTATATTTTTGTTAAATCTCATTAATATATTTGCACCTTGAATCACTTGTAGATGGTTGTCATCTAAAGAAATCTATAAAAAAGATATAAATTATTCGAAGAGAAAAATTCCTCATCTAATGTGTGAAATGCAAAAGTGTCTACCTTCGACATTTTTCAATGCACAAGAACACTACCTCATACACCAAGTTGAGGAGATTGAATTGTGTGGACCTATCCACACAAGGTCAATGTGGATGGTTGAGAGGGACTTGAAATTTTTGAAGGCTTTGGTTAGACAAAGAGCACATCCTAAGGGTTCTATGGTGGAGGGATATATGGTATACTAGATCATGGTGTACATTAGTGAATATCTTCCTATGTTTGCAGCAAAGATCCACGTAGATCGCATTTGGGATCCCAACTCCATTAACAAATTCAAAGGGAAGTACCTGATGGGGAAAGGTAGATTGAGAAAAGTGAGAGGTAATTATAAGATGGTCATGGAGATTAATTGAAATATATTTTACATATGGTTTTTATGTATATTGTACTTATTTAATTTTTTAATCTTCAATATACATCAATTATAAATTAAGGTCATATACTGTGTTATTTAACTAATTATACGTCATTTGTGAATTTCAATTTTTTTTTATACAGTTGGTCAAGAGTGGGATGCACTACATTTGTATGTCGCAAACAATCTTGATTGGATGACGATATGGATTGAACTATGTCAACAATCTGGTCATGCATTAACATGGGAAGGTGTGGCTTCATTAGTTAAAGAAGCTCATCATAATGGAGATCCCAATGTTACAAAAAGGGAAATTGATTTAGCATATTGTTTAAGAGATAAATAGGTACGTATAAATATATTAATCACCCATATTATTTATAAGCATTGGAGGAGTCAAATTTATAAGCATCTAAGGGTTTATGATAGATTTAACACAACATACAAGATCCTTGATAACATTGCTTTACAATCTCATCAATATGTATTATAATCGAATACTACTTATCAAATCCTTATATAGAACATATCCACCTACAATCCCATTCAAGCATTTTAATTAATTCCTTGAATTAAAGCTAAAACAAGAATCATACACACCACAATAGTGAGATGAACAAAACAAACCTTGATCATTTTATTCAAAATTCAAATATGCTTGTACAATGGAGAGACATGAGTTCAAATTAATCATATCAATTCAAATGCCAATACTGTCATAAAACATCAAATCCC
This sequence comes from Sequoia sempervirens, assembly GCA_007258455.2. Classification (NCBI taxonomy): domain Eukaryota; kingdom Viridiplantae; phylum Streptophyta; class Pinopsida; order Cupressales; family Cupressaceae; genus Sequoia; species Sequoia sempervirens. The sequence continues at coordinate 759,316,849 of VDFB02271358.1, forward strand.
CATGAATTCAAAACTTACTATAGAATGACTCAAAACCTAAATTGCATTTTCCCTAAAACCATCAGACTTTACAATTTGCTCTGCAACTTCATCTAGACTTGACCAAAAATATCTAACTTGCTAACCCATACTTCTAGCCTTGAAATCCTTCTTATAGAAAAAGGAGGAAACAAGCATCGATCCAGAAAGCACACATGTCACCAGCCAATTGGACCGCCTTGTGATATTCCAAAAATTTATTACAACTGCAATCTCCCCGGAGAATCTTCTTGATCATCGTGCCCGCTGAGAATGGTTGATGCAAGAAAAAATAACTTCAAGAATTCTGCACCTAGAATGTCACCAAAAAACAAAATTAAAATCTGTCATAACCGCAACAAATTATTTTTCAACCGTTAGCAGCCTCCTCCTTTTCACTCTTCCTCAGTTAAATATACATTTACCCTTTTTTGGTACTCTTCATCAGTTGGCCAATGAAAATAGATCCCCTCATTCACCTTGACACTATAAGGTTTCTAATTAACTACCACCTGATTCGTTTATCTTTCAAAAGACTCCAAGAATGAGCTGGTGCTAATGATTTTGTCCATATAGCTCACCAACAAATCATAATCTAAGTTACCCTATTTTTGAGGGTTTTGTAGTTGAAACATGATAGAAAGGGGATCTTACATTTTTTGTGATTACTGTAGCTTGTGTAAGATGGGCCATGGATACTGTTGTAATTGTAGGATGCATGAATAGAGCATAGGATGAGAAATAAAGAAGGTATAGCTATTGTCCTTAATAGTTTTGTGAAGAAAAGCATGTGAAATGAGAGGTTCAAGCCTAGGTTTCAACAAAACATATATGGGAGATCTGATTTTATGAATTTTTATCTATGTGCAGACCTAATGGGTTGTTTCTGAACACTGAATATAAATGATATACATACACACACACACATATATGTATGTATGTATGTATGTATATGTATTCTTAAATGTCAATGTAAATGCAATTACTGGATGCTCTCCTAGAACAATAAATGCAACATATCATTAAAGAAATCTATATCTATGTATATAAATGTGTATTTCTAAATACAAAGTGTAAATGCAAAGAGCATATGGTTTTGTAGTGTTATAGATATAACATATCCATAAATTAATGTAATTGAAATTCTAAAGTCTTCAACACATATAATATGAAATCGATCAAACTATTAAACTACATGAGAAATAAATGAAAAAATTAAATGCATATGTATGTGTATTTGTAAATGTAAGTGTACAATAAATAAGAATAATGAAAATTATAGAAGAATACAAGGAAAGGTCTCCTCCCTTCTTGGTAGTGATAACCTCCTCCACACACAAGCCTTAAAAATTATGAATAGAGGAATATAATCTTTAAAGAACTTAAATTTGATTCTCTCCTACCTGATGCAATTAGTCATTTTATCCTTACAAAAATTTATAGTGACTACTAGAGGCACATATACCAATTCTTCATAATAGAAGAATTTGATCATACTTTTCTAATGATGGCATTATGAGAAAACCTTAGGTTAAATGAATAATTCCTAGCTAAGTCCTTTAAATAATGTCCATCTGTATAAGAGAAGACCATTGCTATGTGTACCTAGATACCATGGAGAAAGGCTCTTTGGGATATTTCATCAATCATCCTAACTTAAAACATAGCAAAAGTCTCGTAGCAATTAGACATGGTAAGATTTAAGATGACTTAAAAAAAATTTATTGCCAAACCATAAACTTATGATGACTTAACCAGGCCTAGTACACACTCCCTCCCCATTAACCACTTAGACATATGGAAATTAAATGTAAATTTGCTGCTATTTTTAGTCATGAAGGTCTCCAATAAACCACTTGGTGGTGTTTCACTTCAAGTTTATTTACATGAATGAAGAGAAAAAGTCCTTTGATTACAATTATAGAATACATTTTAGGCCTTGGTTGTGTAACTAGTGGACCATAGTCACATTTAACACTTGTTACAAAGTTTGCGACTTAAAACGTTAAGTTGATTTGATTTGTGATGGAGAAATTTGGACGGTAGTAACAATAACTTGCAATCTATCAAGACTTGATTACCTTATAACCTGTGAAATTCTAGCGATGAAATGATAAATTAATCATAATGTCACCTTAGGATCACATCACCATGAAAGAACTTCATCCAACATCCTTATGAGTGCAGGTACCACCAATTAGGTATTTGTTATATTTGTCTTCCTTGACTGAGGGAAATTCAGGAAGAGAAGAGGAAAGTGAGACATGTATTATGTCTAAAAGAGGGAGATCAACTAGAGGTCAAAATATTAGAAGAAAATTTTGTAAATGCATGGAATTTTTTCTTGTTGAAGGGTGGTCATGTTCTTATGATTATGAGAGCATAGGTGATGTCGAGGTTCGCTTGAGGTACAAACATCTACGAAAACAATGGGTACCAAAGGAACTTTCTCCGATTAACACTAATTTTTGTGTCAACGATAGGATATATTGCATAGTACCATCGTCATTACATGGTTTGGACCTATTTTACATGGATGACATAAAGGTATATTATGACAAAGTTACTAAATTGATGGAGTATGTCAGACACTATTATAGTTACAAAGATTGGATGCAACTAGTTCGATATACACGAAGTATGCATAGGTATGCACTGTCAGAAAATTATATACAGCTAAAAGATAAGTATCAAAATAAAGGAGTGGCTATGTACATTGACAAAAGGCCAAAAGCATCAGGGAATATTGCAAGGTTTATAAAAAGTACACAACCTGGGTCAAAAATAAGCAACCCAATTATATATTCGAGGCATGCAAGGGAAATCGTGTATTCATATGTGTGATAAAATCAATAACTACAGGGGAAGAGTTTCCTATCGATTACAATTTGAATCACTTAGCTCCAAAAATAGTTACTATGGGGGTTGTACGTACTATGTACCATTTTACCCAACCTCCAATTAATGACTCCAATATACAATTTTATTCTTCTATTTTTTTTCTTAAGTCTATTGGTTTCATTTCGGTAATATTTTTTTATATTTAATTTTTGTCATAGCAAGACATTGATCATATGGAGAAGGCTCCGTCCCAGAGCACAAATCATGATTTATCTTCAGGCACTTCTACCTGACAGGTTTACCTCATTGTAATTGTACAAATTAGATATGAGCAAAATGTTTTATTATTATGTTGTTTTGATAAGTTTATTGGGTTAATTTTGATAATATTTTTAATATTCTTGTCGTAGTCGACTGATTGGGGAAAGACACCAACAGTAGACAAGAGCATCCATAGGGAGGTGTAGTCAATATTATGTGATGATGACATCACTTATTCAACAAACCCTCTCGATATGATAAGGAAGACCCAAGAAAAAATGTAATGAATAAATCCTTAAGTTGTTATTCATAGTGCCTCAAATAGATGAGATAAGAGAGAGGGTTAAAATATTGACTGAGAGATCACAAAAATTGCAAGTAAGTTGTCATGAGGTCTTTAATTATAACATAAGTTCATTCATGGTTTTATATTTTGTACTCTTTTATGTCATGAACTAAAATATGTGTTGTTTTTATTGGATTTTTTGCATCCTCATGATGCTCTTGGCCATGATTAGGGTACTGCAAGTGCTACCCGAGGAGTAGGGGTTGGTACAAGTGTCCATCCTGATCTTCTTGCGCATACATCACATCATCTGACCCCATCATTTGTGTCTATATTGTCATCTGAAATGTTGGCAACACATACCATGTAAGCATCCATTAGTGCACCCTCTGGAAGCGAACACATGCCAGAACATGTGTCAAGACATGTACCTAGGGATATAGAGGCCACTAGTACTGGTGATATTTTAGCAGCATTTCCTGGATCTTCCCGTATTACTAGTACGGGAACATTGCCAGTCACATTTTTGGTGACCGAGGATTTTGTTCCCATAAAGATAGAGAAGGTCCTATGTACTTTAAATGTTTTACTTATTATTATAAATAATCCAATTGAAATTTACTTATTGATCACTCTTTTTAAACTATTGATCCCATGATCATTTTGTAAGAAATGATTTTTTTTATAAACATCTAACTGATATTACATTGGAGCTCTTCGGGCCCACCATACGTACACAGTGGAATGCCCAAAATCAAGATTTAAAAGATGATCTCATTAACCATTTAGTTATGCTCTTCAGTGATAAAACATTCAACTGAACCGAGGTCCTTAAGAAAGTTGGTACCTATCTAAAGTATGTGAGGGACCAATATAGGCTACATTTAGAGAAGAACAAAAAGTACGAGCATCCCCCCATGATTTTGGAGAGGGAGTGGAAGGACCTGGTGTCGGATGGAAAGGATAAGGATGAAAAGAAAAAGGGAAAGACACCACTAGGAAAAGGAAGTTATGTGATACTATCAACAATGTAATTATATGATGATTACTCTTTCTTTTTACATAATCTAACATATTTCAAACTTTTCATAGGCTGCCCGACACATCAAAGGAAACAAAGCCAAGACTAGAAAAACACGGGCAACACAAATTTGGCTTTGGTGGTTATATGAAATTATCCGTGGGTATGTACAGGATCATCATGGAAAAAAAGGCCCTTAAGTGGCAAAAAATTAGAAAAATCAGTGTTAGGCAACTTGACATAAAAATTTGAATAAGTTATCTATATTATTTCAAAAATATGTAAGAATATAATTTGTAGAAAATTTAATGTAGTTTCTAAACTACTAGTTTTATTTAAAAATAAATAAAATATATTTGGTGAAAATTTGAAATTTCAACAGAGTACTTAAATTTCGTGAGAGAAAATAAGAAGTAGGTGTCTATCCGATACCCAACCATAATAAAATGATAATATTTTTATAAGATTTTATATATAGTAGAGGACTCTATGTCCGATGTGATGCATTTTTTTGTAATTTTTTTCAAGTAAATAATTCATTATGATTTTTATTACAACTTTTAAAAAATATAAAAATTCTTATGTCTAATCACCTTAACTTGGTTAAAACTTCATGAAATTTATTTTTTCTTTTTTTAATCCTATATTATGTGAAGCATAGAATGTGACACATGTTTCGGATTCAAAAAATGTGATACCATTTGAAAGTTATAGATATTTTTCAATCAGCCTGTCAATTAGGACTTTAGTTGTAATTCTAATAGAAAACGAATAATAATTATTTATTAAATTAAAATTAAAGCATAATTTATATTTTTTGAAAGATGAGAATCTCCTCTAAAAACCCTTTTCGTTTTATCAATTTTGGGTTAAAAAAAGTCGTCAGTCGCATACCCTACAAATACCGATAATATTGCCACTTTTTGGCCCATCATGATCCTACACATACTAGCGCATGAATTGTAAGTATCAATAAATGAAATATTGTATCCAAATAATAAATTGAAAACAATTTTGGTTTTATCACACCATATGTAGAAGAAAAATTCATGATCTTATGCAAAAATGTAGGGCTTTGAATTCAACAGAGTTCCCACAGAAGATGACTTGAAGATTGCCTTCCAGCAAGGCTATGGAGCTGTGGCTTAATGCCTAAGAGTATTGACTGGGAAAACACAATCTTCCACTACATCTGACACATAGGTAAATAAACTCAACAAAGTTTATTTAAAATTGAATACTTGTGCAATCTATTCAATAGTAATTTCCACCATAAAGTAATTACATGCCTATTTGTTTTAAACATTCAAGCAATGATAATACTGCATATGACATTGGAATGTAGCATGGTGAGGGTGGAGCACAACCTGTAGATGAAGGTCATGGTGTGCATCCCGATACTTTAGAGCATGTAGAGCGTAATCAACATGTTGAGCATGATCAGGCTAGAGAAGATTAGGAACATGATGTGGCCCCATCATGTAAAGAGGACCACTCTAAAGTTCTTTTAAACATATTTAATTGCAATTGGTGTATTAATTAATGTAACCTTTCATGTTTCAACTTTAGAGCATGTAGAGCATGATCAACATGTTGAGCATGATCAGGCTAGAGAAGATCAGGAACATGATGTGGCCCCATCAGGTAAAGAGGACCACTCTCATGTTCTCTTAAACATATTTAATTTTAATTGGTGTACTAATTAATGTAACCTTTCATATTTCAACTGCAGATCAGGATTTAAAGGGTGTTCAACATGTTGAGCATGAGTCTATAAGAGAAGTTAAGGAACATGATGTGGACCCATCAGGTAAAGAGAACCACTCTAATGTTCTTTTAATTAATGAAATACTTGTAACAATAATAATAGAACATATCAATTTAACATTTCTTTGTTATTACAGAAGACCCCCCCTTGCAGTGGTATCCACATCATGAGCAGACGACTAGGTGTACATTAAGATCACGAGTAGAGGGCAGAACAACTAAAGGAGGGATAGATTATTTAGAAAATGATACTCCACTTCAGATTTTTTTAGCTTTAAAAAATAAACAAAAAAAAAGTGATTGTAATCATATCATGACAACCATATTTTTGATAATATGTAAAAACTGAAAGAATGAATATTATATGTTAATGAATGAATGTGAATATGTTAATTAATGAATGTTATGTGTTAACGAATGAATGTTATATGTTATTAATGGATGAATGAATTAATGTTATATGTTATTAATGAAGGAATGAATGATTAATGTTATATGATTGGGTATGGGGAATTGAGAGTGATGTGAGGGGGGTAGGAGGGGCCAAATAAGATTCCACCATCATGTGGTTGGCCCTGTTAAGTAGATAATATTAAACTATTCTCAAAACAAAGAGAAGCTCAATAAGGTAATGCACTTTTCAATATAAGAAATCCATCGTTTGAAGCATCAAACCAATATGAAAAGATGAAAGAAAGTGCTAACGTTTCACTATGGTGGTAGAAAAATGATTCTTTATACCTTGAATCCATGCTCTATATCATAATTTGAAGTTGTTTCCATTCCAATGTTCTGAGTTTAGTTTGTTTGTATGGATTTGTATGCATACCACATTGTGTTGTGTGCAGATTTGGTTTCAAAGCTCTGTTTCTTCTATTTTTAGTGGTGACAACTCTAAATTTTGACTCTTGTGCATAACAGGTTAGTGGAAAAATTGATAGCTCTTAAGGGTTTAGAGGCTTGATTGAGATAGATACACGGATATTTGGATCTTCTTGTTAATGGGAGGCTTCTACTTAACCATTAAATTTTGTACCATCAGTAGGTATGCAAAAGTTTCTCTCCTTACATTCATTCTTGATCATAAATGTTGTAAATGATATTAATGCGTCAAACTTAAGATTCGTTTCATTTGTTATAATGATCAAAATGTTATACTTTGCTATACATTCAAGCATTTTCTTTCCCTGTACCCTTTTCTCTCTCCCCCCTCCTTTTAAGAAATTTCTTTGTCATAAAAGATTCACATTTTTGTCTCATTTACACAAATTTATCTGAAGTGCTAGGAGTGAATAAAGATACGTAAAAGATGATGGATTATGTCTAAACAACAACTTTCCATCTTATAGCTAATTAAATCCTTAATATTTGAATAGTTTAGAGCTCAAATAATGCTTGTATATGCATGTGTAGCAATAAGGGAGCCTATGTGAAGATTTAAATTTAAAACATCACTTTGGTATTTTTCCTTAGGAAGTGAAATGATATTTTGAGTAATACAAACCTACACACACATTGATATTTTTCGGCATTGCATTGAGGAAATTTTTTTCTCTTATACCAACCCTCAACTAGACATGGAGGTATATAATATTGGTTTCTAGGTTTATTGTGTAAGTAGTTAATTTCACAGAGGAAGACTAAAATCTTCTTAATGTCCTATCAGATGTGAAAGCATATGAATCACTTGCTGAAGGCACCATTTTTGTATTCATCCAAAAACTGGTTTGTTCTTTTTTTTTTATGTTTCTTGCATATTTTTTTTTTAGGCTCTAGAGATGTAGCTCGACTCTTTCCTTTGCACTTTTCATCTATTTTGATGATTACAGTAGATTTTCCTCATAATTTATCATGTAGATCTATTTGTAACCTTATTTTCTACCAATCAATTTCAAACTAGTCACATATTAAGGACCATTTCACTAACTTGTAGTCATCCATTACTTGATATGTTGCAGGTTGTGTTTGTGTGCCGATAAATCTTGATGATTGGTGTACCCAATCTTTCTCAAGTAAAAGTCTTACCTTATTTTATAGTACTTTAAATGGTTATTTGAAGGTGCTTTAGATCTAAAATAGTTGAACCCTAGATTAAAATATGGTATGAGATGGGTAGTATAATGATAAAACTGAGGTTCATTGAACACAAATTATGAACATAATTTGTTGGACTAAGAATAGTGTTACAATTATAACTATTTCTCCTTTACCTACCTCTACATTAATCAAAAAGATAGCATATATTGGAAGCTCATTACATGTCTCATGTATGTGTTATTATTTTAATTTTGTCTAAGTTGTTCAAGAGCTTGATTAGGTCAAGAATATGTTCTACAAGCTTTGTTCTCTTGACACTGCTCAACATTTTCCCTATATATTTTTTCTTCAATCCAGATGTTTCTTAACTCCTTCCCTTGTTAGCCCTTGGTTGTTCTCAAGTGTAATGATTTTTCTATGCATCTTGCAGTCTGTATGTATGATAAGTCATCTCTTATGAAGCATGGATAACCTTTCATAGAATTGTTGTTGTAATTAGACAATTTCCATTTTGAGTATAATCATTTAATTTGTATGGAAGTAATTCTTTTTCATATTATTTGACTTGGTATTGTAAACTTGTCTTTGCAAGATTCTCTAGGGGGAACAATAGAACTGTGATGATAGGTAGATTTTTACAACACCATTAATCATTTGGCATTATCAATATATTGCTTATAGAATACTTTGTGCAAGTAAAATGGAATGTGCAATGACAATTGGTCTCAAATTCAAATCTGAATATAAGTACATTATACACAAGAAGATTGTATCTATTCTATGATTTAAAGAACCTCAAAATAAGAAAATTAATAGGTTCCATTTGTTTACTTTATCTTAGAAACTTTTTTAATTGGAGAGACTCTTAGAATTTCTTGCAGCTAACCAGTAGTGTTTAAAACTCTTGAAGAGGTCAAATCGGTGTGACATTAGATCTGTCTTGCCGACAGAAGTCATCGACAAGACATGGAATATCAGAGTAAGTTTTCTATCTTGTGTTGATGATTGATCTCTCACCGATGGGTTGGCTTCGGTGGTCATCACCAAGAGTCTCTGTAATGGTACATTTCAACGATTTTATTTTTTTCAAAATTGCATTGTTTCATCACAATTTCGATGAAGGCCACCAACAAATCACTGAAAAGGTCTGATGAAGTTGCTATAGCTATGACAAAAGATTCATCATAACTCCTTGCCCATTTCCTTGAAATGGTGACAAAATTTTGGTGTTGTTTTGACGCTACTCCTTTCCCATTGCATCAAAATGGCGATGAACTTCTGCTGTTGTTTTAATGCTGCTCGTTGCCCATTTTGTCGAAATGGCGATGAACTTCTAGTTTTGTTTCAATGCTACTCCTTGCCCATTTCATTGAAATTGTGACAAACTTTTGGTGTTGTTTTGACACTTCCCATTTCCCATTTCATCAAAATGGAAATGAATTTCTGGTGTTGTTTCAATGCTACTCCTTGCCCATTTCATCAAAATGGTGATGAACTTCTAGTGTTGTTTCGACACTTTGGAAGAGCCATTGCAATTGCATTTTGGTTGCAATTTTTTATTGGATTCACAAAGTTTTCGTCAATATTTTGATGAACATCTGAGACATTTTATGATTCCGATGACTGATGAATCTCCGCTGTTATTTCGACATTTCATTTGTCGTCAAAATTTTTCCCAAAAAATAGTGACAATTTTTTTCGTCAATTCATCAATTTTTTGACAAATGTTTGTCGAACTATCGAAGAACGTTCATCAAAAAATGGAGTCAAATTCAGTAGTGTCAGGAATCCTGGGTACATTTACCACCAGCCTGGCTCTCAATCTAGAAGCAAAAAAATTTTCAAAATGCACATAACTAGTGTTTTCCCTAATACATGATAAATCTATAGTCCATACCTGCACCGACAATCTTTCTCCATGAACTCACTGCCTTAACTCCATCTTCTTTGAGAAGAATTCAGAATTCTTATACAAAAACATATACATTAACATGGAATACCAGAAGAATGGAGTGCTTGTATCATTTTTTTCCAACTTTGACAGCCCTTCATTTGTCTTTTCAGCCAATAAAGAAGAAAGGTCATATATTACTGAAAGATTAGGGTGTTGTATTTGCACCCCCATAAACATGTAAGTAGCAGGCAACACCGTGTTTGGGTGAAAACCCAAATTTGGTACAATGAGTAAAAGGTAGCCAAGAAATGCTTTGCAAAGCAATTCATTCTGAAAGGTTCTTGGTCATTAGGGCTAATATGGAATTTTGAACCTCCTACCCTAGTCAAATGAGGTGGGAGCAACTGAGCTCTGAAAAGTGATTTCGACCTCCCATATTCCTGCTTCATCTCTTCAAGATCAATAGGAACCAAGAATGTACTAGGATCACTTAGATCAAAAACCTATCAAAATTCCTCTCTACTGATGATTAACAGAACATTTCCATCATTATCTCGAATCACCCATGTGATAGGGTCATATCGTGCAGCCACTGCCCTAAGCAAGTCTATATCAGGGAACACATTCGGTACCACTAACTTCCCCATATCATACATCCAACCATTGGGAAAGGGGTGGGGAAAATTCCTCTTTCCAAACCACAATCTGAACATCTCTAGACCAGTAAGAGGAACCCTAGCATCAACTATGTTAGAAAAATTATATACTAATCCCTCCCCTAGAGTTTTTCCTTGCATCAAAGCCAACCCCTTCTTCCTATCATTTATTGAAAAGGGAAATTGATCTAAGAAATCATCATATAAGTTTCTACTTAAATAATCAATCTGGCCAGAGTGCTTCTTTGTCGGTGCCATCCAGAGTAAACTAGGGCTTCCTTGCTATTTCAAACTTTAAACAAACTATGGCTTAAAAAATATGAAATTACAGAACAAAACCTTATAATTTCCCTCAATTCCATTAACTTATAGCCCTAAAAAAACTATCGACAAGCCCTACGACAAGCACACAACAAATTTCCCCCAAATTCAAATTCAGAATAGCCAAGAGACACATAAATGAGCTCACGGCTTTATGCTTGCACAAACCCAAATTCTTGTTCTAACAATTTGCAACTTCATCCTTGGCTCTACAACTACTCCGTAAAGATGTTTTGAATGCTTTATGATACCAAAAGCAGAAGAAAATTTGCTTTATTTCGATCAAACCCTAGTAGTAGATGTCATGTCTACCATTAAAGCTTACTCATGTGTTGCATGAATGGCTCCAATCACATTTGATGCAGATTCAAATATTGGTTGTTGATCTTTCACCTTGGTCAGATCATCAAACAATTTCCTTCAAATCAAACTGACATAATCTCCATCGTGGCAACAAGGGTCCCACCATACCACACATTTCCAACAAAATCCACATGGTGCTTGCTCATGATATCACAATCGATAAAAACCTCGCAACTTATAATCACATGATGGCAGGCAACTATGGATCTTCAACCATCGGCAATCCAGTTCATCCAACATAGTCACTAGCTTTGTTTTTAATTATCCAACACCTTTCCTACCAAGATTATAACATCTGCATTGATTTGAAGCATGTGCATCTCATAAACACTTTGGTAACCCGCTGCATAATGTATTAAAATGAAATAGATGCATCAAAGTATTTTATCATCTCTTCGACATCACTGGACAAGACACGTGGTGTTTTCCCATGATATCGCGATCAACCAAGATAGTATTGTGGGGTCATTGTGGGATGGCGAGGAATGACTGAGACCAAACGATGATTCATCAACGGTCATACGAACTTGTCCCTCTACAAAATAAAAACATTTATTAAAGTAATAAGGGGACATCACTAGGCCAACGAAAAACAATGACATAAGTTATCACTTAAATGAGGGAGCATGAGACCATCCAAGACTTAGGAGAATAAAATTAAACAAAGGAAATAAAATGATAAAACTAAATGGGGCTAGACCTGGACAAAGTGATGAGACTTAGGATGTTTTAAAAACCCTCCCAAAAAGCAACGACTGAATAGATCCTTCCTAAGGCGTAAGATAATACTAGGCTTTTACATGAAACAAAAGGTAAAACCCCAACCCTAGGATTTTCCCAAACACCATAGATGACCAGAGACATAAGGTAGGATAAAAATTTGAAGTTCCATTAGGTAGATGGTTAAAAGGGTAGAGGGGAGAGAGATGTGAGTGAGAGAGAGAGAGAGACTTGAGAGAGGGAGAGGGGGTAGGAGGGTGAGACTTGAGAGAGAGAGAGGAATGGAGGGAAGGAGTGGGATATAGATAGAGGGTAGAGGGTTTAAGGGTTGAGGGTGTATGGTTTAGGGTTAAGGGTAGAGGGGAGAGAGATATAGGGAGTGAGTGAGAGAGAGAGACTTGAGAGAGGAGAGGGGTAGGAGGAGAGTCTTGAGAGAGAGGGAGGAGTGGAAGAGAGATGAGGATAGAGGGTTTAAGGGTTTGATTTAAGGGTTAAGGGTAGAGGGCCAAGGGTAGAGTGGAGAGACATAGGAGGAGGAGAGAGAGAGAGAGAGACTTGAGAGAGAGAGAGAGAGAGAGTTAGGAGGGGGAAGGGAGAGGTGAAGAGGGGAAGAAGGGGAGAGAGAGGGCGAGAGAATTAGGAGGTGGAAGGGAGAGGGGAAGAATGAGAGAGAGAGAGAGAGGGGGGGAAAGGGAGAGGGAGAGACCCATTATATCCATAGATGTTTGTACCTCAAGGGCACCTCGACGTCACCTATACTCTCATCATCACAAGAACATGACCCCCCTTTAGCAAGAAAAGATTCCATGCATTTACAAAATTTTCTTCTAATCTTTTGACCTCTAGTTGATCTCCCTCTTTTAGACATACTACATGTCTCGCTTTCCTCTTCTCTTCCTGAATTTCCCTCGCTCGAGGAAGAAAGATCTGAAAAATACCTATTTGGTGGTACCTACACTCATAAGGATGTTGGATGAAGTTCTTTCATGGTGATGTGATCCCAAGGTGACATTATGATTAATCTATCATTTCATTGCTAGAATTTCACAAGTTATAAGGTAATCAAGTCTTGATAGATTGCATGTTATTGTTACTACCATCCAAATGTGTCCATCACAAATCAAATCTACTTAACATTTGAACTCCCAAATTTTGTAACAAATGTTAAATGTGACTATGGTCCACCAGTTACACAACCAAGGCCTCAAATGTATTCTTGAATTGTAATCAGAGGACTTTTTATCTTCATTCAAGTAAATAAACTTGAAGGGAAACACCACCAAGTGGCTTATTGGACACCTACATGACTAAAAATAGCAGAAAATTTGCATTTAATTTCCATATGTCTAAGTGGTTAATGGGGAGGGAGTGTGTACTAGGCCTGGTTAAGTCATCATAAGTTTATGCTTTGGCAATAAATTTTTTTTAAGTCATCTTAAATCTTCCTATGTCTAATTGCTAGGAGACTTTTGGTATGTTTTAAGGTAGGATGATTGATGAAAGAGCCCAAAGATCCTTTCTCCATGGTATCTAGGTACACATAGCAGTGGTCTTTTCTTATATGGTTGGATATGATTTAAAGAAATTAGTTAGAAATTATTCATTTAACCTAAGGTTTTCTCATAATGCCATCATTGGAAAAGTATGATCAATGTAATAACCCTCCTGGTTGCTAGTTGGACTCAGTAGTGTTATGTTTTGTTTTGCTACTCAGATACTATGATGATACTGTTATTGTTTGATTTGGTTGGTTAGGCATTAGATGATGCTGTTATTTCATTATGGACATGATTATTTCATATGACATTATGGTTGGTTATAGTAGTTGATTTTCAGAATTATGATATGATGTAGTGATTTAATTAAATATGTTATGAGATGATTTTTAGTTAGAAATGTTAATTTATTGGCTATATTATAATTGTTAAAATAGGTGTGATGAAGGACAATATAGCATCACTTGTTCGCGAGTGCCCTGCTATGTTGTGATTCCTTCTCACAATACAGTGCATTGATTTAATGCTTTGATGTTATATATATATGCGCATGTACACGACTTCGTTTGTATGCAGGATTTGTAGGTACAAGTCTCGATTCCACCTACTTCGGCAGGACAAGGCGAGCACCAATAGCCCAATGGTTAAATGTTGAAATGGAGGTGACGATGAAGTCATCCCGTCCCATGATGTCAGATTGTCTCGTTTATTTGGTATTGTTCATTTTCGTGTAATTGTCATCATTTGTGTTTTGTGTTATGTGTTTTGTCATATTTTATTTAAGGTGGCATTTTATAAGTTATGATTTATTTTATTTAAGTGATTGAAATAATTATTTATTTTAATGTTAGATTAAATTTTATTTAAATATTTAAATGATTTAATTATTTTTGAAAGTCATATATTTCCGATTAAATTGATAATTAAATATTAAACGCATTTTAACTATTTTAATCAATTATCTGGTGGAGGATAATTATTAGAATAATTTTTTTAAATTAAATAAGTATTGTGATGTGCAAGTAAAAGTTGCAAAAAAATAGAAATTAAAACAATAAAACAAATAAAAGACTGAAAAGGATTGTGAGAACAAATAAGAATACAAATCTAATTAAAAAGCTTGCTTTTAAAGAAGGATTTTCTTTTATTTTTGAATTTTAGAGTTTTTGGGAAGAGAGGGATATTATCTTTTATTTAATTAGGAATTTTGGGAGTTCTCAGACACACAGAAGATCAGGGATATTGAAGTTTCTCAAGTTAGTGTTTAGGAACTTTTGAATCTGAAGAGATTATTTTTGAATCTTCTGCTATTATTTGAGGAGAGTTCTAGGAAGGAAATTTGTCTTCAATCTGTTATTGGTGTTGTCTTGGGGAGTTACTTCTGGATTAAGGATTGGAATCGAGTTCGAGGGAAAAATTCTGTAGAGATTTGGAAGCACGAACAAGGAGCTCTTTGAGGTCATCAGAATCAAGCAGGCATCTTCAGACTTTTGAATAAGCGTTGGACATCAGGTTCCAATTATATTTTCCTTCTAATACTTTCTCTTTCATCTTTTGCTTCAGAGAAAACAAAACAAAATTTATTAAATGTGATTTGTGTGAAGAAAGAAAAAAAACTATTGTTTGAATCGAAAACTAGTGAAATATATTAGATTAGAATTTTTAAAGAAAATGCCCCCAACTTGTCAAAACAAAAACCTTTGTCTCTGAAATAATCAATTTATCAATAAAAAGATTTTGTAAAAGATAATCTCCTTGTAGGGAATAATAGATCTAATGTTTTGTTAATTTATTTATATATATATTGGATTCATTTAATTCTCTGTATTTTACTCTCTGATTTTATTATTTTATGCAAACAGGATATATACATATAATATATTTATATATATACTTTCATATATATATATATGTATATATTATACATATATGTATACCTTATAATTTGCTTGTACCGTGCGTCGGTCGTCGGCGGTACGTCTGTCACATGAATTTTTAAACTTGTTCAGAAACCGAATTATATATATATCTTGTATTTTCTTTTTGATTTATATCAAAATTTTTTACACACCAAAGATTATTTTTATAAAAAAATATATATATCAATAGTGCAGGGGAGGGTGAAGGGACGACCGAAGCCGTACCCTTGGCCTCGCCTCCTGCAGTAAAGGCTGCCCACAGCAGTCTTTATGACTGCTGCGCGCAGCAGTCATTAAGACTGCTGCGTGCAGTCAGGGCTACGACCCTATGGTTATTTCATATATTTTGTTTTTTTGTTTTTTTTAATTTATTTAAATAAATATATATGTATGTATGTATATATATATATATATTGATAGGTATTTATAATTTTTTTTTTTTATGTAATTATAATGTATTGTATGTGGAAAAATAAAATAAAATTATAATTATTTAATATTATTTTTTTCAAATGAAATTTTAATTATTTAATTTTAATGCAATTTATTACATTAAAATGAATGTAGTTTTAAATTGTAGTAAAATGTTCAATTTTGTTTTAAAATGAGTAATTTTTATATATTTTAAAATGGGCACTGTTCAATTATTGTGTTGATTAAACAAATATGTTAGACAAGATTTAGCCTTTAGTTGTGATTGCGGGTTTTATTGTGACAATCATTTTGAGTTATTTATTTGGGAATGGAACCAACCTTAGTGGTGCGACCTTGTAAAATGTGATGTGAGGTTCCTATTATGTTATATTTTTTTCTTTATTGCTTTGTGTTGTCTATGTGGGAACCCTATTGCCTTGTAACGCTAGTCCAGAGGCGTGTTTAGTGTTGAAGTTGTCTTCATCTTAGTTATACCTTTGGTTTTGAAGCTTAATGATTTATGCTTGGAAGGGTTGAACGTTTTCTTATGATAGTTGGTTATGGGTTGTCGCGAGAGGAATATTACCTCACGTGTGTGGATTCAAGTATTATGTTTTTTCATGATTTAATTCAACCCTTGCCGATTTGAGATATGTTAGGGGTCATAGGGAGAGTGTCTCTTCATGGGCGCCGGCACCTCAGGATGAGGAAGAGCTCAGGATAACCCACGAAAGAGTAGTTAAACAAGTGATAACCTAAACAATAGAATTTAGGGGGTTGGGTAGTTAAAAAACTCAAGATAATGAAACATTGGATTCCTCGGCTATGCATTAGGGCTACCCTAGACTAGTGATAGACTGAGAAGGCCGTGGTCGGCATAGTCATAGTCTCGTCTTCATGATAGATTATTGGCTCCGCATTAGCTACCCTATGGTGCTAGCGCCTCAGTTAGGAGGAAGGGCTAGGAGATCCATAGATGGGTGCTGGCGCCTCGGTTGGAGGAAGGGCCAGGAGAATACCATGAGAGCAATGCGATGACACTCTCCACTTGATACCCTTGTGCTTTGTTTGTAGTTGCCTCTGGATAATGTATCATTATGATGTTTTTGATTCTTGTGAAATTGTTTCATGATTGCTAATTGGTGATACTTCATGTTATTGTGATGAGTTCTTAGTTTTAACTTGTTATGTGATTTGTGAACGTTGATGGTTTGTTCATTATATGCTTTGAGTGTGTTTTTTTTTGTGCTATGTTGTTGTTGAGTCGATTTGGCATTCATGGTCGAGTTTTCTTCCTCGTCACCTCTAAGCACGGGGGGTGAGTTACTTGTGATTCACATGGTTGGGTGGAACGTGCTCTGCACCTGTTGGGTTCCCCATCAACATCTTGTCATCTCAGCATTCCCACAGTTGGAGTTGTACCAGTATTCACTTTATATTTCAGATTTCAATGTTTTTGTAGCATCCCACATGTTTGGGAAATTCAATGTAATTCAATTATCAAAGATTGTAATGTAATATTAAAACAATGATGTAATAGTTAGGATCATTTGTAACTCTATTAAGAGATGTATCATGGATATATTATGTGATGTCTATTATTCTTGCATCATGGTTTTGGATGTATCCTTATTCATGGTTATTTTAAAATAAATAATATTGTTGGATTCTTTATCTTTATTTCCGTTTAGTTGTTGCAATGTAACCTCGTGTGCCCCAGAGAACTAAGTGTGCAAATGTTATGTAATATGCTATGTGATTATGGTTTAGTGTATTTACATGTTTAATTTAATTGTTAAAAAAAAAAAATTATTTGCATTGTGTGTGTTCTCCGGGGTTTGCAAGATGGGTGTTACAATCAAATTCTTCTATTATGAAGAATTGGTCTATGTGCCTATAGTAATCAGTATAAATGTTTGTAAGGATAAAATGACTAAAAGCATCATGTAGGAGAGAATCAACTTTGAGTTCTTCAAAGATTATATTCCTCTATTCATAATTTTTAAGGGTTGTGTGTGGAAGAGGTTATCACTACCAAGAAGGGAGGAGACCTTTCCTTGTGATAGAACTTCAAATTTTTTCTCTTTGTGTTCCATTTTTGTCTTTCCTTATGTCTCTATTCATCTATGGTGTTTGGGAAAAGCCTAAGGTTGGGGTTTTACCTTTTTCTTCATGTAAAACCCTAGTGTTTATCTTATGCCTTGGGTGGGATCTTTTGGGCCGTTACTTTTTGGGGAGGGTTTTAAAACAACTTAAGCCCCATCGCTTCATCTAGGTTGGGCCCCTTTTGATTTATCGTTTATTTCCTTCGCCTGACTTTATTATTTCCTAAGTATTGGATGATCCTATGCTCCCTTGTTTAAAAAAAAAACTTATGTCATTGTTTATCATCGACCTAGTGATGTCCCCTCATTCTTTTAATAAATATTTTATATTTTGCAGAGGGACAAGTTTGTGTGACCATAGATCAATTATCATTTGATCTCAGTCATTCCCCACCACCCCGTGATGACCTCACCACACTGTTTTGGTTTATCGTGATATCATAGGTGAGCACCATGTGTCTCATTTAATGAAGCTAAATAGATGATAGAAATACTTTGATACATTTATCTGGTTTTAATACATTATGTAGCGAGTTACTAAATAATTTATGAGATGCATGTGTTTAAAATCAATGGAGATGTTATAATCTCGGTAGGAAAGTTGCTTGATGGTTAATGAAAAAGCTAACAACTGTGTTGAACAAACAGGATTACCAATGGTTGAGATCCTCTGTTTCCCGCCATCACGTGATCATAAGTTGCAAGGTCTTTATTGATTGCAATATTGCAGGCGAGCGCCACGTGGATTTCCTTGGTAACACATAGTATGGTGGGCCCTTATTCCAATGATGGAGATCATGTCAATTTGTTTTGAAGGTAGTCATTTGATCATCTAACCAAAGTGAAGGATTGATGGCTAGTATTTGAATTTGCATCAAATGCGATTATAAGGTTTTATTCTGTAATTTCATATTTCTATTTAGCCCTCCTAGAGAACTAAAAACTCAAGATTACAATTTCCCTCCTAGAGAACTAAGTGTTGAAGAGAGCTAAGATATAGACACCAGATAGATGGCATATAGGTCATTTGTAGCAGACAATGAATTTTGATATATAGAGAGTCAGATGCATGTATTTTGATGGAGTAAATGAAGATATCTAAGTTGCGGATTAAGATTTTGGTATGAGTTGTTTGTTAAATTTATGCAGTTATTTGATTGTCTCCATTCTGATGCTTCTCTATTCTTTAAATTGATATAACAAGTTTATACTCAGTTTATCATTGTACATTTTCTATATATGTGTGATCTGGTTATTTGGTTCTCTAAAGTAGGGATTAAAATATTTTAATCAATCACAGAAATTGGGAAGTGTTACTTGGATTAATAAGAAGAATCACATAACTAGAATTGTCATTCTATCTCAAGAAGAGTTTGTCAATTATTCACTTGCGCGTTTACACAAGTTGTAAACAATTTCTATGCTTGACAGTTTGAATTATTGCCATTATTGAAATCCACATTTGTAGATATTCATTAGACTTCATATACCCAATAAGGCACTAGTCTCCCCTTGTATTCTTTTATAATTTTCATTATTATTATTTATTTTACACATACAGTTACAAATACACATACATATGTATTTACTGTTTTCATTTATTTCTCATGTAGTTTAATAGTTTGATCAATTTCATATTATATGTGTTGAAGACTTTAGAATTTCAATTACATTAATTTATGGATATGTTGTATTTATAACACTACAAAACCATATGCTCTTTGCATTTACAATTGCATTGATAAATACACATTTATATACGTAGATATAGATTTATTTAATGATATGTTGCATTTATTGTTCTATGAGAGCATATAGTAATTGCATTTACATTTACATTTAAAAATACATATACATACATACATATATATGTGTGTGTGTGTTTGTATCATTTATATTCAATGTTCAAAAATAACCCATTAGGTCTACACATGGATTAAAACTCATAAAATCAGATCTTCCATACATATTTTGTTGAAAACTAGGCTTGAACCTCTCATTTCACATGTTTTTCTTCACAAAACTCTTGAGGACAATATCTATACCTTCTTTATTTCTCATCCTACGCCCTATTCATATATCCTAAAATTACAACAGTATCCATGGGGCCTCTTACACAAGCTACAATAATCACAAAAAAGTGTATGAGCCCCTTTATATCATGTTTGAACTACAAAACCCTCAAAAATAGGGTAACTAGACTGTATGCAAAGAAATGAAGCTTTCTAACTCAAATAAATGCCTCAAGCCTTCAAATCATATTCAAATCAAATCTAACACATATCTTTATGACCTGGAAATGATTTCACATCAAAATATGGCTGCAAGTTACCGTACAATGCTGTATAACATGCAAAATACAGAAATTTTGAAGAAAAACACATATTTTTGAATGTCAAGAGCTTGTATTTTAAATCCTCAACCATCAACAACCATTACAATGATCAATTTATGCCTTTTAAAGGCCTTTAAACATCAACCACTGAACAAACACCTCTACAATTGACTTTTTAATCTTTTATGATCCAATGAAATATAAAACACACTAATTTCAAGGTTAACATTACTATTGAAATATTTTAATTATTGGACCTTTCAAACCTTAAAAAGTACATCATTAAATTAATTATGTAATGGCATGAAAATTAAAAACATCATGAATTAAATATGTAACCATATAATTCAAATATAATTCTATCAAGAAATTAATATCAAATAGATAATATAATCACATAACTCATACATTTCAATGCCATTGATCTTCTTTTTCATCTAACTCTTTGTTTGTATCATCCGATCTAGATTCGACATTGTAAGGATTGGTCATATTATCATCATCATCGATATCAATTTTGATAATGTCATCATCCACACAGATATCATCTTGATGAACATTAACTACTACATCATCATGATTTAGTTCCTCCTCTTTGACATCTTCGTCAAGGACATCATCAACTAACTGTTGATCCTGATCATCATCTACATCATCTTCTAGTTCTTTGGTATCTTCTTCTTCCACAACATTATACTTTACCGGCCTTCCTCGTGGATCATTTCTAACAATAAATGACCAACCCGGTTTACTTTGAAGCTCTGAGTAAAATACCTTCTCACATTGGCTTGAAAGAACATAGGGCTCATTTCTAGCTCACTTAATTGATTTTGTATTAACCATGGTAAATCCATTATCATGCTCAATAATAGTTCTTTCAGGATCATTTTCATTCAATTGTAGCCTATACCATAGGATGATGAACATAATTAATCTGAAGGACTTAAATTCACACTCAAGTATATCATCCAAAATCCCACAGTATCAATTTTCTAAGACTTCTGGATGTATGTCGCTTCTAAATGAAACATTAGTCACTTGAAAGACTGCAGTTATACCAGAATCACAAATTTTCTTCATGTCATCCAACATTTTGATTCAAAATTTATGACCATTTCACCACATAGCCTTGTGGTGTTTCACCTACAATGTCATGAATATGTCAAAAATATTACAATATTGTCAGTTGATAAAGATATTTATTCTTGGCCGAATGTATGTAAAGAAAAAAATCTCAACATATATATACATCAATATAATTGAAAATAATTAAATAATATGTGTGATTAGTATATTTATACGTACCTATTTATCTCTTAAACCATATGCTAAATCAATTTCCCTTTGTGTAACATTGGAATCTCCATTACGATGAGCTTCTTTAACCAATAAAGCCACACCTTCCCATGTTAATGCCCGACCAAATTGTTGACATTGGTCAATCCATACCATCATCCAATCAAGATTATTTGCGACGTACAAATGTAGTGCATCCCACTCTTGACCAACTATATCAAAAAAAAATTGAAATTCACAAATGACGTATAATTAGTTAAATACCACAGTATACAACCTTAATTTATAATTGATGTATAGTGAAGATTAACAATTAAATAAGTACAATATATGTAAAAACCATATGTAAAGTGTATTCCAATTAATCTCCATGACCATCTTATAATTACCTCTCACTTTCCTCAATCTACCTTTTCCCATTAGGTACTCCCTTTCAAATTTGATAATAGAGTTGGGATCCCAAATGCGATCTACATGGATCTTTGCCACAAACTTAAGGAAGATATTCACTAATGTACACCATGGTCTGGTATCATATATCCCTTCACCATAGAACCCTCAAGATGTGCTCTTTTTCTAACCAAAGCCTTCAAAAATTTCAAGTGCCTCTCAACCATCCACATTGACCTTGTGTGTTTAGGTCCACACAATTCAATCTCCTCAACTTGGTGTATGAGGTAGTGCTCTTGTGCATTGAAAAATGTCGAAGGTAGAAACTTTTTCATTTCACACATTAGACGAGGAATTTTTCTCTTCAAATAATTTATATCTTCTTTATGGATTTCTTTAGATGACAACCATCTACAAGTGATTCAAGGCGCAAATATATTAATGAGATTTAACAAAAATATACAGTATATTACA
This sequence comes from Sequoia sempervirens, assembly GCA_007258455.2. Taxonomy (NCBI): domain Eukaryota; kingdom Viridiplantae; phylum Streptophyta; class Pinopsida; order Cupressales; family Cupressaceae; genus Sequoia; species Sequoia sempervirens. The sequence goes on from VDFB02271358.1 coordinate 759,339,463, forward strand.
TAACAAGTAAAAAAAATGGCAATTATAAGATGTATACAACAAATTGAACAAATATCGCTACTTACCTCATGTATTTTCCAAGATCATATATAACTTGCTTGACATTGTTGTCAAAGTTGTCTAGGAGAGATAGAGGTAGAATGTACTGCAACAATTATAAAATGATCTTTTCATTATTTTTTCAAAAGTAGCAAACATAATACACTGAAAAGTACATGCATTATACAAGTGTATATAATATACCAGAATAATCACCTTAGTGAAGGTATTCCAATCATGCATTTTCATCCCTAACCAAAATTCACCTTTCTTTGTTATTATATTGTTTATGTTCATAGCAAAACCTATGGGAAATTGAATCTTTCATATGACGTCTTTTAGAGCATTGTTTTTTTGCTCTGTTAATAACCAAGGAAGCGCACCTATATTAATTTGGTCTCCATCACTATTTAATTGAATGGAATTTTTCATTGAATGATTAGCTTCCTGAATGTCACTACAAATTTTGATAATTTTTTCTTTGTCATGCCTTCCATCCAATATTTTCCATAACGTTTCTGTTATATTCTTTCTGATATGCATTGTATCAAACAAATGCACAATTTGTAGTTGCTCATAGTAGGGCAACCTACTAAATTGTGTGGGATAACTTTTCAATCCCTTTGGAATTCAGCCATTAATTCCTTGATGACCTTCATGAAGCATATAAGTTCAACAAATTAACAATGACAATCATTGTCAATTACAACATGAGTAAACACAACACAATATACAAATATAAATTCAAAATATATCATATATGATAGATAAACAATTTGATTTGATGTATAATCTTGATGATTAATTCTATTATAATCCAACTTCCATAGGTGAGGTGTCATTCTTTGTGGTTTTGATGTAGTCTCTTCTTTCCCATTAAAAAGATGTTTTTCAGTAGTTTGATACTTATTATTTCTATGGAGGAAGTGCTTATACTCATCAAATACCTTCTTTCCTAAACTTGTTGAACGACAAGATTTCATCTTTGGACCACAAATTGGACATGCAAATTTTCCCTTTGTTTGAAGACTTGCAAGATCATATATAATTACATTAAATATTTTAATTTTTATAATTATATATAATGAATAGATTATTTTAAAAACATGCATGATATCTACTTCATAAAATTAAATATTGTTAAAGTGCAGTCAAACGTTATAACATACCACAAAAATGTGTTAGCTCTGGGGCATCATGAATTGTCCATATAAGCATTACGTGGAATTGAAATTGTCTTTGTCCTATTGGTCTAGAGATGTCATACATAGTGACGCCATTCCATAACTTTAGTAACTCATCGATAAGAGGATCAATATATACATTCATATCTTTAATTTGGTACTTACCTAGTTGAATGAACATAAACATTACATAATTATTATAACCATTTTACTACAATATATATAAATTAATGTATACAACTATTGAATGAAAAAAATATAAGTCATTAGGTATGTGTAGGATCATGATGGGCCAAAAAGTAGTGATATGATGGGTTTTTGTAGGGTATGTGGTTGATGACTTTTTTTTTACCCAAAATTGATGAAACAAAAAGGGTTTTTAAAGGATATTCTCAGCTTTCCACCAATATAAATTATGCTCTACTTTGAATTGAATAAGTAATTATTATTTATTTTCTATTTAAATTCAACTAAAGTCCTGATTGATATGATAATTGAAAAACATATATAGTTTTCAAATGGTATCACATTTTTTGAATCTGAAATATGCATCACATTCTATGCTTTAGAGACTATAGGATTAAAAAGAAAAGAAATGAATTTCATGAAGTTTTGACCAAGTTAAGGTGGTTAGACATACAATTTTTTTTATTTTTTAAAAGTTGTAATAAAAATTCATAATTAATTATTTACTAGGAAAAAATTACAAAAAAATGCATCACATTGAGACATGAGTCCTCTACTTATATTTAAAATCTTATAAAAAATTATTATTTTATTGTGGTTAGGGTGGTCGACAAACACCTACTTCTTATTTTTTCCCTTAAATTTGAGGACTATCTGCATTGAAATTTCAAATTTTCACCAAATAGATTTAAAAAAAAAAAAAACCTAGTAGTTTAGAAACTACATTTAATTTTCTACAAATTCTATTCTTACATATTTTCAAACTAATATAGATAACTTATTCAAATTTTTATGTTTTTGATAAAGGGTAAAATGTGTTTTATAGGGACCCTAAACCACAAAGTTTACAACATAAAATATATGAAATAAAATTCCAACAAAAACAACCAGCTGCACAAAAGGTAAAAACCAGAACCAATAACAGCCACTTGCAAAAGACCAGGAGGGTCAAAAAAAGCTAGTAGGAAAGCCAACAAAAAACTAGCCGCGACTAACCCAAAGTATTCAAGACAGACTCTATCTCTGCCTCCAAATTCTTCATCTCATGAACACCCTTCCTAAACGTTTGAATCATTTGCAGAGTGGGGGGAGCCTTCCTCTTTAGATTGGCCCTGGTTCTCTTAGAGATGTCAGCATCCTCCTCCTGGTTTCTTTCATTGGTTTCCTCCAGGTCAACCACCAAAGATCCCTGATAGGCTTTGTCTAGTTTCTTGGTCATGGCATTGATGATTATGGAGTTGTGTCTGGCCATACAATTGTTTTTCTCACCAATGATTTTGATAGTATTATTCATTTTTTCCATCTCAATTTCAATGTTTCTATTTTTGCCAGCTTGGTTCTGAGTGTCATTGCTGAGACTATGATTTCTTCGTTTCACCTCTATTTTTTCAATCGCCACTACCTTGGCTCCCAACTCTTCCAGCGTACTTTGCAAGGCCCAATTTTTTATCTTTAGCTCGTTAATTTCATTGAAAGTCCATTTCGAAAGTTTGAAATGGGTATCAACATTATTTCTAGCTAAATTCAAAACATCCACAAAGGGATCCCTATCAGTGTTGAGACAAGTATTATCAGGGATAGGAGTGACAAGGGACCTAGTTCCAACAATTCTATCCATCGACGGATCAGCAGAGGGCTCAGTATTATTTGCACCAAATGCCTCAGAGTCAAGGGAATCTTCAGAGTATGAAACAAGGTTTTTAGCCTTGGGATTCTTATCAATAAAACTGGTTTTAAGGGAGAGGCTTTCCATCTCAAGCACAACACAACCTTTAACAGTAAGAGGGTCAAAAACCCCAAGCATTTGGGTTCAGTATCGTCATCCTTAGAGTTAGGGGAGGCTTCAAGATTAGCAGGGACATGCATTTTTTGGTAATGCTCCACAATTAATCTAATCAAACTAGTATGCAAAATAGGGAATCTTCTAGGGTTTTTTTTGTGGTCATCCAAACTTTTCCTCAAAGAGCAGAAAAGATAGTAGGGGAAAGAAACCCTTCCCTTGTAGCGAAAATGGTTGAGCAGGGCAAAGTGATAACTGTAGACCCTGGTGAAACGACCATCCAGGGTTATGTACTCCATGATGACATGTAGGACCTTTCTCCATAGGGCTTTTATGGTGTCAGCATCAAAGAAGCTATTATTAATTTTTACCAGTTTCAACTTTTCTTTCTCTTTTTTAAGAAATCTGACGACAACATCATCAGAAAAAACCTTGTCTCTGAAAAAAAATTTCCCATCATTCGACATTCCCGTCACTTCAGTTATCAGGTTTTTGTTGAGCTCGACATTCCTACCAAAAAGGGTAAGATTCCCATTATCCCAATTTTTCTCAAAAAGATCCATAGCCTCTTGACAAGAACCATGGAGCTTCTCTAGGAATGAAAGTAACCCCCTGCTTTTAACTTTATTCCAAGCCTTAACATTTCTTGTATGCATCTCATAGCTATCCGGCTTAGTTCTTTTCCTATCTCCACCCATCTTAGAAAACACAATGGGGCACACATACATGATATCTTTACTAGAACTAATCCCACTAAATCTAAGAACCTACAAAGCATGCCAATCGACCTTGCAGACTAAGCAAATAAGCTCGATCCCATACAATCCAATGATTTTGATATGATAACTCCACCCTGTCCTCATTAAAGAGATGACATGCCTCTTATCCATGTGATTTATCATAATTCAATAAAGCGCAAACATTAACATTTAGATCATTAAATTTTAGCCAAGTGCTTTGATCATTACTCCTAACCCCTTCATTAGCAAAAAAATCTGCCATGACATTAGCTTCTTAATAGGCATGTGAGATTTTAATTTTGTGGAACTTAGCAAGAGTTGAGGTGGCATCATCAATCCATGATTTAATTTTCCACGAGGGGGGGAACTTTCCACAAAGACAATAAATAATATTTTTGGAGTCCCCTTCAAGCTAGAGATTTTTAAAGTTAAGACTATGGGCTAAATTTATAATGTGAAAAGCGCCAGCAGCCTCAACCAAGTGATTGGTTTGGGACCCAAGAGGAGTGGTCGTAGCACCAAGAAATTTTCCAAGGGAGTCCCTTATGACTCCACCACAACCCGCCACCCCCAGATTACCTTTAGCCACACCATCAAAGTTAGCTTTGACCCATCCATTAGGCGGGAAAGACCAGCGAACATCCTCTCCATCCTTCTTGGCTTTTTTAATTTTTATGTTAAGTTTCCTAACTTTGATTTTTCTAATTTTTTTGCCACTTAAGGGCCTATTTTTTCGATGATGATCCTGCACATACCCCATTATGCAACAAATAAGGCTTGAATGAGATGCTACTACGTTAAAGAAAATTGATGTAAACAAATACCTGGAACAATCATTGACAACATTATGTGCTCCTTCTTTATTGACATCCATGGAGGAATGTTATCGTTGATAACAAAAATAGGCCACACCAAGTAAATAGATCTCAACTCTCCAAATGGATTGACACTGTCTGCTCCCAATGAAAGCCTGGGACTATGAGGTTCTTCTTAAAGTATGGCCATTTTTCCTCCATGTCCCTAAATGCAGAACCATCTGAAGGCATTCAAAGAATGTCATCTCCACTTCTATTCCATGCATAGTAATCCATAAATTGTGCTAAGCTTTCACACCTAAATAATCGTTGCATACGTGGAATAATGGGAATATAATGAAGAACCTTTCAAGGCACCTTTTTTGTTAGTTGATCTGTTTGATATCTACTGATATGACATTCTAGGAATTTTGTTGCAAATTCATGTTGTTTATGATATATAATATGATCATTGGGACTTGCATCTATTGCTTGATACTCCATTTTGATATCTTTCATAATGCTAGATAAATCTTGGTATGAGCGAGGTAAAATATTTGATGGTGGTAACAAAAATTCACCAATCAATCTACAACAAAAAATAATTTGTTAATATAAAGAATATTAATGGTACATATTTCATCCTTTATTTACTAGTGATGAACTAACAACAATTAAAATAGATGAAAAAAATGACATATACGACATACCATAACATCCATGAGATTGCTATGTTTCATAAACCATTCATAACCTTCAAGTTCAACAACAACAATACAATAGAGAGAAGAGTTGTTTGGGAGCCTTCATAAAGGGGCTCATATGCCTTCTCAAGTATAGGTAAATCATGAACATCATCAAAGTCATCTCGATCATCATGATCAACTCTGCCACTAAATGTTTCGTGGATCAATGTATCTATATCATCATCTTCAATTTTGTTTTCTAGCGCATGATTGTCTTCTTCCATAGGATCATTAACTTCATCTTCGATATTCACAACTCCATATTCGTCTGCTTGCAAAACCACATTATCTGGGCTATGATAATCCATATCATGTGCCCTAGGGTGCCCCACCTTTATAATAGTGATAGACACAAATAAACCATGATCATGATCAAGTGATTATATATATATATATAATGTTAAAATGATATAAATATTTACAAATTCAATCAATATAAACACATATAATGAACAACTTACCAATGGACGATAATCATGCCCCCCTTCAATGTGACCATGCTGCCTACAATGTTTCTTATTTGTTGTGATTAAAATTTGTCTCATCTTTAAGCCCTTGCAATTATTGCACTGACAATAACATTTCCCATCACCCTTTCTTTTCAATCTAGCCCACAATCTATCAAGTGTCTCTTCATTTTGTTTTGGACTAATATTATCTAACATGATTTTTATTTACAAAGCTTGACTATTTAAATCTTCAAAAATATCAAACTCACACTCCAATAATTTTTATTCATAGACAGGTAACAAAATCTAATAATTCTAATATTTTACACCAAAAAATTTGGCATGCAACCACCCCTACAAAAGAGAAGATAGTCTAAAGTTAATGACCCCAAAAAACACTTTAAAATGCTAATTCCAAAACTTATTAAATTCTGATTTTACTATCATTTCCAACCGTTAGACTCCTAAAATTAGAATATTGAACTTGATCGCAAACTTCCTACAATGATGGAGGTAGAGAGCTAGTAAGAGCAAGTGACCCATTCCTAAGGAGCAACAAGTCAGAATCATCATTGCTAATGTCAATACAGATTTATCCTTTTAGTTAAAGATGCAATGTGTTACTTCTTATGAAAAGCTTATCCCTAGGGCCCTCAATATTGAGAGAGCCCTAATCACACAAGGAAGCACACACTAGTAGAATTTGACAAATAAATGACTAGGTGACTAAAACTTTTAGTCACAACAACTAAAAATGACTAAATTCTGCTCTTTTTTGCAACTCAACTATAAATGAGTAAAAAAATTACTAGTTTGGTCATTAATTAAAAATTATTTAGTCACCCAAATAAAAATGACTAAATAGTTAGTCATTTATTTAGTCACAGTCCATTTGAATAAATTATTTAAGGAATCAAGAATATAGCTCGCCAAAATACTCTAAAACTTTAATAAACATACCCTAAAATTTTTGTCAAAATCTTATTTTCAGGCATAGCCCACTAGAATGGAGTTTTCATTTTAATAAACATACTCTAAAACCTTTGTCAAAACATTATTTTCAAACATAGACCGCCAAAATGGAGAAGTGTTTTAGTAAAGAATGATAGAGAACGATGAGGAGATGTGTGTGAAAGGAGGCATAGGATTCATTGTTGCTTATCTCATTCCTACTCTGCTCAACAAATCTTAAATTGTTTTTGCTACTATTTGTAATCTAGGTATTTACTTGACATATATTTGCATAATCTTAAATTATTTCAAAGGATTTTGAAGTATCAATGTATCCTATATAGGGTTTAGAATGATTTATTTTAATTAAAAAAATAAATAAATGATCTATTTCCTTGTAATTAGTTAATGTGGAGATCTACTAAATCTGCCCCAACACACTATCATCTTTGGCACTATATTCATTACTCCAGCTACTAGGGTTTTGCATGTGACATCTTTAATATCTTCATAACCATGGCTTTTAAATAGATCTTAGTCTTTTCTTTAATCCTTTTCATGGTAACCCTTGAGTTCCATAATCCACCTTCAATCTATTCTAAGAACGTTGTCTTAAGCTAGACTGAATAGTATGCATATAAATCAAGTCCTTCATACCTACCATTGTTCCAAACCACTACTCACTGCCTTGCTTAAAATGTTGCATCCATAAGCACAATAGCATGTCTTAAAATCATGGTTGCTAGTGATTGACCATTAAGGTCACCACTTTCATCAAGATACAATGAGATTTTTTTCTTCAAACTCAAGGCATTATGCAAGATAACATTATGAATTGTTTGTTGTGTACGATTTGATTTTCTTGCACATTTACTACTTTGCTAACTTCCTTTAAGACTGGGTATTGCACCCTCAGCTGCAATCTCAAACAACTCACTCACTATCACTTGAAGATTCCTTTCATGAGCATCCTTCTATAAAATCAAACTATGCCCTATAGACTGCCTACTTACTACAAGGGACTCATTGTTTCATGGTATTGTATATTGTAAGATCCTTCAACCTTATTAACACTACTTCACAGTCCACAAGGTATTATTCACTATTCTCTCATCTTTGATGAGTCTCAAAACACTACTCAAACATGAAATCCACTACCTCCATTATACATTAATGGCTAAAAAGAAACAGTGAACCTATGATTACCATTGTTACTTCATTTGGACAATCATTCCCTAATTGCATTTTCCTTGTCTAACACTACCAAAAGCATTTGAAAAACCCTTAAGGTTAGCAAGGGGGTAAGGAAACTCACTGTTAAAATCTCCACTTTACTATGCAAGGTTTGAGCTTTATTATCTTCTCACTGTTCATCCTCTTTTTGACTATCACATCTCAAGTGACTATCATTCTTCTTACCGTATATTGCATTTACAAATGTCACTAAGCTACATAGTGTGCTTGTTATTGGCTACAATATTTAGATTGTAAGATTTTTTTATTAGCTACAATGTCTCAATCTTTCTAGTATTGCAACCTCACTAATCCACTAGAGTTATTGTTTATGTTTCTATGGAGGCCTAGGGTTTGTACCCTAATCATTCTCTTACCAATACTTCTATTGGTATTAAAAAACAACCTTAAATCTTGGGTCAAAAAATTAGTTGTCTTGATAGGTTTGTGGTATGATCTTGGATTGTATCCTAGAGTGTGTGGGAAGCTTGTGTTTGATCATTAAGGTATGTAAACCTGATTAGGGAAATTTATCTTATATAGCATGGTTCTTGATTTAATACTTTCCATAATGGTTATTAGCAGATCACATTATTATAGTTTGCGATAACCCAAGATTGCATTCAAGTATGTAACAAACTTGGTTTGTAGTGTAAGCTATACACTTTTAAGTAACATTCATAAGGTTTAAAAAATATTGTTAGCTCTCTAGAATAGCCCATTAAACATGGGTTGTGCTTGAATGCACTACATAATTGATATAACACAACCACTCTGCATATCAACCAGAGTTATAGGCTCCTTATTGCAGCAAGAGGTAATCACTCTTGGATCATGATATAATTACATCGTAACCTATTAAACTTGAGACAACTTGAATGCAACCAATGATGATTGACACCTACATTATACAACCTGAATTAACTACATTAAATGAGTGCTTCCATTTCTATCACAACATAGCCACATTAAACTTGGGTCACACATGAATGAATCCTGTATTTTTTATAGCACAACTGTGCCACATGATCAATAGAGTTATGGATCACATAATTACAGTCACAAGAATCTATTCCTTGGTTGTGATCTTAAGGTGATTCCACACAAAAAAATCTAGACATAAAATACTCAAAACCCTAAACCTTTAAAAATAAAATTTGATGACATGTTGCTTTAAAATATGATTTTCAAACCTAGAACTACAAATCTAACTTCAAAACTAAATTCTACAAAAAGACAATGACTACCCTCAACTTGTTAATATCTTCTTGATTTTTTTCTGATTTTTCCCAAGAAAATCATCCTTAGTTCTCCACAAATTGTCTCAAGTAGAGCAAAAAACTGTCGCCAGTGCTCCATAAAGTGGAGCTAGACATTGATTGGGCAAGGGACGTCAGGGAAGATTGTGTTCAATATTTTAAATTAATGATAGGCTATGATGTGCCCACCATTGAGATTGATCTGAAAAAGATAAAGCCTTATTTCAAGAAGATTGAAGATGGAATATCAGGTGAGCTCACCATGAATTTCATGAGTTTTTCTACTTGGGCTTTCACTCAATCTAAATAGGTCAGGGACAATACAACTAAGTATGATGGAGACTAGGATACACTCATAGGCCAGTCCAAGCAGTGGAACTACTAGGTGCTCCAATCCAACATAATGGAGATTGATAAGCTCCAGGCACTAATCGAAAAGTTCATAGACTAAGCCGCTTTGAAGAAGCAGGAAGGGAACCCAATCATTGATGACAAGCTACTCATAGAATAGTTGTAGCAAAGAAAATTAGGTAGAAGAGAAAGTGCTACAGTGTTGCCACAAGAGGACAAAATAGGGAAAAAAATAGGAATGTATTTTAAATTGTAATATATTTGGGGCTAGGTGAAACCCTAGTTTGTAGTGAATCTTGCCCACACAATGCAAATCACTCTTGGCCATTCATTTTTTTATTTTTGAACACTATAAATAGGGGTTCTCCTCTCATTTTCAAGAGAGAGTTGAGTTGTTGTAAAGGCATGCTACAAAATTTTTAATAGAATTTCATTGGCTTTGGTGGACTCTTGAGTTTCTATTGCATGTTACATGGTTCATCTCCCATAGTTAGCTAATTTAGATAGATTTACTTTGTTGTTCTTAGTGACCTTTTAGATTGCTTTGATAGATTAGTTGATCTTGTTCAATGGTTGTGTAGATTTTTGTTGTGTTGATGCCTCTCTTGTCCATACTTTTTGTTGTTTTATGATGGTATACAACTGTGTAAAGTTATTCTGGGCATAAACTAAAAGTTGTTCCAAACTTCTTCTTTTTTATGCATGTTTATTGTAAATGAATGGTTAAATATTTGCATTCCTTAGAAGCTTGGACAAATTTCATGATACTGTGAGTTATTTTAGTTGAGTGAAATTTTGTTTTAAGGAATTTTTCCATAGTAGAACCCTCCATGATCACTATTCATTACTGAATTTAAATCAAGGAAACTATTCTCTTCCCTTCCCTTTTCTATTTTTTTTAGTAAGTAGCCTATGATATGGTTCCTTGCACATTGTAAAGCTAGATCTTAAGATAAAGTAGGAGTTTATGATTTTTATTCGAACCTGTAGCAAACTACACTCTAACTTCCCATCTTAGAAACTCCATTTCAAGATTCACCTCATATCCAACTAAACTCTGTAAGCCATCCTATGATTACTAGCAAAATAACATAAAAAATCAATTGAGAAATCCCATGCACTTCATGACCTGACACCCGAGAGACCTTGGGGTAGTGATTGGTTACTTGTTTGCGAATTTCTACCTTTCAAGAGAGGTAGTGCACCTATGCACTGCTTGTGTTGAGAAAGTGCTAAAACACCCATCAATAGAACTGGCGCTAGAAGGAGGGCTGTTGAGTTAAGCTAGATTGAATTGGATCATTTTCCCCAAAAATTCCAAATATTTTTAAGGTCAACACCAAACAAAGTGGAATTTCAAGAGTTTCAGCCCCCCACAAGGGCTAAGAAAACCGAGGGAGGGGACGCAACCTCTTCCTCTTCCTCCATCTCTTCCAATTCTCTTCCACCATCACCTTCCTCCACCTTTCATCCATCCTCCACTCAACCACTCCAAACTACCTTCGGGCCTCATCCTTCCCATAGTTGGGGAGTAGTCTACACTTCGGCCTTCCAAGTCCAAGGTGCAGTCCCAACTGCCACAACCCCTCCATAGCCCCAAGATACTATTCACCAATAGAAAATACTACCTCCTCCTCCCATCATAGCTTGGTTGGTGCAAAACCCTTTTCCATTGCACTTCAATTCTTACCATGACATGCCCAAGAATTCAAAGAGCTTTTGTATGAAGTTTAATCCTCGCAATTCATAATGGACAACAGAAGAACACATTAAGATATTTGAAACAACAATCAAAGATATGTAGATTTATCATGAGGATGTGGCGTGCTGACTCTTTCCATACTCGTTGGGAGAAGAAGCTTTTTATTGGTATACCAGTCTGTCAAGGGGGTCCATTACTTCATGAGACCTTCTCACGAATGCTTTCCTACACAAATACAAAATTTTGATTAACCCTTTGGAGTTGTACCAGTGATAGTTTATGTCCATTCGTAGGGAAATTAATGAGCCAATTAGCTCATTTAATGATTGTTTCCATCATTCCTACATGATACTTCAGCCTCCTTACGTGCTCAAAAATGTTGCTACCTTGATCTTCTATTATGCAGCGTTATATAATCTTATGTTAGCATTGGTGAAAAGAATGTGCCCACCACTCACCAGGCTGGTGGATGCCTATTCAGAGGTAATGATTGCCAGTACTGATTTGGGATAGAAAATTTATGGTTCATTACCCTCTTTGGGTCCAGTGGCTCATCTGATGTAGGTTCAAGGGATCAACCAAATATTTTCTCATTAGACACCTCTTATGAACCAAGTGCCTCAGCTACCCATAGTCCCACATCAAGGACAACTAATGAACCAGGCACATACCATGCCTTCATACTTGCAGCCTCAACAATAGTCGACCTACCCCCAGGCTCCCTAGTAGCAACAAGCATACTCTTAGCAGTCTCAAGCACCATTATACCTGTAGAAGCTAGAATTTCCCCCAGCACAAAAAAATCAGCTAGATTCCCCACTTGTTTTCCTGCAAAATCAAGTGTCGCAACCAAGTCACAATGAGAAAGATCGGCTTGATGAGCTAACTAAAATGATCAATAAAATGTCCATGGAGATGATGCACCTGAGAAATCAAAATAATCAATTGTAGGCCTCCCAACGAAGCCTTCAGGCTAATATCAATTGAGATAACAAAGATAGTAGAGATAGTAGGGATAACCGCGAAGCAAGTACCTCCTCAGGACAAAATTATGAATGAGAGAAAAATTCTAATCAGAACTTTGAAAGGATGCCCTCCCAAAGGTAAATCCGAATGTGGAATACAAGGTTGAACAACGAGGGTGTTCCCACTCCTCTTGATCAACCCACCAGTAATGAGAAGATGACTAGTGGAGTGTACCTCGCCAAGGTTTCCTTATCTAGATGGTGCCAGATTCATAAGACAAGTAGAAATTTTAGAGTTGGATTGTCCTGAATTCTAGAAAGTCATGAAAATATTTTAGGTAGAGGTCCAGAACGTCGTTGATAGTGCAAATTGTAGAGACATTATTCCATCTTATCCCTATGACTCCTCCTATCTCATAGTCAACCAATCCCCATTCCTGTGAAGTGACTGCAATGAGCCTTATATCGAGGCTGCCTCCACTAAGAATGAAGAAGTGCAAGAGGTAAGTAGCGAAGAAACCTTGTCTCTGCTTTTTGATTCAGTATACAATGGTCCATTAGATGAGAAAGAACCATATGTAGATGAGGTTCACATGTTCCACTAGAGAATGACTCCCTACTACCTTAGGAATAGACAGGCAGGTGGACCTTTTACGACTTCAACTCCACCGATTATTTTTAGTACCTTGCCTGACCCAAATTCCAGTAATAATTATTTTCTTCCTCATGTATCCACTCAATACCTCAACAAGGATAGGCCCTTAAATCACCCTCAAAACCAACCACAAGGCCAACTTTAGGTTCAGCCCCAAAATCAGTCAAGCCAAACAAAAGCCCAACCTACTAGCTTTGTTGTAGGTAGAGCCTTCAAAACTAAAATCGAGCAAATTGGCGAGTATGTTGCAAAAGAGTTTAATAAAGTCAAGATCATCTTGTCTACTTTTGAGTTGCTCAAGGTTCCCACAGTTAGGCACATCTTCTTTAGAATTATTAACGGAACCCCATATTTTAAGGCAACATAGGAAATACTAGCCAAGAAAGTCTCTTTCAAAAACCCTCCAAGTGAACCTCTCATTTAGCAAATTCATGGGAAGAAGGCAGATCCACTTCAAAATTAGTTAATAGGTAAGCAACTTGCAAAGGAATCAAATTTGAATAATAGGAAAAGCTCTAAGGATCAGCCCTTTGGGTAGACTAAGGACAAGGCTGGTGACAAGAAAAAATCTCAAGTAGCTTAGATGAACACACCTATGGGCCTCTTCCAAGGAAAGTTAGAAAAACCACTCTTCCTCACCACCATCTAGATATTCGAGAATAATTTGCACAATTGTCTGATTGACTCTGGAAAATCATCTAATTTCATGTGTCTAGCAATGTGTAAAGCCCTTGGGACTACCCCCACACCTTCAAGAAAAAAGATGACTTAGCTGGACAAGACAAAGATTAACATTGTGGGAGAAATGAATCAGATCCCAATGTAGATTGCTGCAGACCCAAGGGTGCAACAAGTTATTGACGTCCAAGTTGTGGATATTCCTGATACATATGGAATCATCTTGGGATGGGATTTCACCCATACATTGAACAAATATGCTGCAATAGATTTTTCCCACATGTGGCTACCATGGAAAGGACTACAAAATCAGATCCACATAGATCAGGATCCATGCATGAAATTCATGATCATAGAATACAACAACCTGAATGAAGTGTTGTTTGCAGAAATAAAGTTGGAGAATTATTGTCCCTTTGCTTATTGGGAAGAAGCGGAGCTTTAGAAAGAAGGGATGGTTACATAATTCTTCTTGGTGTAATGCAACCCTTTGGTTGATTTAGCCCATAAACCTCAAAGCATAGAAATTCTAGTAGAAGTCGATGATGAGGAATCCCCTAAAGATGATACTTTAGGATTGTTGGATGGATTTTGAGACTTTATGGAAAAGTGCATACAAAATCAACTTAGCTTGGGTGTGAGAATGAATTTCCAAGAGCTCATGCTGCCTAATTGGTGTAGGGTACACAATGTTGTCCACTCTAAGTTTGAGTATTTCTTATGTCAAAAAATAGTAGAGCATATCAAAGCACGAGTCACCCCCAAAGAAGAATTGTTGATGGAACAACTTGTTGTGGATCTTAATCAATCAACACCTACCCAGAAAACATTTGCTATAAATGTGAAACCAAAGGGGAGATCGCACCTCATTGGCCCTAAAGTCAAAGACTCACCTAAGCTCTAGACTCTATGTGTTGATGGGTCCAAATTCAAACAAGGATTCAGTGTCAGATTTAAGCTAATTAGCCCTACGGGTAAGATTTACTTTACCGCCCACATACTCTAATTTTATTGCCCCAATAACTTAGCGGAGTATGAAGCTTTAGTACATGGTCTTTTAATGGCTCTGAGAAAGAATGTTAAGATGCTACAAGTTTTTGGTGATTCAAAACTGGTACTCAAACAAGTCAGAAAATTGTAGTCATGCTATGACAAAAGACTAGCAAACTATAGGCATAAAGTCTGGGACCTTTTAGAGGGTCTAGATGCATTCAATATACAACTAATCCCATGTACTCAAAAGAATACAACTGATGTTTTTGGCTCAAGCAGCCAACACTTTGCAACCCCTGTCTCTATCTAGCCTCAAGAAGTTCACTATGGAGTTGACCTCTACCCTATCTATGCTAGACAATGTCACTCACTTCCAAGTATTCAATGATGATAAACATATCTTGGAATTCATCACCAGTTTTGACGTGTTTGCAACACAAATAATTGATGAAGCTAATCTAGAAGAAGATGAATTAGATATAGAAGGAGTCATCAACCTCAAAACCAACACTATTCCCTGAGGTATGGTTTAGCTTTCAAGCACATATTTGATTTGGATTAGATTAGAGATCAGGACCAACAAGCAAAGAAATAATCCATAAGTAACCAATGTGACATTCGTAACCTCAGAATGATCGAGGAAATCAAAAATGTTTTTATTGGAAAAGTGTGTACTGTAGAAGCAAAGAAAGGAATTGTGGATGCTTTGCAGAAGTATCATGATGTGGTGGCATGGAGTTACAAAGACTTGAAGACTTATGATACTCCCATCATCACGCATACCATCCCTCTCAAGCCCAATGTGTGATCATTCTGATAGAGACAACGTCCTATGAATTCCTTATTGGAGCCCATCATCTACAAAGAGGTGTAGAAGCTTCTTTCAACTAGAATAATCTTTCCAGTTAGGAAATCCACATGGTTGGCCAACTTGGTCCTGGTTAGGAAAAAAATGGAGAAATTAGATTGTGCATGGACTTCCGCAATCTATATAGAGCTTCGAAGAAGGACAACTATCCAGTTCCTTCGCTAGATGAGGTATTATAGATTATCAATGGCTCGCAACTAATATCCTTTCTCAATGGATATTCTAGATACAACCAAGTCATGGTGCAGTATGAATATTTCCACAAGACAACATTCACCACCAAGTGGGGCACCTTTGCATTTAGAAGAATGCAATTTGGGCTCATCAACATCGGTGCCACCTTTCAACACGCCATGGACATTGCGTTTAAAGACTTGATTGGAAAGTGTATAATCATCTACATGGATGATTTGACTATGCTCTTGAAGAAGTAGAGTGACCATGTCTCCAACTTACGTAATGTTTTTCATAGATGTCAAGAATTCTGAGTTTCTCTCAACCTAAAGAAGTGCATCTTTGGAGTTACAAAAGGGAAATTGCTTGGGCATGTTATCTTAGAATGAGGCATCTCCATTGACCCTAAGTGCATTCAATCCCTAGTAAAGATTCAACTTCTAGGCAACAAGAAAGAACTCAAATCTTTCTTCAAAAAAATTAATTTCGTCAAAAAATTCATCACAGGCTTCGCTAAGATCATCAAGCTACTTAATACTATGCTAAAGCAAGATGCTAAGATTGAGTGGATCCCAAAAGCAAAGAAAGCCTTCAAAGAAATTAAGAAAGAAATTTCTGAGGTACCTGTTCTGGTTAGTCCAGACTATATGAAGCCATTCTACATTTATTCCTTTGCTTCAGATCACTCGTGTGCCAACATTTTGACCCACAAAGATAATGATGGAAATGAGCACCCTATCGCATGATTCATGAGTGCTCCCTTGAAAGATATTGAGCTAAGATATCATAATGTAGAGAAGAAATCATATTCCCTTGTCCGATGAGTTAAGAAGTTCAGGCATTACATCTTGCAGAATAAGGTGTTTGCCATTGTCCCATACCCTGCAGTAAAGATGTTGCTCATGCAAAATGAGTGGGGAGAACAAAGATCCAAGTGGGTTACCTTTTTGTAGGAGTACAACATGGAAATTTAGCCATTGAAGTTGGTCAGAGGATAGGCACTCACCTACAAAATAGTTGAAATAGTAGTAGAGGCAAGACCTAGACTTACAGTTCAACAATATCAACTTGAAGACGTTTCGCTAGGGGAATGGTATGATGACATAGTCGACTATTTGTTGAACCAAAAATGCCCACCTCGCTTGCAAGGAGTTCAAAAAAAATTTCTTAGGCTTAAAAGTAGGAGCTACATGTTGCAGGGATCTATACTATATAGGAGGAATCACCAAGGTGTCTATCTAAGATGCCTTGGTAAAGACGAAGTTGATCAGGTTCTGAAGGAATTTCACAAGTATGGCACTAGTCATGGATCAGGTCCCTGCATCGTGCATAAAATATTACAGGTAGGTCACTACTAGATGCATTCTTCAAGGATGCTCACAACCATGTTTGTGCATGCCACATATGTCAGACCACAGCAACCAGAGAGAAGAACATTGTTGTCCCACTACAACTAGTTCTAGAGGTGAGACCATTCGCGCAGTGGGGTCTTGACTTCATTTTTCCAATAAGCCCACCATCATTTGCAGGACACAGGTACATTCCAACTACTTTCAATTATTGCACTAGATGGACAAAGGCCACTACATGTAGGAAATGCACAACAAAGGTAGTTACAAATTTTCTTGAAAGTTTCATTTTAAATCATTTTGGTTGCCCCTATGCTTTGGTGTGTGATAATGGCCATACATTTTCCTCACTTAAGTTTTCCAGTTGGGCCTTTGATTATGGAATTGCTCTTAAATTATCATCCAATTACTACCCCTAGGGCAATGGCTTAGCAAAATCCACCAACAAGAACTGTACAACTATAATAAAAAAAATTGCTAGACCAGAATCCCAAGGACTGGCACACCTAACTCTATTTTTCCCTTTGGGAAGATTGCACATGCCATAAGGCTTCCCTTGGTGATTCCCCATTCCATCTTGTTTATGGCCTAGAGCTATATTCCCAATCCACTTGAAGATTCCCACCCTCCAATTTATCAATGACTTTTACAAAGGAGGAGATCATAGAGAAGCCTGCTTGGCTGAGTTGTTAAATTTAGTGGAAGTCTGTAACTGTGTAATAGAAAATTTCACCAAACATCAGGGCGTAGTCAAGAGATGGTTTGATCACCGAGCCAAAATCAAGGCCTTCTAAATCACTGATCTAGTCCTATGTTGGGACAAGTCCCACGATAAGAAAGGGGGACATAAAAAATTCAACAAGCTTTGGCTTGGCCCCTTTCAGATAGGTGAAATCCTTTGAGACAATTTTTTCCACCTAAAGACTCTAACTGGTGAAGACGTTTCATTTCCTATCAATGAGCATCACCTAAAGCATTACTTCCAACTTTGAGCTCTTTAGAGCTATTCCCGTAAATACTTGTATATAGGTTAGTTTAGGTTGTTTTTGGTTTGCTTTTGGTTTGCTTTTGTTCTGTTGCTTTGCATCGCTTTTGTTTTGCTCATTTCCTGGTTGTTTCATTTTGATGAGGGTGTTCTTCATTTCTGTTGTGGTGGTTGTGCTCATTCAATGAAGGGTTCACTTTTTTTCCTGCTCTCAGTGTTCTTTGGCTAAATATTCACTCTCAAACATTGGTCCCTAACGCTTACCTCAGAATGACTTCCTCATTTGAACTATGCCTTAGAACTTGACCCTTGGATCCATTTATGCTCATCTCAGATCATGCACCAAAACATATTAATTATTTGCAAAGAGCTATGCAATGGCTATTATGACAACTTAGTAAGTGAAAAATCTTAAGCCTGCTCCAGTGACCACTGTGGTTCCCAAACCCATAGTAGGCTTCAACGCTTACACAGTTGAGCAGAAGAAGAAAGTGTTAAAAGAGGTATCAAAGAAAGAGCATAAAAAAAAATGATGAAATCAAGCAACCGTATGGGTGTGTGAATAACTCTATTGGGGCTATGGATGCCTAGCTGGCAGAAAAAAAATATTCGTGGGGTCACATCGACAACTCCATTAGGGCTATGGATGCTTGATTGGTTGTGGGGCAATGTCTAGGTTACTTTTAGGGTTGGATGATTCATGTAGCTTGCTAAGTTCAATTAATCACTCTCTGTCAGTGTTTCTAAGGAAAGAGAATGAATTCACTACACACACACTTTTGAGATGTTTCATAGGTTGACTCAACTAAGGATCTTGTTCTCCTAGTTCAACTTTGGAAGTCGACCCCTAGTCTATGAAACTGGAAATTTTGGGTTCTAAATGAATACTTATCCTCAGAATTCTCGAGCGAATTCTCCAACAGAGTCACCATTTATTCTGACCTCAACACACATGCCCCATTCAGAATGAGGACCCTCTCTTTCGTTCACCTCACTGGGTCATTTTGTTGTTATCTCATTTTGTGTGCCCCCCTATTTGGTGTTCCAAATTGTTAGTAAGCTCTTAGGGATGTCATTTTAAGCTGACCATGTTTTTCCCCCTCAAAAATTTTCAAGTCCTTAGTCTTGGCGGGTTCCCATTTGGTGTTTCCCTTAGTGCTTAAAACATGGCATTCATGGAGCTCATTAGGTGCACCCTTGCAAGTCACCCCTATTGGATTGTTTTCACCTCGTCACCTTGTCTCAAGTGGTTTTTATCTGACGACTTTCTTCCATTTGGGTTCTAAGGTTCATTTCGCCATCTATTTATCACTGACATCCCAATGACCTTTCTTTGGCGGTGTCCCACCCATCAGAACCCAAACCCTTCAATGTTGTCTGATCATCACCAGGAAATTAAATAGCTATCCATTGATGGCTACCTGACCGTTGAACCCTAGTGCTCCTGCAACCATTTTCAAATTGAAACCCACCAACTTATGGTTCGTCACATGTGTATTTATTGTTGGAATTTAATGCCTTAACTTCTATAAATAGCCAGCTCTAAACTGTCATTTTCACATGTTAGTTTTATTAGAGAAAATGAAAGGAATCAGAGAGCCATCTCCCAGTGCCACCTTTGAGCCTGACAAACCTCACAACTAATTTAGTGCATTTATTAGTTGGTTCGTCAACTACATTCATTGTATTCTTGAGGTGAGTTCGCCACCCTCCCTTGCCTCATTTTTTTCTCTAATTTCTTGCTAAAATAATGAATTTAAAAGAGAAATAACTCAAGAACTAGGAAGAGAAAAGCGTGGCGCACAAAACCCATGTGCTCGAATCTTATCAAACTTCATAAATTGACCATTATCCAATAGTGGAACTTGCACTCTCCGTCACTATTCTTGGGCTAGATCATTCATGCTCTATGGGCTCGGGCCTCCTCATCACTATCACCGACACTTGGAAACTAAACCCAACTTATGAGCGATGAACCTATCGTTTGGGCCCACCATCATGGGAAGACTTTTCCCTCTCATCGTTGAAACTTGGAGAAAATATTCCAAGCTGAAACTAAGTTCAACACACTACCGGGTTCATGCCTTGGGACTCTATCCCTGTGGCACCACTCATAGTCTGCTAGTTCTAGATGGCATTTTGATCCTAGCTTTCTGGTCTTTGGACTCTGACCCCCTCTTTGTTGGTTGACTTTATGAACAAATGACCGACTGCCCAGTGCCTTTTCGAGTTCCACCCCACAAACCTCCATCTGTGGGCTGCCGTGGTGACACCATCATTTCATATGGCCTTTGAATGACTACCCTCTGTCTTTCAGCTCCTGATTCCCTCACAATTTTCAAACCAAATGTGAAAATGCTAAGTGATCAATGTTTGATAGGTCATCCCCCACGAACCTCTGTCATTGGGGCTCTATCCCATCCCAACCATTTCATAAGGGAGAACTCTCTTTGTCTTCTTGACCTTTGGAACCCAACCTTGTTGCAGCCGCTAAGATTTCAAACAATCAACAAAGCAAACATGAAGGCTACCCCTCCATTCAAACCCGATCCCTCAGACGCCCCCCATTGGACCTCTGCATGTTTCCTGTCATTTCAAGTGACAATCATCCAACAACTTTCTACGCCCTCTGAACTGAAATGCTTGAATGCCAAGGTATGATATCGATTGCCTTCCATCACCATGGGTTCCACCCAGCAAAACTCCACCCCCAGAATATCCTCCTACCAGAGCTATTTTGAACAGAAAAAACTCAAATGGCGAAGATCCTCTTTGATTCTTACTGCTTAAAAGGTGACCCAAATGCCCTCCAATCACCAAATTAACTTTGACCCACATGTTAAAATAAGGCACCCTTAGTGGACTCCTCAAAGTGGCCAAATCCAAAGGTGGGTCAGGATAGGCAGGCCGTCCTGCACTAATTGTTGTCCCTCCTATAGAAACTCTAAAATAGCCATCAAGCTAGGCAAGTCCAACCTCTAGGGCTCGAATCATCCAAATTCCCTCTTATGAACAACTAATGACAATCTGGATTATATTTTAGATTTCTCAAATGCTAAATTATCCAATCTAACTTTGTTTGTAGGGATTTGACTAACATTTTCGTGTTTTCGTGCTCGAATATGCTCACCTCTGTTTTCCCCGTAGGATATATGGAATTAGGTGCGTGGCCTTTGAGGGCGGCTAAAGAGACAGACAAAGGAAAGAAAAATAAGGCACCTCATGGAAAAGAAAATGAGCACTAGATGAAGTATTAGTTCCAAGGGGAACCCCTGAAATCCAAAGTCACCTCAACCAGTAAGGAGGTCACAGACACAAACATTGGGCATATAGACATCGATGAGTTCAAGAAAAGAGTCAGAATCAACCCTACCATGGAAAATGCAAGATAGATCAGAAGAAATGGGTTGGAAAAAGAAGTGGGCTTCCCTCGTGCTCCTGTTTCCCTTAAACTAGTAATGGCTTGCAGGGAGGCATATCAACTAGAAACCAAAACAATAGTGGACAGGGAGGGAAATATTTTAGCTGACATATCTACCAAGGAAATAACAAAGACTTTTCATATCCCTACCTTCAGGGAGATGGAAGTACCAACCATAAATGATTGCAAGGCAACATGGGAAAGAGAAGAGGGGCAGTGCTCCAAAGGTTCCCCAGGATCTCTTTCACAGTGAATTTTATGAAGACTATCATGACCTGGTAACATTGAAAGAGAAGAGGGGCAGTGCTCCAAAGGTTCCCTAGGATCTCTTTCACAGTGAATTTTATGAAGACTATCATGACCTAGTAACATTGATGAGTAGACTGATGGACCTTCTGACTGTAGCCTTCTTCTAGGAGTGTATGATGTACTTTGTTGAGGAGATCCACTAGGGCAAGGCCATGTTCTATTGGGCAGGAATAATCAGTAATTGCTTCCACGAGCAATTTATGGCTATCAAGAAAACCTCTAAAGTTTACATGACCTGTTACTTGGTCTATTCACTAGCCAAGAGAATTCAATACAGAGGCTTGTTCAGAGCTCCGGATGAGGAACCATGAAGGGAGCTAAAATTTTATGATAATTATCCTCAATTGCAAATAGGAAACTTCAAGAGGGAGTATTGTAGGGTCAATGATGCTTTCATATGTCATACCATCAGACTACACGGTGGTGATTTTGAGAGAAGAGCCTCTGATAGTGCTTGTGCCTTCCTTCAATATTTTTTCTTCTTATTCATACAATTTCCAAAGTTCACATACATTTGTGCCGAAGGCTTTTGAGAAAGACCAAATAAGCTGCCCCGGTATCCTAATGACTAGATAATACTATTAGAGGTCTCTTGGAAACTATGACATATACACACCCTTTTGAGCAGGAAACATAGAGCAGGGATTCTTTATCCCCTCTCCTTCGGCCAAGGGCTATACAAGCTTCATACCTTTCAGTGTGCCGATAATTCAGAGAAGGAACTGGTGGAATAGCATTTAAGACTCCATACCACTCGACCACAAATGAACCCCTATGGCTATCTCAAGAAAGCACTTGGACCTAAATACGTCCATCTACATAGCATCAAGGATTTTTGGGCTAATTACAAAGATGATAATGAAGTGAGGATGAGGCACTATATGCGAATGACTGCATATTTTGTAAAGAAGGTCAATCTATTCCCTGTACCAGACTAGGTGGAAGAGGATGAAATCACAGTCATGGATCCTTGGTATAATGTAGTTTCCAATCTCTCATTGCCACTAATTGACTGGGATGAACAGGAGGTTGATGACCTTGACATTCTAACCAAGCCCATCGAGGCTCGAACAAAAGAGTGGATTGATGGGAAAATTTCCCAATTAAAGCAACAAGGGGTCGTTTTAACCTATAAGGGGCTCAAGAACAAGCCAAGTGAAATAGGTAGTGGGGAAACTGCTGCCCCATCAGGTGAATCCTCTCAATCTCCTCTTCCTACCAGATCAAGAAAGAGAAAAGAGGCTACTAAGCAACAACCCAATCCCAAGGTGTATGCTAGAAAGGCTTCAGAAGGTGAACCTTCCAAAAACCATAAGATATTAGGAAGTGTCATGGAGATGCCTCCCATTTAGGAAGATCCACTTTGCAAGGGAGAGGAAGAGATAGGGGCTGAGCAACCAAAATCTCCACCTATTGCCTCTGATACTACTACTACTGCAGCCCCTCTGTCTGCTTCCTAGGCAATGGTTGCTACTTCCCTGCCTACAGTGGATATCTTGGTCCACCTTGCCTCTTCTCCAACCACCATGCAAGTTCTAACCATTGAATCTTCCTCCACCACCACCTCTCCACTCTCTTTCATGTCCATGTCTCTAACCACTTCCCTCTCATTAGTAACAACAATAATGCCAATGCCTGCACTCTCACTTCTAGAGGCATTCTCCTGCCATATGTAGAACATTCCTATAGAACTCTCAGGAGTGCTAATGAACCCTTCTATTCAGGTTTCCTTGGCACAAATTCTGGCCAATATTCCCACCTCCACTCCCCCAGCTGAACCACCATAAATGAAAGCCACAGTGAAAATATCTGAGTTAGAGAGGCAAGAAAAGGAAACAAGGGAATTAGAGGAGGAAGCAGACGACTACCATGAACACCCATAACACCAACATTTACAAATTGATAAGGTAGTCCGTGAATGAGAATAAATAGAGTCTTCTGAGAGTGATGAAGAAGAAGATGGGTATGTGCAGGATCATCATGGAAAAAATAGGCCCTTAAGTGGCAAAAAATTCAAAAAAATCAATGTTAGGCAACTTGATGTAAAAATTTGAATAACTTATCTATATTATTTAAAAAATATGTAAGAATAGAATCTGTAGAAAATTGAATGTAGTTTCTAAACTACTAGGTTTATTTAAAAATAAATAAAATCTATTTGGTGAAAATTTGAAATTTCAATGTAGTAGTACTTAAATTTCAAAGGAAAAAAATAAGAAGTGAGTGTGACCACCCTAACTATAATAAAATGATAATATTTTTTAATAATATTTTATACATAAGTAGAGAACTAATTTTCGGATGTGATGCATATTTTTTTGTAATTTTTTTCTAACTAAATAATTAATTATGAATTTTTAATTACAAATTTTTAAAATATAAAAAACTCGTATGTCTAGCCACCTTAACTTGGTCAAAACTTCATGAAATTTAATTTTTATTTTTTTAATCCTATATTGTGTGAAGCATAGAATGTGACACATGTTTCAGATTTAAAAAATGTGATACTATTTGAAAGTTATAGATTATTTTCAATCAGCCCATCGATTAGGGCTCTAGTCATAATTCTAATAGAAAATGAATAATAATTATTTATTAAATTCAAATTAAAGCATAATTTATAGTGGTGGAAAGTTGAGAATCTCCTCTAAAAACCCTTTTTGTTTCATCAATTTTGGGTAAAAAAAAGTTGTCAGCCACATACCCTACAAATACCCATAATATTGCCACTTTTTGGCCCATCATGATCCTGCACATACCCAGATGCTAGCGCCAAGTACATTGTAGATACCTTTGATGCAGACCTTAAGGAGTTGGCTCGACAATTGAAATATGTTGAAGAGGAAGTAGAAAAGTCACCTTCTAAGGAAGAAAAGGAACCAAGTGACAAAATGGAGGAAGACACTCAACCTCCAACTAGGGAATAGGAAGAAATCTTTAAGCCTGATGAAGAAATGCCCCTCTCAGAAAAACAAGAAGAACAAAAAAAGAAAGAGAAAGATGTGCCACCTCAACATGAGGAAGAGGAGAATAAAGAAGAGGATAAACCTAAAGAAGAGTTTGAGATGGGTAAGCCTGAGATAGAGCCTCATAGAGGAAGAAAATCCTGAGGAACATGAGCATGAGGTTGCAGAAGAGGAGAAGATCTGCAAAGAAGAGGAAAACCCCAAGAAATGCACACCCATCAAGTCTCCCATCAAACACACAGTGTTCATCTAGGACTCTGGTGAAGAAGAAGAAGATACAAGGATGGAGAAAGAGGCTCCACATGATAAAGAGATTGAAGTCAGGGGGAGTGAAGAAGAAAGTGATCATGAATCACCCAAGGAAGAGTCTCAGATACCCAGGTGGCTAGAAAAGAAATTAGAGAAGAAGACTCCAGCTCCCAGAGATCCCAAGGAAAGACTCAAGGCCATCTTGTCCTGAGCTTAGATAGGCACAAAGAGAGAAAAGAAGCCTAAATTTAGATCCAAGCTGACAATGGATGCTCCTGGATCTAGGACCATGCAGATCACTACCCCAATGGTTAACAAAGAGGGGGTGAGCTATAAAATTTCCACCCTTGACCTAGGAACTACTTCAAGAGAGCAGAAAATTGATCACCTCCAGGAGTTAGTTGCCACGGTGGTGCATCAAATGAACTAGGACAAGATCTCAAAAGAAGAAATGAAGGTACAGGTGGATGATATGAATGGCTATATTCAACAATGGTCATCCATGGAGGAACTTCCCATGACATCCTTGACTCCACCACAACCACTGTCCAAGGATAAAATTGGAAAACTCGAGAAAAGAAAGAGTTGGACTAAAACTATGGAGGATTGGTTCCAATAGGTCCTATATACTGGAAACATGGGCATTAATCATGCTAGTAGGACAAAAAATAAATTCTTAGATGTAAAAAAATACCTTGAGTGCATGAGGAAGTTTTGCATTGACTTCTTGGGGATATATGGGTCCACTTACCCTAAAATTGAAGCCATCCTCAAGTTTCCTTTGAAAAAATGGGAAGAGGAACTTGCATTCGTGAAGGATGATCATTGGCTGCTGGATATGTGGAAGATCGACTTCAACCATAAGAAAGAAATATTGGAGAAAGTGCTCCATAAAGTGGAGCCAGACATTGATTGGGCAAGGGACGTCAGGGCAGATTGTCTTCAACATTTGAAATTAACAACAGGTTATGACGTGCCCGCCTTTGAGATTGATCCAGAAAAGATAAAGCCCTATTTCCAGAAGAATATGGAAGATGGAATATCAGGTGAGCTCACCACAGATTTCATGAGTTTTGCTACTCAGGATTTCACTCAATTTGAATAGGTCAGGGACAATATGGCTAAGTATGATGAAGACTGGGATGCACTCACAGGCCAGTCCAAGCAGTGGAACTACCAGGTGCCCCGATCCAATATAATGGAGATTGATAAGATCCAGACACTAATCAACAAGTTCATAGAATATGTCGCTTTGAAGAAGTAGGAAGGGAACCTGATCATTGATGACAAGCTCCTCATAGAATAGCTATAGCAAAGGAAATAAGCTAGAAGATAGAGTGCTATAGTGCTACCACAAGAGTACAAAATAGGGAAAAAGACAGGAATGTATTTTAAATTGTAATATATTTGTGGGTAGGTGAAACCCTAGTTTGTAGTGAATCTTGGCCACACAATGTAAATCAATCTTGGCCATTCATTTTTCTTTTTGAAAAATATAAATAGGGGGTATCCACTCATTTTCAAGAGAGTTGAGTTGTTGTAAAGGCATGCTATAGAAATTTTAATAGAAGTTCATTGGATTTGGTGGACTCTTGAGCTTCTATTGCATGTTACATGGTTCATCTCCCATAGTAAGCTGATTTAGATAGATTACTTTGTTGTTCTTAGTGGTCTTAGATTGTTTTATAGATTAGTTGATGTTGTTCAATGGTTATGTAGATTTCTACTATGTTGATGCCTTTCTTGTCCATACTTTTTGTTGTTTGTTGATGTAGACAACTGTGTAAAGTTAGTCTAGGCATAAACTAAAAGTTGCTCCAAACTTCTATCTTTTGTTCATGCATGTTTATGGTGAATGAATGGTTAAATATTTGTAGTCCATGGAAGCTCACACAAATTTAATGATACTATGAGTTATTCTGGTTAGGAAAAATTATGTTTTAAGGAAGCTGTCCACAGTAGCACCCTCCATGATCACTGTTCTTTGCAGAATTTCAGATCTAGGAACCTCTTCTCTTCCTTGCCCTTTTCCTTATTTTTTAGTATCCTATGCTGAGGTTCATTGCACATTGTAAAGCCAGATCTTAAGATAAATCAGGAGTTTATGATTGTTGTTTGAACCTGCAACAAACTGCACTCTAACTTCCCATCTCAAAAACTCCATTTTAAGATTCACCTTGTACCCAGCCAAACTCTATAAGCCGCCCTGTGATTACCAGAAAAATCACATTAAACATCAACTGAGAAATCCCATGCACGTCATGAGCTGACACCCGAGAGACCCTGGGGTAGTGATTGGTTACTTGCTTGTGAATTTCTACCTTTCAAGAGAGGTAGTGCGCCTATGCACTGCCTATGTTGAGAAAGTGCTAAAACACCCATCAATAGGTGTACACTTGACAAAACTTTCCATTTAGATTGGTTGCAATGATGTGGGGGTTATGCATGCTCGAAGGAGAGTCAGGGTTTGTATTGGAGGTTGTATCTGGCAGACTATGTTGCACATGCCACAAATAGTAATTACATGCCATCCTCTCCAACTGTGCCACAATTTGAGTTGTGGATGAACCAAGATCAACTGCAATGTTTCAAAAAGGTTTCTAGAGAACCAATTCAGCCCAATAGAAGTTGTGGAAACTTGGGTCCTCCTTTGGTGGAATGCTTGTGAAATGGGGGGAGACTCAAACAATTGGTTAAGAAGAATGCTCTTTCCAATAGTTTGCTTTACGGGATGTTTTGAAGCTCCACTTTTGAGTGACTTTAATCATTGGCAATTCCTCTAGACATATAGCACATTCCATGTATCCATCAATGTAGTTTGTGTGTGTTGATTTAAATGTGGCTAAGAGTGGAATGCGTTGATAGTTTTTTTGGTTTACATTTAAAGAAACAAATGTTTGACTACACAAGTAGAGTGGGAGTTTTAGTAGAAGGTGGAAACTTTCTTGGGCACTAATTTATCAAGATAAAAGGTTGTCACTAAGAATTTTCCTAAAATCTATTGGTGTTGGCTTGTCAGGATCATAAGTTGTCGAAATATAGGAAAGCATTGCATGATATGTTTCGGATTTGGTTTTTGCTTTAGCTGCATACTTTTCCATATATTTGAGCACTGCATCTATTGAGAGAATGTTCTATAAATCTACATTTGCATGCCAAATAGAGAGGATAGTGGGGTTGTGAACATTCACTCAGTCATCATGATCTGTATAGGATCTAGACTATATGCAGTATTGAATGCTTAAACTTTTACAATGATTATTCCAAGTTTACGAAATTTGAATTCATGCATACATTAACGAAATTGTGCATTAAAAATTGAAAGTTAAAGTGACAAATCAGAACATGAGAGAGGAGAGAAGAAGTGCAAACAAATTGGTAACGAAGTTCGTCACAAACATGACTACGTCTCCGGGTCCACTCCAATAGAGAGACTGATCCGATTAACTCAAAAATCAATTACAAAAGCACCACAACCATTCTCCAAGAACTTCGGCAGCATAACAGTGCTCTGGCATACAAGAATGGCTCAAAGAATCTCCACAAGACCTCTCTTTCATGTCACCATAGCTTCAAGACTTCATCGCCTGAAAAAAACTTCATCTCCACTCTCACCTCACACCCCTTTTTATACAAAAAAATTGCTCAAATTGGTTAGTAACCAATTGATTTACAAAATATTCCTTATCTCTCCAAATTACATAATAATCTTTAACAATCTCCCTAAAACAACTTAATCTCCCATAAATATCCTTAATAATCTCTTAAATAAAACTATTTAAGCCCTTCAATAATATTTTCCCATCGGGCTTTTGATTTTTGGGAGATTACACTTTTACAAAAAGTTGTTGGTTTTATAATTATAGGGAGTTTGTTTTAAAAAATTAAGGCTATCATTTTTCAGATAGTTGACAAAACTCAGTGATGCCAACAGTTTACTAAAGCCATCAGATGGCATAGTGGTGGTTAAAGGTTTTATTCGGCTGGCGGTCGGGGGTTCAACCCCGGCTGATGGCTTTTTATAGCCAACTTCCGACTGCTCTATAACAAAAAGAAACCATTGCTATACATAGTTAGATCAAAATGCATTGGTGCAATGATGAACCAGGATTCTCACACTTGGACGGTGGAGAGTTCGAACCCGCCGAACAACAGAAGTTTTTTTTTAACAAACAAACCAAACGACTTACCCATCCGCAAGGAAAGAGGGAGGCCACGTGGCATGCCGAGGAGGTGCCACGTGGCAAAACTTGATTCGCTGTTAGAGATGACTGGATGCCAATGTGTCTGTCGATTAGATGATGACGTGTCCTACCAACTCGGATGCTAACTGTTCCTGCCACGTATCTGCTGACTGGATTACGAATGACACGTGTCAAAGCATGATTTGCTGACCTTGCTGACGTCACCTGCCACATCATCATGCCACGTCGACATGTATGGACCATATAGACTGCCATGTGTCAACTCCTGATTGGTCCAGTTCAAATTTCATACCACATGCTGATGTCAGCTGTATGGATGATGACATCATCACTATACCTTCAAGTCCACCAAGTCAACCTGAAACTTTGACTACCAATTACTTGAGCATACGACGTCGGATTTCGACGAAACGAGTTGCATTGGAAAGCTTAGGATGAGCTCTTCGCGATGATGCCAACTTTGACAACTTTTGACAACATCATTTTTTTCACTTCCTGAATGCCCCCTGATCCCAGTTTGACCCAAGGTTTGACTAGCCATAACTTGCACAAACGGACTCCTTTTCGCTTTGTTCGAGTTGCATTGGAATCAAGACATCGAGCTCTTTCTGCTAGTACAGATTCTGGAGAGAAATGAGACACTTCAATTTTCACTAAAAATATCCATCGGATCAGGCCTCCCCACTGAAGACCTTTTGGACCTCCAAAAGTGGCATTTACTCTGACATTAAGTGAGGATTTAGCCTCCCCACTTGTCCTGTATCATATGTACATTTGAAAACCTAGCTCACAAGCACAATGAAGACTGCAATAACATTGTTGATCATAAACATTATTCTATCACTTCCATAAGCATCTACATCAATTGTCGTAGCCACTAACCAACAAAAATTGACTAGCATCAAGCTGAAAAATAATGCAGAAATGAAAGAGAATAAGTCAACAATATATCAATCCTTTACAACAAGAACATTTTTACCCAAGGATTCATCAATGCTTTCAATCATCATTTTCTCATGTTGTACTGCAAGTGCATCCTGCAACATCTGACCCTGGTTAGCTACTCCAAGTTCAAGTTTAGAACCATCTGTACTGACAGACATAAGAGTTAACTCTTTACTTGCATTAATCACCCTCTTTAACTGCCCTGTGTTTGCAAAAGAACAATTAGTCTTAATCTTATGAGAATGTAGAATATACTGAATGCCATCCTTAAACAAGTGATAATGATTGTTTTCCCTGTAGAAAATAGCTTTTTCGATCATAAAGATAAGGGCTACCAAGCACTATCCCATAGATATCCAGTGGAACCACATCAAACTGTACTTCATCCACAAATTTACTAGTGATTGTGAACCTTAAGGTGCATTGTTTGTTACTTGCAACTTATCATTTTCACAAATCCAGCCTAGTGGATAAGGTTTCTTATGTTGTGTAGTTTTCAATCCCAAGTTTCTTACAACACTTTCTGAAATTAAATTCACTTGAGAACCACTATCTATGAGTGCATCAATTTTACTGTTCTTAGCAACAACCCTTAAATGAAACAACTCATTCCTTTTCTTATCTTCAGAGAAATCATTAACTATAGAAGTAGAAGCACAACTAGCAACAGAAACACCAGAAATAGGAGCTTTACCTTTAAAACCAATAGCTGTTATCTTAGTCTCATCATCTGAATCTGAACCAAGATCCAAAACAACATTCGTGGCTTTCTCCTTACTTTTATGTTTCTGATTACGTCTTTGAGCCCACTTAGGCTTCAGTTCTGGATGCAACTGCCAACAATGTTCTTCATCATGACCTTTCCTATCACAATGAGAACAAGAAAGTTTCTCATCCTTCTTAATTGTAGTTGCCTTCTTTCCTTTCCCTGTCTCTGCAACCTTAGAAGATTTCTTTACATCATTATCAAACTTATCAATAAAAGATCCTTTACCCCTTGACTCTAAGTGTGTAGCTTGAACAGACACTTCATCCAAATTACAAGGGTTCAATACCAAAATAGAATGCCTAAGATAGGAATGTAGACCTCCTATGTACTTCAACAAAGTGTCCTAGGTGTACAAAGGAACATTCAAATCAATAGCCTTCTTCCTAAATTCATGGGTGTACTCTTGGATAGTTTGACCTTTCCATTGCCTAAACATTTTCCAGTCCATCATTAACTGTTGCATATGTCCTAGGGGATAAAATTTCTTTTTTAGAGCATTAACAAACTCTGTTCAAGTTAAACTGACTCTACCATGCTGTGAAACTTCTTCCTTAGACTTACTCTCCCACCAGGTTAAAGTTGTACCTCCTAATCGAAGAGTAGCTAATTGGATCCTATCAACATCATCTAATAGGTTCTAGACTCTACAATAGACTTCTACTTGCTGAATCCAATCATCCAATTTTTCAGCATTAAGTTCCCCACAATACTTTGGTAAGTCAAATTTTACATCCAATTTGATCTTAGGCTTATACCCTCTCTTGAAAGGATTAAAAGAAGAATGAGGAGAAGATGGAGAAGAAGGAGAAGAGGGAGGAGGAAAAGAAGAGGGTGGATCTAGTTGCTTGTCACCATCTCCATGTTGTTTCCCTTTCTTGTCTTCACGAGCATCTTGCTTCGACGATCCTTCTTCACGTTCTTTCCGCTCTTGTCTCTCTTGGAAATGAATATCCACCTTGGCCTTCATCTCGAGAAATGCTCTTCAGAATTCCTGCTCACTGATTTCTTCAGGAACCTCCATTCCAGAAACTGACATCTTCGGAAATGTTCTACACTTCCCGATCTTAGGATCAAAGTCTTCGAGCTTTCCTTCACCCTTATGAATCTTGGATCTCATTAGCATTCAAGAAAAAATAACTGCAATAATAGTCAACTGAGCTCTGATACCAACTTGATCTATATAGGATCTAGACTATATGCAATATTGAATGCTTAAACTTTTACAATGATTATTCCAAGTTTATGAAATTCAAATTCATGCATACATTAACGTAATTGTGCATTAAAAACTTAAGCTTAAAGTAAAAAATCAGAACATGAGAGAGGAGAGAAGAAGTGCAAACAAATTGGTAATGGAGTTCATCACAAACGTGACTACGTCTCCGGGTCCACTCCAATAGAGAGACCGATCCGATCAACTCCAAAATCAATTACAAAAGCACCACAACCATTCTCCAAGCACTTCTGTAGCATAACAGTGCTCTGGCATACAAGAATGGCTCAAATAATCTCCACAAGACCTCTCTTTCGTGTCACCACAGCTTCAAGACTTCATCACCTAAAAAAAAACTTCATCTCCACTCTCACCTCACACCCCTTTTTATACAAAAAAATTGCTCAAATTGGTTATTAACCAATTGATTTACAAAATATTCCTTATCTCTCCAAATTACATAATAATCTTTAACAATCTCCCTAAAACAACTTAATCTCCCATAAATATCCTTAATAATCTCTTAAATAAAACTATTTAAGCCCTTCAATAATATTTTCCCATCGGGCTTTTTATTTTTGGGAGATTACACTTTTACAAAAAGTTGTTGGTTTTATAATTATAGGGAGTTTGTTTTAAAAAATTAAGGCTATCGGTTTTCAGATAGTTGACAAAACTCAGCGATGCCAATAGTTTACTAAAGCCATCGGATGGCATAGTGGTGGTTAAAGGTTTTATTGGGTCGGCGGTCGGGGGTTCAACCCCGGCCGATGGCTTTTTATAGCCAACTTCTGGCCGCTCTATAACAAAAAGAAACCGTTGAGTTAGATCCGAATGCGTTGGTGCAACGGTGAGCCAGGATTCTCACACTTGGATGGTGGAGAGTTCGAATCCGCCGAACAACAGAAGTTTTTTTTTAACAAACAAACCAAACGACTTACCCATCCGCAAGGAAAGAGGGAGGCCACGTGGCATGCCGAGGAGGTGCCACGTGGCAAAACTTGATTCGCTGTTAGAGATGAATGGATGCCAATGTGTCTGCCGATTAGATGATGACGTGTCCTACCAACTCGGATGCTAACTATTCCTGCCACGTATCTGCTAACTGGATTACGAATGACACGTGTCAAAGCATGATTTGCTGACCTTGCTGACGTCACCTGCCACATCATCATGCCACGTCGACATGTACGGACCATACAGACTGCCACATGTCAACTTCTGATTGGTCAAGTTCAAATTTCGTACCACATGCTGATGTCAGCTATATGGATGATGACATCATCACTATACCTTCAAGTCCACCAAGTCAACCTGAAACTTTGACTACCAATTACTTGAGCATACGACGTCGGATTTCGACGAAACGAGTTGCATTGGAAAGCTTAGGATGAGCTCTTCGCGATGAGGCCAACTTTGACAACTTTTGACAACATCATTTTTTTCACTTCCTGAATGCCCCCTGATCCCAGTTTGACCCAAGGTTTGACTAGCCATAACTTGCACAAACGAACTCCTTTTCGCTTTGTTCGAGTTGTATTGGAATCAAGACATCGAGCTCTTTCTGCTAGTGCAGATTCTAGAGATAAATGAGACACTTCAATTTTCACTAAAAATATCCATCGGATCAGGCCTCCCCACTGAAGACCTTTTGGACCTCCAAAAGTGGCATTTACTCTGACATTAAGTGAGGATTTAGCCTCCCCACTTGTCCTGTATCATCTGTACATTTGAAAACCTAGCTCACAAGCACAATGAAGACTGCAATAACATTGTTGATCATAAACATTATTCTATCACTTCCATAAGCATCTACATCAATTGTCGTAGCCACTAACCAACAAAAATTGACTAGCATCAAGCTGAAAAATAATGCAGAAATGAAAGAGAATAAGTCAACAATATATCAATCCTTTACAACAAGAACATTTTTACCCAAGGATTCATCAATGCTTTCAATCATCATTTTCTCATGTTGTACTGCAAGTGCATCCTGCAACATCTGACCCTGGTTAGCTACTCCAAGTTCAAGTTTAGAACCATCTGTACTGACAGACATAAGAGTTAACTCTTTACTTGCATTAATCACCCTCTTTAACTTCCCTGTGTTTGCAAAAGAACGATTAGTCTTAATCTTATGAGAATGTACAATATACTGAATTCCATCCTTAAACAAGTGATAATGATTGTTTTCCCTATAGAAAATAGCTTTCTGATCATAAAGATAAGGGCTACCAAGCACTATCCCATAGATATCAAGTGGAACCACATCAAACTGTACTTCATCCACAAATTTACTAGTGATTGTGAACCTTAAGGTGCATTGTTTTGTTACTTGCAACTTATCATTTTCACAAATCCAGCCTAGTGGATAAGGTTTCTTATGTTGTGTAGTTTTCAATCCCAAGTTTCTTACAACACTTTCTGAAATTAAATTCACTTGAGAACCACTATCTATGAGTGCATCAATTTTACTGTTCTTAGCAACAACCCTTAAATGAAACAACTCATTCCTTTTCTTATCTTCAGAGAAATCATTAACTATAGAAGTAGAAGCACAACTAGCAACAGAAACACCAGAAATAGGAGCTTTACCTTTAAAACCCATAGCTGTTATCTTAGTCTCATCATCGAATCTGAACCAAGATCCAAAACAACATTCGTGGCTTTCTCCTTACTTTTATGTTTCTGATTACGTCTTTGAGCCCACTTAGGCTTTCAGTTCTGGATGCAACTGCCAACAATGTTCTTCATCATGACCTTTCCTATCACAATGAGAACAAGAAAGTTTCTCATCCTTCTTAATTGTAGTTGCCTTCTTTCCTTTCCCTGTCTCTGCAACCTTAGAAGATTTCTTTACATCATTATCAAACTTATCAATAAAAGATCCTTTACCCCTTGACTCTAAGTGTGTAGCTTGAACAGACACTTCATCCAAATTACAAGGGTTCAATACCAAAATAGAATGCCTAAGATAGGAATGTATACCTCCTATGTACTTCAACAAAGTGTCCTAGGTGTACAAAGGAACATTCAAATCAATAGCCTTCTTCCTAAATTCATGGGTGTACTCTTGGATAGTTTGACCTTTCCATTGCCTAAACATTTTCCAGTCCATCATTAACTGTTGCATATGTCCTAGGGGATAAAATTGCTTTTTTAGAGCATTAACAAACTCTGTTCAAGTTAAACTGACTCTACCATGCTGTGAAACTTCTTCCTTAGACTTACTCTCCCACCAGGTTAAAGTTGTACCTCCTAATCAAAGAGTAGCTAATTGGATCCTATCAACATCATCTAATAGGTTCTAGACTCTACAATAGACTTCTACTTGCTGAATCCAATCATCCAATTTTTCAGCATTAAGTTCCCCACAATACTTTGGTAAGTCAAATTTTACATCCAATTTGATCTTAGGCTTATACCCACTCTTGAAAGGATTAAAAGAAGAATGAGGAGAAGATGGAGAAGAAGGAGAAGAGGGAGGAGGAAAAGAAGAGGGTGGATCTAGTTGCTTGTCACCATCTCCATGTTGTTTCCCTTTCTTGTCTTCACGAGCATCTTGCTTCGACGATCCTTCTTCACGTTCTTTCCGATCTTGTCTCTCTTGGAAATGAATATCCACCTTAGCCTTCATCTCGAGAAATTCTCTTCAGAATTCCTGCTCACTGATTTCTTCAGGAACCTCCATTCCAGAAACTGACATCTTCGGAAATGTTCTACACTTCCCGATCCCAGGATCAAAGTCTTCGAGCTTTCCTTCACCCTTATGAATCTTGGATCTCATTAGCATTCAAGAAAAAATAACTGCAATAATAGTCAACTGAGCTCTGATACCAACTTGATCTATATAGGATCTAGACTATATGCAGTATTGAATGCTTAAACTTTTACAATGATTATTCCAAGTTTATGAAATTCAAATTCATGCATACATTAACGTAATTGTGCATTAAAAACTTAAGCTTAAAGTAAAAAATCAGAACATGAGAGAGGAGAGAAGAAGTGCAAACAAATTGGTAATGGAGTTCATCACAAACGTGACTACGTCTCCGGGTCCACTCCAATAGAGAGACCGATCCGATCAACTCCAAAATCAATTACAAAAGCACCACAACCATTCTCCAAGCACTTCGGTAGCATAACAGTGCTTTGGCATACAAGAATGGCTCAAAGAATCTCCACAAGACCTCTCTTTCGTGTCACCACAGCTTCAAGACTTCATCACCTAAAAAAAACTTCATCTCCACTCTCACCTCACACCCCTTTTTATACAAAAAAATTGCTCAAATTGGTTACTAACCAATTGATTTACAAAATATTCCTTATCTCTCCAAATTACATAATAATCTTTAACAATCTCCCTAAAACAACTTAATCTCCCATAAATATCCTTAATAATCTCTTAAATAAAACTATTTAAGCCCTTCAATAATATTTTCCCATCGGGCTTTTGATTTTTGGGAGATTACACTTTTACAAAAAGTTGTTGGTTTTATAATTATAGGGAGTTTGTTTTAAAAAATTAAGGCTATCGGTTTTCAGATAGTTGACAAAACTCAGCGATGCCAATAGTTTACTAAAGCCATCAGATGGCATAGTGGTGGTTAAAGGTTTTATTGGGTCGGCGGTAGGGGGTTCAACCCCGGCTGATGGCTTTTTATAGCCAACTTCTGGCCGCTCTATAACAAAAAGAAACCGTTGAGTTAGATCCGAATGCGTTGGTGCAACGGTGAGCCAGGATTCTCACGCTTGGATGGTGGAGAGTTCGAATCCGCCGAACAACAGAAGTTTTTTTTTTAAGAAACAAACCAAACGACTTACCCATCCGTAGGGAAAGAGGAAGGCCATGTGGCATGCCGAGGAGGTGCCACATGGCAAAACTTGATTCGTTGTCAAAGATGACTGGATGCCAACGTGTCTGCCGATTAGATGATGATGTGTCCTGCCAACTCAGATGCTAACTATTCCTGCCACGTATCTACTGACTGGATTAAGAATGACACGTGTCAACGCATGATTCGTTGACCTTGCTGACGTCACCTGCCACATCATCGTGCCACGTTAACATGTACGGATTGTATGGACTGCCACGTGTCAACTTCTGATTGGTCCATTTCAGGTTTTGTACCACATGCTGATGTCAGTTGTACAGATGATGATGTCATCACTATACCTTCAAGTCCACCAAGTCAACCTGAAACTTTGAGTGCCAATTACTTGAGCATACGACGTTGGATTTCGACGAAACGAGTTGTGTTGGAAAGCTTGCGACAATCTCTTCGCGATGATGCCAACTTTGACAACTTTTGACAACATCATTTTTTCACTTCCTGA
The DNA here is from genome assembly GCA_007258455.2 of Sequoia sempervirens. NCBI lineage: Eukaryota > Viridiplantae > Streptophyta > Pinopsida > Cupressales > Cupressaceae > Sequoia > Sequoia sempervirens. Next base: position 759,376,958 of record VDFB02271358.1, read on the forward strand.
ATGCCTCCTGATCCCAGTTTGACCCAAGGTTTGACTGGCCATAACTTGCACAAACGGACTCCTTTTCGCTCCGTTCGAGTTGCATTGGAATCAGGACATCGAGCTCTTTCCGATGGTGAAAATTCTAGAGAGAAATGAGACACTTCAATTTTCATTGAAAATATCCATCGGATCACATCATTATGAGCAGGGGTATGCTTTGGCTAGTCACTCTCATTTGAGAGGGTTGAAATGTCTTGCATGGTCCAAGGGGCTTTGTGGCGACATTCAACTATAGATCCTTTTCTTCACAAACATGTTTTCAAGGTACGTGTATGGCACTGAACATAGCTGAGAAGTTCATTGTAGTCATGTGAAGGGGTGGATGTACATAATCATTCTTGTGTCCATTAAGCAAGGGTTATCAAAGGTAGACTGTGAAACTCTTTCATTTGACCTTTGGTGGGGACGTAGGTTCCAAGAAGAGACATACTTGTCAATGTAGTGGATTGCATTTTATACTGATGTAAGATTATTCCATTGTAGTTTGGAAATATTAGGTGCATCTTTGAGCCAAAGGAAACTGTGGACATGTGCAGAGCCATGGTGTTTCCATTCATACCTGGAAAAAGGAGATGTTATTAAGCAAATTAAGTACAAAAGAAGTAAATATAAATGATGTGGAGTATGGTTACCTTTACCAGTAGTCATTTGTGTAGAGAATCTTCTCCAAAACCCCCTCACGAAATGTAGTAAATCTGTGATGCATGTAGAGTGCAGTGAGGTGTGGGTTTTGCACTATATTCTGGATCCTCCACCAAGTAGCTACAGTAGGATTTGTTTGTGCGGGGGATGACATAACATTGTGTAAGTCCGGTCATTTAGTATTTGTTGCAACAAAGGTGAAGAATAGAGTCAGGCAACCAACTTGAATAATCATGTTAGATAGCTCCCCCCTATGGTGACTCTAGATGGGACGTGTACCACAAATTTTTGAGCTGAACCACACAACCTAGTCTACAAGGTGTTCATCAGGGAGGTCCTTGAGTCTTTGGCGCAAGTCAAGTATTATTGTTGGTAGTCTACTTTCCAAGTTTTTTTGAATGAATATGAAAGTTGTGGCCTAGCTACAATGGCACATAAGAATGTTAAGGATGAAGTATCTAAACCGTGGGTGTTGGCCAAACCTATCATCATGGTATCTAAGAAGATGGAGAGCATATTTATGTAGCTTGACCTCTTTCATAGTTTGTTGGTTGACTGTAGCTCTTCCCTTTGGAAACAATGTTAGAAATTCCATAACAAACAATCTTTTAGTGGTGCATTCATTGAGGGGCATAAGAGAAACTGGTGGCCAATCAATTGTAGGAGGCAGGCGTCCTTCCCCTAACTGCAACAACACTCACAATTCTTGTACTTCTATGTGTGCAGGGGGTAGGTTTGCCACAAATGATGTTGTTGCTTGCAAATTCTCTTGCAATTTTTCTTTTGTTGTATTATTTTTTTCAATGAAACTAACATCAATGGGGTCTGAAGTTGAGGTTGTTTCATTTAGAAAGTCAGAGAAGTCAGTGGAGGCAATAGGCAAGCTTAAGAGGGAGGCCTCATCTAATTGGACATCTTTGTAGTAAGCGTCATTATAGATCTTATATTTCAAAGCCTCGTGAACATGTGCTCTGCAAACATAGAAACGATATTGTTGGGAATCAACATTTTTTTTTGTTTACTATGAGTATATCCAAGTCATGTATATGACATGGAAAGTAATTTGCAATTACTGTAATATCCTGAGAAAATAAAATAGTGTGGCCACTATATTTTAGTTTTCCCCCTTTTGCATAAGTAACTTGGAGGATAGGGATAACTCTTGATATGAGCATCTCCTCGATCTAAGATAGGCATTGTAAACAAGTGGGCTGCTCTCTAGGGTCCATGTTGTTCCACTTTGAGAAGTGATTTCCATTTTTTTTCTAAAATTCATATTGAACAAGCACTAATACCATTTATTCTAAGCTTTTTTTTTATTCCCGGATATTGTTCTATGCATACTTGTCATGTTGAAATGTTTGATAGGCTATTCAACTTTGCACAGAAGGAATTCCTAGCAATGTAATAGTTTGTAGGAAATAGTGGAGGATGGTCATTTTGGGAGACTGAACTGGGGTGTAATGTAGACTACATTTGAGGTGTGGGTGGTTGCAATGGGGAGGTTTTATTCGAAATAAAAGTTGGGAATGTGGAGGAGCTTGCAAGTAGATTGTGATGGTTTTCTCTTCTGCGTCTATTAATAGACTCCTTATTTTCCTGGTACCTTAAACGTTGCAAATGATTACAACAAGATTCTTGTGCTTCCATACTTTTAGTTGGGGTTTCCATGATAGGAGTTGTTGAGGAACAAAGCAATGCAATATTAATTTGCATTAGTTCATGAAAAGGTAGAAATAAGTCATAAAAGTTAGGTGTGTAAAAGCAAGAAATCAAACTATATTAGATTACATTACATGTAAGATCAAGAAATCATATTTTGAAACAAGTGCACAAGTGTATAAGAGTAAAATTGTACCCTTGAAATTTTACCTATGTATTTTCATCCACTTTAGTGTCCACTCCCTTAGCATCTTGAGTAGGCTCATTTTAGCCCTTTGCATCAGCCTTTTTCCCTTATCAAGATGCTCCAACACCCCTTTTTCAGCAGCTACCCTTGCACGTTAGCTTTCCATTAGACTTGGTGCTTTTCCCATTTTTGTCATGTTGTAGTGTGATTTGTCCAGACACTAGCGCATCGTGCAAACATCCACGTGCCATGCTAGTGTGTCTTGTGATGTTTCAACATTCAAATGACTATCTCCATGTATGTTTACCACTTGTCAGCAAGTTTGTCGGTGGTAATGGCTAGGAATGCCCAAAAACAGTTGAAGAAGTTTCTTTTCTCTCTTTTTAAGTCATCCCTTCAACTCATTTTGGCTCTCTAAGAACTTCTTCCACAACTAGCTCCATTTTTCCAACTTCTAGCCTCACTCCATCTTTGGTTTTAGCCTTCTACACTTCAACTTTTGCTAGTATAGCTCCATATAGCTTGTTGTAGCAGCTTCAAGCTCTCTTAAGCTCTCTTTACAACACCCTTTGCAACTTCATCTCCCTCATTTCATGCTTGTGAGCATCTTGGGATTCCATATCCTATAGTATTTGCATGCTTACTTGGTGATACGGGTTGTCCTCCTCAAGCACAGTTTTCTTTAATCACCTCTTTTGTGATATGGGTTCTCCTCCTTGAGCGAGGTTTTCTTTTATCACGCACTACTTAGTGGTGCAGGTTCTAATCCTAAGCGGGTTTTTCTTTCACTACATGCTTTTTCCATTTCAGTTACACTCTATCTTCTTGGCTATCCGTTGAGGTGGGGACATCAAAATGGGGGTTTGACTAAGGAAAACCCCTATACAACTCCAAAATTCTCTCTAGATATCACGCTTGCAGGTTTTGAAGACATTTGTTTGGTGGAGGCTTCATCAATTGTGTGGTTGTAAGTATTTATTTCCTTTCTTCTTCTTAATCCTTATTAGTTTTACTTCACTCTATTTCAATTATGTCACTTTGTTGCATTTTTAGATTTCTTAGCAGTTCGAGTAGAAGTAGTCACTTTAGGTTTTTTCTAAGATAAACTCACTCTTTGGTCTGTACAAAATGCCAACACACCTTTGGGATGCCAGTGCGCTGTGTTGTCATCTATATTCTGCACTGACATCCTTTGGCTGAGAGCTTGTCAATTTGTCTAGAAGGCCTCTATGACTTGCTCTTTTAGATTCTGAAACTCTTGCCACTGTTCCATTTAGGTAATATAGGCTAGTTCTCCCTATGAGGCTCTCTAAATGTGGAGAAATTATGAGTAGCGAATCCCGATATATCACATTTTGGTGAAGCTGACATCAAGAACATAGTTCTTCAAAAAACTAGGAATTTATTTACCCCTACTTGGCAAGGTCATAACTTTTGACTTGGTGCTCAGAATTCAGAACAATTTGCATCGTTAGAAAGGTATCCTAGAGAACTAGTTCAATCCCTAAAATAAAAGTTCCTTTGGAAATCAAATTTTAGTGACTGATGCAAGTTTCGACATCATATTCTGCTTCAGAGACCTCCGAAAATGCTATTTACTAGAACATAGAAAATACTGAAAAAATTGTAACGGATTTAATATCTTCTTTTATTAGTTTTGTATCTAACTTTGTTCAAAATGTAAATGATGTTCCATTCCATGCATGTGATGGTGACTTGGCTCTACCTATGTCACTTGATATATTTGATCCTTCTCATGAAATTCCTCTAGCTTCATAGGATATTTTGACATAAAAAGATGAAATCATTGATACCTTTCTTAATGTTACTCTACCTACTCTTCATTCCAATGCACTCTCTTCTAGACATGATGCATTTTTATAAGGAAAGCTAGATGCTGAAGCAACTCTCGTAACGTCAAAAACTCAGGGAAGAATGAAAAGATACCTTTTCAAAATTTACAATTACAATCCAATTAAGATGCACATGAAAGAGATAATAGAAACAGAGTATCTCACAAACATACATGAACACTAGATATACGTGGGAAAACCCTTATGGGAAAAAAACCCACCACACCAAGATAAGTTACTTTGTATTACAATAATAAAGATTACAAATAGAGTTTTGACTTATCTTTCTAATGTCAGTTTACAACAACATTCACCATTGACAATCTTGATACAGAACATTCACGTTACAGTCTTCATAGAATAGAATTCATCCACTGATCATCTAATCACATAGCAATCTATTGATTCATCGAACTAGACATCATCTACAACTTCTGAGTAAATCCATGACACCCTTGTCTATCAAGCTTCCTCTCGGTAATAGCCACAATAGTCCAACTGCTAGCAATTCCCATTCAACTTCTCTGATTGGTCAAACACAAGCCACGCAGGATGGTCTTCACTTGTTCAAAGCATTCAACTTGTGTTGGCATGTTAGTGAGACACTAACTGTGTCTCCCCAATGCCACAAGACTTAACCATCGATGTTTCCAAGAGTCATCCTTATCACCAAGATGTTACATAGAGAGATATTGCTCTGACTTTGCCATGTTGCCAAGACCTCATACCAATGATCATCACATGTATTGCTATCACCAAGACTTATCGCTATCGGTGAAACATCATACTGAAGCTTCAAAGTCACACAGACATGAGTTTCCATTCGGTGAGACAATCATCTTTTTCCAAGACATCAAGCCGAGCTCTAAGACTCTCTTTGAAGTGATCACCAGTCAAGAAGACTATCATTCATCGATGAGACTTCACATCGAGACCCCTTTCGTTATCTTAACGACTTCAATACAAAACCGTTCGGCAAGACATCACACATTGGTAAGACTTCTTACGAACACCCAAGACTCTCCCTGAAGGCTTCAACAGAAAACAATGTCGGCGAGATAATAGCTATCACTGGGACTTCACACCGAAGTAAGCCTTTCAGCTAAGGGTCTCCTTGATATATGATATGAATGGCCTGTCGGCCAGAGATCTCCACTTGGCATAGGGTTACAATGATAGTCACAAGTAACAGCGATAAGCTTCTTCGACATGACTTAAACATTATCTTGGCGACCTGTACAAACCACAAGATCCAAAATTGCTAGTTGGCCAGACCTAAAACATGTCACACTGACTTACCTCTCTTAGAGGTTTCAGCCTATGAGATTGAGGCATATATTTCCAAAAATATCCCACTTGATGAAGATCACACAGGCACCTCCAGAGCACAACAAAACTACTGAAAATCATGGGAACTAAGGCCCATTGAATTGGCACACCACCTAAACTTGTTTGTGCTCACTGGCTTCATCAATGCATCTGCAACATTCTCTAGAGTGTCAACTTTTTCCAAACTGACCTTTCCATCCTCCACCATATCTTGTACAAAGTGGTACTGTACATCTATATGCTTCATCCTGGCATGGAAAATAGGATTCTTTGCCAAACAAATTGCACTCTGACTATCACAAAAAATAGTTATTTTCCCTGCATCAAAACCAATGTTAGAACACAAATTTTTTAACCAAACTACTTCTTTACAAGCATGTGTAGCTGCCACGTATTCAGCCTCTATAGTGGACAAAGCGACTACAGCCTGCTACTTACTTATCCAACTTACCACACCACCACTCAACATGAAAGTATATCCATTGGTGGACCTCCTGCTATTAATTTCCCCTGCCCAATCAGAATCCACATAGCCTAGAATACTAAGAGTCCTCTATGATTCAACCAAGTTCCCATGGTAACACAAAGAAAACTATGAAGTGCCCTTCAAATAATTGAAAACTCTCTTGACAACATCCCAATATGTCCTTCTAGGATTAGCCATAAACCGACTAAGAACTCCCACTGCTTGGGCAATGCCTGGCCTTGTACAAACCATTGCATACATAAGACTGTCAAATACACTAGCATAGGGTACACTAGTCATCTCCTCCATCTCAGTAGGAGATTTTGGACAGTCTTCAACAGATAGCTTCGTTCCCTGCAAGACTGGAACAACTAGCTACTTGCAATCATTCATGCAAAATCTCTCAAGAACAGTCTTGATATACTTACTCTGACTGAGCCAAAGTTTTCTACTATTCATTTCCTTGGTTATCTCCATCCCCAAAATATACCTTGTTGCACCAAGATCTTTCATTTCAAACTTAGTAGACAACTCAGACTTAAGATAAAAACTCATCAACTTACTATTGTCAATGAATAGCATATCATCAACATAGAGAGCAATAATAATAACTTGATCACTTTTAGCTTTATAATACACACAATGATTAGATTTTGATCTCACAAATCCCAAAGACAATACAAAAGTATCAAATTTCTAGTACCACATTCTAGGTGACTGCTTTAACCCATACAAAGACTTTTTTAACTTCTAAACCAGTTTCTCTTTACCTTTCTCCACAAAGTACTTAGGATGGGACATGTAAATATATTCTTCAAGATCGCCATGAAGAAATGTTTTCTTCACAATTATCTGTTCGACCTCTAAGTCATACACTACTGCAAGTGATAAAATAAATTTGATAGATGTCATCTTAGCTACATGAGAAAAAATTTCCCCATAATCAATTCCCTCTACCTAGGAATAACCCTTTGCAACCAACCTCGCCTTATATTTTTCCACAGTACCATCCAGACCAATCTTCTTTTTAAATACTATTTGTAGCCCACAATTTTTCTGCCTTTAGGCAATGACACCAAACTCTAGGTATCATTCTTTTCTAATTATGCCATTTCTTCATTCATGGCTTCTAACCAAGAGTCTGAATTAGACATTTTAAATGCATCTTTTACAGTCCTAGGCTCATCAGTCGTAGAAATAAAAGCATAGGCACAAATAGAATCTATCAAAGAGAACCCATACCTATCAGGTTGTTTTCTTTCATGGGTTGACCTCCTCACTTGCTGAGGTTGAGGTTCTTCTTCTTCTTCAGAACTTTCAGAATTGCATGAGCTCTCCTTAGTTTTAGGTACATTTTGAAATTTCATTTCCTCTTTCTCTGGTGTCAGAGGAATTACAACTACATCCTTATTGTTTTTTTACTTTGTCTTTGACTATAGATCCAAGGTAGAAGGCTTCAGCTCATGAAAGATTACACTTCTACTCTATACAACCTTCTCCATATCAGGATTCCAAAGCTTGTATCCTTTTATGCCAACACTATAACCAATAAAAATAAATTTGATAGCCTTGTTCTCCAACTTAGATATTTTCTCATATGACACATATGCATATGCCTCACAACCAAAAACATGAACATGTCTTAAAGAGGGCTTCTTACTAGACCATGCTTCCAAAGGTGTTTTCTCAACAAGAGCAGAATTTGGAGAACGATTAATCAAGTAACATGCAGTAGCAATAGTCTCAACCGAGAACTTCTCCTCCAAGCCAACACTACTCAGCATACTTCGTGTTCTCTCCATCACTGTCCTATTGAACCTTTCTGCAACTCCATTTTGCTGTGGAGTATAAAGTGTAGTCTTATGTCTTTTAATCCCATGGTCTTTACAATACCTCTCGAAATCATCAAAACAAAATTCATGGAAATTATCAGTCCTTAAACATTTTATTTCTCTTCCAATCTAATTTTCTACAAGGTTCTTAAATTCCTTAAACTAACTGAACACTTTTGATTTACTTTTCAAAAAATAAACAAATATTCTTCTCAAATAATCATCAATGAATGATACATAGTACCTTGACTTAGACAAAGAAGGAAAATTCACTGGACCAAATACATCAGAATGAATATATTCTAGCAAACCAGAAGATTTGTGAGGACTGGAATAAAAAAAAATACGATGTTGTTTTCCATATATACAATGTTCACAAAATTCAAATTCAAGGTTACAATCCTCAAGCCCCTCAACAAGGATTTTATTCTTCAAGGTTTTTAAACCTTTCTCACCAATGTGGCCAAGCCTGTGATGCCAAAGCATAGTCTTTTCTACTAGAAGTTTAACTTCCATAGAGTTTACACAATTAGGAACATTTCCCTCTTTTCCTCCATGAGTAGCCTTCTGTGACTTTACAAAGACACTGTTGCATTGAACAACATGTGCATCCAGGTTGTACAAGGTAACAATACGAGCACCCCTTGCTACCACCATTGAGCCTCTAGTCATCTTGCATCCATTTCCAGAGATTTTGACTTCCACTCCAATATCATTTAGCATACTAATAGAAAGTAAGTTTCGAGTCAGACCTGGTATATGCATCACATCATTAATTCCCTTCACTCTACCATCAGGGAATTGGATTCTGACTCTTCCACGGCCAACAATTTCCAAAGTTGAATCACTTTCCAAGTACACCTTTCCACCATTGTATTCTTCATACTTCATGAACCAATCTCTATGAGATGTCATGTGGAAAGATGCTCCAGAATAAATCAGCCAGACATCATATGATGCCTGCATAGCCAATGCTGCAATGAACGTATCTCCATCACTGTGAGAAGAATCATTGTCAGAAGAATGTACTTCTTCTTCTTCTTCTTCTTCTCCTCTTTACAATCTATTCAGACATGACCAGGTTGCCCATAGTTCAAACACTTCACCTTGGACTTCTTGCCAAGAGACTTTGATCTCCCCTCTGATTTTGATTTGGACTTCTCATCCTTCTTCTTGCCTTTCTCTTTCGACCTTCTTCTAATAGAAAGGGCCTCCTTTGCCATCTCAGAAGATTTCTTTCTCATCTCTTCTGATAACCAAGAAGCAACAAAATCTTCCATCTTGAAACTGGATGTTGTACTCCCAATAGCCATCACCAGGTGATCCCATGAATCTAGCAAATAACACAATATCAGCATACAACGATCCTCTTCATCAATCTTCACACCAAAAGATGTTAACTATGCAATCAACATGTTGAATGCATTCAAATGATTAGCTATAGACCCTCCTTCCTGCATTCTCAAAGTGTACAACTTCTTCCTCAGCAATAGTTTATTCACCAAGGACTTCCCCTGATAAATAGATGCTAGTCTCTTCCATAAGGAAGATGCAGTCTTCTCTTCATGCACATTCAGAAGAATGGAGTCTGCCAAACAGAGCCTTATCAGCCCCTTAGACTTTCTATCTGCAAGGTCCCAATCTTCTTGCTTCATGCCTATAGGTTTAGTTCCAGACATAGCAATCCAAATATCATGATCCTCTAAGAGATCCTCCATTTTGAGTTTCCACAACTCAAAATTTCTACCATTGAACTTCTCTATTTCAATCTTTTCTGATGTGATTTCCATCTCAATCTATAATTAGAAATTGAAAAACTTCTACAAGACTCCCACTGAATAGAAATTGGCACAAAAAACCCAACGTACCCACAAGGATAACACAATTGGCCAGGCTCTTATACCACTTGTAAGGAGACATGGATACAGAAACAACTCTCCTAACGTCAAAAACTCAGGGAAGAATGCAGAGATACCTTTTCAAAATTTATAATTACAGTCTAATTAAGATGGACAAGAAAGAGATAATAGAAACAGAGTATTTGATAAACACATATGAACACTAGATATACATGGGAAAACCCTTACGGGAGAAAAACCCACCACACCAAGAAAAGTCACTTTGTATTACAGTAATAAAGATTACAAACAGAGTTTTGACTTATCTTTCTGATGTCAGTTTACAACAACATTCACCATTAACAATCTTGATAGAGAACATTCATGTTACAATCTTCACATAATAGAGTTCATCCACTGATCATACAATCACACAACAATCTGTTGATTCATTGAACCAGACATCATCTACAACTTCTGAGTAAATCCATGACACCCCTGTCTGTCGAGCTTCCTCTTGGTAATGGCCGCAATAGTCCAACTGCTAGCAGTTCCCATTCAGCTTCTATGATTGGTCAAACACAAGCCACGTAGGATGGTCTTCACTCCTTCAAAGTGTTCAACCTGTGTTGGCATGTCGATGATACACTAACTGTGTCTCCCTGATGCCACGAGACTTAACCATCGATATCACCAAGAGTCATCCTTATCGCCAAGATGTTACATCGAGTCTAGAGAGCTATCGCTCTGACTTCTCCATGTCACCAAGACCTCATACCGATGATCATCACATGTATCGCTATTGCCAAGACTTATTACTATCAATGAAACATCATACCAAAGCTTCAAAGTCACACAGACGTGAGTTTTCCATTCAGTGAGACAATCGTCTTTCGACAAGACATCACACTGAGCTTTAAGACTCTCTCCAAAGTGATCAGCAGTCAGCAAGACTATTGTTCATCGCAGAGACTTCACACTGAGACCCCTTTCATTATCCTAGTGACTTCAATGCAAAACCGTTCGACAATACATCACACATCGGTAAGACTTCTTACCGAACACCCAAGACTCTCCCCGAAGGCTTCAACATAAAACATTATCAGCAAGACAATAGCTATCACTAGGACTTCACACCAAAGTAAGCCTTTCGGCCAAGGGTCTCCCCAATATATGATATGAATGGCCTGTCAGCTAGAGATCTCCACTTGGCATAGGGTTACAACGACAGTCACAAGTCATAGCGATAAGCTTCTTCAACATGACTTAAACATTGTCTCGGTGACCTATACAAACCATGAGATCCAAAGCTGCTAGTTAGCTAGACCCAAAACATGTCACACTGACTTGCCTCTCTCAGAGGCTTCAGCCTGTGAGATTGAGGCATATATTTCCAACATTTGTGAATGAAGAAACTTGTCTTCATTCCAATGCACTCTCTTCTAGAGACGTTGCATTTGTTAATGATGAGTCTTGTCTTTGTTCCAATGCACTCCCTTCTAGAGATGTTGCATGTGTGAATGATGAACCTCATTCCACATCTGATTCTCCCTGGATCGATGTCGAGAATGTTCCTTCAAATAACTATTCCACATTTGATCATGTTTGGATTGATGTTGAGAATATGTATTCAAATAATTGTTCTACTAGCTGTGATGATTCTATAAATGTTATCCATGTCTCTATTGCCCCCGAAAGGCCTAAGAGACTAGTCATTTACATGACTCCAACTAGTCCTTGTTCTATAAGGATTTGTTCTATTGGTGATGTTCAATTTGATAGTAACTCTCCTAATATTTCTAAGGCTCCCTCTTATAGAGTGGTAGCCCATACTTATGAGAATAGTACGAATAAACAACCAAGACTTCTTCAAGCACCTAAACCTATGACTAAAGCACCTAGTGATTATGATATTATTGAGCAACCTCAAATTGATTTGGCTAAGATCTCACTATGGGACTTGCTTCAGTCTACTCTAGTTTATCAAGGTATGCTTCAGGAAGCCTTGCAAAAGATCCACTTGCTTTTTCTGTTAGGTCGACGGATGCTAATGTGTTGATGGCGTGTATTTGTGTAGATTCGCTGAATATTATGTTCTATCCATGAGAACTCCTGCCTCTGTTTTGGCACTCTCAAATTTTGCAAATTTGAGATGCCCATTTCTAAAAATTTTCTTCTGCACATTCAGAAGTGCACCTCAAGAATTTTCCTAAGTGACCCACTTTGGAGGGTCGTAACTTGATGCCAGTTGATTCCCAAGAAGAACCCATTTGCAGACCCACTCATGTGCTATGTGAGTGTGCATGCCAATTTTTAGCTTCCCGTTATAAGTTGTGAAAAGGTTTCAAAAAGTGAAATTGGAGGGTTTTGGCACTTTTTAGCTATTTGCAAACCTTCATTTCTGCAAAGTTTCCTCCAATTTGAGCTTGCATTTTGCAACCGGATGAATTTCAAGTCAAAAAAATTGTTGTACTGCGTTTTCCATACCAAGGTGAGCTTGCATGTCAGGTTTCAAAGCCTCATGATTTGATTTTCTATTTTTAGCAGGCCAAAACTAAATGCAATTTCTCCTGTTTTGCATTTGCATTTTGAGAAACCTTTTAGAGAGGTCAACTTCAACCGTCAATATCTTTTGATGGGAGATGTTTGAAGCCAAGCCCTTTTGCACACATGATTTTTGTACCAAAATGAACTTATGTTTCCAGTGGCAACTCTCTAGGACTTGATTTGGTATTTTTCCAACGAGGTGATCTCTTCAGTTTCAATTGGTTCAGAACAACTATTTGTTGTAGAAAGTTCAACTATGCAAATTTGTTGATTAATATTTTTCACCTCATGTCTCCTTTTTCTCAATCTATCTTTTGTATTGCATTCTCTATACCAATGTATGCATGCTTGCAAGGTTTTATGTATCCAAGAGGTTGTTTTACCAGCTTACAAAGGCAATTCTAGAGCCAGCTTGGCCATTTTTCACCATTTTGCAAAAGTGCTTGAAAGTAAGTTCTACTGAAAACCCATTTCACATTTTAGTACCAGATACATTCAAAAGCTACCTAAAGTCAATTTGAAGAGAAATGTTTGAAAATGATTTTTTTTTAGCCGGGCCCATATGGGGACCCGACATGCTCAACCCAGAAGTAAGCAAGAGTTAAGATGTGTGTGTTCACAAACTTTCATTGATGTCCATTTGAAGATTCTTTATAGTTTCAGGGTTCAAAGGGCTGAGTGCATTTACCAGTTTATTGAAATGTGATTCATCAAGGCTATTTTGTTTTTCTCAAGGTTCTTGATTGGATTGACATGGTTGAGAGTGCTAAGGTTTACAATGAATTGATTTGCTACATTAGTCCCATGAAGGAAGATGACAATTATACACTAGTAGTTCATTTTTAGCCATAGGACACAAATAAACAAAGTAAATTTTTTAGGTACTTGTATGCTAATTCAAGATAATAACAATATTACTGAAATTTCTATTTCAGACATAATGTTTTTCAATAACCCTAAGTGTTTTTGTTATGTTGGTCACAATGAGAATGAACACAACTTATGTAATATTAAGTAAGATATTCATAAGGAATTTCCTGCAAACTATGAGAATGTAAAGGGAGGCTTAAAGTTTTGTGCAGATCCACTCAAAAGGGCTCAATGGAGATGAAATCCTTGCATCATTTGAAGGTAGCCAAAAAATATATTTGTTGAAAATCTTTGAAACTTTCAAGCAATACAGTGAGTAAAAAAATGTTATGAGTGTAGCAATTGCAACAAAAAATGGATTTGTTAAAAAATGCCATAGAAACTTCAAAGCAAATGCCATCTGCAAATTAAAATGGGCGCTACTGATATGATAAAGATTTACAAAATCAAAACCAAATGCAATTAATAGGAAATTTTATACACCAATTGCATATGTTGAAAAGGCTTTAGGAACTTTCAAATTGAAACAGGAGCGTAGATATGAGAAGAGAGCACTGGAAGAGAAGGTGTGCAACCTTCTTAGCAAAGTGCCTCTAATTCAATGTGGTCTTAATGCTATTCCCTATAGCGCATATGAAAAAAATTAATCTATTGAAGACACTCTAAAAGGCTTTCAAACAAATGCACTAAGAGAAGGGTCTTTAGGGATTTTTAAAAGTATTCACCATGAAGAGAATAGTTGCACAACACAAAGGAAGGAAATGGTGTGATGAAAATTCTTTAGAAACTTTCAACAAATGATAATGGTAGCGTAGACAAGGTGTGTGGCACATTCGACAAAATGCCTCCATTAAATGTGATCTTATGGGACGTCATGGGAAACATAATGCACAACGTGGATTTATCAAAAGACTTTTAAACCTTTCATCAAAGCAATGAAGTGGCACGCAGCCCATTTGGCAGGACCCCTCTTTGAGTGTAATCACATTGAAGCACCATCAAAAGGGATACATATAAACACAATGAAATTGTTAAAAGGTTTTATAGCATGTGCCATATGAAGATTTAAAAGTGTGTAGCCTGCGTATAGATGAGAATCCATTCAAAAGTCATTAGAAACTTTTAAGCTAGTGCAACTAGCAAGGGCGGTGCATCTTGAAATGGTTTTGAGTTCTTTGAAGCAGAGTGCTTTCAAGAGATGCCATCTCAAGCAAGGAAATCACTGTACCAAGCAAAAGGAGATCCCACAGGCCAGTAAAGTAGAGGACGCTAAAAGCCATAAGGGAGAGTTTCAAGCAACTACACCAGTCAGAGGATACAACGCCATAACTACCAACAACATGTGTTACAAGTAGATTTGTTGTAGATGCCTTAACAACTCTCAAGATACTGTATTTTAAGAGGGTAGCTTCTAGACCACACCATGGGCATGTTGAAAATGCTTTAGTAACTTTCAAGTATCTCCAATAGGAGCAGTGGCTGCCATGGTTGCATGAAGGTAGAGCATGAGCAAGGCACAAAAAATAAATTAGGGAAACAATGGAGGGAATATGAAATCAACGGCTGAGGGTGAAGTAAAGGATGCAACCACATCCTGACCCTTCCTCACCAACTCGCAATTTCAAGGTGCTCACTTTTTAATTCATGTGAGATTAGCAAGAAGGAGCTGCATGGCACGTGGGCTTAGAGGAAAGTGAAGGCGGTGCCCAATGAAGCATTAAGTGGTTTGCATTTATCTTTTTAAAAGGATTAGGATGCCCGATGAAATATTTTAAAAGGGTAAAAACATTAAAGGAATTACTTCCCCGCTGGCTTGCGGGAATAAAATGCTTGTTGACTAATTCTCACAAGATCAGCGAGATGGATACACATGGTGGTGGGCCGATGATATTCTTGAATTTAAAAGAGAAGCCTGGTGAAATATTTAAATTTTTAAAGGGCTTTTAAGGGGAAGATATAATTCAAGTATACAGTGCAATATTTGAGAGAAGGCACATGAGAGTGAGCGAATGTTTTAAATGGAGGATTTAAAACATTGAAACCATGGGGAATATTTGTCAAATTTTTTATTGAGTAGGAAAATAAAACATAGCATAAAAGCGTGTGGGTATTGCATAAAGTGAATTTATTCATTTTATAAGCAAATATATTTGCTGGGAATAATGTGCAACCACAACAAAGAATAAATTGAGAAGAAATGAGAAGCTTCTACAGGCACAGAGATATTTCTAGAAACTGGGTGAATGGGTGAATTTCTCCACATGGCCAAATTTTTAGTTGCAATATAACTTGGACAAAGGAAAATAGAGAGGAAAATTTAGTTTGTTACAAAGAGAGGAGAGAGAATTTTGCAGATTGTTGATCAATGGTGATAGATGCTTGCAGATGTCCTTGGCAAATTTTCCTCTGAAGTTTTATGTTTCCTTTTATTTTCTTTCTCTTCTCATTCTTAAAAAATTATGGGGGTTTCAATTTCTAAAAGCTCTACAAGTCAGGCAAAAGCTCTGGGTAGAATTATAAAGCTAGGAGAAATGTAATTGAGTCATTAAATTCGAAGTGTGTGTTCCGAGTTGTGCTCTCATGTTTATATTTTAGCTGATAATTATCTCCATTTTGAGATGTATTACTCTTTTGGATTCAATAATAAAGTTATTCGAGTCTATTCATGCATTCAAGAGTTACAAATGATGTTGCCTTCTATTTGTGAATGATGTAAATGCTTTAATGAATCACAAGTTGGCGTATTATTGCTTATTATTCAGAAAATAATGTAATTGATTCAACAAGTGTGATAGAAGTGTTGTGTTTTAGGTGGATTTTGTAAAGAATGATTATCAGATGAAACTCTAGTGGTCATGTCATAATTTGACAACAGTTACAAATATCTTCATAATATGTTCAACATTGTAGGATGAAATTCTTTTTATATGACTCCATAACCCATTTATGGCACTGGTCAAGTTTTAATGCTTCTGTTGTTTTCAGCTTGGTCCCTAATCTTAAAAATTAAAAATCATTTCAATTTTGTATGTTGAGTTATATGTTTACCTTGTTCTCCATGCTGGTTAGTGAAATTCACTTAATGTTTTAGCCAATCTTGAGTGACATTTTGTGTTTATCAACATAATTTTGTGAGAAAATTGTCTGTTAAGTAATATCATGTTAATTGTGTGTCCAGATCTTTAGGTATTGCTGAAGGGTCACCCCCTAGGTCTTACAGAGCTTGAAGTGTGGGGAAATGTGTGTTAATTCCATTTCTTGTTAGTTGGCCAAATCAACCTCTGAGTCTAAGCATAAGACATTGGCTAAATCTTTAGGATTTATTGATTCTATTGATATTTAGAGCACCAACAAAATGGTGAATCTGCTGGGGACAATTCTCACTCTCTAGTTGCAACTGGTTATCTCATAGAGTCATATTATTGTTTGCCATTCTAAATTTAGTTCAAATATTGAAGAATTTCAAGCTCGGAGAAAGAACTTGTTGCAGTGAACCTGATTATTTTATGATCTATGGTGTTTTGTTGGTGAAAGGAACTCAGAAAGATAATTATCTGTGAAAGAACTTCCTGTTGTTTGGAGTTCATTCCTCTAAGAAGAGAGGTGGTGAATCTGTTACAAGAATCTGATGAATAGGTGAGAAAAGTTCTAGATCTATAATATTTCCAAAGCAATTTGCAATAGCTACAACGTTTCTAGGTATTTTTCAGATATTTGAACATCTTAGAAAGAAATTTTGGTTCCCTATTTAGTGATTTAGAACTGATAGAGGGAAACGATAATAAATTTAAGTTTGCACACTCCCATTTTCTAGATCTATTTAATGTAATTACAGTTCCATTGAAATATTTTTTTCTAGTGCTCAAATATTTGCTTATATGGATGGTCAGAATGCATTTGTACATCTTATAGATTTCCATCCATTTTCCCATGTCAAAAATTTTCATTGTATTCTTTCATTTGGTCATGCTTGTAATTGTGCACAAATAGTGAGCCTTGATTTGTAATATCTATGGATCATAAAGTAGGCATACCTATAGACACTTTGAGACAACTCATCAAGAAGTGTCAAAAGTCTGGTAATCTTCATACATTTGAGACCTCAAAGTGCAAGAAATCAAGAGTGCACAAGCCTAAGATAAGGCCAGAGTGGAAAGCTATATTTGAAAGGGGACTTAGAGAGATGGATGATAGAAACCAACTATTTGAACAAGTCTGGTTAAGAGACCATCAAACTGTGTCTACTTGTCAAGTTAGTGCACCTATTTTCAATTCCTTTGACCCATTGTATGCTCAATTAGATATGACATGGGTTGATTACAAAGTTAAAAGTATGTCAGCTCAAGTTTACAAGGATATGCCTAGATTTAATGGATACAGTGTATGTGAAGGAGATGCACATGTCAAAAGTTTTTCTAGCTTCATGGAGAAACATTCATTTGAATATTAGGATATGTGGATAAGATTCTTTGTTAGATTCCTTGAAGCAAGAGCTAGAGATTGGTATTTGATTTTTCCTAAGAAGTCATTTCCTTGCTAGGATAAATTTGTTGTTTCTTATAGAAAAGAGTTTGCAAGAGAGCCTCTAACCTCGTCATGAGGTTAAAGTAGATTAAGAAACAAAATGAAGAGTCAAGTTTTGATTTCAATCATAGATTTGTTGCTTCCTTGTCACTAATCCCAGAGAATTTCAGACCTAGTACATCAGACTATATCCATATGTATTTTGAAGCTTATGAAAAAGGATCTAGTGAATTGTTAAAAGATTTTAAAATACTGAGCACGTAGATGGCTTACACAATTTTGGATAATTTGGAGAAAAAAAGCAATGAATATGCGCAAAATATGTTGTCTTCACTTTTGGGTAAGCATGCTAATGAAATCAACAATTATGTGAATGCAAATTACCAGAGGTCTTCAAATAAATTTTGACTTGAAAAGGTTGAAGATAAGAATGATGCATCATCAGATGATGAGGAAGTTGTTATTAAACAACTTACAAAAGAAGTATATCCAACTGTAAATCAACAGCTGAGTCTCATGAGCTAAAAATATGATGAAGAATATGAATTGGACTTACTCTTTGAAGAAGAGAAGTGTGATCAGAAATGTTATGATACTATTGATCAAGTCAACTCTGTAAGGAAAATTAGATGTGGAAACAATTCTCCTAACGTCAATACCTCAGAGAAGAATGTAGATATACTTTTAATTGTTCCAATTAGAGTTCAACTAAGATGCACTATGAAGTAAATAACAGAAATAAAGTATTTGGCAATCACACATGAACACAAGATATATGTGGTAAAACCATTATGAGAGAAAAACCCACCACACCAAGAGAAATCACTTTGTATTACAGTAATGGAGATTACATACAAATGTAAAACTTATCTTTTTGGTGTCTGTTTATAGCAACATTCACCATGAACAATCTTGTACAAGAACCTTCAAGCTACAATCATTATAGATTAGATTACATTTACTGATCATACAACCGCCTAGCAATCCGTTGATCCAACCTTTGAACCAACCAACCGATCACAACTTGCAATCACACAGTATATCCCTATTGTTCCATGTCCGTTGAGCTTCCTCATAGAACTATCACAATGAACTACCTTCTAACTAATCAAATTTGGCTTCTCCTATTGGTCCATGAGACTCCACATAGGACTGTCAAACTGTCAAAAGAGATTCAAACTTTGTTGGCATCTCGGTGAGACACTAACAGTGCATCGCCGATGCCACATAAACTTCATATTGATGTCGCCAAGAGTCAGTGTTATCACCAAGATGTTCCATTGAGCTTCATGTGTCACACTGGATCATCAAACAATCGGCGAGACCTATCGCTTTCACCAGGACCTCACACTGAGTCACCAAAGGTTATATCAAAGTCACAAGTCATATCGAGCTCCACAAAATAGTCAGCAAGACATACCGCTCACCAAGAGGTTTCATCGAGCAACATTAGGTTACACCAAAAGCATACAACTATCAGCAAGACCTATGCCAAAGAACCCTCATCATTGGCAAGACTTACATCATTTTCCAAGACTTCTTCCTGAATCATTTGGGTTACCCCGATAGCCATCGGCTATCAGCAAGACATCCATCAATCACTAAGAGATCTCCCTAAGATCCTTTGTGTTGCACAAAACACTGAATGGTCAGAAAGACTTAACACTCTCGCCAAGACCTTTCCACAATCGCTTTGAGTTACTCTGATCAACGTTTGGATGTGTCCCCGTCAGCATGACTTTAACTATTCACTAGGACTTCTCACTGAGGCAACATAGGTTATCCCGAAGCCCGTAGTCGTCATGAGTCTCCCCGATCTACGATTGAATGGCCTATCAACCAAATAACTCCACGCGATAAGAGGTCATAGTGAATAGACTGTCATAAAGAAGGCTCCACAAAGTAAGCGTTCGACAAGACTTTTGCAAGGTCACAGCGACCTGTTCAAAATAGAATGTATCAAAGCTACTAGTCGGCCAGACATGATAGATGTCATATTGAATATTCTCTAACAGAGGTTTTAGCCTGTGATGATTGAGGCACATATTTCCAACAATCTCGCACTTGATGAAGATCACACAAGCACCTCTAGAGCACAACAAAACTTTACTGAAAAACATGGGCACTAAGGCCCATCAAACTAGAACACTACCTGAACTTGTTTGTGCTCACTGGCTTCATCAATGAATCTGCAACATTCTCCAGAGTATCAAACTTTTCCAAACTAACCTTTCCATCCTCCACCATATCTCATACAAAGTGGTACTGTACATCAATATGTTTCGTCCTGGCATGGAAAGTTGGATTCTTTGCTAGACAAATTACACTCTGACTATCACAAAAAATAGTTATTTCCCCTGCATCAAAACCAATGTAATAACATAAATGTTTCAACCAAACTGCTTCTTTACAAGCATGAGTAGCTACCATGTATTTAGCCTTCATAGTGGACAAAGCGACTACAGCCTGCCGCTTACTCATCCAACTCACTGCACCACCATTCAACATGAAAATGTAACCACTAGGGGACCTCCTGCTGTCAATGTCCCCTACCCAATCAGAATCTACATAACCACGAATGCTGAGAGTCCTCTGTGATTCAACCAAGTTCCCATGGTAACACAAAGCAAAATTTGAAGTCCCCTTCAAATATCTAAACACTCTTTTCACAGCATTCCAATGCATTCTTCCTTAATTAGCCATAAATTGACTAAGAACTCCCACTGCTTGGGCAATGTCTGGCCTTGTACAAACCATTGCATACATAAGACTACCTACTGCACTAGCATAGGGTACACTGGTCATGTCCTCCATTTCAGTAGGAGATTTTGGACAGTCCTCAACAGATAGCTTCATTCCCTGCATGACTGGAACCAGTAGATGTTTGCAATCATTCATACAAAATCTCTCAAGAATAGTCCTGATATACTTACTCTGACTGAGCCATAGTTTTCTATTCTTCTTATCCTTAGTTATCTCCATCCCCAGAATATACCTTGCTGCACCAAGATATTTCATTTCAAACTTAGCAAACAACTGAGACTTAAGATCAGAAATCATTAGCTTACTATTACCTATGAACAACATATCATCAACATAGAGAGCAATAACAAGTACTTGATCACTTTCAACTTTATAATATATGCAATGATCAAATTTTGATCTCACAAATCCCAAAGACAATACAAATGTATCAAATTTATGGTACCACATTCTAGGTGACTACTTTAACCCATATAGAGACTTCTTTAATTTGCATACCAGTTTTTCTTTACCTTTCTCAACAAAGTGCTCAGGCTGGGACATTTAGATATCTTCTTCAAGATCACCATGAAGAAATGTTGTCTTCACATCCATCTATTCAACCTCTAAGTCATACGCTGCTGCAAGTGACAAAAGAAATCTGATAGATGTCAGCTTTGCTATAGGAGAAAATATTTCCCCATAATCGATTCCCTCTACCTAGGAATAACCCTTTGCAACTAGTCTCCCCTTGTACTTTTCTACACTGCCATCTAGACCAATCTTTTTCTTAAATACCCATTTGCAGCCAACATCCTTTCTGCCTTTAGGCAAGGGTACCAGACTCCAAGTTTCATTTTTTTCTAATGATGTCATCTCTTCATTCATGGCTTCCAACCAAGAGTTTGAATCAGACATTCTAAATGCCTCTTTCACTGTCCTAGGCTCATCAGTGCTAAAAATTAAAGCATAGGCACAAGTAGAATCAATTAAAGAGAACCCATACCTATCTAGTTGTTTTCTTTCACGGGTTGACCTTCTCACTTGCTGAGGTTGAGGCTGAGGTTCTTCTTCTTCAGAACTATTCAAACTACTTGAGCTCTCCTTAGTTTCAGGTACATTTTGAATTTTGAATTCCTCTTTCTTTAGTGTAGGAGGAATTAATGCTACATCCTTATTGTTTTTTGACTTTGTCTCTGAACACAGATCCAAAGTGGAAGGTTTTAGCTCACGAAAGATTACACTTTTGTTGTATACAACCTTTTCTGTATTAGGATTCCAAAGCTTGTATCCTTTTATGACAGCACTATAGCCAATAAAAATACATTTGATAGCCTTGTTCTCCAATTTAGGTCTTTTCACATCTAACACATATGCATATGCCTCACAGCCAAAGAATCGAATATGTCTAAGAGAGGGCTTCTTACTAGACCACGCTTCCAAAGGTGTTTTCTCAACAAGAGGAAAATTTGGAGAATGATTAATTAAATAACATGCAGTAGATACAGCCTCAACCCAAAAATTCTCCTCCAAGCCAGCACTACTCAGCATACTCCGTGCTCTCTCCATCACTATTCTATTGAACCTTTTTGCAACTTCATTCTACAGTGGAGTATAAGGTGTTGTCTTGTGTCTTTTAATTCCATACCAGTCTTTACAATATCTTTCAAATTCATTAGAACATAATTCACCACCATTATCAGTCCTTAAGCATTTTATTTTTCTACTAGTCTAATTTTCAACAAGGTTCTTAAATTCTTTAAATCGACTAAACACTTCTGATTTATTTTTCAAAAAATAAACAAATGCTCTTCTTGAATAATCATCAATGAATGAAACATAGTATCTTGATTTAGACAAAGAAGGAACATCCACTAAACCAAACACATCCGAATGAATATAATCTAGCAAACCAAAAGATTTATGAGGACTGGAATAAAATGAAACACAGTGTTGCTTTCCATATATACATTGTTCATAGAATTCAAATTCAAGATTACAATATTCAAGCCCCTCAACCAGGTTTTTATTCTTCAAGGTTTTTAAACCTTTTTCCCCTATGTGGCCTAACCTATGATGCCAAAGCATAGTCTTCTCTGTAGGAAGTTTTACTTCCATAGAGTTTACACATTTAGAGATATTTCCCTCTTTACCTCCACGAGCAGCTTTCAGTGACTTTCTAAAGACATTGTTACATTGAACATCATGTGCATCCAGCTTGTATAGGGTATCAATTCAAGCACCTCTAGCTAGCACCATTGAACCTCTAGTCATATTGTAGCCATTTCTAGAGAATGTGACTTGTACTCCAATATCATTCAACATACTTACAAAAAGTAAGTTTCGAGCCAAACCTGGTATATGCATTACATTATTGATTCCCTTCACTCTGCCATCGGAGAATTGTATTTTGACTCTTCCACGGCCAACAATCTCTAAAGTTGAATCACTTGCGAAGTACACCTTTCCACCATTATATTCTTCATACTTCATGAACCATTCTCTATGAGATGTCATGTGGAAAGATGCTCTAGAATCAATCAGCCAGACATCATCTGATGCCTAAGTAGCCAAGGCTGCAATGAAGGCGTCACCATCACTATGAGAAGAACCATTATCGAAAGAGCCCTTCTTCTTCTTCTTTTCCTCTTTACAATCCTTTTGGACATGACCAGGTTGCCCACAATTCAAGCACTTCACCTTGGACTTCTTGCCAAGAGACTTTGATCTCCCCTCTGATTTTGATTTGGGCTTCTTGTGCTTCTTCTTGCCTTTCTCTTTCGGTCTTCCTCTTACAACAAGAGCTTCCTTTGCCATCTTAGAAGATTTCCTTCTCATCTCTTCTGACAACAAAGATGCAACAACATCTTCCATCTTGAAACTAGATGTTGTACTCCCAATAGCCATCACCATATGATCCCATGAGTCTGGCAAAGAACATAATAATAGCATACAACGATCCTCTTCTGCAATTTTTACACCAACAAATGTAAATTGAGAAATTAGCATATTAAATGCATTCAAATGATCAGCCACAAACCCTCCTTCCTGTATTCCCAAATAATACAACTTCTTCCTCAAGAATAGTTTATTCACCAAGGACTTCCCCTAATAAATAGATGCCAGTCTCTTCCACAAAGAAGAGGAAGTCTTCTCCTCATGCACATTCAGAAGCACCGAGTCTACCAAATAAAGCCTTATTAGCCCCTTAGACTTCCTATCTCCAAGGTCCCAATATTCTTGCTTCATGCTTGTAGGTTTCACTCTAGCCATAACAATCCAAAGATCACGATCCACTAAAAGATCCTCCATCTTGAGTTTCCACAACTCAAAGTTATTGCCATTGAATTTCTCTATTTCAAACTTTCTAGACGTGCTAGCCATCTCAGCCTATAAACATAAATAACAAACTCTACAAGACTCCCATTGAACATAATTGACACAAAAAACCCAACGTACCCACAAGGATAACACAACTAGCTAGGCTCTGATACCACTTGTAAGGAAAATCCGATGCAAAAACAATTCTCCTGACATCAATACCTTAGAGAATAATGTAGATATACTTTTATTTTTTCCAATTACAGTTCAACAAAGATGCGCTATGAAGTAAATAACAGAAATAGAGTATTTGACAATCACACATGAACACCAAATATATGTGGGAAAACCCTTACGGGAGAAAAACCCACCACACCAGGAGAAATCACTTTCTATTACAGTAATGGAGATTACATACAAATGTCAAACTTATCTTTCTAGTGTCTGTTTACGGCATCATTCACCATGAACAATCTTGTACAGGAACCTTCAAGTTACAGTCATTACAGATTAGATTGCATTTACTGATCATACAAATACCCAGCAATCCATTGATCCAACCTTAAAACCAACCAATTGATCACAATCTACAATCACACAGTATATCCCTATTGTTCCATGTCTGTCGAGTTTCCTCATAGAATCATCACAATGAACTACCTTCTAACTGTTTAGATTCGGCTTCTCCTATTGGTCCACGAGACTCCACATAGGATGGTGAAACTGTCAAAAGAGATTCAAGCTTTGTTGGAATCTCGATGAGACACTAACAGTGTCTCGCCGATGCCACATAAACTTCATATCGATGTCGCCAAGAGTCACTATTATCACCAAGACGTTCCATCGAGCTTCATGTGTCACATCGAATCATCAAATAGTTTGCAAGACCTATCACTTTCGCCAAGACCTCATGCTGAGTCACCAATGGTTATACCAAAGTCACAAGTCATCTTGAGCTCCACAGAATAGTCGGCAAGACATACCGCTAGCCAAGAGGTTTCATCGAGCAACATTAGGTTACACCGAAAGCATACAACTATCAGCAAAACCTATGCCGAAGAACCCTCATCATCAACGAGACTTACATCATTCGCCAAGACTTCTTCCCGAACCATTTGGGTTACCCTGATAGCCATCAGCTATCGGCAAGACATCCATCAGTTGCTAAGAGATCTCCCCGAGATCCTTTGTGTTGCACAGAACACCGAATAGTTAGCAAGACTTAACACTCTCGCCAAGACCTTTTCCCGATTGCTTTGAGTTACTCCGATGAACGTTTGGATGTGTCCCTATTGGCGTGACTTTAACTATTCACTAGGACTTCTCACCGAGCAAACATAGTTTATCCTGAAGCCTGTAGTCATCATAAGTCTCCCCGATCTATGATTGAATGGCCTATCGGCCAAAGAACTCCACATGATAAGAGGTCATAGCGAATACACTATGTCACAACGAAGGCTCTGAAGAATAAGCATTCAACAAGACTTCTGCAAGGTCATAGCGACTTGTTCAAAATAGAATGTATCAAAGCTGCTAGTTGGCCAGACATGATAGATGTCATACCAACTTTTCTCTAACAGAGGTTTTAGCCTGTGATGATTGAGGCACATATTTCCAACAAAGTCTACATGTGTTGAGTGTAGTCTTGATGCAAGTCTTCATGATGAGATAAATGAATTTTCTGATTTGAGAAATACTCTTGAGAACATTAGTATATCAGCTGCAAGTGATAGAATATGTGATGAATTTCAATTTGAAAGACAAGCCACAAGAAACTGCAATGAGGAAACCATTGATGGTTTTTAGTTTGACAATGAAGATGTTTATGTCTACCCTCAAGAGGATGAAAGTGACAAGCTCAGTGAAGACATCCAATCTGATATTGAGATTGAAAAGGGTGTGGATTGTTGTTATGACAACCTAGAAGTAAGTAAGAATGAAGACATTGACATCCTATACTCTATGATTGGTGGTGATCATGCTTCTAACAATATTGTTAGCAATTCCATGTCCTATGATTGGGGAAGCCCTATTTATGATCAGCCCATTAAGTTCTTAGATTTTGATGATGAAGACACCTTGGGATATCCTAATTTGGAATTTGATAGTGCATTCAATTCGAATGAAGGTCAAGAAGACAAAGTGGTTGAAATGATGGATCAGAACAATGATCTATTGAGTTGTGAACATATTTCAAATCTATTGACCACAAAATATTAGAAATGTGCACATAAAAATGATTCTCAGTTGTTGTGTGCAACCCCTATTGTCTTTGACAGTGATGATGAACTTCAAGATGCAAGTTATGATGCATATGTCTTTAATTATCCTTCAAATGATGAACCAACTAATCAAGATGATGATGTGAAAGAGGACAAGCAACTATTTGATGATAATGATGCACTATATGATGAGTATGGCAGTGTGAATCCTGATGTAGACTCAAAAATTTGTTTTGATGAGTTTGAAGTAGTAGATGACCATGAGGTTTGTGCATCCAATGAGCCGAGTATTGAAGATTTTAATGCAGATCTTGACAAGCCTTTGTTTGATGACTTGAATGAGCCTCAAAGTAATGAGTCTTTTCATATGGATATGGATGTTGATTTCGATGAGAAATCATATTATGCTTCTGAACCAGAATTGCATGTTGTTGAACAAGCTTATGACACTGAAGATGATGATACCTTATGTTTAGAGGATGACCATATGACTATAGATGATGATGAGTCAGAAATATTTGATGACTCTCAATACTAGCATGATGAAGAATAGTTGCAGAGTGTGCCAATAGATGAGTGTATTTCTTTGCATACACTTGGAGATAGTTTGCATGATGAGCAAGATCTTCTCGTAAGTTCTTGTGATGGTTACACCTTTGATATGCAGACTAGTGATTAGATTGAGATTAACAGTTCCAGCCACAAGGTAGAATGTGCATTTTACTTTTTTCAGCTGCAAGAAGTTTTCATAGAATGTGGCAATGTGCAGAACATTGAACCAAGCTATTTTCAGCTTAAGAATGCTTTATATGATGAAAATGATCAGTTGTTGCCACATGATAATCAAAAATTTGAGAGCATGCCTAAATTTCAGATGCATTATGATTATGAACATGTTGATGATGTTGAATATGATTTCCTGTTAGGAGGTGCCAACATGCTAAATCAGACAAATGGTTGTGATCAAGTTGTACTTTCATATGGTCTCGATCACCATTTTCAAATAATGCCACTTGATACAAAGTAAAAGAATGAAGAAAGTGACATTGAGGTGGTATATCTGATTTGGTTTCCATGTGATGATAAATCCAAATAGATAGAAAGTTTACACTTGCACAAAGGCAGCCTGATGCTTGTGTTTGTAAGGTTGCATGTGTTCATGTTGTTGTGGTTTGACAAAGGCAAGCACCATTTGAGGGAGATAAGTTCTTCATTAGAATTGTGTTTGACAGAGGTAAATACTGACTCCCCTTTTTCATTTGGTGGCCTGGGGTCACCAAATGAAGTTGAAAATAAAGATGAATAAAGGAGCAATTTGAGGACACTCAATGGACTCAACTTTTGGTCTACTCCCCAGAGATATGGATTCTTGATAATGCCTATAGGGGGCATACAACCCCAGTCGGAGCCAGTGTTGGCACTCTCAAATTTTGCAAATTTGAGATGCCCATTTCTAAAATTTTGCTTATGCACTTTTAGAAGTGCACCTCAAGAATTTTCCTAAGTGACCCACTTTGGAGGGTCGTAACTTGATGCCACTTGATTCCCAAGCAGAACCCATTTGCAGACCCACTCACAAGTGCTAGATGTGAGTATGCATGACAATTTTCAGTTTCTCATGATAAGTTTTCACGAGGTTTGGAAAAGTGAAGCCGAAGGGTTTTGGCACTTTTTAGTTGTTTGTAAACCTTCATTTCTGCAAAGTTTCATCCCATTTGAGCTTGCATTTTGCAATAGGATGACTATCAAGTCAAAAAAATTGTTGCACTACATTCTCCATACCAAGATGAGCTCGCATGTCAAGCTTCAAAGCCTCATTATTTAATTTTCTATTTTTAGCAGGCCAAAACTAAATGCAATTTTTCCTGTTTTGCATTTGCATTTGCAGAAACCTTTTATAGAGGTCAACTTCAACCCAAGCCAAGCCCTTTTGTACACATGCTCTTTGTACCAAAATGAACTTATGTTTCCATTGGAAGCTCGCCAGGAGTTGATTTGGTATTTTTTCAATGAGGTGACCTCTTGAGTTTCAATTGGTTCAAAACAACTGTTTGTTGCAGAAAGTTAAACTATGCAAATTTGCCGATTAATATTTTTCACCTCATGACTCCTTTTTCTGAGCCATCTTTTGCATTGCATTCTCTATACCAATGTCTACATTCTTACAAGTTTTTATGTCTCCAGGAGGTCATTTGACCAGTTTTCAAGGGCAATTTTGGAGCCAGCTTGGCCATTTTTCACCATTTTGCAAAAGTGCTTGAAAGTAAGTTCTACTGAAAACCCATTTCACATTTTTAGTACCAGATACATTCAGAAGCTACCTAAAGTCAATTTTAGCATAAAATTTATTTGAAAATGATTTTCTTTTGGCCGGGCCCACATGGAGACCAGACATGCTTAGCGTAGAAATAAGCAGGAGTTAAGATGTGTGTGTTCACAAATTTTCATTGATGTCCTTTTGAAGATTCTTTATAGTTTCAGGGTTTAAAGGGCTGAGTGCATTTACCAATTTATTGAAATGTGATTCATCAAGGCTATTTTGTTTTGCTCAAGGTTCTTGATTGGATTGGCATGGTTGAGAGTGCCAAGGTTTACTATGAGTTGATTTGGTACATTAGTCCCATGAAGGCAGATGACAATTATACATCATTAGTTTATTTGCAGCCATAGGACACAAATAAACAAAGTAAAAATTTTAGGGATTTGTATGCTAATTCAAGATAATAACAATATTAATGAAATTGCTATTTCAGACATATTGTTATTCAATAACCCTAAGTGTTGTTATGATGTTGGTCACAATGAGAATGAACACAACTCATGTGATCTTAAGTAAGATATTCATAAGGAATTGCTTGGAAGCTGTGAGAATGTAAAGGGAGGCTTGAAGCTTTGTCTAGATCCACTCATAGGGGCTCAATGGAGATGAAATCCTTGCATCATTTGAAGGCAGCCAAAAAATGTATTTGTTGAAAAACTTTGAAACTTTCAAGCAATATGGTGAGTAAGAAATGTTGAGTGCAAAAATTGCACCAAAGAATGGATTTGTTAAAAAAGGCCATAAAAAATTCAAAGCAAATGCAATGTACAAATGCAAATGGGCACCACTAAAATGATAAAAAATTTGAAACTCAAAACCAAATGCAATTAATAGGAAAGTTTATACACTGATTGCATATGTTGAAAATGCTTTAGGAACTTTCAAATTGAAACAGGGATGCATGTATGAGAAGAGAGCACTGGAAGAGAAGGCACGCTACCTGCTTAACAAAATGCCTCTAATTCAATGTGGTGTCTATGCTATTCCCTGCACTGCATATGCAAAAAATTGATTTGTTGAAGAGGCTAAAAGGATTTCAAAAAATGCACTCGGAGAAGGGTCTTTAGGGATTTTTAAAATCATTCACCATGAAGAGAACAACTGCACAACAAAAAGGAAGGAAATGGTGTGATAAAAATTCTTTAGAAACTTTCAGCAAATGCTAATGGTAGCGTAGACAAGGCATGTGTCCTGTTCGACGAAATGTCTCCATTAAATGTGATATTATGGGACATCACGGGCAGCATAATGCACAACATGGATTTATCAAAAGACTTTAAAAGCTTTCATCAAAGCAATGAAGTTCCACACAACCCATTTGGTAGGACCCCTCTTTGAGTGTAATCACATTGAAGAGCCATCAAAAGGGATACATAAAAACACAATGAAATTGTTAAAAGGTTTTGCAACATGTGCCAGATGAAGACAATGGAATGCCAATGCAGAATACACATAAATGGCTACATTGAAAATGCTTTAAACTTTAAAGCAAATGCAGATTTAAAAGTGTGCAGCCCGCATACAGAAGGGAATCCCTTCAAAAGTCATTAGAAACTTTTATGCTAGTGCAACTGCCAAGGGTGTCGCATCTTGAAAGGGTTTTGAGTTCTTTGAAGTAGAGTGCTTTCAACAGATTCCATCTCAAGCAAGACAATCACTGTGCCAAGTAAAAGGAGAGCCCATAGGCCAGTAAAGTAGAGGGCGTCGACAACCATAAGGGAGAGTTTTGAGCAACTACACTAGTCAAAGGCTGCAATGCCATAACCACCAACAACATGTGTGAGAAGATTTGTTGTAGATTCTTTAACTCTCAAGAAAGTGTATTTGAAGAGGGCAGCTTCCAAACCACACCATGGGCATGTTGGATATGCTTTAGTAACTTTCAAGCATCTACAATAGGAGCAGTGGCCACCATGGTTGTGTGAAGGTAGAGCATGACCAAGGCAAAAAAAATAAATTAGGGAAACAATGGAGGGAATATGAAATCAATGACAGAGGGTGAAGTAGAGGATGTGGCCAAATCCTAACCCTTCCTCACCAACTCACAATTTCAAGGTGCTTGCTTTTTAATTCATGCAAGATTAATGAGAAGGAGACATGTGGCACATGGGCCCAGAGGAAAGTGAAGGTGGGGCCCGATGAACAATTAAGTGGTTTGCATTTATTTTTTTAAAAGGATTGTGATGCCCAATGAAATATTTTTAAAGGGAAAAAACATTAAAGGAATTATTTCCTTTCCAAGTCAGAGTCAAATGTTTTCAGATTTGTGCTTCTAGGCCGCGACTGTCCGCTTGCTAACCCTAGTTTCTTCATTCCCTGCTTTCGCTGGTAACGCGTAATCCTGCTTTTGCTGGTGCTGTTTTCTATTTCTATGATGGTTCTTTGTTTCTGATGCCTTTTACTGCGCTGAATCCTTTTGCTTTTGTGCCTACGAGAGTCTTTGTTCGGCCCGCCTAGCCAGAGGCTCTTTGCCCTCGACTGGTGTTTGCCGGCTCTATTTTTCTCCCTATCGTGACTCTTTTAGGTCTTACTCCTGATAAAACAACAATAGAAGTTACGGTGCTGCCTGTCTTCTTTTCGAAGTAGATTTTGGAGTTCTTCTTGGTTCTCCAACCCAGATGAGGCTCAAAGCGGTAGCTAGAATGAACAGAGAGAACTCTTGTCCAAAAAACAAGACGAGAGCTGCAAAGTTGAAACCAGTGCCTGGTGCCTCTGCTGACGTGGTTGTGGAGGACCACTGTGAATCAGACGAACCTATGCCTAAAGACCTAACAGGTAAAACCCTTGAAATACAACTACCTGATGACATCATTGAGGTTATTTCAGAATGTGAAAGCAAAACTATTATTTTGTTTTTCTTACGGGGAGTCCCATCTGAATCTGAAATTTATAAATGGGCTCGATTCAACTGGGAAAATTGGGGATGGGAGATTGAAGCCATAAGAGGTCTTGGAAAAGGGTACGTGTCATGCATGTTTAGGTCAGCAAATCACGCCCAAGCTGTTTTGCAATATGGCACTTGGATTATCTGTGGGAAAATCTGTTATCTGTAGGCTTGGACTTTTAATTTTCTTCCTGAAGGCCCATCCCGTTCACATTATCCCATGTGGGTTGAATTTCCATACCTCAACTTTGCTTTCAGACCTGTCCTTAAGAACATTGTGTCTCATTTGGGGAGAGTTATTTGGTGCAAGCATAACTTTGATAAATTTTCTAGCCTAAGAGTTCATCTGCGGGCTTGTGTGGAAGTAGATTTAAACAAACCATTGCCAGAAAATATCAAACTTATAGGCCCATGTTTCGAATTGGATCAGCAAATAATTTATTTGAACAATCCAAATGCTTGCTTTTACTGTCAAAAAGAGGGTCATCTAATTCGCCAATGTCCTATAAGGAGAAATAAGACTGCTCACCCTCAATCAGATTATACCCTATCTAATAGCCATTTGTCTTCTCCAGTTCGTGATACTCAGCCTCCATTAGATTATGCCCCGTCTAACAGCCTTTTGTCTTCTCCTATTCATGCTTTGTCCCCTTCTGTTGATCACCCCCCTTCTCCTCTGCCACATGCCCCTACGTCTTCACCCATCCCCACTTCTACCCCTAACAATCCTACAAATGCCCATAAATATTTTGCCCCTTCTTTTAAGGATATGGTCATGTTAGATGGCTGGACTTTGGTTAAGAAAAGGAAGGGGTCTTCCATTTCTTCCCCTGTTGTTTCACCCCCTAGTTCTCCTTGCACTATAGCTGCTTCTCCTACCCGCCATTCCTCTCCTCAACCACGTTCCCATGATCCTTCCCCTTCCCCTTCTTTCTCTCGCCAGCGATCTAGATCTCCTTCTTCCACCTCCAGAGATCATGAGGCTAAAGACACAACTTTGAATCTTGAAAATAGTTTCAGTGTGCTACCCCAAGCTGATGACTCTTCTCCTTCTCACCATGAATTGTAGAATTCTATCTTATAATGTTCGAGGGATTTCTCTCCCTCCTCGCAAGTTTAAAGTGAAGGACATGGTCATGAAATGGAAGCTAGATGTGCTTTTCCTTCAAGAAGTTAAAATCAGCAATATTAAGATTGAGGCTTCTCTTTACCATATTTGGAAAGATGCTTTTTTTTGGCATACATCACATAATGATGGTAGAGGTGGGGCTATTATTGGGCTTGCTTCGTGGGTGGCTAAACACATCATTAGTAAAGGCGAGGACCCTTCTCACAGCTGTGTTTGGGTTCTCACCTTAATTAATAACCAACTCCTTGGTTTTTGCTCTATCTATGCTCCTAATTTTGCTAAAAATTGAATTGACCTTTGGAAATGGATGTCTAACAACCTTCCTACTGCTGATTGGATCTTAGGGGGTGACTTCAATATGGTCGAATACCCTCATGGTCGTAGCTGGTTTAGATCCTTTAATCTCAGCCTTGATGAATTTGACAATTGGCTATTGTGTCCGAACTCCTTAGGAGTGATAGACCCTTTCCATGACAAGCTTTCTAGTCAATCAAAAAATTGGTTTACTTGGTCTAATTGCAGAATGGTAGAAGACAGGAAGATGAGTAGGCTAGACAGATTTTACATTTCTCCTCTCTTTCCTTTGGCCCAAAATCCAGAGGGATTGTTTGTTCAGGTGGATTTCTCAGCTACTCTTTCTGATCATTATCCCATAATTTGCAATATTAGCCCATCTCCCACTTCGAATTTTGACCATTCTCTTCCTTTCAAATTAAATGTTTCACACTTAAAGAATCATGCTTGCTTGTCTGCTCTTGTGGGGATTTGGACCTCCCTTCCTAAACCCATTGAAGGGGAGTCTTGGATTGATTGGTGGTGCAAGGCTATTACACAGTGTACTAACTTTTTGCATTTGTTTGGAAAAAAGATGGCATGGCAACACAAATGTAAGGAGATATCCCTTCAAGGAAAACTTTCCTAGGCTAGAAAAATCCTTAATAATGATCCTTGTAACATAAGAATTCAAACTTCTATTGCTGCTACAAAAACTCAATTGCGTCATCTTGATAACTACAAAGGACAAGGGGCCAAAATCAGATCTAGACTTCATTGGATTAAAGAAGGAAACAAAGGCACCAAATTCTTTTTTAATTATCTCAATTACAAGCATAAAAAGGAAAGAATTGGCACAATAAGGGATGAAGCTAATGTTCCTCAATCCAACACTACTGATATATGCAACATTTTTGAACGTTTTTATGAAAATCTTTTCCAAGATGACCAATGGCAGGATATCCAACAAGTCCTTGAGGATATGATTAAACCTTATATCCCTCTCAAATTAGCCTCTGATTATAGTCTCTTCTTGGATAGAATTTTATCTTTGGAAGAGTTGGAAAGGGCTCTCTTCTCTATGGAATCTTACAAAAGTCCTGGCAGCAATGGCCTTCCTATGGAATTCTACCAAGCTATGTGGCAACACATTAAGGATGATTTTTACTGTTTATACTTGGAGGCTTTTAGAAATGGTTCTTTGGGCCCTATTATTAATGGTGGCATAATCAAACTTCTTCCTAAAGGGAAAAATGAAGATTCTACTTTTGGGTGGCGTCCGATCACCCTTCTTAATACTTCCTATAAAATTATAGCAAAAGCCTTGGCCATTAGGATCAAACCTATGGTGCAAAGAATTGTTTGAGCTGAACAAACAGGTTTTATTACTGGCAGATTCATTCTTGATAATCTGATGTTAGCATGGGAAACTTGTGATTAGGCTCAACAATCTGGTTAAAATACTATTTTGATTAAACTCGATTTTGATAAAGCTTATGACAGAATTCGATGGAGCTTTATTCTTAAAATGCTTGAATGGTTAGGTTTTGGCCCCAAATTTTGAGCTCATGTTCAAATGTTGTTTCTGGATGCTAATGCTCAAATTATTATCAATAACATGATGACTGATCCATTTTATTTGCAAAGATCTATCCGGCAAGGTTGTCCCTTAGCCCCTTACCTTTATGTGCTTACAGCTGATGCTTTGGGTTATCTTCTTCAAAGTGCCCATGATAAGAAGCTGATTACAGGAATCCATATTTTTGATAATATTGTTGTAGTTAATTCTCATTATGCTGATGACAGCCTGTTATTTCTACAAAATTCTGAGAAAAAATCTCCAATACTTTGGAAATTCTTGATCTATACTGTGAGGTTTCAGGTTCTAAACTTGTGCATAGTAAAATAGAATTTTTGATGATCCAAACTGGTCCTATTCCCCATTGGATTCCTCATGAGTGGAAACAAATTAAGCATGGGGAAATAATGAGGTATCTTGGTATACCATTTGGCATCGGGGTCTCTTTTTCAGCCATGTGGAATTGGTACCTTAACAAACTCAAGAACAAGCTGTTTATTTGGGGAAATAAATTTCTATCTTTGGCTGGAAGAATACAGGTTGCTAATAAAAATTTTCTTGCTATGCATGTTTATTATTCCTCATGTTGGATGCCTTCTAAAAATGGGTATGATGAGTTAATTAGAATTATTCATCAATTTCTATGGGCTAAATGTGATGGTAATAGAGGCTTTATTTCCACATCATGGGCCCATTGTATTCAACCTAAGAGCAAAGGTGGCTTGGGACTCTTAGATCCAAGAACTCAAGGTTTTTTCTTGGTTACCAAATGGATTATTTGAGCTATCCAAGGGAATGAACTGTGAAAGCTTCTTATACGAAATTGTATTAAACTTGCTTCTGTTAAGCGCAAATGGCAGCATGTAGGCTGGCTGGATAAAATTCTTCATGCCCCTTTTTTTTTGATAAAGTCTTATCTTCCTCTCCAATCTATTTGGAAAGCTTCGAAACACACATGTTATCTTCTTAAATGGAGAGATAACTCACTTAAACATGGCTTTAGTTTCTTCACCTCTTCTATTTGGTGGAATAAGCATATTATTTATCAAGATCAACCTCTTGCTTTGAGTTTTCCAAAACATTCGTACTCTTTGTTCAAAAAAGGACTCTGCAATGTTGGTGATCTCTAGGACTTTCATACTAAGAGTTGGTTGTCATGGCACTCTATCAAGGCTCAATTTAACCTTAGCAATCAATACAAAGCATTTCTGATTTTTGTTCAATCTTTGGTCCCACTTGAGCTGACTATGAAGATATGCACTCCTATTCATTGTAACTTTTATAAAGATTGGTTGTGGTTGTCCTCTTATCCTTTTCTTTGCTCTCCTTTGAAAAAAGTGTACCTTCAGTTGCTCCCAAATTTTCTTTTAAGTTCCAGATTGAACTCCAAGTGGAATTGCCAGTTCAATGAGAAATTTTGGGGTAAATTGTCTGCCTAGATTTGGAAATCAAAGGTTAATATTGATTCTCAATTAACTACTTGGAAGATTTTACATTGCAAACTGCCCATTGATGACAGGTTGAAATGTATGATGATCCAACCAGCTAATTTCCCTTTTTGTCAAAGGAAAGAAAATTTAAGGCATATCTTTTGGGGATGTCAATCTGCTAAAAGGCAATGGAATCTCTTGTCTTCCATGATTTACTAGCTATCTTTGGGCATGATCTTAGCTGGAAAGAAGCTCTTCTTGGGGTTGGGTTACATCAGAATGTCATTGCTGATGGATTCAGGCATGTCATCTTATCTTATATTTGGAGAAACGGGTGCAAAGCAATCTTTAATAATCTCAGCGATCACTAGGCAGCTGCACTTCCAGGGCTTTACTTCGACATTTTTTATTGTCAGATTCCTCTCTTTTCTCATTTACAGGCCGAGGCTGAGAAGAATTTAAAGATTGATGTTCAAATCCAGTAGATCAAACTCCAGGTTATTTAGCTATTCAATGAAAGAAATGTTATTATTGCAAAGGGGTTAATGTATTACTTTCAGGATTGATGCTCATGATTGGTCTTATTGGATTCAGCCTCTAATATCATGTTTTTTCCTACTGTAGTTGTTTATTTTGGTTGATGTATTCCCTGTTGGGACTATTTTTTGTCTTCTGTAATTACTTTTCTCTACTATTTTTACAGCTGTTGCTGCCTTATAACTTCTTCTGGTTCGTCTCCTCATGCTTTTTCTGCAGTTCATTACTGCAACCTCTTTGTAATTTGCATATTTTCAATACAAAAAAAAAAAACTAAATCTCTAATTCTCCCGAGATCAGTGAGATGGATACACGTGGTGGTGGGCCCATGATATTCTTGTTTTTAAAAGAGAAACCTAGTGAAATATTTAAAACATCCCAATCTTTTAAATATTACCTAAAGGATAAATGCAAAAAGGGGTGAATAATAAAGCACTCGCAAAATCTTTACTTATCCCATAAGTTTCTTAAATGGTTTTCACTTCCCTAAGGTGAAATAAAACATTATGAGTAAAAAGATAAATGGCTTGAATGATTTTTCAGAAGGGGAGATTACATTGTGCTAGCGGTAAAATGTGAGGTGAAATGTAATTTGGTGAAAGGGTAAAGTTTTCCTTGTCTAATGACTAATATTTTAAAGAAATTTTAAATAGAAGATATAATTCAAGTATACAGTGCAATATTTGAGATGACATGTCAATATTTGAAAAAGGCACACAAGAGTGAGGGAATGTTTTAAATGGAGGATTTAAAATGTTGAAAACATGGGGTATATTCGTCAAATGTTTTATTGACTAGGAAAATAAAACATAGAATAAAAGCATGTGGGTATTGCATAAAGTGAATTTATTCGCTTTATAAGCAAATATATTTGCGGGAATAATGTGCAGCCATAACAAAGAATAAATTGAGAAGAAATGAGAAGCTTCTACGGGCACAGAGATATTTCCAGCAGCTGGGTGAATGGGTGAATTTCTCCACATGGCCAAATTTTTAGTTGCAAAATAACTTGGACAAAGGAAAATAGAGAGGAAAATTCTTTTGTTAGAGAGAGAGGAGAGAGTTTTTTGTAGATTGTTGATCAATGGTGACAGATGCTTCTAGATGTCCTCAATATATTTTCTTCTAAAGTTTTTTGTTTCCTTTTATTCTCTTTCTCTTCTCATTCTAAAAAAAATTTGTGGGTTCCAATTTCTGAAAGCTCTACAAGTCAGGAAAAAAATCTGCATAGAATTGTAAAGTTAGGAGAAATGTAATTGATTCATTAAATCTTAAGTGTGTGTTCTGAGTTTTGCTCTCATGTTTATATTTTAGTTGATAATTGTCTCCATTTCTGAGATGTATTACTCTTTTGGATTCAATAATAAAGTTATCTGAGTCTATTCATGCATTGAGTTACTTCTGTTGTTTCCTTATGTTTTGTGAATGATGTAAATGCTTTAATGAATCACAAGCTGACATATTATTGCTTATTATTCAGTGAGTAAAGTAATTGCTTTAACAAGTGTGTCAAGAGTGTTGTTTTTCAGGTGGATTTTGTAAAGAATGATTATCAAATGAAACTATAGTGGTCTTGTTGTCATAATTTGATAACAATTTCAAAGATCTTCAGAATATGTTTAGCATTGTAGGATGAAATTCTTTTTATATGACTACATAACCCATTTTATGGCACTGGTCAAGTTTTCATGCTTCTGTTGTTTTCAGCTTGGTCCGTAATCTTAAAAATTTAAAATCATTTCAATTATGTATGTTGAGTTATATGTTTACCTTGTTCTCCATGCTGGTTAGTGAAATTCACTTAATGTTTTAGCCAATCTTGAGTGACATTTTGTGTTTCTCAACATAATTCTATGAGAACATTGTGTGTTAAGCAATATAATGGTAATTGTGTGTCCAGATCTTTAGGTATTGCTAAAGGGTCAAACCCTAGGTCTTATAGAGCCTGAAGTGCAGGGGAAATGTGTGTTAATCCCATTTCCTATCAGTTAGCCAAATCAACCTCTGAGTCTGAGCGTAAGACATTGGCTAAGTCTTTAGGATTCATTGATTTTGTTGATATTTGGAGCACCAACACTCCAGAGGTACAAAAGCAAGCGAATCCTCTAATGATTATAGTTAATATTAATAGGATTGGCATTATATGTACTCTCGTTGATGTCGGTTCATCGCTCAATGTGTGTAGTATTGATCTATTCCATAAGATTAATATTGAACCATCTTCTATTAATACTTCTTTTGTTGATATTCGTGGGTTCGATAATGTTGTGCAACAAGCTCTAGGTATGATAGTATTACCTTTGCAGCTTGGACCTGTTACTATACCCACTCTTGTATATGTTATGTCAGAAAAGTTACCTTATAACCTTCTTCTTGGTATACCATGGATTCATGCTATGGGTGAAGTCCCATCTACCTTGCACAAATCTATTAAGTTCATTTGTAATAATAAAGTAGTCACGGTTAAGGCCAATCCTGATGCTATGCACTTATGTGAGATGGTAGTTGCTAGTCAAGCTTTAGTTGTGCCTACTCTTATCCCTTCAGTGTCTTCCACTATGTCGATGTTTACTCCAACAGTACCTACTACAAAAGGTACTCTCGAAATAAATTTCCCTAAGGAAGATCCTTCTGAAGTGAGGAGCCCTAAAGGTGCTCCTTCCACCTCTTCTCAAAGGAATGCATGTCTTGGTGATGATTAGGATTCTTTAGACTTTACAGATTTCTTCATCTAGGAATATAAATTTGACACAATCCACTTAGACCGTTCGATAACATCATTCACACCCACTATCAAAGATGGTCATTCTTCTGGATTTTGGGGTAAGGTGAATGCAAATTGTAATGTTCTTGGTGTTGATCCTCCTTTTGAGGAAGATGATCACATCGTTGTTAAAGAAGTTAATGTTGTTAGCCCTATCAAGAAGGTTGATAGTGATCCCATAAAGAACCATAATCCCTGTTGTCAGAATAATGCTCTCTATGGAGATCCTCCTCCTTTGTCTTCTATCTTCGTGCCTTCTTCTTCTTCTTGTGAGCAATCAAACTTTTCTCCATAAGAGAAGGGATTAATTCCTGCTCCTCATCCTTTATCTGACCAAGAGCATATTTGGTTGTGGTTTCTAAAAGCTCGTTTGATCACTCTTCCTTCTCCTACATGCAAGAAATCTTGTAAACATGATAAAGGAAAACATTATTTCTTTGTATACAATCGAGTGTTTGGCCATTCCACTAGTGAATGCAAGGCCTTGAAAGACAAAATTCAACAACTTCATGATTCAGGTGCCATCAAACTCCCATTTGATTGACACACTTTCCTTTACTTTGCATGACAAATGATATCAAGGTTTACCTCTATCCTGTTCGAAGTATCTTGCATAGTTCTCCTCCCCTGTACATTGGGGGTTGTGACAACTCATTTCAGAGAGGTACGTCCTTCTTAAGGACCCCTCTCTTCGCTATGTATTGCAATTGAAGTGTCCCTTGAGTGGACCCCTTTTCTCTTTTGAAGGGTTCCCGAGGGACCTCTTTGAAATCTTCTCTCAAATGAATTCATTGGTGTCTAACTTAGGGGTAGCCCAACAAGACCTATTTCATACCTTTGTGTCTAGCTTAGGGGAAACTTGACTAGACCTCACCTTTTAAATAGCACATCCCTTAAGTGGACCCTTCTATTTTAACACCAAGTTCCTGAGGGACCCCTTTGAAATTTTTACGGTCTACATGACTAGCTATTTTTAGACATTTTCTATTTGTGGGTAGATGTGATGCCATCTTAGACACATTCTATCTATGGGTAGACATGTTGCCACTTTAGAAACACTCTATTTGTAGGTAGACGTGTCACCACTTTTGACATGTTCTATCTGCAGGTAGATGTGTCACTACTTCTCAACTCTACGAAGTCCGCTTCCTTGGGGTTTCCTTCATGTGAGAGTTCT
This sequence comes from Sequoia sempervirens, assembly GCA_007258455.2. Lineage (NCBI taxonomy): Eukaryota > Viridiplantae > Streptophyta > Pinopsida > Cupressales > Cupressaceae > Sequoia > Sequoia sempervirens. Next base: position 759,417,128 of record VDFB02271358.1, read on the forward strand.
TGAAGGATACCTTCCTTGTGGGTCTACAGGTCTATAAGGCATGTTCTCAGCTTCTTCCATGTGAGAGATCTTGGGGGATGCCTCCTTATAGGTATGCAGGTTTCTGAGGCGCTTACATTCTTACTCGGTGATATGCGTTTCCTCCTTGAGAAGGGATTTCTTTTATCATCTCCTTTGTGGTGCGGGTTCTACTCTTGAGCGGGTTTTTCTTTCACCACACACTTTTCGGTGATGCAAATTTCCTCCTTGAGTGGGGTTTTCTTTTATCACCTCTTTTGTGGTGTGTGTTCTACTCCTGAGTGGTTTTTTCTTTCACCACATGCTTTGTTCATCTCTCACTTCTCTCTTGTATATACCATATCGAAGATCTACATTTTCTTCATCTTGAGTATATGCTCCTTCTTTCTTCATCTAAAAGTTCTTCTATGTATTTTTTGGGGATGATGCATAGTACTGAGACAACCTTCTACATCGAGGTCTCTCTACTTTTCTTACTTCAATCCTTTATCTTTTTATCTTCTAACGGTGCTATTCGGTGTAGGATTTTTTGCCTAATGTATTGGTTTTGCAGGTCTTTAGACCAGGGGCATACGTCTTTGGTTCGAAGAGTTATTTGCTTCCTCTACAATTTCCTTTTGGAATATGATGTTATTTATATTTAGTAGTTTTCCTTTAGCATGCATATTAATGTAGATTCATATGCCCACTAAAGTGGGGGAAAAATGTATGAGTAAAATTGCACCCTTGCAATTTCACCTATGTATTTGCATCCACTTTAGCGTCCACTCCCTAAGCATCTTGAGTAGGCTTATTTTAGCCCTTTGCATTAGCCTTTTTCCCTTCTCAAGATTCCCCAACACCCCTTTCTCAGTAGCTACCCTTGCACATCAACTTTCCATCAGAGTTGGTGCTTTTCTCATTTTTGTCATGTTGTAGCATGACGTGTCCAGACACTAGTGCATCACGTGGATGTCCATGCACTGCGCTAGCGTCCTACAATGTTTAAACATTTAAACAACCATTTTCATGCATGTTTACCACTTTTCAGCAAGTTTTATCGATGGTAACGATTGGGAACACCTGAAAACGGTTGAAGAAGTTTCTTTTCTCTCTTTTTAAGTCATCCCTTCAACTCGTTTTAGCTCTCTAAAAACTTCTTCCACAGCTAGCTCCATTCTCCCAACTTCTAGCCTCACTCTAGCTTTGGTTTTAGCCTTCTACACTTCAACTTTTTCTGGTATAGCTCCATATAGCTTGTTGTAGTAGCTTCAATCTCTCTCAAACTCTCTTTACAACACCCTTTGCAACTTCATCTCCCTCATTTCATGCTTGTGAGCATCTTGGGATTCCATATCCCCTACTATTTGCATACTTACTTGGTGGTACAGGTTCTCCTCCTTGAGTGGGGTTTCCTTTTATCACCTCTTTTGTGATAAAGGTTCTCCTCCTCGAGCGAGGTTTACTCTATCACACACTACTTAGTGGTGTGGGTTCTACTCCTAAGCAGATTTTGATTTCACCACACACTTTTACCATTTCAGTTACACTCTCTCTATCTTCTTGGCTATTCGTGGAGGTGGGAACATCAAAATGGGGGTTTGAATGAGGAAAACCCCTATACAACCCCAACATTATCTCTAGATATCACACTTGTAGGTTTTGAAGACATTTGTTTGGTGGAGGCTTCATCACTCACGTGGTTGTAAGTATTTTTTCCCTTTCTTCTTCTTAATCCTTACTAGTTTTATTTTACTCTATTTCAATTCTATCAATCTCCTATATTTTAAGATTTATTAGCATTTTGAGTAGAACTAGTCACTTTTGTCGTTTCTTGAGATAAACTCACTATCTAGTTCATATGAGATGCCAGCATGCCTTTGGTATGCCAGTGCACTGTGTTGTCATTTGTATTCTGCGCTAACGTCCTTTGGCCGAGAGCTTGTCAGTTTTTCTAGAAGGCCTCTGTGACCTGCTCTTTTGGATTCTAAAACTCTCGTTGCTGTTCCATTGAGGTAATATAAGGCAGTTCACCCCGTGAGGCTCTTTGAATGAAGAGAATTTGTGAGTAGCGAATCCCCCTATATCACAACAAGATAACTTTGTGGTATCAAAAAAGGCTTTGTATATATTTTATTTATAATTGTACGAACACATGGTTACAATTAGTGGTACTGAAAAACTGGCATCCAAGAACTTGATCTAAAACAATTTTTATCATTTTAATTAAAAAGCTTTGTATTTCTTTCCCAGCAAATGAATTCATTATGATGGCTAGTTTAAAAAAATGTGGCATCCAAGAACTGGATCCAACACATGTTTAGTAGCACCAAGATCCACCAAAAGTAGTTAAAAATTTTCAGCTGATACACCAAACAAGCCATTTTAGGGTCCTCTGAATGGAATGGATTTAAGAAGAGCACTTGTTTCATCCTCCAAATCCACTTTTACCATGTAGCTAAAATCACAACCAGGGAGATCAGTAGAACACTTTGGGAAATGAAAGCTATTGGGGCTCTTTTGTACAACCTTCTTCTTACATTTCTTATTGCCCAACATAAGAGGACAAGAGAGGTAATAAAAGTTGTCCAAGTGGACTTTTGATATGCTTGCTTTTACACAAACATTTCTTTTTTCAAGATAGTTTGTATTAGTGATTGATACAATGTCAACTGGATTTTAAAATTTTTTGGAAGAAATATTATCTATTGAGAGGGAAATGAAAGGCGTTTCATTCCCTACAGTGGCATACTAATCATGCAATGTCGAGGCTTCTAACAATTTTGGATTTATTACAATTGTAGTTGCAAATATAGTATCAAGAGCTTTTCCACACTAGGAGCTTATACGTCTATATTTGATCAAGATAATTGGAGGGATTGGTAGAAGAGGCAAACTAGATAATTCTTTTCCTTCAAATTCACAATGATGACCCAAAAGTGTAACATCAATGGTAAAGCATGACATGTCTGTGATTGTTGTAGTACACTTGAGTGTTTCGGTTCCATCTCTCTTATGAATGGTTGATGTAGGGTAGACAGATAAAAGTATGCCAAGAACATCAACAAGTGAATTAATATGTAGTTATAGTAGGGAATCAATGCTCTTGATATGCAAGCTATCCATGGGGATTGTAGAGTCTACACATGGTGAAGGAGTTATAGTTGATGATTTTTGTAGGAAAATTTCAAATGGGTTCGTTGAGTTGTATTTTTTATTAGCAACTTGTATGTGACCATTAGAAATAATGTATAGATTGTTAGAGTGCACCAAATTGTAGAACTCATCAACAATTTGATTGAGGCATGTGACATGAATTTCAGAGCCTACTTTATCAATGAGGTCAAAGCCAAAAAAATTTTCCTTCTCGGTCAACATTGTGAAACCCATGGATTAGAGTCTTTGTTAATGCTCTACTGTCAATGGACCAACACTTATAGTATGGGTTCAAAGTTTTGATGGGGAGTGTTGAGAAAGGGGCTATGATTGGTTGTTGGGTAGAGCTTACATCTTGGTGTAAAGCAATTGGGGCCTGGGAGCTAGTAGATGGCAAACGACAAGTAGCCTATAGAAGATGAGTTGGAGTGCCAAGAAGCCGTGCTTTATTTGATACCATTTCAATATCGTTGATAATTATAGCCCTGCAATCAAACGTCATATATGATTTAGGAAAAGAAAATCAATGAATGAGAGTACTATTAAAAAATAGAGTATGAATGGACATACGTGTATTTGTCAAACACCTTGGATGTATATTCTTTAAGGCAGACAATAGACCCAGTGACCACTGCTTCTTCAACAACAAGATTATTGAATTTTCTGGGAAGCAAAGTTGGGTGGGTGTGGACACCATTAGAGAGTTGAACCCGATATTTAACATATGTTGAATGAGCCTGTTGTATAGTGTCTATGGATGTAACCTATAGTGTAGGGTCAAACATGCCTACAAGAATTCCTTCAATGGAATTTGGAGTTCGAGTTGCCATTTTGGAGGTGAAAGAAAGTTCAAGTTTTGTGCCTGTGGGCAAGTTGTGAGTGTTAGAATTGGCTATTATGACAAGTAAAATAAAGGTTCTTCTTAACTATATGATTGTTGTTAATGGGGAAATCACAATTGAAAGGTAAAGAAGGGAACTGTAGGCTTCATAGTATATGACCACATAGTTTATGTAGATTTTTATCAAACCAATGGTTTGTGAATGAGTTAAATTTTATATCTCCAAAACTAAAAGCCATGATTTTTTATTCAAATATAATCATATAAAGAATACATTAAAAGGTAAATATCAAACTTTTGAGCAAAACTATCAAATAAAAAGTATTTGAAACAAAATTAAATATAAAATAAATAGAGGAGCTCTACAATCTCATGACAAAATTCATCAATGGAATTGTTTCAATTCTAGTAGAGATGTTAGGTTGTGCTTATGCAAAAGGATTAATGGCCAGAAGAATTTTGAGTGGCAAGTTCTACAAGCTCATGGATGAAAGGAAAATAAATCCTCGTGATGATTTTCTATCTAAGCCTTAGACCAACTCGCGGTAAATTAAACAACTCCCAATATTTCGTGGAATGATTTATCAAAAGCACTTACTTTAAACTTAAAACCAACTCTTCTTTGTATGTATTTGTAGGAGGAGCATGAAACAATCCAAAAACACAGAGAAAATGGTGATAAACTTCAGTGGGAAGACTATAAAAAAGATGAAGTTCACTCAACTCGTAAGTAACTATTTCAAGAGCCATACTTAATTGTAGTGTAATATAAAATTCTTTAAATTATTATTTTTTATTAATTTTAAAGAATTTATTAGAAATAGATAATACTAAAATCACATAAATTGAATTACTTTGGATGAAAAGTTTCAAATATTTAATTTATTATATGGTTGTGTACTCTTCTCAAGGATTAAATCTGGTAGTTATATCTTCACATTTAGTTTTAAAAGAAAAAAAGTATTGTTCAAGTGTTCTAACATGTGAAAGGCATGGTAATTTATACAATCATAATCAAAATTTATGTTAAAAAAAGTTGAGAGATATCACTCTTAGATGACTATTGCATTTAAATCACAAGTCTGATAAAAACATAAACATCTTAATAATGATGTATCTCAACATCTACTAAATTTAATCTCCAATTCTACTCCATTTTATGTGCAATTTTTATGCTTGCTTAACTGTTATGTCATCTAAGCACTCACCTATTTTAAAGAAGGTCCATAGTCATGTGTACTACCAAGCTATTCATCCTCTTATATAAAAGTTTATTGGTGAAAAATATAGAGCTTTAAAATAACTTTAAAAGAATATTCATTAGCATAAGGGTGATAAACAATAGGGGAAAGTCCATCAAATATTTAAATAAAATGAATGCACAGAGTTGCTGCTCTGTTTTCCAGCCAAACTAGAAATACCCAAATCAAAATGCGGAAGCACAAGGAGACATGCAAGCTTCTTTTGTATTTAATAAGCTAGAAATGAAAATACATGAAAGATTTAACTGAAACTACTGAAAGCAAACTCTAAACTATGAACTAACAATCTATTGTGAGCTTCATTAGCTACTCAATCAAAAATAGATAACTTCAGGAGTTGCTAGGAGCTCACTAGCAAGAGCTACGCAGAGCTCTTTAGGAGAAATCACTACTCACATACAAAACAACAAACAACTGCTAGAACATTCCTTCTTCAAACTACTATTTCTCAAGAATTCTTCTTCTCCAACTGATAAAATAATTTGTCTTCAATTCATTTTGTCTTCAAGAAACATTCCCTCTCAATTTTGAATTTATCTACCAGCATTAATTTGGAATTCAAAAATAGCTAGCATATTTACTTCAGGGGCTATCAAGAGCTATAGGGATGAAGATCCCAAAAACTATCATTGAAATTGGGGGCTCCTAATGGGTAGGTGAAGCTGGGGGCTGACATGAGAGCAAGCTTAGGAAAATAATGAATTCCAACACTCCCCCTTTGTTCTGAGCTGACAAAATAGGATCAAACCTATTCCAAATCAACAACGCCCAATCTACTCCTTAGGCACTCAAAACTATCTTTGCTCAAGGGCTTGGTGAATATGTCTGCTAGTTGTTGCTCAGACCTACAAAATGCCATTTTAATTTCACCATTCTCAACTAATTCTTTGATAAAATGATATACCTAATTTCAATGTTCTTTCTTCTTCCATTCATGAAACACAAGTTTTTTTTGTCAAAGCTATTGATGAAACATTGTCACAAAAGATTGTTGTTCCATCCTCTTGTTTTTCTCCCAAATTTAGCAAGATTCTTCTTAGCCAAATAGTTTGACATGTTGCTACATTTGCTGCTATATACTCAGCTTCTGTTGTGGATAAGGAAACTATGGGTTGCTTCTTGGAAGCCCATGAGATAACTCCAAAACCCAAATGAAACACATAGCTCGATGTGCTCTTCCTATTATCCAAACTTCATGCCCAATCATTTTCCATTTATCCAACCAGCCCAAAATCATTTGCTGATGTGTGCAAAATACCATATCCTTTGGTGCCATTCACATACCTCAGGATTCATTTACCTGCTTTCCAATGGGTGTCCCTTGGAGTCTCCATAAATCTAGAAATAAGACTCACACTATGCATTATATCAGGCCTAGTTGTAGTTAAATACATTAAGCTTCCAACCAAACTCTTAAACATGGTCAAATCCACATTATTGGTGCAATCTTCCTTGCTCAACTTTAGACCTGTGGTTGTTGGTGTTGGGGCAGGCTTTCTTTCAAGCATCCTAAATCTCTTCAAGATCTCATTTGAATATTTTTCTTGAGAGATGAATATACCATCATGCATTTGTTTTACTTCTATGCCTAGAAAATATCTCAAGAGACCTAAATCTGTCATTTCAAACTCTCTTTTCATGGCCTCTTTAAAATCAGCAATGAGGAAATCATCATCCCCAGTAAAAACTAGATCATCAACATACAAGACAACAATTAAAACCTTACCATCAGCTGCCTTGATGTAAAGAGTGGGCTCACCATCACTTTTCCTAAATCCATTTCTCATCAAATATGAGTCAATCCTATTGTACCATGCTCGTGGAGCTCGCTTCAGCCTATACACCATGTGTTCTTGACCCAAAATTCATATATGAATGGCTGCTCCACATATACCTCTTCTTTCAACACTTCATTTAGGAAGGCAAACTTCACATCCATTTGAAACACATTCCATTTGTGTTGGGTTGTGATTGCAATGACTGCCCGCACGGTCTCCATTCTTGCAACAGGAGCAAATGTCTCATTATAATATCTCCCAAACTGTTGTTTGTACCCCTTGACAACTAATCATGCTTTGTGCCGCTCTATCCTTCCTTCAGCGTTGCAATTGGTCTTGTAGTCTACCCATTTCACCCCAATAACTTGCTTGTTGGGAGGAAAATTAGTTAACTCCCATGTGTTGTTCCCCTCTATTGCATCTATCTCCTCATCCATGGCCTCACACCATTTCTCCTCTTTCACATCATCCTCAAAATAAATTGGATCACTATCAGAAAATAATGCAAAATTCACACTCTCATCAAATTCTTCATCATACCTTTCATTCTAGTATATCTCCCTTAGACTCTTGGTATTCTTTGGCATTAGGGAGGTGAGAGTGGGGTCTGAACTTTTGCTACAGCTATTGCTCTACTGAACATGATGCTTTAGTAGCTCTCAGGAGCTCTAAGGAGCTCTTCTAGAGCTTTGAGGAGCCAATCTTCTGGTTGTCTCTGGCTGCTTGTCTTTCTATTTGCTCACTTGAGGAGCTTTTAGGAGTTGTCGAGAGATTTTAGGAGCTTGACCAGTGCTCTTAGGAGCTAATTCTCTAGCTTCATATGACTGTCTTCCTAACTATCTTCTAACTTTAGGAGCTGTCAAGAGCTTTTAGGACCTCTTACAGAGCTTTTAGAAGCTCATCCGACGCTTTCAGAAGCGACTGTTGGCTCTTCTTGCTGAATTTACTATTCTATTTTTGCTTCTTCAGGAGTTGTCAAGAGCGGTTTTGAGCTATCAAAAACTATCACTCCATCCCATGATTTGTCTTCTGGGAACTCTACGTCCCTATTGATGACAATTTTCTTGGTGATCGGGTTGTACAACCTATAGGCTTTGAACTCTTCACTGTAGCCCATGAAAATACACTTCTCACCCTTGTCATCTAATTTCTACCTCTTTTCTTTAGGCACATGGGCATATGCCACACAACCGAACACTCTCAAGTGCTTAACATCCCCTTGTGTTTTGTCCATGCCTCTTGAGGGATTCTATCACGTACCACCTTTGTTGGACTTCTATTTATCAGATAAACAAATCTTGCTATAGCCTCTCCCCAATATTCAATTAGGAGTCCTTTTTCTTTCATCACGCTCCTTGCCATCTCCATGATGGTCCTATTATTTCTCTTAGCCACTCCATTTTGTTGCAGAGTATAACTAGTTGTTAGCTCCTTCTTGATGCCATTTTGCTTGCAAAAATTCACAAATAAATTATAGATATACTCTCCTCCACGATCTGACCTTAGAACCTTAAGCATGTGTCCACACTTCTTTTTAGTCTGGGCCTTAAATAGAAAAAACTTATCAAAAGCTTTAGATTTATGTTGCAAAAAATAAACCCATGTTTTACGGTTGTAATCATCAATGGAGGTCATAAATTTTTTTTTTTACCAATAGAAATGATTTACATAGGGCCTACCAAATCCATGTACACCAACTCTAATGATTCTCTTTCCCTTGTAGAGTTTCCTAATTGAAATGGTTGCCTATGTTGCTTGCCCAAAATGCAAGCTTCACATCTAACATTAAGCTCTACTATTCTTGGAAAACCATCAATCATTTTGTTCTTCAACAAAATATTTAAACCAGCATAGCCTAAATGTCCATACCTGAGATGCCATAGCTTGGAGGTGTCTTGAATGGTGCTCTTCAGGGCTACTTGTTGTATTGATGTACATTTTCCATTCATGAGAGGTGCAACAACGAAATGAGATGAGAAACATGTCTCAATCTTCAAAGGAAACATCTGATTCTTTGTCATTTGTACTACTACAAACACCTTCGTCCTCTCATTCTTATCACAAATCATGTATTGACCCTTCTCCATCAACACTTTGTATCCATTTTAGATCAGTTGTCCAACACTCATGAGGTTATGCTTTAACCCAGGAGCAAGAAATACATTTTGTGTCTCCTTATTTTCACCTTGCTTGTTGCGGATCATAATAGATCCTCTTCCCACAATTGGAACTACTCCATTGTTCCCCATTCTAATTTCAGACTTTACATTTTTATAAATGAAAGAAAATAGACTTTCATTACCAGTCATGTGGTTGCTGCAATCATTGTCCAAATACCAGACTTCAGTGCTGCCTTCTTCACCAGTGTTGCACATGATGAAGGGTGTAGACTGATTTCCTTCACCCACATTTGAATCAACCACATTTGCATTTTGTTTTGATTGATTATGCTACTTGGTTCAACATTCACTCGCATAATGCCCAAATTTATGATAGTAGTAGCATTCAACATTGCTCTTATCATTCTTTTGATATGAATTGTTGTTCTTCTTGCCTCTTTAGGAGTTGGTTTGAGAGTTGCTCACTCCCTCTTGGCTGTTTTCTCATGTCAAGCTTTCTCCTCCAGCATTTTCTTGTTCAAAGTTGCCTCGACCTCTACCTCTTGAGGTCCTTCCACCATTTTTTCTTCTCCCCCTTCCTCTTACATTTGACTGAGCTTTAAAAGCTTTCTCTTGGGAAGAAGTAGCAGACCTATTTAGGCATTGCTCATGGGTTTGCAGAGAACCCATTAATTCATCAATGAACAACATTGTGAAATCTTTTTCCTCTTCAATGGAAATCACCACTACATCAAACTTCATGGGTAAGCTCCTGAGGATTTTCTCCACAATCCTCTAATCATCTATGATCTCAACACTCACTCTCAATTGGTTTATCAAACCTAAGAGTCTTTTGTAGAAAACTGAGATGGGCTCATTGTCCTTCATTTCAAGAGTCTCAAACTCTCTTTGAAGCATCTGGAACTTCACCAATCTAACCTTGTTAGTCCCTTTATAGTTTTTCTGGAGGATTTCTCAAGCTTCATTTTCATAGTTAGTTGTTGCTATTATGGGAAAAAGAGCCTCTATCAAGGCTGCTTCTATCAAACTCAATGCCTTAGCATCTTTCCTCCTTAACTCCTTCACTTGGGTCTTTTGGTTATTTGTGAGCATAACATATGTTGTTGGGTCAGTCGCATCATTGAACCCACTGACCACAAACTCTCACAAATCATTGGCGACCATTGTGGTCTTCATCTTCTTTTCCCAAACATCATAGTTTTGTCCATTAAAGGATGGTGGTTATTGCCAACTCTTTCCTTCATCTCTAGCCATGTCTCCTGCACAAGAAACTTAATACCCAAAAAAAAACAAATGCCCTAACTCACGAGGAAATGGGACCTATGGCTCCGATACCATGTCAAATATTTAAGTAAAATGAAAGCACAGAGCTACTACTCTATTTTTCAGTAAAACTAGAAATACCCAAATCAAAATGCGGAAGCAGAAGGAGACATGCAAGCTTCTTTTGTATTTAATACTTGCTAGAAATGGAAATACATGAAAGATTAAACTAAAACTACTAAAAGCAAACTCTAATTTATGAACTAACAATTTATTGGGAGCTTCATTAGCTACTCAACCAAAAATAAATAACTTCAAAAGCTGCTGGGAGCTCATTGGCAAGAGCTATGCAAAGCTCTTCAGGATCAATCACTGCTCACATACAAAACAACAAACAACTGTTGTTGTTTAGAAACTTCTTTGAATCACACAAAGAATAAACAAAAACATTCCTTCAGACTGCTACTGCTCAGGAATTCTTCTTCTCCAACTGACAAAATAATTTGCCTTCAATTCTTTTTCTTCAAAAAACATTCCCTCTCAAATTTGAATTTACCTGCCAACAATATTCATTTGGAGTTCAAAAATAGCTACCATATTTACTCCAGGGCCGTCAGGAGCTGCAAGGATGAAGATCCCAAAAACTGCCATTGAAATTGGGGGCTCCTGACAAGTAGGTGAAGTTGGGGGCTGACGTGAGAGCAAGCTCAAGAAAATAATAAATTCCAACAAAGTCGACTTTCATGGAATCAATTGCTGGTATTTACAGTTTGCAACCCAAATGCTCTCTTCTGACAACTACTCGAAACCAAGTTATTGAGTTTTTTAGAATTACATCTCATAAATGCAAACTAGATGTTTCCCAGTTAGATATTTTGTTAATTATTATCAAATTTAATTTAATTTGCAATGTTCTACTTTGTTCTTGAAGTGAAGATAGACCGGTTTTGTACTTAACTGTGGAACTCAAATCTGTTAATTAGTTTTTCTCACATAAGTGTTTTTGGTTGTTTTTGTTGATTTGTATTTTTCTTTCCCTTGACCAATTGGTTCTTATCTTTCTGCGACCATTGTGAATTGTAATTTTGTCGCCTTGTATGTTGTGTTGGCAAATGTGATTCTTGAAATATAGTTTTAAATTATATTTTGTTCTTTTTGAATACTTTGTTCTCTTTGGTTCAAAAACATATTTTTTCGTCTGCATATCTGATTACAACTAATAGAGTTTTTTATTATAAAAGAAAACAAATATATAAAATGTAAATCATTGGCTGTCAGATAATCTAGTATTTAAAAATATATAGTTCTCGACAATGGGAAAGTTAAAATCAGTTAGTCTATCTCTATATGAATGTTAATAATATATTTGTTTTTTGTAATTTCATGTCAAATATAGTGTGGATAGATCATAGTTGAAAAACCTTGCAAGAACTAGCACTTCTGGAAGGTAAACAATTACTCAGGTGAATAACTTTGGGCCAGGTTATTACAAAAAAAATGACAACTTTTTGCTGATAAACTTTCCTTGAACGCCAAAAAACCACTAGGGATCCAAAATTGCGAAGGGATTTTTTAATTTATAAAACATATGAAGGATCCAATATCTTTCTCACAGTCACTAGAACATAATCCCAACGTCAATCCTTATATCATACTTCAGTAATTAATTGTTAATTTTTTGACAGTCAAACATTTTGATATTTAAGTAGAGTTGGTGAGAATATGCATCTCTGCAAAAAAATATAAGGTGTAAATTGAACCTATAAGTTTACAATGGGAGAATGTTAACAAATCAGAGTGTTGATTTGCATATGGATATAAAATTTAGTATGATTTAAAAGAAGTCTAATCTATTATAAGAATTCAAACTAATCATGTATAAATTGGCTACGCATTAACATTGAATTCGGTCAAATTTTATATGTATAATTAGAATTATTTTTCATATTTGGCGTTTAGATTTATCAACAGTGACCAGAAGCATCACCCATGTGCTTTGATGCTAAAAATCATTATTGCTTGGCTGAAAATAGGAGCCGCCCAAGAAGGCAAAGAATGTAATATTAGAATAGTCATACCATAGGCTTCACTTGATTTCAGTATTTCTATAATGCTTATAAAAAAATTCCTAGTCAGCTTTTACATATTGTAAGAATTTTAAAATATATAGATAGATCACTACTAAATGATTACAGTTGATGATTTTTCCATGAAGCTAGATCGTTATTCAACTTCAATAGGCTAAACTACTTCACAGTGGTACAAAAAATGACAACATGAAAAATAACAACTATTGAATAAAGTGCCTCAAAGTGCCCTCGTACTTTTATCTTGATGCTTGTCTTAAGGTTAAAGGTTGAATCCTCGGGAAAATAGTTGTGTATATATAGGAAGGATATGGTTGGACGGAGTCATATCAGCTTTGTTAGTTTGTTGGGTATTAGAAGGTTGTAAAAGAAATGTTAGTTATGAAGATGATGATAGCACTGTGTGCATTAGCAGTGTTTATCCTAAAAGTAGTACTAGTTCAAGGCTGGACTGCAGGGCATGCTACTTTTTACAGGGGGGGCGATGCCACTGGAACCATGGGTCAGTCTTAGTTAGTTGCCTTTCTATAATTCAATAAAGTCAATGGCAAGAGTTTTAGTTATCATTCTTATTGTTTTGCTTGAAGATTATATATAGCCCAACTATTATTTGGTCATTGGTGGACATTAATAGATTTTCTTTGTTTCTTGCTTGCAAGATTATATGAAGTTAAAGTAGATTGTCTTGTTGCAGGTGGTGCTTGTGGTAATGGTAATATGTACAGTGCTGGATATGGCACAAATACTGCAGCTCTAAGCAATGCGTTGTTCAACAATAGGGCTATATGTGGATTTTGCAATCAAATTAGGTGTGATGCTAAAAAAGTTCCTGAATGGTGTCTTTCTGGAATATCAATTATAATCACCACCACTAACTTGTGCCCACCTAATAATGCCTTGCCAAATGACAATAGACGGTGGTGTAATTTTCCTCTCCAACATTTTGGAAAATAGTTTATATGTATCTTTTAAACAAATGCACTCTTTGAATAACAATAAATGTGTTGTTGTAGTAGCACAAACTAACAACAAAATGGAAACATAAATAATTATACTTCTATGTATACAACTATAGACTGCATGAACCAGACAATACAAACCACAAAAATAGTAACATACAAATAATACATGCAAATAATATTTTCTATATTTACATCAGAAAATTCGAAAACCTCTAGAAGGTATCTTAATCTAAGAAAACCAAAGTATATACCTAATTTAATCTTTTCAAGTGCTTCCTATAATGCTTTGTTGTTTCACTTTGTGAGCCACTGCAAACAAATATATGAGATCATTTTAAATCTCACAACACTTGTTCAAATAAATGAAGGAAATGCACATTTTAGGTTGCACATCTATCATTTTTGGTAGCCCAAATTTGAAAATGGAAGAGGAAATAGAAAACACTTTCCACATAATTTTTAAACTGCAAAATTAAGATTTAAATTTAAATTTGTAAGATTATTACTGTCAGATTAACTCTATAAAAGAAATTTACAATTTATCAACACGGTTCACTTTCCCATTAAAGCATGTCATTCACTTTTGAGTTTTCAATGGATTCACTCAATTGTTTTCTCAAATACACTGCCATGCATAAATATCCTGTAGGTCTTAATGAAGGGAAATGTCCCACCATAATAGACAACAAACTTAGTCCCACACGCTGCCCCTAATCTATTTGTGCAAGCAAATTTTGGGCAAAATAGCTTCTTATATAGAGAAAGTGAATTATTAAGTTTTCAAGAACTCTGAACCATGATCTCAAAAGCAGTAAATTGTCCTGGAAACTGTAGAACACACATAAAACATTGTCAAAACCTGAAAAATACAACAAACAACAGGGGAGGTGGACAACAAATAGATTTACTCTATTTTTCAAGATTTGATTGATGACAAACTAATTACAAATATGTAATTACCAAAACCCAAAGTATGATGACAAACTAATTGATGCACTTATATTCAAGTCAAAGAGCAAGGGAGGTGGACATCAAACAGATTTACTCTATTTTTCAAGATTTAAAGTTATTGAATCTTAAGGATAACCTTTCATTCAACTCAAAAAATTATGGTCTTCTCGTTTGACCACAAGCCAATCGAAACTATTTTCAGTACTCCAAGAATCAACAGTATTTCCATCACAAGAAAAAGAAGAAGAAAATGATGAGTGCAAAAACTTAAAAGAGGAAGAAGAGAAAAATGATGGTAATGACAACCCAAATCAAGAATCTACTTCCCTTCCTGTCCCTAGCACCAAGATCTATGTGGAAAACCTTCCTTTTAGCTATGACTCGAAAGTAATTACTGAGATGTTTTAGCAATGTGGAACTGTAGTTTCAGTAAAGGTATACTACTTTGTTGACTTGTAAACAATTTTCTTATCTTCAAGTTCAATTCAATTTGTAATATTTTTTCAAAGGAACAAACTCCCATGGATAGCTTATTATGGACAAGAAAATTGGTAGAAGCAAATAGTATGCCTTTGTTACAATGGAAACAATGGACAAGAAAACTGGTAGAAGCAAAGGGTATGCCTTTGTTACAATGGAAACTATTAAAGAAGCCAACAAAGCCATCAACAAGTTTGATAAATTTGGAAGTATTCTTTCTCTCGTTTCGTGTTAGGGGCAAATTTTTTTTACTTTCATAAAGTGTGCACTCATTTTAGTAGCTTTTAACTTGCCCCTACTTCAGTATTTCAAATGTTGGGTAGACTAGGATAGTCAATTGTTAATTTATTCAAATATTGTTTATCTAATGTTAAAACTTACATATAATTTAGGACGCATAGCTTATATGTTTTGAAACTATTGTTAGGCCTAACATATATTAGACAAACTTTTGATTGATGGACAACTTCTACAACCAAGTGAGAAGACCATTGCACGAGTTATAGCTTCTTAGGTATGACTTATATACCTTTGTTTGAAGAATTCAATTATTACATGATTCTTTGGTGGAGAGTGCAAAAGAAGAGACTAGTTCTTTAAGAAATATAATTGTACAGGTGACCAAATAGAATTCTTGTAAATGCGTTTCCAACAAAAGCTTTGACACAAATTTTACAACCTATAAACTCTAGATACTATGTATGTTGTGCCTTACCACAAGAATGTGCACAAATTGTGTCTTGCTATCAACGATGTCAATGAGAAAAATGGGAAAAAATTGCTTGAAACCCTACCACCGTAGATTTTTTAAAGTGCAAGGAACCTAGATTCCCCCAACAGCTATTGCATCAAACTATTAACAATAAACAAAAGTAGGTCTAAGAATGTTGCAAATTAGAGCTACCAAATTCTTGTGTCAGTTTGAGACAAGATTTTACCAAAAATTTAAATATGAATTGACTAAGAAATCAATTTAGGGTTTGGGGTATTCTATTAAAGGGGTAACTGGCTTACCTCAAATTGTGTCATGTTGTCAAGGATGCTGACTACCTCAACATTCATTACCCTAATCTTAGGGAAAAATATTTTGCAGAGATATTCCACTTCTTCCCACCTGTGCTAAGATATTATGCAATTTCTAATCCATAGGTGGACGATAGTTATGAGGCATGCAAGTGAAGATAGTGTAGGTAGATAGATTCAATGCACTGATATATTCTTCAATGCTAATAGATTGAGGCAACAATTGGAGGCAGATTGGATTTGTATTTACTCATGCCCAACATAGCCCATGTCACCAACCTGAGTCTTTAAGGAAAGCACTGTCATGTGCATTAGAGACCGACAACTCAATAGTCACCAATAGTAAACCCCACGACCTCAATAAATGATAATGCAAGTGGAGAAGTGAAAGGTCAATACCAGCAAGGAAGAGTTTTGAAAAATGAATGAATGGTTGTAGTGCATTCCATTGTATTTCATTGCCTCTATACCAATCTACACCATCCGACATGAAAAAGGGTCACAAAAACTAAGGGTATGAATGTTAGTAGGAAACAAAGAAAAGCTGCAATTTTAATTATAACTCTACCCATGATCTATTCACTTATGTTAGAGCATAAGAATACTTTTTAAATGCACCACCACAAACAAAAATCTAATAATTTTATGATTGAATGCTATAAAAGGATTCAAATTCATACTAAGGGAACCTAAACAAAATAATCAAGGACTGGGAAGGTGTGTGAAAACTAAATTTGATAAATAAACTATAATAAGACAAATATCATTCAAAGAAGAACAATTGAAAAAATAATATTTAGAAAGAAAATAAGAATTGAAAAGGAAATATATTATGGATTATGGAAAGGAAAATAAAAATTTGGTGATAACTAGAGGAATTGACATCATGAAAGGAAGGATATTAAGAGATAATGTAGAAGAAAAAGAAGTGGATGAAGAAGTAGACTAATTCCCAAGAAAAAATCAAAATATGATAAAAATTTGAAAACACGGGAAGGATCATACTTGAAGAAAAGAGTAAAGAAGATTAATATTAGGTATGATTTTTTAGAAAGAGAAGTATAGGTATTGAAGGAATTAGAAAAATTTATGAAAGATAACATCCTTGAGAAATTAAATCAACTGTCAAACTAATAAAACAAAGATAAAAATATTAGTATAAAACACCAAATATGAATTGCGATAAGAAATCCGAGGATATGGAAGAAAAAAAAAGTATTGATGAGCTCTAGGTAAATAATAGACAATTGAAAAATAATTCTTGAGAGCTCTAACTCTAACTTGGATCATTTGACTCATTTTGAGCCTAACTCAATGATTCCAACTCATACAACAATTCCTACTAGGTCTATTATGGGTCTTCCATTTCTCTTGGTTCCTATTGGTGGATCTTCTATGGTGGGTCTTCCATCTCTCTTGGTTTCTATTGGTGGATCTTCCTAACCTAGTTACTCTACTATTTGACTATATTTTAAATGAGCTTTCCCTAGTCTTGGTGTAACCCATATCTATACCTACTAATGACCCTCGATGATCAAAATCTCTAGTTAGGAATTCCTTTTCCCACTTTATTCATGACATCATGTTGACTATGGTTCTCTCCCCACTTCTCCTTAGTCTAAGGAGATGGAGAATTATGCTTCATGACTATATTTTAGAGGAATAAACATCTTCCCAAGGTCTTCTCTTAGTCACACACTAAATTTAATGATGTGTGGTTATCTAGGGAAAGGTCTAGCATCATTTAGGTTTTCTCTTTAGGTGTTATTCTTTAACTAATATCTTGGTTGTAGTTGTATTTTCTTTGTTCTTTTTAGGTTTTTCATCTCTCATGGATTTCATTTTGTTTTTCTTAGGTTATTTTTATAAAAGGGTTCTAGCCCTTTTAAAATCCCATTTTAGCTTAATAAAAAATAATATATATGTTAAGATAAGTATGTTTTGGGTAACAGAAGGAGAGGAAAGGGGCCTTGAACCCAATTAGAAAGCGGAACAAGGCCTACCAGCCAACCAAAACAACATAGCAAAACAGCAAAGGCATAAAACCAACCAGCACCTTGTAGGATGACCGACACCTAACCACCAAGAACAACAAAAACTATATATCAGAAAAAATAGCAGACCTAGAAACATAACTGAATCTAATTGATGGAGGGGCATGTAGGCCTAGGAGGAACATAGAACAAAGGTTAAGATAAGTATGTTAAGGAGATGAGAGTATTGATTTAGAAAATTTTATGTATAATTTCTAAAGCTCTAAGATAAAAGTTAATATTTAAGAACCATATCTAGGCGATGTTTATAAAATATTTTAGTCCCTGATCAAAGCTAGATCTCATATTTGGCATTTCATTCTATTGAAATCAAGGAGACATAACATTTCTGAATGATATTGAGACAGCCTATAAGTAATCATAGACGAAAGTGGGTAGCTATAGCACCCATCCCCAATGACTTTATAGTGAATTTATTAAATCAAACGTTCTTATATGTTTAGAATAGGAATTGCACATTCCATTTCATAGGTTCAATTTGTTTAGAAAACTTGGAATAACAGAAATTACACAAAAAATAGAGTGGGAGATTCAAGATGCAGATCCAAACCGGTAGTTTATTGAAAGTCTCTATGAGCTTAAGTTAAAATGTTCGACTTATTTATGTTAAAGTATATGAAGACTTCTAAAGGCAATTTTATATAGAACGATATCAAAATTTCTGATCTTATCAAGATAATGATTGACATCTTCTAGGAGGACCTATTTTCTAACGTAACTCAAACAAAAATGTTATCAGTTGCAGGCGGCCCAGGAAACGACAGCCTTCCAAAACAAGAATAAACTGTTACAGGCATAGGAAACAACCCATCCAGCCTTCATACGTATTATGAGCCACGTAAAAAAATCGCCCAATCTTTCTCTAACGGTCGTCAAATTTCAAAATTCAATCAAGTAACCTGAATTTTAACTTTTAAAATCAATTTTAGCCTTTAGCAAGCATCAATCGTTTGCAATTTACTATACGGCAGATTATATTATTGTCTTTTAGTCCTGCTAATTAAACAGTTTTGTGCCTAGATATGCCCGCCTTTCCTCTATAAATACAAACAATTCCTCCAGCAGTACATGTAAGCATTTGTTCTGTGTAACTACATTGAATTGTGAAGCTATGAAGAAAACTAGTGTTGCCAAATTCATAGGAATAATTATGGTATGGTTCTTGTTTGAAAAGTCTTATGCAGGTAGTGCTTTTGTTATGTTTCCACAGCCTGGATGTCCTGTGGGTCGTGTTATGATTGCCGAAGGGTGTGGGTGTTTTGCTGTACCTAGCGATTACAAAGCAGGATATATTTTTTATCACCAAGGACAGGATGTCGCTCTTTTTAATACTGCTGCCTGTGACGGCCAACCACATACTACTTTTTTTGACAGTGAAAAAGACTGCAACCCTTTTAGCTGGAATACCTTATTAATTATCTGCGGATAATCTATGCTTTGTTCAAATTACAAGCGATACCACCATGCCTATCCAAAGTGTATTCTGTGAATTTTAATGTGTATTGTTGGAGGAGTTGAGTGAGGTTTTGTATGTGGTCTTTATGGTTATTGTTGGTTAAATTTAGTAAAGATTTAAAACTTAACTTTATGATCCAGTAGGATTTCTGTCTGGTCCTTATGATTTAGGGCCATCTCTCCGCTTAAATTTACTGCGTGTTTGTGTTTGTCCTTTTCGATTGCACTCGACAGTCGACATAAATCGCTTGAATTGCAGGCTGTTTAGGTGGGCATGAAACAGCCTGCATGTTGATCACATGTCAACTGTTTAAGCTCATTGATAGTTGAAAGAATAATTTCAAAGTTGAATTTGTGCAGGATTTATATCTGCTATCTGATATAATATGTATCCCAGTTTAATAGTTATAGGTTTTTAAGGATATTTTTTAGTTAAATTTAATTTTCATATAAATATTTGTATTTGTTATTTTTACAGTGTATTAAATTATGATTTTTTATTAAAATTCAATTTCATAGGTTTTCAGTCATTTTTATTAATATATGTTTCATGAATATTAGTTAATTCACATAAATTTTATATTCTCATGAACATGGATAGTACATTAAACACTAAGTATTCTTTACATCTAAGTGATTCTAATAAAAGTGAAGCACGTGAAATTTAAGACTTCGTGAAAGGTCATCTAATTCATCTGCACTTGAATTAAAGTATTGCTTAATCATGAATTTTCTCCAATATCAAGTCTATTTAGCTTGCTAGCTCATTTACAAAACCTTCAACAAGCATTCTTTATGAAATATTCATTATAAAATCCTTTGAACTCATTAAATGATATTTTAAAAAAGAAAATCACTTTCAGTCTATTATGGGTTTTCCATCTCTCTTGGTTTCTACTTGTTGACATTCAATGGTTCCTAACCTAGTTACTCTACAATTCAAATCTATTTCTAATGAGCTTCACCTACTATTTGTGTAACTCCTATCTATACCTACTAACGACCCTTGATTATTAACATATCTAGTTAGAAATTATTGTTCCCACTCAATTCTTGTCAACATGTTATGGTTCTCTCTGCCCCTTTTCCTTAGTCTAAGGACATGTACAAGTATGCTTCATGACTATCTTTTAGAGGAATAAATATCTTCCCAAGTTCATTTCTTAGTCACACAATAGAATTAACAATGTGTGGTTATCTAGGGAAATGTCTAGCATCCTTTAGTACTTCTTTTTAGGTGGTGTGCTTTAATTGATATCTTGGTTGTAGTTGTGTTTTCACTTTCCTTTTAGGTGTTCCATCTATCATGGAACTCATTTTGTTTCTCTTAGATTATTTTTTTATAAAAGAGTTTGAACCCTTTCAAAAACCCAATTTTAACTTAATAAAAAATAATAGATAGGTTAAGAGAATCATGTTGAGGAGATGAGAGTATTGTTTTTGAGACTTTTATGTGTAATTTACAAGGCTCTAGAATATAAGTGAATACTTGAATAGAATATTGGAGAATAATATCTAGGTGATTTTTATAAATTATTTTCATCCATGATCAAAGATAGATCTCACATTTGGCATTTCATTCGATTGAAATCTAGGTGACATCACTTTTCTAAATGATATTGAGGTAGCTTCCAAGTAATCATAGATGAAAATGGGTAGCTATAACAGCCATACCCAATGAATTTAAAGTTAATTTATGAGATGAAATTTATGTTCATACATTGTTAGAGTAGGAATTACATTTCATTTCATAGGGTTCAATTTTTTTAGAAAACTTATGTACATTAACTTTGTATATGTCCACTCTTTACTACATATTTAGATTATTTTAAATGATTTATTATGTAATGAAATTACTATTCTATAATTGATATCATATTTGGGGGTATAAATCATATTTGTATCTTAATTGCATGTTATATATATATAGTTTGTGTTAAGAGATATTTATGTTTGCAAGAGGAGAAAACAAAAAGAAGGGGTACTTATATAAATCATTTGGATATCTCTACACAAAGGGTGTGCTAAGTTGTGCAACCTACTCTATTCTTCATTTATCTTTAAATCTCCAATCAATATCTTCTTCTATACTTTCCTTGGTCTTGTAAAGCTAAAAGTGTTGATTATTTACTTACTATTGTTAGTTGCTATACAATTTCTAGTTGCATGATTATTATTGTTTCCCTTTTAGAATGAGCTCACATGTTACCCAGGTTTAAATTCCAAGCGTATTATCTAATGCTATATAATACAATTTGGAGCACCAACAAACCCACCAATTCATATCCTTTAAGAGTAAATATTTATGTTATTACACATGAAATTTTTTGAGTTCTATGTACTAAGATAAGCATGATTAATTTAGGATTCATGTGCATATCAAAGTGAGGGAAAATATAATTTTAGAAAATTATATTATGATTCCTTCTCTCATTTTTTTATAATGATCAACATTACCGTTATCTCTCACTTTTTATGATGAATAATGTTTCATTTATTATTTAGCTCTATTCCTATTTAGAGTTAATGTATTAATACAAATTTTGAAATTCTTGTGGAGTTATAATTATTTACCTATCCCTTTTTAGATCCTCATTTGAAAACAAAGGCATAGTCATCGGCATATCTTAATCCAAATTTCACATGTTCTTGTATATTTCTCTTATTTATCTATTTTCTATGATGATCTATAATTTGATCCTTAGATTAATGGTTTTTCATGATCCATTTTATTTATTTCAACCAAGGTTAAAATTCTTGTCACATGATCATCCTTGTGTGTATGAACTTGACCTTGAATTCAAATTTGGGTGATTAGTCCCCTTTTTCTTTCTTTCACAAAGTTGACTATGTGCATGTTTGTTTGATTTATTGTAATGCACTAGTGTAAAATTATTCATTTTATTTCATCATAACTATCCACATATTTGAAGGTATCTCATTTTAGAGCACTTGGAAGATAAAATAAATAGAGAAACTTTTGGATTTGGTTCTTAAGATGAGAAAAATACAATCTCTAAGCATTTGTTTGTTGTCTTTGATCATTTAGTCAATTTTTATTGAGTTTTTTAGATTACATGATTTGACATGTAAGGATATAATGGGATCTTGTCATGTGTGGGCCAAAAAATCTACTAAACCCATTTTCCTATGAAAGATGAAATAGTTTTCTTTCAAATTACGTACATGGTAGAATTTAGTGATTAAAGAGGTCTTCTATATAGTTGAAGTTTGAGTTTACAAATGTGGAAAAGACTTATACTAGATAAATTGACCTATATTATAGTAAATGACATATTTTAGTTTTGATCCATACATATTTCATAGACATAGATTAGACACTTATTCTTTAGTCGTGGAGCTAATAAATCTAAACAAAAGGGAAATAGGGGTTCCACCTTTTGGGAGATGGAATTGAACCTATTTCACACTTCAATTCATTAGGAAACTAGATCCCTCAACCAAGTGACTCAATTGAGGAATGGCTAGTGGATTCCTTGGATAATTGGACAGGGGTTCACCATTAAATGAAGCTTCAAAAGGGAGAAATACAAACACTTTTGCAAACTCACTATGAAACTTAGAAAATTGAAAGCATGAAATCAAACTAATAAACTGAATGGAATAGAAAAGCACCTAGATGAATGGTGATGCCAAGACAAAATCTACAAACTATGAAAATTGTTGTTAGGGTTTGCACAAGGACTAATACACCATGTAGGGCTGTAGACACCTAAAAATTATCATTAGGCCTGTGAATTAATTAAATCCCCTTTTTCATATTTGATAATTAAATAATTACCATAATTATTTAATTATTATCTAACGTGGCAAAGTCTTCTATTAATTAAATAATCTAAATTATTTAATTAATTCATTTTTTCCTTCTATGTCTTCTTTTGATTAATTGAATAAATTTATATTTATTTAATCATTTATCATTTTCCACTATAATTAAATAATTATGACAATTATTTAATTATTCTCTTTTGGCATCTTCCGTCATGAATTAATTAAATTTTTATTTAATTAAATAACTTATTTTTCCTCTCACTTTTTGAATTAAGTTTCTATTTAATAAAAATGTTAACTCACTTTTTCCTCTTGCAATGAGATAATGTTTCCATTATTTCAAAATGCAATATCCCTCTTTGAACTACTTGATTTGTCAAAAAATCATTCAATTTCTTCTTGCTCTTATACTTTCAATATTATCCCATCTTGTCTCATTTTATTTTGGCCCTTGATCAAAATAAAAATCAATTGATTTTATCCATCCATTTTTCATTTGACTCTTAATTAATAGTGTTTTCACTATCATTGTGAGGTATTAGAGTTTATAACTACGTGTTGTTGAGATAATACTTTCTTCAATATTTTTCTGTCATTTACTTTAGGCTGTTGGAATAAGGTAATAAATGAATCATGCACAAAAGAGAAGTTCAACTAGGAGTCTACAACAAATGATCTGATCTATCCACAGTTCCTGTTCGTTAGCATTTGTCACATAGTTAGTTGGAAATAAACTTTAGTTTGTTGTCCATAATCTAGGGATAGCTGTCATCGTATATTCCAAACTTATAGGATGTTGTAAGAGTTTGTATCTATATAACTGTAATTGTTGTTGATGATTATGAGATATATGAAATCAGTGAGTTCTTCTGAGTTTGTTATTTTCTCTATTTTCTATTGTGGTTTCTTTGTTGTTCATTAATTTTAATATGGTATCAACGCCAATGGTAAGTCTTGGTGATGTGAGCATGTAAGTTTGGTATTGTCGTTACAGTGAAGTTTGTTGTTGCTATTGAGTTGTAAGAGTGGATAAAATGTCAGCCATTGATGGAGAATCACCAGAAGATGATGATGACTTCATTGAGGATGAAGTAGTTGTTTTATTTTGAAGAGGTCGTCACTTTGAAGATAGTGAAGTATGCAGTAGAGAATAGATAGATGCTCAATAGTCTGAGGTGCTTGTGGATCAAGAACCATACCTCATTGGGGTTATGATACATGCATGTGAGGATTGGTGTCTAATAGTTTAGAGGGGGATCCAAAAATTTGGAAGTTCAATATCATACCTTTACGAGGGTGATGAGACATTTCATGTGAAAATGGTGTCCAATGATGTTAGGAAATTGGATGATAGCTAGAAGACTATAATTGGGAGCATCTTGAAGAATTCTTATTGATCTATGAACTATTTTCAAAAGACAACTTCTGCATAATGTAATGTCTTTAGTTTTATGTTGTTAGATATATTAGGAGTTCGGTAAAAATCCATTGTTCCTTAAGGAGGAGTGCTGGAATAAGGTAATAAATGAATCATGCATAGAAGAGAAGTTCAACTAGGAGTCTACAATGAACGATTTGATCTGTCCACAATTCTTGTTCATTAGCATTTGTCACATAGTTAGTTGGAAATAAACTCTAGTTTGATGTCCATAATCTGGGGATAGTTGTCATTGTATATTCTAGACTTATAAGATGTTCTTAAGAGTTTTTGAACATCTATATAACTATAATTGTTGTTGATGATTATGAGATATATGAAATCAGTGAGTTCTTCTGAGTTTTTTCTTTTCTCTATTTTCTGTTGTGGTTTCGTTGTTGTTCATTAATTTTAATATAGGCTACATTTGAATATGAGGGAGAGAATCATTTAGTAGAAAAATGGGGAAGAGCTATGGAGATAATTCAATGAATGCATGAAGGATTGAGTAATATTATTTCAATTTGTTTTATGCTTTTATTCTTTCATTGTCCTCGATAGTTTATTAGGGGTTTTGTTTATTGATCTAATATGCTTTAAACTTGAAAACCTAACTTGATGATAGATGGTGAACACGACATGAACATGGGAGATGAATATAATTGGAATATGGGCTCAGATGAATACTATTGATTTCTAATAGTTTTTGAATGTTGTGTAGGATGATATTTGTTTGCACGTACTGTGACTAAAAGGAATTGGGCAATTTTGAATCTCTCTGACAGTTGGTGAATCTTTTATGGAATTGGGTGGTTTTGAATCTTAATTTGTGAACTTGAAAGAAGGTGTCCTTGAATCCCCTTTCATGGCTAGAGCAGTTGGATTTCCTTTTGGAAATACCTCAAAGATGTCACTTTTTTCTCCTCTACTGCGTCTATTTTCCTCAACATGCTAGTTGCTTTCCTTTTCTTTAAAGATGAAAAATCTACTTTTCCGCAACTTGCCTCCTATTTTTTTCCCTATATCTGAGAGGATTAACTTCTTGTAATGAATATAAATGCATGATCTAGGGCTTAAATTTGATGGTCATATGACTGTATTTAGAGATTTTTGTCGTAAAATACAATCAAAATTTTAAGAAGATTGTATCAGATGAAAGGATAGATTTTGGATAGACTGTCAAAATCTACATAGAAATATAATGATATATATATTTGATTTATATATAATTTTACTTACACTAAGGTATATCATAATGTTTTAAGGGAACCTTTGAATAGATAACCGTCATTAAAATATTTATTGACAGGCAAGGTTGACCGTCAAATTTAAGCTCTCAGATTCGAAAACAAGCTGTGGCATTTAGCTTTTCACATCAAATTTACATTTTTTATTGGGGTTTCTAAACCCATTCAACAATCCATTTTGAGCATATTCCCCTATTTCCATGCTCAATGAGATGACATCTCTTTTAAGGAATTGTGTCAAAATGTTCATGCGTGCAGTCTATGCCTCTACCTGTTGCATGTTGATCTAAACCGAGGTTATTATATCTCTTCTCTAACTTCTCCCGGTTTACCATGTACATGCCTTCTTTTGAGGGAGTCATCGACTAAATAAGGAGAACTCTCATGCAAAAAGACTCCCTATTGATGTGTGAAAATTCCATGGATTAATTTGATTAATTTAGATAAATCAACCTTGTTAGTTTAATTTAGATTAAGTTATATAGGATAATTAACTTTTCTGGTTTGACTTAGATTAAATTTTAAATTAAATTAGATAAGTTAATTATTGGCTAAGTGCTTAATTTTTTTAGATTAGTTTAGATTAATTTTTCTAATTTTTATTAGCTAGACTAAATGTTAGTTTTCTTTTTAGTTTTTTTTTTTTAAATTTCAGAGCTGATTTTTGTTGACTGGACTTTTGTGTAGGTTCAAATGTCCAAGACTTGAAAACAATAAAAATAAACTCTCATTTTTCAAAGACCAATGACTCAAACTACTATAATAGTGTGTTGTAGGTTTGATTGTCAGAGAATCTATCTTGAAACATTGTGTCTTCTATTTTGTAGATTAGATCCTATTTAGATTAGTTGGTCTAAAAAGAACACAAGTGTTTACTTCACATCATAAGCAAGGTTAAAATTAACGAGTGTTTGTCATGTCTTTGGGTTTGCATTTCACCATTGGGTGCATATTCTCTTCTCTTGCGTCGCTTGGCGATCTTGAGAATCAAAAGAGTTCCTTTGGCACTTGAACAATCACCCATATATTTTAATTTTGATTTAAAATGAACCTCCCCATGCAAGTGTGAGAAAAAGGTGTTGTGTATGCTCTCTCCTTGTCCTTCGTATGATTGAGGAGATCAAAATCAATGTATGTGTCTCACTTTTGTTTACCTTTAGAGGGGCTTTCCTTGTAAGAGGGAATGACTCCAACCAGTTTTTCACTCAGGCCAGTATATAAAAGGATAAGACTAAACCGTTAAGTCCTCATGGTATGTAGGCCTTATCCATACAGTGTCATTCAGAATAGGGTACTATTGTAAAAAGTATAAGCACCCATAGTAAGGTGATTAAAGTCTTAAGTGGCTTGCTGGACACTCACAAGGTACCATGTCCTCGAGTATTGACTTAGAACCTTTGTTTTAGTGGCCAAAATCCTTTTTACTTGCTAGCGCAAGAACGGTCATTCTAAAACCACCCTACGTCTTCACTATTCATGTGTAGAGATACAAATTCTTCTCTTGGGAATGAGACTTGGTGTGCCTGAGAAGTGTGTGTTATGTAAGGGGGATCCAGTGCCACCAAGTCTCTAATTGTTCACCTTGTTTAAGTGGTTGGAGAAATCCAAGTGGGGATCTAGCAGGTAGTATCTCTTCTTATCCTAGGTTGTGCAAATTTTTTTCAAAGTCTTTATCATTTCACATCAAGATCAAACTCGAGACATTGTGTTTTATGTGTGTATATTCAAAGAAAACAAGAAAACAAACACCACACTTGAATCTAAAACATTTGAACCTAAAAAAAAATAGGCCTACATATCCAAAACAAGATTGGCATTTAAATATGTTTAGAACAAGGAATTTCTTACATCATCTCTACCATTATCCATTCATCTATCACCTCATCCTTATAGGTCAAAACTGTAGGTCATCCCTTTTAGCTTGCATAAACCTCTTGCATAAACCTCTTGATTAGGAAGACCATCAAAATTAGACTAGACCATAGCTTCAAATCTATATTTCATACAACAATCATCCTATTCCTTCATCATTTAGGTTGGTTCCTCAACTCATCAATCTAGTTTGAGACCACCTTGTCAACACATCTTATTAGTCTTTATCTTACCCAAGATCATTGATAATCAGATTAGTTGCTATACATATCTTAGTTTGATTAGCAACTATATCTTAGGTTTTCTAGATGTTTTAGTCTTCATGCTAGGTCATACTATTCCATCCCTTCATTCCACACTTTGCATACTTTAGTCACAGACTATGATCATCTTGACTCTTACTCTAGGTATCATTATTGGGCATCCATATATATTCAAAATTTTAAAAAAATATCATTTAGGTTGCATACATTAGGCCTAAATCATACCCTTGCATTGTCATTACCTTAGGCTTCATAGTTCATCACATCATCCACCTTCCCTCTGCAAGTCCTTTTATGGTAGAAACAAGGTCACAAAGGAAAAGGAAAGAAATGGATCTCTACAAAAATGAATTATTTGAGTTAGAGGACATTTATAACCACAAAAGCAAATTAAACTTTGCTACATCTTCTAGTGAACCACCCAAGACATCTGGAAATCCTTTTGAAAAATTCCTCACAAGAGACCAAAATGGATAAGTAGTTATAGGGGAAATCAAAGCAACTGCCCAAGACCCAGACGCTGCATCACTTGTAGATGAGATAGTGCTATTGGACCCAAAACCTTAGGTTCTTGGCCAAAATTTTGCATAGTGGTTCCAGACTACCTCATGGCTTCAATGCGAACACACTGCAAGAAGCACCCACCCCAAACCAACAAAACCAAGGACTTAACATATCTAAATCTAGTGGTTCCAAGACCCCACAAATAAATGTTTCTATACCGCAAGGTGATCCAACTCAAACTTCCACCTCGATTCCTACACCCTTATTTGGAATGCAACCAATGGAACAATCAGGGACACAATCTACAATGCAACCAATGACACAGTCCATGTCACAACCTCTTGGTTTTACACCTAATCCATTTAATACCATGAACATATCTTCAAATCCATTTGGAGCATCGAGTGCCATGAACACTACATAGTCAAATCCATTTGGAACATCTATGGATTTGAACATCACGTTATCAAATATTTTTGGCACAAATAAAAGAAATAGAGTTCATGCTCATGGAACTAACACAAACACCAATATGCCACAAGGTCCTAGCATAAAGGTTCCCCAACAAGTAAATACACAAGGTTCCCTCCAAGTCAATAGCCGATATACACAAGGTCCAAACACTTCTAATCCTCTCCAAATGCAATCCAACACCAACACCTCATACATCACGCCAAAAATCCAAATTCCAATTCCCCACTCAAACATTCACACTACAAATCCAGTATCCAAACACAACTCAAACATTCATACCTCATGTCAACACCAAAATACCATCCCACACAAACATTAGATAAAAAAAAAGAGTTTAAGACCTTACCAAAATGCAGTTGTAAATGTTATGGACACAACACTCACACCATATAATGTCCTAGCCAATCAAATGTTGGCCTTGCAAAATAAATTAGAAACGATGAAACTGTCAAACAAGAAGACTTATTTTGTTCAAGAGTTATGTGCTTACCCATTTGATAGGAAATTATACATGCATCCTCTTCCTCCAAATTATGTCATGCCAAATTTACCTAAATATAAAGGAAGAGGAAACCCCATCAAGCATGTTATAGAATTTCATATGGCCTTGATTGACATTTCTTCAGAACAAACATACAAGTAATGAGACTATTTCTTAGGAGTCACATAGGACATGCTTTAGAATGGTTCTCCCATCTACTGGTAGGCATACGATCATGGGATGAACTTGTTGAAAAATTTATCACCCACTTTACCTTCAATATCAAAAATAACATCACTATTGCTACCGTATGTCAAACTAAACAAGAAGAGGGTGAAGCTTTCATAACATTCTTCCAAAGATGGAGAAGTTTAGCTAGTAATTGTCTTGTTGAAATTCCTAAAAAACATAAAATTATCATGTTTCTGAAAAACCTGAACACAAACTTAAGATATGCATTGTAAACCCATCGTTGTTCCACATTCGCCGACCTTGTTGAAAAATGGGCCATTCTTGAGAAAACCCTTATTGCTAAAGGGGAAATGAAAACTTATACCAAAACACAAAATTCCTAAGGGACATCAAATGATAAAAATATTTTTTTGTCCCGTAACAAGAATGTAACAAATGATGGAGTTATAGACACCAAAGCTATGAATAAAACAAGTCCCACATCACCTAACATGACCAATAACACACCATATTTCCCCAACCAATTAGCTAACGTGATACAAAATAATCAAGAATAGGGACCCCCAAGACAACCAAGAAAATACCCATGGAGACAATACAATCCTTTATTAGAACCAATTGAATCTATCATGAAGAAGCTAGTACAATCAAATGTTATACAGCTCCAAGAGCCCAAACCATATGACCCAAGACAATTCAAACCCTCTTCGTGGGATGACAATGCCTTTCGTGACTACCATTGCATTAAAGGGCATAATATATCATCATCTCATCAGTTGAATAACATGATTCAAGAGCTAATTAAAAATAGTACCACAGAGGTCGAGGGACAACAAAAAACTTCCAATAAAGACCATATGATTTTCAAGAATCCATTGCAAGAACATGGTTCTAGAAAACCCTCTAGTTCGGGTCAACTAGAAAGACAACCATGAAAATTATACAAATACCTCTTTTGACTACAAAATTATAAACCACCTTTGAGTTGTTGATGATCATGTTAACACAATCACCATTAAGAAGCATCTTGAATGTTCCATTACTACCCGCAGGGTTAAGGTTACCATATTTGGTCCTCCTCCAAAGTAGCCATAATCTAAATCCCAATGCAACCTTGTTGACTAATTGAGCAAGACACTCACACATATTTCCATCCTTGAGATTTTTCACGTATCACCTAAACACAAAGCTATCCTCGATAAGGCTCTGAAAGAAACCTCTATCCCTACCAACCTACACATCAACTGATTTGAAGCCATGGTTGGATATTTGGCCAAATCCCATCTTGTCTCTTTTTCTTACAAAGATTACTCTACACCCAAGTCAAACCATAATGACCCATTACACCTCGAGGCCTTTATCAACAAACACAAGGTCAGACGAGTCCTAGTAGATGGCAGAGCTGGATTGAACATTTTCACTTTAAAACTCATGAAGCCATTGGGCCTCTTTGAAGCATGTGTGGATACAACTAATAGCATTTTCATCAAATCCTATGATGAAAAAGAACGTTATTTTGAGGGCATTATCACACTTCCTATAAACATTGGACCTGCGGTACTAGATACCACATTCCAAGTCCTGAATTTTGAACTACCATACAATCTACTCCTCGGTTGACCATGGATCCATGCCATGAAATTTGTTCCATCCACATACCATCACTATTTGAAGTTTCCTTACAATGGCATTGAAATTATAATAATTGGTGACCATGACCCTTTCAATATTGCACTAATTTGAGGGGGGTCCCAGAACACTAAGTGTGTATAAACCATGAAGCTACAATTTCCACTGTGACTAAATCCTCCATGTCTTCCATTCCATCTATCAATCCCAAGATTTAGATCTAGGATAAATTTTGTGGGGAGTATCATATGAACACTTCCTACTGCATCACTAAGTTACCAAAGTATCTAAAGTTCTATGGTAAACCTGTAGATATAAGATGGAACCTAAAGTTGTCATTAAAATTCCTCCCACGACCACCTTCACAAACTGGGGGGAGCTAAAAAAAAGGGACATTGATGATATTTCAAATTGGATTTACAAAGATGAGGAAGATTTGAAGCCACTATCAACAGAATAATATGTTAAAGGATTTGAGCTCATGAAACAAAAGGGTTATGATGGAATCAATGGACTTGGCATACATAAAAAATGAAATGAGAGAACCCTTGATGCCTCTTAAGTGGTCAGAGAACTTGGGACTAGGGTTTGTATCAATTAATATTGGCACTTGAAGTACTAAGGTTCTTTTACATAAGTATGTGAGTGCTTCAAAAGATGTTGAAACATCTAAAAATCCAACCAACATCTATTATAGCGACACTAAATCTAATTTGACTATGAGTGGGATTCTTGTACCACCAGTGACTATGAGCTTGACTATGTCTTTCATGAGTTTGATACATCCCATCCATCCTTTACCAACCTCATGGATATTAATATTCACATTGATTCCTTTTGGATAGAAGGAGAATGGATAGAATCCTTTTGGGACCTCGATATTACCTCCTTCTTTAGCCTATCTTCTACTTTCCCATCCTTCAGTAACACCGATTATGGAATTTACCTCATTTACCCACAATTGGTCGGTTGGGACCAACAAGATCCACCCACCTTGGAAATATTTGAAAATGATGAAGCCATCACTGAGTTCATGGGACTACAAGAAGGCATACCACAAGGGGACCATAAGGCTAGTGTCACAATAGATCTTGATGCTATGAATATTTCAATGAGACTATCCCACCCTCTAGTCATAAAAATGAAACAAATAAAATAAAAAATGAATGGTCTTTAGGTGAAAACTACAAGGCACCTTCTGACTAGGAAAAAGTAAAAATAAAGGATGTATCCAAGGGCGTAAACCTCTATGAGGCACCCAAGGATGGAGGGTTGGATTTTCTCCTTGTTAATCAAGAGAGATACCCAATGCTGATTGAAGAAGCAATGGAATTCAATATAGGTACAACAGAGAATCCTAAGATTGTTCTCTTTTCAGCATCCCTGATAGAAGAAGAATAACCAAAATTTCAAGACTTTTTCAGATAATGTCGAGTCAATTTTGCATGGTCTTATCCTGATATTCCTGGGTTGGATCCCACATTGGAGCTGTATCATTTATTGTTACTTCCAAATGCAAAGATTGCCAAACAAAAGATTAGAAAAATACATCCTCAAATAGCTCTATTGGTCAAATATGAACTCAGGAAATTATTGGATGTTGGTTTCATAATACATATATTGACTATGCAGATTGGATATCAAACCTTGTACCAGTGAACAAATAGAATGGAAAAATCCATATTTGCACAATTTTTTGTGACTTGAACAAAGCATGTATGAAGGATGACTTCCTACTTCCTATTATATATATCATAGTAGATCTAATAACAGGCTATGAGATGTTGTCCCTCATGGATCACTTCTTGAGGTATAATCAGATCTATATTGCTCCTGAAGATTAGCATAAGATGGCATTCACTTTCCCATGGGGTACATACTACTGGAATATCATGCCCTTCAGAATTAAAAATGTAAGAACAACCTATCAAAGAGCTATGACCACCATATTTCATGATCTCATGCAAATATTGATGGAAGACGATGTTGATGACCTTTTAACGAAATCCTTGACACATGGCGATCATTTGAGATTCTTGGAAAAAAAATTCAAAAGGCTTGAACAATATAAAATCCATCTAAATCCAAAGAAATGTGTCATTGGCGCGACATCGAGAAATTTCTTAGGATACATAGTTTCTTGTAGATGCATTGAAGTGGAATCAGAAAAAGTAAAAGCTATATTAGATATGCCTCCCCCAATAGGAATCAATCAACTCAGGATATTGCAAGGCTGACTTTAATCTATCATACATTTCATTGCACAACTTGTAGATAAATCTCAGCCTTTTCAGTATTTGTTACATTAGGGAGTTCCTTTTATATGGATAGACAAGTGTGAGGTAGCCTTTCAACAGATTAAAGAGTACCTCTTGACACCCCCTGTTTTGATTCCACCAATAGACGATAGACCCCTAATCCCTTACATATCAACTACCACTTCTGCACTGGGGGAATCACTTGCACAAAATGATCATGATGAGAAAGAACGATCTATCTATTACATTAGCCGCACACTGGTTGGGTATGAACTCAACTATAGTCCTATTGAACATGCTTGTCTTGCCATGGTTTTTGCTACTTAGAAACTAAGACATTACATGCTAAATCATCAGACGAGACTAGTGGATAAGATAGATCCTCTCAAATACCTACTCAGTAAGGCAACATTGATAGGATGGTTGGTTAAGTGGATAATGATACTCAGTGACTATGACATACAATATGTGGAACAAAAATAAATAAAAGGATAGGTTATCACAGACAACTTGTTGAAACACCCACAATAGTTGATCACCCTTTGATTTCTGATTTCCCAGATGAGTCAATATTTTCATTAGACACTGGCACAACATGAAAGTTATACTTTGATGGATTATACACTAGTCATAGATCAAGTGTGGGAATACTATTTGTCACCCCTCAAGGTGATACTATTCCCAAATCATTCAGAATAGCCTTCTCATGCACAAAAAACATTGCAGAATATGAGGCCTTACTAATAGGATTGGGCATGGCTATAAAATGTAAAATAAGCAGTCTACAAGTCTTTGGTGATTCTCAATTGGTCATCTGACAGGTCAAAAATTACTATGAAACCAAGGACGAGAAATTGACCCCATATAAATGAATGGTTGACAGTTTTGAATTGTATTTTACAGACATTAATTTTTTCCAGACCCCGCAAATTCAAAACAAAGTAGCTGACACCATGACCGCCATTGGATCTCTCTTGGACATTCCCAACAATATGTCATAGTATGAGTTCTTAGTGGAACAACTATTGGTCCCTACCTTCGATGTCCCTGAATTTTAAATGGTGTGTGAACTTGTTGGTCCCGTTTCCCCATGGTATCAAAATATTTATGACTATCTGCATTCCCAGACATTACCATTTGACCTATCCAACAACCAACACAAGTCCTTCCTTCGTAAAGCCACTCACTACGCCATCATCGGTGATACCTTATATAGACATGGCTTGGACAATACCTTACTAAGATGTCTAGACATTAACGAAGCACAAACTACCTTATGCGAAGTACACAAAGGTATATGTGAAGCCCATTCTAGTGGTCCAACTCTAGCTAAAAAGATCATGCTACTGGGATACTACTGGCCTACAATGGAGTAAGATGCCTATCACTTTGTGAAGAAATGTTGACAATGCCAAATACATAGTAACCTCATCCATGTGCCTACACAAGAGCTACAACTGATCACTTCACCATGGCCCTTCACTTAATGGGGACTCGACCTCGTAGGAAAATCCCATCCCACTTCTTCTAATGGCCACAAATTCATTATCACTATAACTGAATATTTCATAAAATGGATTGAAGCCATTCCCCTGACATACCTAACCAGTAAGAAAATCTCCAAGTTTATCCTCAATTACATCATATACTAGTATGGTGTCCCACAATACATCATCAATCACAATGGTTGTCCCTTCAAAAATCAAGATTTTTGTGAGTTATGTGAGAAATTCCACATCCAGCACTGCTTTTCCATACCATATTACTTGCAAGGTAACAACCAAGCTGAAGCATCCAATAACACCATAATCAAAATTCTTAAAAAGACTGTCAATGAATCTAGTCATGAATGGCATATTCAACTTAATCCCACCCTATGGGAATATGACACAAGAATTCACACACCCACCAGTGCCACTCCATTCTCCCTAGTCTTTGGTTCGGAGGCTATCCTTCCTATAGAGGTCAAAGTCACCTCCCTATAGGTATCCATGAAAGGGCTAATTGATGATGAGGAGTATCCTATATCCCGAATGCATGGATTAGAGTTGCTTGATGAATGTAGAAAGAAGGCCTTGACTCATCTATAGGCATACCAAAACTATCTTCATTGCAGTTACAACAACAGGTTTTCGGTTAGACGTTTCGACATTGGTGACTTAGTGTTGATGCATAATCCCAAAAAATCAGGCAGACATGAGAAACTTGACAAATTTTATCCCAACTGGCTAGGTCCATATGTCATAATAGCATCCTTTGGTTCAAGCACCAATAATCTATCCATGCCTGAAGGAGAACCTTTATCTGAGCCTATCAATAACTTGCACTTGTGTAAGTTATATACCTAGCTTCAAAGAGCCAGGCTAAAACTGAAAAATACAAAAAAAATGAGAAAAGGGGCTTGAAAAAAATAATAAAAAATTAAAAAAATTAAAAAAAAAACATTACCTTGATGAAAACTTGGCAAACAGGCATCTTGGTGACAATAAAAAAAATGAAAGACTCAAGAAAAAAATAGTAAAAATAAAACAATTCATCCAATAGTGAAAACCACGTCATTGGCGCTTTGGATAAGTACCATGTTAAAAACCTGGCAAACAAGCGCCATGTGTAGTTTTTCTTTGCTTCATCATCTACTATTACTCTATATAATCTTCCACCCTAATCTAGAATAATTCCTTTACCTTCCATCATCTCCCATTTGATATCCATCATCAGGCCTTGGCATCTTTATCATTACTTCCAAGCAGTTGATGTCTTTTTCCCTTTTCTCCTTCATCATCTGTCCATAATAAATGCCTGTCCCATCCCATCCCTATTGGTTAGTCTTAATCCTGACTATGGAAATCTCCTAACACCTACCTTAATTGGATTCTATACTTGTCATTGGAGGTCAAAACCACAAAAAAATCATAAAACTTCAAAATCCAAAAAAAAAAATCAAATATTCACAAAAAGACAAAAAAAAATCATAAAACTTCAAAAATCCAAAAAAACTAAAAACATATGTCAAAACACAAAAAAATTAGATAACTTTCAAAACATCCCAAAAACAAATTCAAAGTCAGTCATGTCAATCTTTATTATTGTCAAACTACGTTGCCTTTATGACTAGATGTAGGCAAGGCCATCTGTCGATGTGCCCCTGAGGCATTAGGTCAGTCCTTTAGGTTTTGTCAAATAAAATCATGATTCAGTCCTTTTCCATTGAAACAAATTCAAGGGTCATCTTGAACTATGAAGTCTCTACACATTGCTACATAGGCAAGGCCATCTATTGATGAGCCCCCAAGGCCCCCTAGGTCAGTTTTTTAGGGTTTTTTTGGTCACTCAAAATAAATTGGACACTACCAACTCAGACGTGACATCATCATAAAAACTTCAAACACAAATCTTGAATCAACAAGAAAAGCTATCCAAAAAGTCTTCCAGTCAATCATTTGTCCAATCAATCAAACTAGTCAAATCGATCAAAACTAAAGGTCTTATACAAGATGTGTCCGTCTCTATAAAACTTTGTCATTTTCCTTATACAAGTAGTTACATGATCGAAACCAGACTTGACATCTTATACGACATGTTTCTTCTCCTAAAACTAGGCCTTGTCAAAACAATCAACTCATCACTCACTTTGTCCCTTAACGGACTAGCAAACACTTATTGGAAAATAATTTAAATAGTTGTTGACCTTGTTGATCTATATTTTCTTATCTTTTGGATTTACTTCAGTCATGTTACTAGCCACCTCAAGGATGTCCTAGGAAGGATTTAGAGGAGAAATGATGTCTAATGACTCATCTTTTATTTGATTGTTGTTTGTGCTTTGTCTTGAAAAAAAGATTGGGGAAAATTTTCCCTTAGTATGAGTTAGGACATTTCTTGTTTGTGACTATCTATTTTACAGATGGACGACCTTGCACACCCTGGCCTATGTCATACCACGGTGTTTTTTGTCCATTTTTCATATTTTACCGCCCAATTATCATTAAATGCAAAGCCTTACATAGCAAAATATATATCTACAAATTATCTCAAATAGTACTATCTCAACATCCATGTCTTCTTTGCTAACATCCATATTTTTCGTGCTAACATTCATCTTTTCCACTAACATTTCTTCTATTTGGCATCTTCATCATCGTTATCTATTTTCCTCTATCCTTTTGTCCTTCATCTTCTAGTCCTCTCATCCATTTCGAGAGCACACTCGTGTTTTTTGAACCTTCATGTCCTCTCGAGAGGGCATACCACTACCTCCTCGTCATCCTTCCTTATCCTACTTTCACTGCGGAAATTTTTTGATTAATTTTCTTTGACACAACACGATAAAATGCAATGTATCAAAGAGGGGAAAATGTAGACACTCTAAAAATTATCATTAGGCCTGTGAATTAATTAAATCCCCTTTTTCATCTTTGATAATTAAATAATTAACATAATTAAATTTAATTATTATATAACGTCGCAAAGTCTTCTATTAATTAAATAATCTAAATTATTTAATTAATTCATTTTTTCCTTCAATGTCTTCTTTTGATTAATTAAATAAATTGTTATTTATTTAATTACGTCATTAATATCTTTGACCTCCATAATTAAATAAATTTATATTTATTTAATCATTTATCATTTTCAACTATAATTAAATAATTATGAAAATTATTTATTTGTTTACTTTTGGCATCTTCTGTCATGAATTAATTAATTTTTTATTTAATTAAATAACTTATAATTTTTCTTCTCACCTTTTGAATTAAATTTCTATTTAATCAAAAAGTTAACTCACTTTTTCCTCTTGCAATGAGATAATGTTTCCATTATTTCAAAATGCAATTTCCCTCTTCGAACTTCTTGATTTTGTTGAAAAATCATTCAATTTCCTCTTGCTCTTCTACTTCCAATCTTATCCCATCTTGTCTCATTTAATTTTGGCCCTTGATTGAAATAAAAATCAATTGATCTCATCCATCCATTTTTCATCTGACTCTCTATATATAGTGTTGTCATTATCATTTTGAGGTATCTAGAGTTTACAACTACGTGTTGTTGAGATAATACTTTCTTTGATATTTTGCTATCATTTAATTTAGGCTACATTTGAATATGAGGGCAAGCATCATTTAGTAGAAAAATGGAGAAGATCTATGGAGATAATTCAATGAATGCATGAAGGGTTGAGTTATATTATTTCATTTTATTTTATGCTTTTATGCTTTCATTGTCCTTGATAGTTTATTAAGGTTTTTTGTTTACTGATCTAATATTCTTTAAACTTGAAAATATAACCCTGATGACAAGGGCGTATGAGTCCTTCTCTAGGGTTTTTAGGATAGAATCTAGAATTCTTCTATCAGCTATTAGGATCTATTGAATGGTAATAAAAAACTATCATGGGACTAATATGCTAGGTTGGGTAATTTATTCCACCTATAGATTTTTCTAAGTATCTTTCTGAGTCCTCTGAACCTAGATCACACATTGTTGAATGTTGTTGAAAGACTATATCAAGGACTCAATCACTAGGTTGGGTGAATGAATCCAGTTCACCTAAATTTTCAAAACACACATCACAAGAGAGAGAAAAATTTTGTTTTGTTTGAGGATGGGGGTTTTCCTTGGCCAAATCCCACTTTGGTAATTAAACCTTGAAGACCTAGCAAAAGAATTAGGAATGTCTTCGAACAATGAAGAGCATTTGCAACATGGTAGAACTATTCCAGAAGTCAATGAACCTATTAATGAGCAATGTGAGTATGTGTTCGAGGCTAAGGCTGAATAAGATAACATTATGATTGATAACACCCCTCTAGATATGGAGAATTTTGTTAATGAAGAGTAGAAAGAAAAGAAATAGGACATCTTGGAGAAGAATGAGGCTCAAAATGAGTAGAACTTTCCCCCTATAGATACAAAGATTGATGATGATCAAAGATGGATAAAGTATAGAATGAATAGAGTGTGCCTCCTTTGAACAGTGAGAAATATATAGAAGGAGAAAAGAATACAAAAAAATACTTTAAAAGAAAAGAGAACGAAAAGTGTGAGAAGAAGGAAGAAGAAAGTACTCAAATAGTTTGTGAATCCTCCGAAGCTATTGGAGATTCATTAAAAATTCTATTGGATATGCAACTACAATTCCAACTGGTGGTATCTACATAGTTATTATAGATTCCCATGTAGTAAGGACAACTAGATACGAAAGAAATGTCTACCCTACATAAATTACAACTTGTTGATGCCTTTCATGCCTATGCAAGGAAGGACATATTCTAGACACACCAAAAGAGTGCATAAATGATTGATGAAGTAGTAAAGTGTTATAGGATAGTTTCCCTAGAGAAAATGTTGATAATTCTCTATTTGGTGTGGAAAAATTAAGGCTATTACTTTATTCCTTTAAGGAATATTCTACCGTCTTGGAAGAAATTTTGAAAAAATAAATGGAATAGAAGGTCAATGATAAGAGATTGACTAAAATATTAGATAAATGTGATGATGCACATGGTAAGTTGCAAGGAAAATTAAAGGATGTTTAAAATTATGTGGAAGAAGTTGATGTTCTATTTCAAATCTTTAAAATTGCCTAATTCTAAAAGGATCATAAAGGAACAAATATACTCAATTGAGTCACAAATTTCTTAAGCCTCCAGTGTTGATGATATTTCAAATGATGCAGATGGTGCAACATGGACATCTATTGAAAATATGCATGGATAGTTCTTCTAATTGCAAGAAGATAAAGAGGTAAGTGCATAGATCTATGACACATTTTTGGTGCCAAATTACAAAAAAAAATCCGTAACAAGCCATATTGTGCTCACTAAATGTCATTCATGACTTTTGAAATTTATTTTCCTAAGCTCTTTCATTTTCTTTTTCTTTTCTAGGGACACTATATACATGAAATAAACATTTACATATGGACATTTACTTTCTTATACTTTAAGTTATATTTCATGTATATAGGTAGGATGTTGAGAGTGGTTTCGAATCTCTAGGAGTTATAATGAAAATTATAGTTTTTGGAAGATCTTAAAAATTCAGACTTAGTCAAATTTCAGTAATCAGCATGTCAAATTTTAGTAATCAGGAGGTAAAATTTTAGTAGTCAGCAAATTGTATCACCTTTCTCTCTAACTCTCTCCTATCTCCTCTCTATCTCTCCACTCCCTCCCTCTCTCGTACACCCCTCTATCTCCTCCCTACATCTTCCTCCCTCCCTCCCCTCTCTACTTCTCTCTATCTCTTCTCTATCTCTCTATATCTCCTTCCCTCTCTACTTATCTTTATCTCCCCCCTCTCTCTCTCTTTACCTACCTCTCAATCCATCACTTTATATCTCACCTATGTCTCCCTCCCTACCTCTTTCCCTCTCTACTCTCTATCTATCCTTTTCCTTCCTCTACCTTCATCTCTCTCTCACTCTCTATCCCTCTCTATCCCTCTCTTCCTCCTTTTTCTCTCTAACTCTCTCCTCTCTATCTCATAATTCTCTCTCCCTCACTCTCACTCTCTCCTCTCTATCTCACCACTCTCTCTATCTCTTTCTCTCACACACAAACCTTTATCTCCCTCCCTAACACTCCCTCCCTCCCTCCTTCCCTCTTTACTTATCTCTATCTCTCCTCTCCCTCGATCTCTTGAACTCACTCTCCCTCCCCTTCTTTTTGTCTCTACTCTCAATCTCTATCACTATTGTCCATCCGTCCCTCCCCCCTCTTTCTCTCTCAATTGCTCCTTTTCTCTATCTCACCATTCTCTATCTCTCTAACTCACACACACACACCCATATCTCCCTCTGTACCTCTCCCTCCCTCCCTCCCCTCTCCCCTCTCTATCTCTCCTCTCTCTTTCCCTCTCTCTACCTACATCTCCATTCATCACTCTCTCTCTCTCCATCCCTCTCTATCTCACCTATTTATCCTTCCCTACCTCTTTCCCTCTCTACTCTCTATCTCTCCTCTCCCTTCCTCTACCTACCCCTCTCTCTGTCTCTCCATCCCTCTCTTCTCTCACTCTCTCCTCTCTATCTCACCAATATCTCTATCTCACCATTATCTCTATCCGTACCTCTCAGTCCCTCCTCTCTAAATCACCATTCTCTCTCTCCACCTTTCCCTCCTTCCCTCTCACTCCCTCCTATATAAATCACCATTATCTCTCTATCCCACTTTCCCTCCTTCCCTCTCTCTATCTCACCTATCCCTTTCTATATCTCCCTCCCTCCAACCTCCCTCTCTCTCTTTATCTCTCTTTATCATTATCTCCTTACCTCTCTACTCTCTATCTCATCTCTCTCTCTCCATATCACTCTCCCTCCTTCCCTCTCTCCCTCCTATCCCTCCCTCTCTCCTTCCCTCTCTACCTACCTCTCCCTCAACTACCTACCACTCTCTCTACCTCTCTCTCCCTCCGCCCTCTTTCACTCTTACTCTCTCCTTCCCTCTCTACTATATCTCTCTCCCCTTCCCTCTCTACTTCTTTCTCTCTCCCCCTCCCTCTCTCCCTTCA
The DNA here is from genome assembly GCA_007258455.2 of Sequoia sempervirens. Taxonomy (NCBI): domain Eukaryota; kingdom Viridiplantae; phylum Streptophyta; class Pinopsida; order Cupressales; family Cupressaceae; genus Sequoia; species Sequoia sempervirens. The sequence goes on from VDFB02271358.1 coordinate 759,459,197, forward strand.
TTTTATCTACTCTCTCTCTCTCAGACACATACACACTCAACTCTATATCCTCATTTCCTCTCCCTCCACTCTCTACTTCTCTCTATCTATCATCTCTCTCTACATCTCCTTCCCTCTCTATTTATCTTTATCTCCCCTCTCCCTCTCTTTACTCACCTCTCCCTCCATCACTCTATATCTCAATTGTGTCTCATCCCTACCTCTTTCCCTCTCTATTATCTACCTCTCTTCTCACTCCCTCTACCTCTCTCTCTATCCCTTCCCTCTCTACTCTATCTCTCTCTCTCACACAGACACACACTCACTTCTATCTCCTTCATACCTATCCCTCCCTCCCCTATCTACTTCTCTCTACCTCTCTTCTCTCTATTTCTCCTTCCCTCTCTACTTATGGGTGATAGCACAATACCGGTTTACAATTTTGGCCAAATTAGACACTGAACTGATTTTTTCTAATTGAATCTTCACTTTTAGGCACCTATAGCGGTGAAACCATGAGGAATTTAAAGATGATACAAACTAGTGATTTGTGAAATTTTATCTATATATTCTAAATATTTTTTTTTCAAAATTTTTGGAATCAGATTGCACTTCTTTTTCCATCTCCTTCGAAAAGTAGTATTTTCAGTAAACACCATTTTAAGGAGTGATGCTCATCGTATACAACAATTTTTTTTTTCCATGAATGATAAAATTCTATTTTTTTTGAATTTAGATTTGTAACTACTATATATAGCACGTTCATTTGGTTTCATAGTGTTTTATTGAATACTTATTCCTTAATCAAGTTTTGAAGTCAAACCAATTACAATTCAAACATAGGCAGACTATATACAATATAACTTTTTTGGTTGGATCAAGGACTTCAATATCTAGTGCACTAATAATTTTCAAAAAAAAAAATCATAATCTACTATTTTTCCACACATGCAGAACAAAGACCTTGATTTTCGGTGAAAAACCTACATTCACAAGAAATAAAAAAATAAATATAATAATAAAATTAAATTTATTTAAAATTTTAATTTTTGGGAAGCTTATAATAAGGAATACATACTTACAAAATATAAATTTTAAATGTATTCATTTGATCCCCCAAAAGGTAAATCAAAAGTGCTTTTTATCAGAATATTGATAGGTGTAAAGGAAACTCTATTATAGGTATGGTTTAAAACTAGCGGGGTTCTATCCAAGGGGGTTTGATCTAAGGTGGTTTGATAAAAAACTATTCAATTGGAATCCTTTAAATGGAACTTTTCAAGGCTTAAATAATTATATTTTCTAAAAATATGTGATTTCAGCAAAAATAAAGATCTCCAAGAAATTGTAAACCAGTATTGAGGGATCACCCTTATATTTATCTCCCCTCTCCATTTTTTCACCTACCTCTCCCTTTATCACTCTGTATCTCACCTATGTTTCCCTACCTACCTAGGGTTGAGGGATTAAGGGTTGGCATTTGAGAATTGATGGTTGAGGATTTAATGTATAGGGTAGAGCATAAAGGGTAGAGGATAGAGGGTTTAGGGTAGAGGGTTTAAGGGTTGAGGGTTGAGGTTTTAAGGTTGAGGGTAGAGGGTTGAGGGTATAGGGTTGGGGGATTAGTTTTGAGGGTCCAATGTATAGGGTAGAGGGTATAGGGGTTGAGGGATTAGGGTTTAAGGGTTGAGGGTTGAGGGTAGAGGGTTGAGGGTTTAAGGGTTGATGGATTAAGGGATAAGGGTTGAGGGATTAGGGTAGAGAGTTTCCTTGGGTTTAAGGGTTTAAGTGTTGAGGGTATAGGGTTGAGGGTAGAGTGTATTTGGTAGAGGGTAGAGGGTAGAGGGTCTAATGGTTTAGGGTTTAATGGTTAAGGGTTAAGGGTTTAGTGTTTAAGGGTTGAGGGTTGAAGGTTTTAAGGGTTAAGGGTTAAGGTTTTAGTGTTTAGAGTTGAGTTTTTAAGGATTTATGGGTTGAGTGTATAGGGTTGAGGGATTAGGGTAGAGAGGGAGTTAGGGATGGAGGTAGATATGGAGGGAGAAATGAGATAGAGAGATTTAGAGAAGAGGAGGGAGGGATAGACATATATGAGGGTTGAGGATCCAATGTATAGGGTATAGGATTATGCATAGAGGGGAGAGAGATAGAGGGAGTGAGTGAGAAAGAGAGAGAGAGACACCTAATAGAGGGAGAGGGTAGGAGGAAAGATACTTGAGGAGAGAGATAGGGAGGTAGGAGAGAGAGAGGAGGGAGGGTTAAGTTTAGAGTTTAGGGTTTATGGTTAAGGGTAGAGGGGAGAGAGATAGAGGGAGTGACTAAGACAGAGAGAGACTTGAGAGACAGAGAGGGGGTAGGAGGGAGAGGGTTGAGATAGAGAGAGGGAGGAGTGTGAGGGAGATAGAGGGAGGGAGGGTTAAGGGTAGAAGGTAGAGAGTTTAAGAGTTTAGGGTTAAGGGTAGAGGGTTAAGGGTTTAAGGGTTTAGGGTTTAAGGGTTAAGGGTAGAGGGTAGAGGGTAGAGGGTTTAGGTAGAGGGGAGAGAGATAGATGGAGTGAGTGAGAGAGAGACCTGAGAGAGGTAGGCGGGTAGGATGGAGATACTTGAGAGAGAGAGAGAGGGAGGGAGTGGGAGAGAGATAGAGGGAGGTAGAGTTAAAGGTAGAGGGTAGAGGCTTTAAGGGTTAATGGTTTAGGGTTTATGCTTAAGGGTAGAGTGGAGAGAGATAGAGGGAATTACTGAGAGAGAGAGAGACCTAAGAGAGGGAGAGGGGGTAGGAGGGAGAGGGTTGAGAGAGAGAGAGGGAGGGAGGGTTAAGGGTACAGGATAGAGGTTTTAAGGGTTAAGGGTTTAGGGTTTAGGGTTAAGGGTAGAGGGTTAGGGGTTTAAGGGTTTAGGATTTATGGGTTAAGGGTAGAGGTTTAAGGGGTAAGGGTAGAGGGGAGAGAGATAGAGGGAGTAAGTGAGTGAGAGAGAGAGACCTAAGAGGGGAGGGGTAGGAGGGGGATATTTGAGAGAGAGATATGGGGAGGGAGTGGGAGAGAGATAGAGGGAGGGAGGGTTAAGGGTAGAGGATAGAAGGTTTAAGGGTTTAGTGTTTAAGGGTTAAGGGCTTAGGGTTTAGGCTTAAGGGTAGAGGGGAGAGAGATAAAGGGAGTGATTGAGAGAGAGACACCTAAGAGAGGGAGAGGGGGTAGGAGGGAGAGATTTAAGAGAGAGAGAGGGAGTGGGAGAGATATAGAGGGTAGAGGGTTTACGGGTTTAAGGGTTAATGGATAAGGGTTAAGGATAGAGGGGACATAGATAGGAGTCAGTGAGAGAGAGACCTGAGAGAGGGAGAGGGGGTAGGAGGGAGAGTCTTGAGAGAGAGATGGTGGTAGGAGGGAGAGTATCTATATCTCCCCTCCCTCTTTCCCTCTATCTCTCTCTCTCAATTCTCTCCCTCCTACCCCCTCTCCCTCTTTCAGGTCTCTCTCTCTCTCACTCACTCCTATCTCTATCCCCTCTATCCTTAACCCTTAACCCTCTACCCTTAACCCTTAAACCCTCTACCCTCTACCATGAACCCTCTGCCATCTATCTCTCCACTCCCTCTCTCTTTCTCTCTCAAATATCTCCTCCTACCCCCTCTCCCTCTCTTAGGTCTCTCTCTCCCTCTTAGTCACTCCCTCCATCCCTCTCCCTCTACCCTTAACTCGTGACCCTTAAATGCTAAACCCTTAAACCCTCTACCCTTAACCCTCCCTCCTCTCTCTCTTCTCAAGTCTTACTCCTACCCCTCTCCTCTCTGGGTCTCTCTCTCTCTCTCTCTCTCTCTCTCTCTCTCTCTCTCTCTCTCTCTCTCACTCACCCTCTATCTCTCTCCTCTCTGCTCTTGGCCATCTCCCCTAGCCCTCAAATATAACTCAGCACCCTTGGCCCTAAAACCCCCCTAAGATTAAAGCTCAACCCCTTTCTCTATACCCTTAACCCTCCTTCCCTCTATCTCTATCCCACTCCCTCCTTTTCTCTTTCTCAACCCTCTCCCTCCTACCACTCTCCCTCTCACACAAACTCACCTCTATCTCCTCCTTTCCTCTCCCTCCATCTCGTCCATTCTCTACTTCTCTCTATTTCTCATATCTCTCTACATCTCCTTCCCTCTCTATTTATCTTTATCTCCCCTCTCCCTCGCTTTACCCACCTCTCCTACATAATTCTATATCTCAACTATGTCTCCTCCCTACCTCTTTCCCTCTCTACTAGTTATCTCTCCTCTCCCTCCCTCTCCCTCTCTCTCTCTCACTCACACACACACACACTGACCTCTATCTCCTCCCTACCTATCCCCTCCTCCCCTCTCTACTTCTCTCTCTCTCCTCTCTCTATGTCTCCTTCCATCTCTACATATATATTTATCTCCCCTCTCCCTCTATTTACCTACCTCTCCCTTCATCACTTTGTATCTCACCTGTGTTTTCCTACCTACCTAGGGTTGATGGATTAAGGTTTGAGGGTTGATAATTGAGGGTTGGGGGTTTAATGTATAGGATTGAGGGTTGAGGGTTGAGGGTATAGGGGTTGAGGGATTAGGGTTTAAGGGTTGAGGGTTGAGGGTTGAGGGCTGAGGGTTTAAGGGTTGAGGGATTAAGGGTTGAGGGTTGAGGGATTAGGGTAGAGAGCTTGCTTGGTTTTAAGGGTTTAAGGGTTGAGGGTATAGGGTTAAGGGTAGAGGGTATTGGGTTGAGGGTAGAGGGTTTTGGGTTTAAGGGTTAAGGGTTTTGGGTTTTGGGTTTAGAGTTGAGTATTTAAGGGTTTAAGGGTTTAGGGTATAGGTTTGAGGGATTAGGGTAGTGATGGAGGGAAGGATGTAGGGAGAGATGGAGGGAGAAGTTAGATAGAGAAAAGGAGAGAAGAGGAGGGAGGGACAAAGATATATGAGGGTTGAGGATGCAATGTATAGGGTAGATGGTTGAGAATTGAGGGTATAGGGTTGAGGACATATAGGGTTGATGGTTTAGGGAATTGGGTTGAGGGTATAGGGTTGAGGGTATAGGGTATTGGGTTGAGGGTACAGGGTAGAAGGTTTAAGGGTTTAGGGTTGACGGTTTAGGGTTGAGGGTAGAGGGTTTAGGGTATAGGTTTTCACGGTCCAATGTATAGGGTAGAGGTATAAGGGTTAAGGGTTTAGGGTTTAAGGGTTGAGGGTTGAGGGATTAAGGGTTGAGGGTTGAGAATTGAGGGTTGAGGGTTAATGTATAGGGTAGAGGGTAGAGGGTTTAAGGGTTTAGGGTTTAAGGGTTGAGGGTTGAGAGTTTAAGGTTGAGGGTAGAGGGCTGAGGGTATAGGGTTGATGGATTAGATTTGAGGGTCCAACATATAGGGTAGAGGGTATATGGGTTTAGGGTTTAGGGTTTAGGGTTTCGGGGAGAGGTAAAGAGAGAGGGAGAGAGAAATAGGTATATATGGGTAGGTTAGATAGAGAGACGTAGAGTGAACTTTGGTGGAAGAGAGAGAGGAGGGAGGGATAGGTAAAGATGGATAGTTGAGATAGATACGAGAGAGAGAGAGAGAGAGATATGTAGAGAGAGGGCTATGAGAGATAGAAAAATGGAGAGGGAGAGATGAGAGATAGAAAGAGGGGGGGAGGGAGAGATAGAGAGAGTAGAGAGGGAGGAGAGAGATAGAGAGAGGTGATAGAGAGAAGTAGAGAGGGAAAGAAGGTGGAGATATTGAGAGAGAGGAGGCAAGGAGGGTGATAGGGACAGGGTTATCTTTGGAAACTTTCACCGTTCCATGCTCAGAGTCCTTGTCTTGAGAACTCCTAAGGGATCTTTTTCACCCTGACCTATAAGTCCTATTCCTGATAATAGAACTCCTGGTCTTACTAACCAACCCTGCTATCATTTACAATGCATTCAACCAAGCAATTCTTGGTGCTTTTTCTCACATTCTCCATCTAGCCCTTAATGCTCATAAAGACTAGTTGATCTCCAAATGTTTACAAATCTTGTTGCAGGGGTGTGATATCTCTCCCATGGCTTCAAAACTATCCTACTGTGTTTCTTGTTCCATCTCAGGTCTTCTTTCTTCTATCGCTGCCCCAAAACCTAGGCTAGGGTTTTAGGAGTGCTAGTAGCCCATGAGCCCCAATTAGGTCTCTTAGCCCGAGGTTTTAGGCTATTGCTCCTTCCTACTCAGTGAACACCATAAACTCAAAGAAAGAACCTTGGCTCAATTTTGGAGCTCTTCAATATTTTTGGGGTTTCACACCTTCTCAGGTTGTACACAGGGTTACCCTGATTTTAAAAGATTTAGGGCTTTTTATAGCCTTTCTTGGTCACACAGTGGTTTGTTTCCTCCTTCCAGCCACAAAATGGATTGGTGATGACCCCTGGATCTTGTCTGACCTTGTTTATGGTCTCCCACAATCATTTCACACCTTATTTGTTAAAGAGTTGACACCCCTACTGAATTAAGACTTGTCTCTGATTGTCTTTTCCAAACCGGGCATCACAAGCTCGCCTAGGAAAAGCCTTGTAGCATGCTATCTGAACTTCTACTAACTCCTACCACTAAAATATTTACACTAATGGAGTTTATCCACCTTCCCAATGTCTCCATACTTCTTGGTACGGTGGGAGTGTGGGCTAAATCTCCATTTTCAACACATTTACCAGTCAAAACAGCAACAACAAAACACACAAAAATTTATAAATGAATGAAAACAATGGAAAGAACTATCTAACATGCCAAAATAGTGATTAAAGAGCTTCCTCTACATGCTATCCAACTCACAAATCACCCTATCCAATGCATCTAACTACTGTCATGCCAATAAGAACAGGAAAACAAATTTCTCCACAACAAAATCATTGTTTCTTGATTATTCTCATGAAGACTGCCAACAACAAAAACATCCAACCCTCTTGAAAAGTTGAGAGTTTTCTTTTTACAATGCCAAGAAACTATTATGTTTACTTCCTCGAACCTAAGAATGGCCAAAAGCACATTGTTGGAAAACATAGTGTGTTTCCCAACTTTTGCTATAACTTAGGAAACAACCACACAAAAGGATTCCAATTTATTCAAATTCTATCTAGGAACCAAAAAGTCCTCAACCACAACCTAGATGGTATTAAAGACCTTACCAAAAAAAACAAAAAGATTTAAAACCAAAACCTTCAAAATAAGCTTGCACTTAGGCACTTGGGCAGGTGCTCCTGCACCATTCTCCCCCTCTCTGCACAAAGGTCAAGGAACTTGAGGTGATATCAGTGATAGATCAATGCCTAGCTTCTCAAAATCAGCTTCCTCAACCCAAGTAGCCTCAGACTCATGTTTGTTCCTCCACTTGACAAGGTGCTCCATGTACACTTTGTGTATGGTAGCCTTCTTCACCTTGGACTCCAAGATTTGCTCTGCTTGAGGCTTCTCTTGATTAGGAAGGGGTATATTACTGATATCTTTAAATATTTCATGACTGTTCTGAACCTCATCACTGACTGTTTGCTTATACTTGATTAAATCAACAACGTTAAACACTGGAGATATGCCCAAATCTGATGGTAATTCCACCTTGTAGGCATTCTTGCCATATTTGGCCAACACCTTGCATGGTCTCACTCTTTTCATCTGCATTTTGGTTGACATTCCCTTCTACAACCTTGATTTGTTAAGATGGACCATAACATAATCACCTACTTGAAATTGCACATCCTTCCTTGATAAATCAACTTTATCTTTTAACTTTTGTGTTTCTGTTGTAATTGTCTTCTTAACCTGCTCATGAATCTCCTTCATGGTCTGAGTGAAGTATTCTGCATGTCCAATCCTATTCTCCTAAGATCCAAGGTCTCTGAGCTCACAAATGCCTCTTGGGTGCATCCCATACACCACTTTAAATGGGCTTTTCCCTGTAGTTCTGTTTACACTGTCATTATAAGCATACTCAGCTTGAGAAATTACCATATCCCATGTTTGTCCATACTCCTTGGTTAAACATCTTAAAAGATTACCTAACACCATGTTAACCACCTCTGTTTGACCATCGGTCTGAGGATGGTATGCTGATCCAAATGACAGATTGGTACCCAATCTGCTCCATAAAGTCTTCCAAAAATGGCTCATGAATTTCACATCCCTGTCTGATACAATGCTCAATGGCAATCCGTGGATTCTTACTATCTCCCTGAAGAAAAGATGGGCTATGTAACTTGCATCATGTGTAGTCTTGCAAGGGATAAAGTGACTCATCTTGCTAAATCTGTCCACAACTACATAAATACTGTCAAACCCTGCCTTAGTCTTAGGGAGTCCTACCACAAAATCCATACTAACACACTCCCATGGTCTATTGGGAATGGGTAAATGCTGATACAACCCTGCATTGCTGGATCCCCCTTTGGCTTTCATGCAAACTACACACTGCTCCACATATTTCCTAACATCTCTTGCCAACTTAGGCCAGTAGTAGAACCTTTGTACCAGCTCTAAAGTCTTATTTATTCCAAAATGCCCACTAAGACTATCATTATGTTTCTCTTGAATCAAATTTTCCCTCATTGATCCTCTTGGGACACATAACATATTACCCTTAAATAACAGTCCATTTTGCAATGTATACTCAACATATTGACTATGAAAATGATTTTCAAAATCAGAGCATACCTTGTAGGCTTCTGAAAAGTCTTCATCCTCACCATAGAGGTCTTTGAAACTCTCTAATCCAATGCTCTTCAGCTGTATTTCCTGTACTGTCAACATTGTCCTGCTTAATGCATCTGCCACCTTATTCATTTGTCCCTTCTTGTGCTTGATGGTAAAAGTGAAAGCTTGGATGTATTCCATCCATTTCAAGTGTCTATTCCTTAGCTTCTCTTGGGTGTTAATGTAACTGAGTGCCTGGTTAGCTGTGAAGACCACAAACTCTTTGGGCAATAAATAATGCCTCCACTTCCTAAGGGACTGCACTAAAGCATAAAGTTCCAGATCATAGATGGAGTATTTTTGCTTGGCTTGATTGAACTTTTCACTAAAGAAGGCTACAGGCCTACCTTCTTGACTAAGTACTCCTCCTACTGCCACTCCACTTGCATCACACTCAACTATGAACAACTTATCAAAACTAGGCAATAACAGGATAGGTTGAGTTGCCACTTCTTGTTTCAGCTTTTCAAACCCTTTATTAGCTTCTTGTGTCCATTTAAACTTTGTTTTTAGACCACCCTTAATAGTATCTAGAACTGGTGCACATATACCACCAAAATTCCTGATGAACTTCCTATAAAACTGAGCTAAACCATGAAATCTCCTTACCTCTGTTGTTGTGGTTGGTGTAGGCCAGTTTAGGATGGCTTCCACCTTGCTTGGATCCATCTTTAATGTTCCTTGGGATACCACAAAGCCTAGATACACAAGTTCTTGCTTGAAGAACTCACACTTCTCAAGGTTGATTGCCAACTGTTCTTCTTGCAGCCTTTTGAGAACCATCTATCACTTTCCACTCATACAAGCCATCATTTGTCTTAAAAGTTGTCTTCCATTCATCACCCTCCTTGATTCTGATTTGATGATAACCGCTCTTAAGATCCAACTTGGTGAAGAATTTTGCACCTCCAAGACAATCCATCAAGTCTTCAATTCTAGGAATAGGAAACCTATACCTAATTGTGATTTTATTAATTTCTCTAGAATCAGTGCATAATCTCCACTTACCACCTTTTTTTGTTGCCAAAACCACTGGGACTGCACATGGGCTAATACTCTTTTGAATTAGACCTTGATTCAACAATTCTTCCACTTGTCTTGCCACCTCTTGGTTCTGCTCAGGAGTGAGTTTGTATATTGCTTTGTTAGGCAATGAGGCTCCAGGTATGAAGTCAATTTGATGACTTATTGCTCTCTTTGGTGGTAGAGTTGCTGGTGTTCCATCACTCACTATGCTCTTGTATTTATCAAGTAATCTTTGGACTACTTCTGGTAAGACTGTCCTTTTAGCCTTTTCTTCCTCTTTGGACTGCATAACAACCACATAACCTTCACCTCCTTGATGTAGATTGCTGATAAACTCCTTACCACTACTCAACATGATGTTTGGTACCTTGGACTATCCTTCATCATCCTCAGTTAGTGATTGCAGTTTGAAGGTTCTTCCATCCTTCTTGAATTCAATGGTGTTCTCCTTCCCATGATATATAGCACCTCTATCATATTTCCATGCCCTGCCAATCAGAAGATGGCATGCATCCATGGGTAGTACATCACAAATCAATTAGTTTTTATATCCTCCAATTGAAAATTCCACTGTGACCTGCTCATTCACCAAAACACTCTACCCTTTATTCAACCATGTGACCTTGTAGGGGTTAGTATGAGGTACCTTCTGCAATTTCAGCTTAGTTACTACATCCTCTGAGATTATATTATTTGTAGAACCAGAATCTACAACGACCTTGCATACCTTTCCCAATATCTTGCACCTTACTCTAAACAAAGCTCTCCTTTGCTTGGGTTCGTCTCTGACCGGTTTTCTGATCAGCACTCTATTAAACATCAGATTTTCTCCTACTTCTGATTCTATATGACTGATCTCAGGTGATTTGACACTCATGGTATCCTCTTGTGCATAGGCCACTTTTTTCTCATTGCTAGAAGAGGATGCTTTCTCTGGGAATCTATAAGCAGGGTGACCTAGCTGATTGCAGTGATAACATTTCATGGTGGCAAAGTAAGAGTTACTTCTGCCTACTCCTCTCCCTCTGTTTGAACCTCCTTGAGGTCCTCTTCCTCTATTAAATCCTCCTCTTGAAGATGTTTCACCTCCATGTTCAGTGAGCTTTGATTCACCTTGGTTTCTTTTGTCACTACCTCTTCCTTGACAACCACCACGCTGTCCTCTTTGGTCTCTTTGATCTCTGCCTTTGCCTCTGCCTTTAGAGGACTGATCATGCTTCCTTTTATTCCTCTCTTCAATATTTATAGCCAACTGATAACATTGGTGGACTGTTTTGGGACTTAGTAAGGCCATCTCTTCCTAGATGTTCCACTTCAAACCGTTAAGGTACCTAGCCACTTTCAGGCTCTCATCCTCTATCACATTTGATCTCAAGCAAAGCTTCTGAAACTCTTCAGTATAGGTGTTGACATCTTTATCCTTCAGCCTTAGACTCTGCCTCTTCTTGTGAAGTTGGATCTCATAATCATCTGGATATATGCTTCCTTTACCTTAGCAACCATTTCTTTCCAAGTTGATATGAGCTGCTTGCCTTCTTTCTCCCTCTCAGTCTGAACAAATTTCCACCATGTCAAAGCTGATCCTCTCAATCTTGACTTAGCAACCTTCACCTTCTGAGCTTCAGTGACTCCATCACACTCAAAGTGATTCTCCATGCCTTCTATCCAGTCCATGACTAGGTCAGGTTCCATCTTTGCACTAAAAAGTGGTATACCTTCAAGTGATTTTCAACTCAAAGATTTTAATGCCTTCAAGAAAGGCTCCTCCTTCAAAATAGGGTCAGGTTCAGGGGTCTTATCTTCCTCTACAACCTCTTCTTCTTTTGGAATTCTTCCCTCAAACTGTGCACTCCTCACTGCTGCCTCAAGTTGGGCTATTCTTTCCCTCAACTGCTTATTGTCCTCTTCTTGCTCTTCAACCATCTTAGCTAGTTCTGCATTAGTCACCATGGTGGAAGAATCACTTGTCACAATGTTTGACATGCAAGATTTCTTTCCCAAATCTTTCACTGCTCTGATACCAATCTGATAGGGATAGGGTTGTCTTTGGAAACTTTCACCGTTCCATGCTCAGAGTCCTTGTATTGAGAACTCCTAAGGGATATTTTTCACCCTGACCTATAAGTCCTATTCTTGATAATAGAACTATTGGTCTTACTAACCAACCCTGCTATCATTTACAATGCATTCAACCAAGCAATTCTTGGTGCTTTTTCTCACATTCTCCATCTAGCCCTTAATGCTCATAAAGACTAGTTGATCTCCAAATGTTTACAAATCTTGTTGCATGGGTGTGATATCTCTCCCATGGCTTCAAAACTATCCTAATGTGTTTCTTGTTCCATCTCAGGTCTTCTTTCTTCTATCGCTGCCCCAAAACCTAGGCTAGGGTTTTAGGAGGGCTAGTAGCCCATGAGCCCCAATTAGGTCTCTTAGCCCGAGGTTTTAGGCTATTGCTCCTTCCTGCTCGGTGAACACCATAAACTCAAAGAAAAAACCCTGGCTCAATTTTGGAGCTCTTCAAGATTTTTGGGGTTTCAGACCTTCTCAGGCCATACACAGGGTTACCCTGATTTTAAAAGATTTAGGGCTTTTTATAACCTTTCTTGGTCACATAGTGGTCTGTTTCCTCCTTCTAGCCACCAAATGGATTGGTGATGACCCCTGGATCTTTTCTAACCTTGGTTATGGTCTCCTGCAATCATTTCACACTTTAGTTGTTAAAGAGTTGACACCCCTATTGCATTAAGACTTGTCTCTGATTGTCTTTTCCAAACCAAGCATCACAAGCTCGCCTAGGAAAAGCCTTGTAGCATGCTATCTGAACTTCTATTGGCTCTTACCCCTAAAATATTTACACTAATGGAGTTTATCCACCTTCCCAATGTCTCCATACTTCTTGGTACGGTTGGAGTGCGGGCTAAATCTCCATTTTCAACACATTTACCAGTCAAAACAACAACAACAAAACACACAAAAATTTATAAATGAATGAAAATGATGGAAAGAACTATCTAACATGCCAAAATAGTGATTAAAGAGCTTCCTCTACATGCTATCCAACTCACAAATCACCCTGTCTAAGACATCTAAGTACTATCACGCCAATAAGAACAAGAAAACAGATTTCTCCACAGCAAAATCATTGTTTCTTGATTATTCTCATGAAGACTGCCAACAACAAAAACATCCAACCCTCTGGAAAAGTTGAGATTTTTCTTTATACAATGCCAAGAAACCGTTAGGTTTACTTCCCTGAGCCTAAGAATGGCCAAAAGCACGTTGTTGGAAAACACAGTGTGTTTTCCAACTTTTGCTATAACTTAGGAAACAACCACACAAAAGGATTCCAATTTATTCAACTTCTATCTAGGAACCAAAAAGTCCTCAACCACAACCTAGATGATATTAAAGACCTTACCAAAAACAATAAAAAGATTTAAAACCAAAACCTTCAAAATAAGCTTGCACTTAGGCACTTGGGCAGGTGCTCCTGCACTAGAGGGAGAGAGAAATAGGTATAGAGGGGCAGCTAGGTAGAGAGAAGTAGATATAAAAGGAGAGATAGAGGGAGAGGTAGGGATGGAGAGAGAGGTGAGACAAAAGTAGAGAGAGGTATAGGTAGATAGAGGGAGGAGGAGATAAAGAGAAGTATAGAGGGAAGGAGAGAGGGAGGGAGAGGTAGGGAGGGAGAGAGAGAGGTGAGAGAGATAAGAGAGAGGAGGGAGGGATGGGTATGGAGAGAGAGGTGAGATAGAGAGAAAGAGAGTAGAGAGGGAAGGGGAGAAAGAGAAGTGAGATAGGTGATAGAGATGTGTCATGAAGAGATAAGTAAATAGGTAAGAAGGAAGGTGGAGAGATTGAGAGGGAAGGAGGGGGAGAGAGAAAAAGGGATAGAGGGACAGGTTAGATAGCGAGAAGTAGAGAGAAAAGGTGGGTGAAAGGAAGAGAGAGAGGGAGAGAGAGAGGGGGAGAAAGAGAGGTGAGATAGAGAGAGGTTGAAAGGGAAGGAGAGAGGGGTAGATAGAGAAAATTGGAGAGGGAGGAAGGGAAGGAGAGAGAGGTGAGATATAGAGAAAACTAGAGAGGGGAGAGAGAGAATGGCGAGATAGAGAGGAGAGAGGGAAGGAGAGAGAGAGGGAAGCAAAGAGAGAAAGGGGAGAGAGAGGGAGAGAGGGATAGGTAGGTATAGAGAGAGGTGATATAGAGATTATAGAGAGATATATAGAGATAAAAGGAGAGGGAGAGGAGATAGAGAAATGTAGAGAGGGAAGGAGGGAGGGAGGGAGATAGATATTAAAAAGGGAAGGAGAGAGAGATGGACATGTAGACACGTAGTTCTTGAGCTCAAGGGAGAGTGTCAGATAAAGGGATGGAGATAGTGAGAAAGAGAGGTCTAGAGAATAAGAGATTAAAATGAGTGAGATAGAGAGAGAAAGCTGAAATTTGACCTCCTGATTACTAAAATTTGACCTCTTGATTACTAAAAATTGGCATTGTGATTACTGAAATTTCAATAAGTCTAATTTTTTTTAAAATCTTCCAAAAACTAGAATTTCCATTATAACTCGTACATATCTAAAACCACTCTCAAACATCCTGAAACTATATACATGAAATATAACTTAAAGAATAAGAAATTAAATGTCCATATGTAAATGTCAACTTATACTTTCATGTATATAGTTTCCCTAGTAGAGAAAGAGAAAATCAAAGAGTTTAGAAAAATGCATTCCAAAAGTCATGAATGACATTTGGTGACCACCAAATTTCGCGCTCACCAAATGAAGCAACCCATTTGGTGAGTGCCAAATTTGGCATGCGCCAAATAGGTTGCATTGGGAATTACCAATGCAATGGGTTGGATTTTGCATTGGGCATCTGACCCAAAGGTTTGGACAACCATTTTATGCAAAAGAAAAGATTTTTTGAAAAGGTGCCAAATTTCCTCATTTTTTGTTTGTGTTCCCCGTCTCATTTGCACGTATTTCAATGAAAGTTTATAAAAAACCATGATAGTGTTAACCTCTCTCTTAGCTATGTAAATATATAATTCTTTTTTCATTTTGATTCAGCTAAGGTTTTGATCCATAGCTTCTATTGTAAATGCCTCTGTTTTTTGTCAAAAACCAACATGTGCTAGTTTTAGGATAGATTTTTACTTGTTCATTGAAATGCGAAACAAAATACATTTTTTAAAAATAGATTCCATTCTAGACATAAGGAAAAAAAAAATCAATTTTCGATTAGTTTTCAAAAAAATTAGGGGGGAGCACGCTCAAATTTCAGCTTTTCAGGATGTGTCCACTTTGAAAATTCATAAAATATTATATATTCATTAAAAAAATTATATGAAAGAACGAGGATAAACTAAATGGTGTTAGCTAATTTCTCACCATTCAGGTTTTTGAAATTCTAATTTTTTTTTTATCAAAATGGCGAGAGCCCTCAGTCACTATGCTATTTTTTTGCTAAAAAAAGACTTGTTTTTCCCCCCCGCCTTTTTGAGACCTTAATCTTCATTAATTTCAGAAAGAATTATAACTTAGAAACTAGACTCTGAGCACTTCAACATTTTTTCTTGCTACATCTTGAAATTTTGAGCATGACTATCTTCATTTTCTTGTGCAAATCAGATTTTTCTGATTTTAGAAAAAAAGTGACATCTTAAGAGCCAAAATTGTGTCACAAATCCATGCACTTACCCAAAGAGAAAATATTTACGCAATATAGTCAGCTTAGATACTTGGTAAGTGCAAGGATTACACATCTAACTAGATTTTTAGCTGATGTTGAAAAGGTTTCACAAAAGAATCTATTGTATAGTTCTCTAGATGAAGAATTCCTCCTCATGTAGTTTGAGAGCCAATGAAAATTGCTCTCCTTCACCAATAAGAACTGGGGGATAGGAAAGAAGGATTGGGAGGAACACCTTGCAAAATTGAAGGTGTCTAATCAAGGTTGGTTACACTCCTCAAGTTAAGTTTTACATTTTGGAACCTCTTAAAATGGGAACATTGGATGTGGATTAAGTATTATCGTATGGTTTAGAACATAGAGCGCACCCACTTTTAAGATGATTCACCTCAAGGATAGCCCCAAAGATCTCAATGCAAAAGAGAAAGAGATCTTGCAATGGGATTATCCTAGGGGCTGAATGCAAATTAATAAGGGGTTCACCACCAAGTAAGAACTTAAAAAAGAATAAATGAAATGCAAGATGCAACTCTAAACCCTAGATGGATGTAATGCACTATAAAATAACTTAGAAAAGTGTGTAAAACAAAACAAAAAGTTGCAAAATAGAATGTGTGCACCTAGAAACTTGTAGAGACTTTAACTAAGACTAGAGATCTTGTAAATCTTGAAATTTTGGCCTACTGTGACTCATTCACCAATCTGGGTGAATCAATCCCAGATCAAGGTTTTTGCATAGGAACAAGTTTCTGGTAAATGGGTATCTGAATCTGAAAAAATATCTAAAAAAAAACCTATAGTGGGACTCATTCGCCACTTATGGTGAATGAGTCCAGTTTGGATTTTCTGAAACTTCAAGGTCTGAATCTTCTCTTCTCAGTCTGCTCAATCTACTTCTCCAGGTTTTCAGATACAAAAATCAGATTTTGTGGTTGTGGATGACATTTTAGTGAAGATTATGACCTTGCAAATGAGGAGACAACTCCAACAAGCTTGTAACCTAATCTTTAATGATCCTTCAAGTCTTCAAAGCAACTAGATCTACAATCACACAAAGAGAGAGAGAGAGAGAGAGAGAGAGAAAGTGTTGATTGTTAGAGAATAGGGTTTGCCTTGGTCAAACCCATTTTCGGTAATTAAATCAAATGATGAAAGGGCGGGTGTAAAATGATGGGGGGCCAAATTGTGGCCAATTTTTTTAAAAAAAATTGATAGGCTATAACGCGAGTGCATTATAATGCAAGGGCATTATAATGCGAGAGCATTATAACGTGAGGGCATTATAACGTGAGGGCATTATAACATGATCATGTTATGGATTGGTGTGAAAAAGCCTAAGGCTCGGCCACATCGAGCCTATTACATGCTTGTGTTATAACGCGAGTGTGTTATAGGTGATTAAAACAAAAAAAATCAAATCAAATTCAATTTTACTCTGACTTTTTTTTAGTAGCCCATGGCGAAAATCCCTTCTTCTTGCATGCTCGCATTTTGGAGGAAGCTTTTTTTAAATTTTCGTAATCGATTTGTTCCAAGTTCGTTGCTAGGATGCCGCCACATCGATGGGGAAGTCGAATAAGTAAGGATTCTTTATTTTTATGTGAATTTTTTGTGAATTTGTTAATTTTATGTTGTTTTTGATATTCTTTTGTTTAATTTGTAGGAAATGATGATGATCCTAAAAACCATCCTAAAAATCCTCAACAACCAGAGCAACAACAACATGAAAAAAATTCTCAACAACCACAACAAAAACCTCCACCAATCACTCAACATCCTCCTAGCACTCAGCATAATTTAATAGGGGTAATTGAAAACAATAAAAAACATATTGAGTTAATCACGAGGTTGAATGATCCTTTAGTTTCAACCATGGAAAGAAGAATGCTTGCAAATTCAGTTAAAGAAATGTTAAAAAATTTAGATGCAATCAACAAACAATTAAGTGGTTGGAAAGATAAGAGGCAGGTAGCTAGAAATTTTTACATAGATAAATTATCATATAAAGAAGTAAAAGATGAAAAAAATACAAAATATGATTTTTGCTCATTATTCACTGACCCACACACAAATCAAGATATTGGCCTCAATGCGAAGAGGTTTCCTATCCATTTGCTCCACCACCAATAGATTAGGAATTTTTTTTGGGATAGGTGGTACAAGGTTTTTGATTACCCACCATGCAATTCAATTGTGAAGTACCATAATATTTCCTAAGAAAAATCTACTCTAAGTTCATCCTGAACAAAATCCCAAATTATTTTGATATGAGGGACTTCCAAGGGAGAGGTGGGGGGTCAGCTCAAGATAGACCCAATGCACGACAAGATCTTAGGTGGCAATCAAGATTACCTCTCACGAGGCCAGCACATGAGCACATCATTATCCCTCCCATTATGAAGGAGAGTACCGAGGTAGACACTTTGTAGGTTGTTATCTCTTTGACCCAAAGTGTAATCCAAATTTCCATTCCTATAGTACAATTCCCATCCAGGGGAGTCTTCAAGTGGTAGGCTTCCACCCCATTCATGTCAGGTTTACGGGGTGACTTGTACATATGACCCCACTGACACTTAGAAGGCTGCTACATAGGATACATTTGCAGCTATAGAGATGGCGAAGGAAACTGACAATTTGAATGAGGCTTATGGCATCGATACTCAGGTAAATTTTATCATGATAATTGAATTGAATTTATTAAATTTCATTTTTGAAATGCAAGATTAACTAATTTAGTTTTATGATTGTAATAAAATTTTAGGGTCATAGTGTTGATACTGGATACATCGTCCCTACACCTGCTTATTACTCCATAGCATCTACCGTTGAGGTATGCAACTAGTAAACAATTATAAATTTATTACATGTTAATAGCATTGTTATATGAATGGCATTCTAATATCTGATTTTGCATGTTGAATAGGCTAATATTGAAGGTTTTCTAGGAACACCTCCCAGTGCCAATGGAGTTAGACAAACCTAGCAACAGGTAATAGAATTTATTTAAAGAATTTAACTAATGAATTTTACTTAATAGATTTGTGTAGTTTATATTTATATTGTTGATTACATTGGATTGCACATCTTTCAAACTCAAAGCATTACTTCACATTCCATAACTAATAACTAGATGTTGATAGATGACAAAATCTCAACTACAATATAGTTGTTTAGAGATTCAACATAAGCAGTGATGCAATTACTTCACATAGCATAAGTAATAACTTGGAGCAGTTGTCAATTGCATTTTCTTGTCATGGAATTACATGAGACCACTTGTTATTGAGGCATCTTTTCAAACAATTCACTACCTTGTCTATGATATGGATGCTTCGAAGAAATATATGAAAGAATAATAGTAAGCAATAGCATAGACAAGACAATGAGTTATTTGAAAAAATTCCTCAAAGAAATCTGGTGTCATGGTGATGTCCACCACCATGAGACCCAATTTATTTGAGGTATTTTTTCAAACATCTCATAGATCCTTTTCTATGCTACCACATTTTCCATACATGTCTACAAAAGAATTTTATCAAATAGTTCACTTCCTTGCTGCTATGGCTAAAAGCTTAAAAAAATGTGCTTTCCAACAAACTATGGGTTCTTGGAAAAAATTCTATCAAAGAATAATAGTAAGCAATAACATAGACAAGGTAGTGAGTAGTTTTAAAAAATGCCTCAAAGAAATTTGGTCTCATGGTGATGGAATGCCATTCCATCACCATGAGACCACATTTCTTAAAGGAATTTTTTCAAAAAGCTCATTTCCTTTTCTATGCTACCACATTTTCCATACATGTCTACCAAAGCATTTTATCAAACAGTTCATTTCCTTGCTACTATGGCTAAAAGCCTAAAAAAGGTGCTTTCCAAAAAACTATGGATGCTTGGAAAAAAAATCATTTAACCATAATAGTAAGAAATAGCATAGACAAGGCAATGAGTAGTTTGAAAAAATTCCTTGAAGAAATGTGGTCTCATGGTGATGGAATTACATTCCATCACCATGAGACCACATTTCCTTGACACATTTTTTCAAATAGCTAACCACCTTTTCTATGCTACCACATTTTCCATACACGTCTACCAAAGCATTTAATCAATCTACTCACTTCTTTGTTGCTATGGCTAAAATCCTAAATTAGTTGCTTTCCAACAAACTATGGATGTTTGGAAAAAATCTATCAAATCATAATAGTAAGAAAAAATATAGACAAGGAAATGAGTAGTTTGAAAAAAATCCTCGAAGAAATGTGGTCTCATGGTGATGGAATGCCATTCCATCACCATGAGACCACATTTATTTGAGGTATTTTTTCAAACAACTCACAGCCTTTTTTATGCTACCACATTTTTTGTACATGTCTACCAAAGAATTTTATCAAACTACTTGAAATTCCTTGTTGTTATGGCTAAACCCTAAAAAAGGTGCTTTCCAACAAACTATGGATGCTTGAAAAAAATCTATCAAAGCATAATAGTAAGCAATATCATAGAAAAAGTAGTGGGTAGTTTGAAAAAATGCCTCAAAGAAATATGGTCTCATGGTGGTGGAATGCCATTGCATCACCATGAGACCACATTGCTTTGAGGAATTTTTTCAAATAGCTCACCACATTTTCTATGCTACCACATTTTCTATACATCTCTACCAAAGCATTTTATCAAACTACTCACTTCCTTGCTGCTATGGCTAAAAGCCTAAAATAGGTGCTTTCCAACAAACTATGGATGCTTGGAAAAATCTATCAAAGCATAATTGTAAGCAATATCATAATCATACTTAATTTACCAATCCATTGAACCTATCACCTTTTATTCCAATTTTTCATATCCCCACCCATCCCTCTTCATGTCATGATCGCCCTCCACCTCATAACAAAGACCACAATATACCATCCACCCCATCCTAGCATAATACCATAGAGAAGGCAATGAACTATTTGAAAAAATACATCAAAGAAATGTAGTCTCATGGTGATGGAATTCCATGACACATTTTTTTGTAATGTAATTCCATCACCATGAGACCACATTTCTTTGAGGCATTTTTTTCAAACAGCTCACTACCTTCTCTACGCTGCCATAGTTTTTGTACATGTTTACCAAAACATTTTATCAAATGGTTCACTGCCTTGCTGCTATGAATAAAAGACTAAAATAGGTGCTTTCAAACAAGCTATGGATAGGGAAAATAGTAAGCATGATAGTCAGAAATATATAGTTTAATAAGTACTCAAACTTTTGTTTATTATCTCATACATTATAAGTCATGATGTGCATCACTATTGTAGTTTTCATGATTGAATAATTTGTTGTTTTATTTTCAGATGTTGGAAGTGGATACACCTACAAATGTTCATAGGGAAATGGAGCTTGGTGTTTCATTTTCTATAGACTCCTCGATGCCTCTCATGGAGGTATGTGGAAGATTACTAAATTTCAATTTGCATTAATTGTTATAGTTGTTAGTTAGTGAAAAATTGAACTATTATTGATTCATAGTTTAATTTCTCTTTGGATGGTTTCTATAGGGCTTCATCATGCCACAACATGGGCATGCAAATATTTCCCTTGAGGAGAGTGATCATCTAGAGGCGGTAAGTGATTATTTTGTTAAATATAACATTTTTTATACTGTAATTTCTATATATTAATGTATTTACTTGTTATTGTAACAGATAAGGCTTGATCGAGAACTAAAACTTAGGAGGAGTAGCAGGAGCACTCCTACACCTTAGAGTAAATGAGTGACAGACTTATCGGCATCTATCCAACCAACAAATGGAAAGAATTTGTTTCGAGAGCATGGAGAGCAATGACTTTTGATTCCAAAGCCCTTTGTTGTATGCCTATGTGGCATTTTTGTACATATTTTGTATTGGATATATTTGAAATTGTATTCCTATATGGCATTCTCGTAAGCCTATATGGTTATTTTGTATATATTTTATACTTATTTCGACATATATTGATGTATGCCTTTATGCCTATTTGGTTAATACAAATCTTTTTTATCAATGGTGTCCATATTTGAATTATAAATCCATGGTTCAATAGATATGAGTTACGTGTATTCAAGTGTATACTTTACAACTTACATGTATAATTTGTGATTTACGTGTATACTTTATGATTTACGTGTATTCCAATGTATACTTTGTGACTTATGTGTTTTCATGTGTATACCTTGTATTCATGCATATAATTTGTATTAATTTGCGTATACTATGTATTCGTGTGTATACTTCAAGGCTTATGTGTATTTCAGTACTTGTGCTTCCCTTATTCACATGTATGCTTGACTTATATTCTCATGTATACTTATTAATTGGTTAGCCCTAGCATTGATCATTGTTGTCCTTCATGGTTTCTCTTGAATATTTATTGATTAATGCTAAACAACTTCAATATTTCTAGGAATACTAGTAGAATTACAAATTACAAAATTGCAGAAATTGAAAAGAAAAGATTAACTATAAATAAATGCATCGATTATTAACTTGATAATTGATAAAGAATGATTATAATATATATCAAGAGATGAGCCTTCTAGAATGGAAACTACCAACTAGAAAATAGGCATGCAACTCCATGTAAGATTTCACAAGTAAACAATCATTATCGTAAAAATCTAACAACTAGCAAACTTATCTAAAGGAATATATTAGGCAGAATATTCTACACTAACATTTTCATAATAAATGGCTTTTTTCCATGCTTGCTCCCCAACTGTTAACCAAACTTTTTCAAGAAACCCCTTTGATATATTTCTATCTCCATCGGATCAATGGATATAAATATAACCAAAGAATTCCCAATACTTTGAAAGCAATAATCCAACCAAAATTGCAATGGGAGATAAGGAAAATGAACCCACATAGGCATAAATGAATAAAAAATAGTTCACCCTTCTCAACTTGGTGAAACCATTTCTAAAATTAGAAGATCTTAAGGATAATAAGAAATATGATCTATATAATATATAATTAGGAACCATTTTGATGACTACAAAATTGTCAACCATGGGCTAATCATTCTTTTTCAAATTTGGTAAGTCTTATTTAAGATCCTCGAGCAATGTATTTTATAAGGGAAAGGGGGATAATTAAAAAATGTCTTGCCCTTTTTTAGACTTGAGAATGATCATATGCTTTTGGTGTGGAAAACTCAAACTTCTCAACTGTCATGTGAAAGTTTCTATTTTTGATTGTTTTGCATGCCACCATAAGGGATTGAGTCAATTGAACATAGCTTGGAGTGATTCAACGTGTTTGGGTGAAAAAGATGACCATTTATAGCATAAAAATACCTATCTAAACACATTGGAATAGTTCATTTGGTCACATGAGTTGCAGAATGAAAGTTGCACCACTTTGTAACTTTACACTACTTGCATTTGACAATTTTTCCATCAACTGAAAAGTCATCACCACAGGAAAATGACTCTAAGATAATAAAAATAGAGAGAGGTTATTGTACAGGGGCCCAACATGATCTTGTAGGATATTACGATGAGTTCGTAAGAATCACGGTTTTTGAATAATATCCCATCAAAGACTATCGCCATTTTGCACTTTGGACCCTTAAGAGATCGAGTTGGTTGAACGTAGCTTAGAGTGATTCAGAATGTTTGGGTGTGGAAGAGGATCATGCCTAGCATAAACGTACCAATATGGATGTGTTGGAATAGTTTGTTTGGTCACACAAGTTGCAGAATGAAAGTTGCACCACATTGCAACTTTACATTACTTGCATTTGACACTTTTTCCATCAATTGAAAAGTCGTCACCATAGGAAAATGACTCTGAGATAACAAAAATCGAGAAAGGTTATTGTAGAGGGTCCCAAAAAAATTTCTTAGGCTCAAACGGAGAGGTCATAAGCATCACATTTTTGAGTAATATCCCTTAAAAGATTATTGCCCTTTTGAACTTTTGACTCTTAAGGGATCGAGATGGTTGAATGTAGCTCAGAGTGATTCAACATGTTTGGGTGCAAAAGAGGACCATTGCTAGTGTAAACGTACCCATCCAGACACATTGGAATAGTTTGTTTGGTCACACAAGTTGTAGAATGAAAATTGCACCACTTTGCAACTTTACACTACTTGCATTTGACACTTTTTCCATCAAGTGAAAACTAGACACCACAGAAAAATGACTCTGAGATACCAAAAACCAAGAAATGATATTGTAGAAGGTCCCAGCGCAGTAGCGTAGGCTCAGAAGGAGAGTTCGTAAGTGTCACGGTCTTCGAGTAATTTCCTGTTAAAGATTGTAGTCATTTTGCACTTTAGACCCTTAAGGGATTGAGTTGGTTGAATGTAGCTTGGAGTGATTCAACATGTTTGAGTTCAAAAGAGGACTATTCCTAGCATAAATGTACCTATTCAAATGTGTTGGAATAGTTTGTTTGGTCACATGAGTTGCAAAACAAAAGTTGCACCACTTGGAAACTTTACACTGCTTGCATTTGACACTTTTTTCATCAAGTGAAAATTGAAAACAATGGGAAAAAAACTTTGAGATAATAAAAATTGAGAGAGGTTATTGTAAAGGGGCACAATGTGATCTCGTAAGATTAGATGGAGAGGTCGTAAGTGTCATAGTTTCTGAGTAATAGTCCATCAAAGATTGTTTCCCTTTTACACTTTGGACTCTTAAGGGATCGAGTCAGATGAATGTAGCTCATAGTGATTCGACGTGTTTGGGTGTAAAAGAGGACCATGCCTAGCATAAACATATGCAACCAAACACATTGGAATGATCCATTTGGTCACATGAGTTGTTGAACGAAAGTTGCACCACTTTACAACTTTACATTGCTTGTATTTGACACTTTTTCCATCAACTGAAAACTAGACACCACAGGAAAATGACTCCGAGATAACAAAAACCGATAGATTTTATTATATAGGGGACCAACACAATATTGTAGGCTCAGAATGAGAGTTTTTAAGCGTCATGGATTCTGATTAATAGCCCATAAAAGATTACAATCATTTTGCACCTTGGACCCTTAAGGAATCGAGTTGGTTGAACATAGCTCAGAGTGATTCAACATGTTTGGATGTGAAAGAAGACCAAGCCTAGCATAAACGTACCCATTCATACATCTTGGAACAATCTGTTTGGCCACACGAGTTGCAAAACGAAAGTTGCACCACTTTGCAACTTTACATTGCTTTCATTTGACACTTTTTCCATCAAGTGAAAATTGGTCACCATGGGAAAATGACTCTGAGATAACAAAAACTGAGAGAGGTTATTGTAGATGTGCCCTATGCAATCTTGATTCCTCTAAAAAAATTCTCGTAACTAAATCAGTCTCTGGGTAACAGCTGCCAAATATTGCTTCCCTTTTTCAATTTGGACTGTTAAAGGATTATGCTGCATGAATTACAAATGTTCAATGAGGGTAGCAATAAGTTTGAAAATTTGAGTAAATATCATTACAATTTTTTATGTGAATAGATGGTATGCAATATTGATATTGATATATAATCATTAGGTTGATTTCTTTTAATAAATGAAGTTTTTATAATAAGTTATTCAATTGGTGCTAGTTATAATAGGGAGAGAATAAAAGAAGAAAAACAATGATTGGTAACCATAAAAGGTTATTACACCATTCTAAACCCAAGTCCTTGTACTTGTAGGCACAATGCTTTCTCAAGACTATCAAGCAGTAATATGGGTCCTCGAAGTAAGGATTATGGGTTCAAAGAATTCATAAAAGACAATTCCCAAGTATGGGAATATTGAAATTCAAATATAATCTCCTTCCATTTTCAAAGAACCATGTACCCCACTAACCAATTCTCAATTTGAACATATTAAGATAGCTTCTATGAAAATTGGGCATTTTCAAAAACCCTAGCTTAAAATAAAAATTGATATTTTTCAAGATCATCAAAATAAGGATGTTGCATTTCTTTTTTGGTTGAGATTCTTTTTGATGGATCATAAATCAAAATCAACATTTTCTACAAGGAGACACCAATCAATTTTTAGTAGTTTACTTACAAATAGGAAAAGTAAAAGAAGAAAAAGAAAGAGCATCCAAAATGGAAATGAAATGAAAAGAGATGGAAGGCACTTACAAACGACAAATCCACACCATTTGGTTCCAATTCAAGAATAACAAGGCTTAAATCTTGATGCTTCCATTGAGGATAGGCATGCTAGTCTCTCAACTTAGTCACTCCCAGCCATACATCTTCATTGGGAGTTCCAAGATACCTATTGCACAAAATAGCCTCTCATTAATAGAATTACTTGAAATTTGAGATGCTCTTATAATGTCTACATCATAGGTGCTCATGATGAGGTTAACTTCAAATGAATAACTTGAAATTCATTTGATAAGATTCACACGCACTTTTATAATGGCATAAAATTAGAATTGAGACTTGTCCAGATCATCAAAATAAGGATGTTGCATTGATTTTTTGGTTGATATTCTCTTGGATGGATCATAAATCAGCATTTTCTACAAGGAGACACCAATCAATTTTTAGTAGTTTACTTACAAATAGGCAAACTAAAAGAAGAAAAAGAAAGAGCATACAAAATGGAAATTAAATGAAAATAGATGGAAGGCACTTACATACAACAAATCCACACCATTTGGTTCCAAGTCGGGAACAACAATGCTTTCATTGACGATAGGCATGCTAGTCTCTCAGCTTAGTCACTCCTAGCCATAAATCTTCATTGGGAGTTCCAAAATACCTATTGCACACAACAACCTCTCATGAATAGAACGTAACCAAAATATTACTTTCCAACCTATTACAAACTTGTAACCTATTAGAAAAATAACAAAATTTAATCTTCCACTTAGTTTACTAATCTATAGAGAATATCCTACATCATTTTTTTGTATATTTTTGAGGAAAAATAAAATACCATTGCACTATGTATCCTTTTCCATAGTTCTAAAAATAAAATGTGCTACATTTTTAAGTTTGATAACTTCATTAATCACCTACATACATGATATAAACATCATATGATAAAATTGGCTTCATAGAATTGGAATCATACAAATTAATGTGCATACAAGTACAAATTAATAAGAACCAATGTGCATACTTACAAATTAATCCAACGAACCATTCGAGTTTGCTCTACTGTTTATTGTGTCAAGTATTGCCTCATGGTTAGACTCACACACCTTTCACACGTTCTTGGACATCACTGTGAGACCCCATTTCTATGAGGCATACATTACCCCTACCTTGTCAAGCCTACCACATTGGCAAGCTAGTGAGCTCAATAATTTGCCAATGCTACCACATTTTGCATACATTTCTATGAAAAATATATTGCCAAAAAATTCCAATTCCTTATCCATGCTTCCATTTTGAGCCTATCTTGCAATCATGGCATGCCGCATTACCACATTTCTTTAAGGCATTCCATAAAAAAAAACATGTGAGCATTGGCAAGCTAGTGAGCTCACTAGCTTGCCAATTTGGTAGGGTTGACAAGTTAGGGGAATTGTATGCCTCATATAAATGGGGTATCATGGTGATGTACATCACCGTGAGACCCCATTTCTATGAGGCATATGCTTCCCAAGCTAGTGTGCTCACTAGCTTGCCAATGCTACCACATTTTGCATACATTTCCTTGAAAATTTTATTGTCAAACAATTCAAATGCCTTCCATGAGACCCCATTTCTATGAGGCATACGCTGCCCCTACCCTGTCAACCCTACCACATTGGCAAGCTAGTGAGCTCACTAGCTTGCCAATGCTACCACATTTTTCATACATTTCTATGAAAAAATTATTGTCAAAAAATTCAAATTCCTTGTCTATGCTTCCATTTTGAGCCTATCTTGCAATCATGGCATGCCACATTACCACATTTTTTTAAGCAATTCCACCCAAAAAATAATGTGAGCATTGGCAAGCTATTGAGCTCACTAGCTTGCCAATGCGGTAGGGTTGAAAAGGTACGGGAAACATGAAAAAATGTCTCATAGAAATGGGCCCATGGTAATGTACATGCTACCACATTTTGCATACATTTCTACAAAAAAATTATTGTCAAACAATTCAAAATCCTTGTACATGCTTCCATTTTGAGTCTATCTTGCAATTGTGGCATGCCACATTGCCCCATTTCTATGAGGCATAAGTTTCCCCTACCTTTTCAACCCTACCGAATTGGCAAGCTAGTGAGCTCACTAGCTTGCCAATTCAGTAGGGTTGAAAAGGTAGGGGCAGCATGAAAAAATACCTCATAGAAATGGGGACTCATGGTGATGTAAAATTACTATGAGTCCCCATTTCTATGAGGCATTTTTTCACGCTGCCCCTACCTTTTCAACCCTACCGCATTGTCTTGTGGCATGCCATGATTGCAAGATAGGCTGCACCTTTCCCCATGTTACCAACTTAGCCTTGAATAGAGAGTCTTGAAACAGTGGAGAGAAGGGTTAGAATCCCTTGTAGGTAGACTAATCAAGGAAAAATTTAAAATATATCACAACATAAGTGATAAGGTAAGTTTAGTGATGAGTTAAATTTAGAAATAGAGATGAAAAACAAAATAGATTCAAAGATATATCAATGTGGGAGGAGTATATTCCAATTTTGTAGAGACATATATGGAAAATTTGGTAGCATAGACAATGCAATCAGATGGTTGATAAAATGTACATCACCTTGAGACCCCATTTCTTGGAGGCATTTCTTCAAACAACTGATTTCCTTGTCTATGTTGTTTGATAAAATTATTTGGTAGACATGTATGGAAAATTTGGTAGAATAGGCAAGGCAATTAGTTGCTTGGTATAATTGTTTGAAAAAATACCTCAAAAAGATATGTCCTTGTGGACTAGAATGATTGTAGTATATGCACAATATAGATTTATTGAAAATGCTTTAGAAAATTTCAATCATATGCAAACTGTAGGTGTAAATCCAAATTCAACAACATTTTCCAACATCCCCTATGCCTATACCAAAATGAAAGCTTTGGAGAGTGGTATGCACATCCATAGTAAAGGATTGAGAAATGATGTATTATTTTACTTATAACTTCTATCATATATATGTGTATACAAAATTTGGAAGCATACACAAGGTAAGTTAATTGTTTAACAAAATGACTCAAAGAGATGTGGTTTAAAAATGTAATTGGCAAGTGTAAATAATTGTGTAATTTAAAATGTGCATTGACAAGCTAATGTTATAATGAAAAACAAACAATAATCGACATGGAATATTCAAAATAAAAAAAATTAAAGTAAGACAAAATATAATGAAAGAAAATGTGTAAAGACTTCACATACCTTAAAAACTAGAGTTTCAAATGAAGGAGTTCTACCCAATTATGTAGCCTTTTCTTCTTCTTTCTTGAAACTCGTGAACAATTTGACTTTTTCAAAAGCTTGTTCCCCTCCAAACTTCAATTGTACATCACTCTTGAATGGAATTCAGACGTGAATTGATATTATATGCCTTTCAACATGAAAATTTTTCTATTTCATGCAAAGGTGGTGGAAAGATCATGGAAAAGGTGGTGGAATGTAAAAAAACTTGCATCCATACTTCACAAAATCATCAAAAAGATTTTTTTTGTTAGAACACATGCATAACCAAGAGAAATACAAAATGTGAGCCTTGAGATCATGGGTATATTGAGGTTTTTACCATTTTTATAGCAATACAAAATGTGCTCTCATTATGTCTTGCTAAAATAACAACCATATCTCTACTTCTTCAAAATGTGCTCGCGTTATGAGAGAGTTGATTTTTTATAGGTTTCTTTTCTCTCTATCATCTACCCTCTACCCTTAAACCCTTAAACCCTCTACCCCCTACCCTCTAACTTTATCCCACTTCCTCCCTCTCTCTCTCTCAAATCCCTCACTCCTACCCCCTCTCCCTCTCTCAAGTCTCTTTCTCTCTCACTCACTCACTCCTATCTCTCTCCCCTCTATCCTTAACCCTATACCCTCTACCCTTAACCCTTAAACCCTATACCTTCTACCATCTATCTCTCTCCCACTCCCTCCCTCTTTCTCTCTCTCTCTCAAGTCTCTCCCTCCTATCCCCTCTCCATATCTCAATTATATCTCTCCCACTCGCTCACTCCTTCTATCTCTCTGTCATATACCCTTAACCCTCTACCCTCTACCCTCTACCCTTAACCCTTAAACCCTAAAACCCTCTATCCTCTATCATCTATCTCTCCCACTCCATTCCTCTCTCTCTCTCAAGTCTCTCCCTCCTACCCCATCTCCCTCTCTCAAGTATATCTCTCTCACTTACTCCTATCTCTCTCTCCCCTCTACCCTTAACCCTCTACCCTCTACCCTTAACCCTTAAACCATTAAACCCTTAAACCCTCTACCCTCTATCTCTCTCCCACTCCCTCCATCTTTCTCTCTCTCAAGTCTCTCCCTCCTACCCCCTCTCCCTCTCTTAAGTCTCACTCTCTCACTCACTCACTCCTTTTATCTCTCTCCTCTCTACCCTTAACCCTTAAACCCTTAAACCTTGTAACCTCTACCCTCTATCTCTCTACCACTCCCTCTCCCCCCTATCTCTCTCCCACTCACTCCCTCCCTATTTATTGGACCCATTTTTTTAAATAGGCCAAGTTAGGTTTACAATCTCATTGAATTGGCAAGTTAGTGGGCCCACTAGCATTTCAATTCAGTGAAATTGGCAATGCAGTGGCCTGTTTGAAAAAATGGGTCCATTTTTTTAAACAAGAAAAGTTAGGTTGCCAATTTGGTATGGGGTCTCCTAGTGATGTAAATCATTGGGAGACCCCATTTCTTGGACCCATTTTTTCAAACAAGCCACAACATTGCCAATCTCACTGAATTGGTAAGCTAGTGGTATTTACATCACTGGGAGACCCCATTTCTTGGACCTATTTTTTTTAAAAGGCCACTACATTTCCAATTTCACCAAATTGGCAAGCTAGTGGACCCAATAGCTTGCTAATTCATTGAAATTGGCAATGTAGTGGTCTGTTTGAAAAAATGGGTCCAAGAAATGTGGTCTCCCGATGATTTACATCAACAGGAGACCATATTTCTTAGACCTATTTTTTCAAACAGGCCACTAAATCACCGGGAGACCCCATTTTTTGGACCCATTTTTCATATAGGCCACTACATTGTCAATTTCACCAAATTGGCAAGCTAGTGGGCCCACTAGCTTGCAAATTCAGTGAAATTGAAGATTTAGTGGATTTTTTGAAAAAATGGGTCGAAGAAATGGGGTCCCTCGGTGATTGGACCCATTTTTTCAAATAGGCCAAGTTAGGTTTCCAATTTCACCGAATTGGCAAGCCAGTGGGCCCGCTAGCTTTCCAATTCAGTGAAATTGGCAATGTAGTTGCCTGTTTCAAAAAATGGGTCCAAGAAATGGGATCTCTTGGTCATTGGGAGACCCCATTTCTTGGACCCATTTTTTCAAATAGGCCAAGTTAGGTTTCCAATTTCACTGAATTGGCAAGCTAGTGAGCCCACTAGCTTTCCAATTCAGTGAAATTGGCAATGTAGTGGCCTGTTTGAAAAAATGGGTCCAAGAAATGGGGTCTCCCGATAATGTAAATGGGTCCAAGAAATGGGGTCTCCCAATGATTTACATCACTAGGTGAAACAATTTTTTTTGTACGTGGGACTCTCTTATAGTTCTAGGGTTTTGGACCTAAAAGGAGAGAGATACAAAAACCTTAACGCTTCACTCAAGAACAAACCCTTGAGATTTCAATGCAAAGGAGATTGAAATCAGTTAAAGAGGATTGTCCTAAAGGTTGAAAACTGATAAAAGGGTTCACTACTAATGTTAAACTTAGAAAATGCAAGATGTTTGAAAACAAACTATGATATGCAAAAAGACCTAGAAATGCAAATAGATTGTAACGAAAAACTGAGATTTAAATTTTGCACCTAGAAACTAGAGAAAGATGGAATGGAGTTCTTGAATCCTGCAATTACTACTTTTTAGACCAACTGGGACTCATCTGCCAAGCTGGGTGACTTAGTTCTGCTTCAGGTGAACAATGCTAGAACAAGTTTCAGAGAAATGGGTACTCAGATAAGCAAAAATCTCAGCCAGAGTCCTATAGTGGGACTCATTCGCCACTAATGGTGAATCAGTCCACTTCTAGATTTATAGAAATTCAAAAGTGGAATTTGTAGGTCTCAGTCTATTCTTTTGCTCCTAATTCAGATCCAGGTCTGAAACTATCAAATTCAACTTGTAGGTGTTCTCCAAGCTTCTCTTAGGACTTTGACAACTTTGAATGGCTTTGACAATTTGATGGAAACTTTTCCAATCTTTCTCTTTGACAAAAACTTGCAAATCACATACAAAGAGAGGGAAAAATTGTTGTGGGGTTAGTGAATAGAGATTTTCCTTGGTCAAACCCCGTGTTGATATTTAAACCCTTCAAATGAAATGAAATAAGGAAAGACAATGATGAATGAACAAAAGGAAATGCTACAACTCACCAAAAACTTGAAGTAGAATGTTGCAAACATGCAAGTAATGGCTCTAATGGATGTAGATGTGAAAATGCTTGTAATGCTTAGAATGCTTGATAGAGTGATTGTGGGTGAATTGAGTAGAAAAACCTTATATTTATACTTGATATTGTAATAATTCCCAAATATAGATCATCACAAGCCGACTTTAGATCTTAGAAAATGAGAAAACCCACCAAAAAATTAAATTGACTTTGAATTTTGAGCCAAAGGGGACTTATTTTCCACTCTGGGCAAATGGGTCCCACCTAAGGGGACACATTCACCCAAAATGGAAAATGGGTCCCACCTTATGCATTTGAGATGGGTTTTAGGACTTAAGTGTTTTAAATAATGTTTATCGGGTTTATTCCCAAAGATACTCATAAGGCCTCTAGATGCAAAATGGGGCCAATTAAAGCATAAGAAATCCCAATTATTAATGTCAAGCCTAGAAAAGTGTGAAAGTTTTTTACAACACTTTGAAATAAGGCTTGGTAAATGATAAAAAGATGTTATTTAGATGAAATACATTAATAAGACTATAGAAAAGTGTGAAAGTGTGTTAGAACACTTCATAAAACTTATGTAAGGTACCATTAAAATCCTTATTAGTTCACAAGTGCCCAAGACCTAATGTGAATGTATTAACCACATTACAACATTGAATCAAGGAAAAACTAAGCCAACATCAACAAGGACCCAAATGAGTATGAAAATGTCCAAAGATCCATTTTTATACGCTACATTTAGCCCCCACTTTAGTGAGAGGAGGAACTCAAGATTCAAACTCAAACTAAAGTAGACAAACATGCACATCAAGTGGGATCCAAATGTACCCATGCTGGCAAGATGAGACAACAACAATCAAGAGGGGTGATCAAGCCCCCAAGATCAAGATCCCATGGAAAACCAAACATAAGCACAAAGGAACACACACACAAAATGATATAAAGAGCAATGATAAGACCATTCATACACTGCCAGAGATGAAAAAGGAGAAAAGAAAAGGAAGAAAAGAGAGAATCAGATCAAGCTTCAATCATTCTTCCAACATGATGTGGATTAGATCTAGGCTATTTTTCTGGAAAACACATACTCACTCTAAGGCGAAACTTATGGATGTCCACCGGTTGAGAAGTCCTAAAAGGGTGAGAAACATACACTCATGCCTAGTATGCCCTCACACACACACAAGTGGATAGGGGGAAATTCATGCTTCAAATTGGGCTTCCTGCTCAACCATACCAAAGTTATACCTCCTGATAACTTAAATAAGGCACCACAAAAGAAAAGGACTTTTTGAGCTTCATGAGACAACCAAAACTTCGTATACTTGGAGATCATGAAAAAATGTGATGGCTCCACATGCATGCAAGTTGTGTTATGCAAGGTGGCCATATAACAACAAATAAAAAATGCAAAAAATGTTCAAAGGAGTCTTGCTTATTTCATGCAAGGTCTTTAACTTAGGGAACATTGTTCCTAATGTCTCCAAGAGAGGACTGATCAAAGAATAGAAAATTTGCAACTTAGGGGATGCAGTGTGTCACATCAATCCACCGAGAGGAATGTAATATGCTAAGATAGATCACAGTCATGAAGGAAACTATGCCCACTATCATCCACAAAGTGACAAACGCATCATATGATGTAAGAAGGCTACACTAAGAACCAAGAAAAAGGAAAAATGAAAAAGAATAATGCTAAGGTATGCCCCCACTTTAAACGAATTGCTACACACCATACTGTGAGAAATTAATTTAAAGTAGTGAATGAAAAATGCAAAAAAGGAAGAAGACATGAGAGCCAACTTGGAAAGCCCTATTCCAAGTCATATGTTTCCAACTAAAGCTGCATCATGTGAGATAAAAAGCAAAGGGAGGGGTTTCACCCAAAATGAAAACACCAAACACATAAGGGATCTATGGATTTGGGGTTAGTATGTTCATTGCTACAATGTTTTGTAAGGAGCTTGGAAATGTCATCATCCCCCAAATACACATAGAACACAAAGAGAGTGAAAAAAAATAAAAAACCTTGTGGGTCAACATGGAAGAGACATAGGGTGTCTCAACACTTTGTGTCATCCCAAAAAGGAAAACACAAGACAAAAAAAAAAAGGCTAAATAAAAGGAAAATATTTTGGGTCAACATGAAGGAGACATGAATGTCTTGATGCCTTGTCATCCCCAAAAGGAAAACATAAGAAAAATACAAAAATGAAATTAAAAGGAAAAAATAAAAAGAAAGCCTTTTGGGTCAACATGAAAGAGACCTGGATGTCTCAATGCCTTGCATCATCCCTAAAAGGAAAAAAAAAGAAAAAGACAAAAAAAGAGAGGCAAAAGCGATGCATGACATAGAGAAGAATGAAGGTACAAATTGAGGAATGTCACAAAGAGAGAGAACATCAAACATAACATCACGGGGGATCACATTACACACGTGCAATCACACAAAAGAAAAGGAAAAGGAAAAGAAAATGCAAAAGACTAGTAAAGAAAATGTGAGTCAACCTATGAGTAGGTCATCCACCTCCCAATCTCAGTCTGCATAAGTGGAAATTGAACAACATAGCTAAGGGACAATAGAAAATGCATTACTAGGACAAGGCTAGCAACTTCTTGCCCCCACTGGGTGTAAGGAAAGAATGAGCCAAGAGAGGTGATGGGAAAGGTCATGTAAGAGTGAGAAGATAATTTTCTACAACTATTACATGACAAGGAGTAGGAGATTATGTCATGGGATCACTAGATAGAAATTATCTCCATCAAAATGATACTTTCTCAATATTTCATTCAATATACGACACTCATTACTACTATGTCCAAGAACTCGATGATATGCACAATGTGGAACTTTGGCATCTTTAGGATATATCATCAACCTATTCATAGGTGGTAATATTATTAGTTCTTTGTTTAAAAGTATTTGTAATTTCCTTTCACTTTTAGGTGGTGGATGGAGAGGAAATTTTAGTTTTTGTAACTTGTAAGGCCTCTTGCATTTACTAGATTCACCCTTTTGTCTAATTCAAGGAGGAGGACCCAATGGGATCATGTCATCCTTGTCATTATTATTAGTCAATGGTTTCTCTCTAGGAAGAAGGATATTCAGGTTGGGGGGGGGAATCAAATATCATTGTACCATCATCACAAAACCTTAGATATTCTCTAGGATGCTTGTTGTTATGAGGGGTATCTTGATAGCCTATCCCCTTTGTGTTTTCATCATTTGGTATTTGTTCTACAAGTTGATGAATTTCATGTTCACTTGTTGTTTCACATCCTTGTTTACTCAAGATTGTGAAGCCTTTTCCATATGTTTCTTCTAGGTTGATTGGAGTGTTTGCTACTTTGTTATCATAAAATAGTTGAGTGCTTGTTTGCCTAGAGGAACTAGGTTTTCCTTGTGTAGGGAACTTAGATTCAAGTTTTGTTTCAGGATGTAAGTAACCAAACATCGCACAAGGTGGTATGGTAGGAAGATGTGTTTGGTTCTTGGATGGATAAAAGGATGCATTAGCTTCAAGGTTACCAAGGCAATCATTTAGGAACTTATTCATGTTGTCATCATCTTCTCCAGTGATGTCAACATCACAAGGATGACATGCATTAGGAGTTGAAGGAGTATGAGTGAGTTCAATGTCATTAGGATCAGTTCCAAAGGCACAACTTGACACATCCACTAAGGAATTTAATAACATCCAGATCCTATTAAAACACATATCCATGATGTAAATTGTAGCTTTCACAAGATGAATGAAATTAAACTAGATGCAATGAATTGGATGAAATGGAAAATCTAGAAATAAAACGGAACGGTAACAACATAAAACAAAAATGCAGAAAATGAATTGGAAATGACAAAAAATGCAATGCAAAATGTGCAAAGGGATTGATTCGCCTAAGTGGCGAATGAGTCATCGTGCTGATTTTTTTGAAAATTTTCAGAAAATTTTTAAATGAATTTTATGCTTTTTATATTTTCTGATGCAAATATGATATGAAAATGCAAAATTTTAATGATATTTAATGAGACGAAATGCAATAATGCATGCTATATGATCTTTTTACTAATGCAAAATGCAATGCAATGTTAATGTAAGCTAAATATAGGATGTAAATGCACTTCAAATCAGAAATATGATGCTCTAAATGTAGGTTCACCAAAATTAAATGAATGTTTTTGTATGTGGGACTCTCTTACACTTCTAGGGCTTTGGACCTAAAAGGAGAGAGATAAAAAAACCTTAACGCTTCACTCAAGAACAAACCCTTGAGATTTCAATGCAAACGAGATTGAAATCTATCAAAGAGGATTGTCCTAAACGCTGAAAAATAATAAAGGGGTTCACTAATAATGCAAAACTTAGAAAGTGCAAGATGTTTGAAAACACACTATGATATGCAAAAAGACCTAGTAGATTGTAACATAAAACTATGAGATTTAAAGTGTGCACCTCGAAATTGGAGAAATATTGAATGGAGTTCTGGAATCATGAAATTACTGCTTTTTAGACCAATTGGGACTCATACGCCAAGCTGGGCAACTTAGTCCTGCTACGGGTGAACAATGCCGGAACAAGTTTCAAAAAAATGGGTACTCAGATCTACAAAAATATCTTCCAGACTCCTACAGTGGGACTCATTCATTACTAATGGTGAATCAATCCACTTTTGGATTTCTATAAATTCAAAAGTGGAATCTGTAGCTCTCAGTCTATTCTTCTACTCTTGATTCAAATCTAGGTCTGAAACTGTCAAACTCAACCAATAGGTTTTCTCCAAGCTTCTCTTAGGACTTTAACAACTTTGAGTGGCTTTGAAAATTTGATGGAAACTTTTCCAATCTTTCTCTTTGAAAAAAAATTGCAAATCACATACAAAGATAGGGAAAAATTGTTGTGGGGTTAGTGAATAGGAGTTTGCCTTGGTCAAACCCTGTGTTGGTATTTAAACCCTTGAAATGAAATAAAATATGGAAAGAGAATGATGAATGAACAAAAGGAAATTCTACAACTCACCAAAACCTTGAAGTAGAATGTTTCAAACATGCAAGTAATGGCTCTAATGGATGTAGAATTGAAAATTCTTGTAATTCTTAGAATGCTTGATAGAGTGATTGTGGGTGAAATGAGTAGAAAAACCTTATATTTATACTTGATTATGCAATAATTCTTGAAAATACATCATCATAGGTCGACCATAGATCTTAGAAAATAAAAAACTACCAGAAATTTGAATTGATTTTGAATTTTGAGCCAAAGGGAACTCATTCGCCACTCTGGGTGAATGGGTCCCACCTAAGGGGACTCATTCACCCAAAATGGAAAATGGGTCCCACCTTAGGCATCTGAGGTGACTTTCAAGACTTAAGTGTTTTAAATGATGTTTATCAGGTTTATTGTAAAAAATACTCATAAGGCCTGTAGATGCAAAATGGGGCCAATTAAAGCATAAGAAAGCCCAATTATTAACGAAAAGCCTAGAAAAGTGTGAAAGTTTGTTACAACACTTTGAAAAAAAGCTTGGTAAATGATAAAAAGAGGTTATTTAGATGAAATACATTAATAAAACCCTAGAAAAGTGTGAAAGTGTGTTACAACACTTCACAACACTTAGGTAAGGTACCATTAAAATCCTTATTAGTTCACAAGGTCCCAAGACCTAATGTGAATGTATTAACCACATTACAACACTAAATCAAGGAAAAACTAATCCAGCATCCACAAGAAGGCCTAAATGAGTGTGAAAATGTACAAAGATCCATTTTTCTATGCTACACTAGGAGACCCCATTTCTTGGACCCATTTTTTCAAATAGGCCAAGTTAGGTTGTTAATTTCATCGAATTGGAAAGCTAGTGGGCCATCACTAGGAGACCCCATTTCTTGG
>VDFB02271358.1:759497091-759561094 GCA_007258455.2 Sequoia sempervirens
ATTTAACATAAAGCAAGACATAACACAAGCATTTTATGTCTTGCTAGACATGTCCCACACAAACAGAAAAATCATGTCGAAACTAAGATATAATGTGAGCGTGTTATAACGTGCTCGCATTATATCTTGCTTTGGGAATCCCCAAGTCTTGGGCTTTGTATTTTCCTTGGAAAACCAACCCAAAGCTTGGAGGGCCTTCCCATTGACTAGAGATGTTTTTTGCAAATTCTACAATATTTCACATAATTGGGTTCGTGCTCACTGTCGAGATTACACGTGTTTCAATGTTGAACAAATTGAACACCTGGGTAATGTTAAGCTCTCTCTTAACTATCCAATGATGTAATTTTTATCACTTTTTGACAATGTTAATCCTTTGATCTATAATTTATTTTGTTTGTGTCTCTCTTTTTTGGAAAAAAGCAGTGTTTGGTGGGTATGTGTAGGATCATGATGGGGCAAAAAGTGGTGATATGATGGGTATGTGTAGGGTATGTGGCTGATGACTTTTTTTAACCAAAATTGATGTAATGAAAAGGGTTTCTAAAGGAGATTCTTAGCTATCCACCAATATAAATTATGTTTTACTTTGAATTTAATAAATTATTATTATTCATTTTCTATTTGAATTACGACTAAAGTCCTTATTGATAGGCTGATTGAAAAACATCTATAGATTTCAAATGATATCACATTTTTTGAATCCAAAACATGCTTCACATTGTATGCTTTGCATAATATAGGATTAAAAAAATAAAAATTGAATTTCATAAAGTTTTGACAAATTTAAGGTGGTCAGACATACAAGTTTTTATATTTTCTAAAAGTTGTAATAAAAAATTCATGATTAATTATTTACTTGGAAAAAAATTACAAAAAAATATGCATCACATTGGGAAATGATTCCTATACTTATATCTAAAATATTATAAAAAAAGATTATGATTTTATTGTGGTTAGGGTGGTCAGACATACACCTAGTTCTTATTTTTTACCTGAAATTTAAGTACTACTGCATTGAAATTTCAAATTTTCACCAAATAGATTTTTCTTTTTTTAAATAAAACTAGTATTTTAGAAACTACATTCAATTTTCTACATATTCTATTCTTACATATTTTTGAAATAATATAGATAACTTATTCAAATTTTTACGTCAAGTTGCCTAACTCATTTTTTTGATTTTTTTGCCACTTAAGGGCTTATTTTTTCCATGATGATCTTGCACATACCCTGGTGTTTTTTCGTTATAATTTAACCGTTCATCAAAATTTCAAATAAATTATATTTTTAGAAACTAGACTCCATTCTACAAGTATTAAAAAAAAATTCCAATTAGTTCCCAAAATTTGTAGGGATAGCACAGCCAAAATTCTATTTTTTAAGGAAGTGTCCACTTTGAAAATTAGTAAAAAATTAAATATTCATTAAAAAATTATCAGAAAAATTGTGTATCAACTACATACTATTAGCTAATTTCTCACTAAATTTATTTTAAAAATACTAAAAAAAATTCACCGTGCTGCCATTTTTGAAATAAATTAGTAGTTTAGAAAGTAGACTTGGAGCACTATGATCCTTGTTTTTATTGCATCTCAAAATTTTGAGTGTAAATATCCTCAATTTCATGTCCAAGGTCATTATTTTCTTATATATGAAAAAAAGTGGCCACTTAAGCCCCCTTTTTGGCCCCCCATCTTTTTGCACTTACCTAAAACAATGAAATGAAGGCATGAAGCATGGAACAAAGAACATGAATCATGGATAATGGTACCTTGGATGATGCCTTGTGAGTGATGTCTTGTAAATCTGCAACTCAACATGAAATGGCCATGAAGGATGTAGATCTTGATCTTTGACAATAGGAGTATAATAATTCTTGAACTTGGACCTTCAATGCTACATCACAACACTAGCTCAATAAAATTCTTGATTCTTGATATGCTTGACATGATGATGGATCTTGAATTGTTGCAAAAATTGATGAAGAATCTGCCCTTGAATGCCTTAGAAATGATCTCGGTTGCTATCTTGATGATCTTATAAAGTCTTAGAATGCTTAACTCTTGCTTTATTGGCTTGATAACATGTAGGATTGATGAAATAATGATTTGAAAGCTTGTTTATATAGGAAATGCACTCAAATGACTGTTTATTTGATCCCAAAGGCCTACATAGAAGAAATTTGAACTTAAAACCCATTTTTTCCCACTCAAACCTTAAAAATAGGTCAAATGGGACTCATTCACCAAGCTAGGTGAATGATTCCCACCTGGATGGGACTCATTCACCCAAAGTGGTGAATGGGTCCCACAGGGGCTATTTTTCCAGCTAAAGTGTCAGGGAGTGTGTAAATTAAGTTTATATATTGATATTGTTGGGTTTTTTATTAAAATATGCCTTGGGATGCACAATATAGGGTCATTGGGTCTATATTAAGGTCATAAATGCGAGGGGGCCCAAAATCAAATGTGAAAGTGTATATAAATACATTAAATTAAGGAAAAATTGGGTCTAAATTTTAGCTTAGAAGGGCCCTGAATCCCATGTGAATATGTAAAACACATTACAACACTAGATTAGGTCCAATTTAATTTACAAGCCTCTTAAATTTAATGTGAAGGTGTAAATAAATACACTTTACAACACTAAATTAAGGAAAGGTTAAGTTTATTTAGCTTAAAAGGTCCCAAAACCTAATGTGGATGTGTAAAACTCATCACAAAACTATATCAAGGTGATATGAAGTCCCATTTATCATTAATTATTCCCGAATTAAGCAAGGAAAAGGGATATTTTTTTTGTGACTCCATTTAGCCCCTACTTTAGTGAGAGGATGAACTTGCTTCAAACTCACACTAAAGTAGACATTGAAGAGGGGTTTGAGTGTACTGATGTGGATGGTCTAGGATAACAAAGAATGAGGAGGTGGTCAAGCCACTAGGATCCAATATCCTAAGTCAAACCGAAATAAGCTCAAAAGTACACACACAAGGTGTATGATATGCAACAAAACAAGATACACAAACACACAATGTCGATTAACTAAAAGAAAGAAAGAAAACCAAAAATAAGAATGAGGTGGATCAAGCCTCGATCATTTGTCCAAAACTATGTGGATCAGGTCTAAGCTATTTGTCTGATACTCACTCTGAGGCAACGAAACTTTAGGCTGTCCACTGGGCGAGAAGTCCAAGAAGGTGAGACACATACACTCATGGTTGGTATGCACTCACACACACACGTGAGTGTCTATGGAGAAAGTCATGCCTCAGTTGGGCTTCCCACTCAAACCATACCAAATTTATACCTCATGATAACTTTGATAAGGTGCTACACAACAATGAACTTTGAGCTTCATGAGACAAGAAAAACTTCGTATGCTTGGAGCTCATGAACAAACAGGATGGCTCTACAGGCATGCAAAGTGTATTATGCAAGGTAGCCATATAACAAAAATTGTAAATGTGAAATAGTGTAAGGAATGTTCAAAGGGATTTTTCTTAGTTCATGTTAGGGAACATTGTTCCTAATGTCTCCAAGAGAGGAAAAGTCAAAGAAATATCACACTCTCGGGGGAAATCAAGCCCAATGACACCACCAAGAAAAGAATGCATCACAAGAAGAAAGAAAATTGTACCAGGAAACATGAGTATCGATGTATTCCCCCACTTTAAAGCAGTTGCTAACGTCATTAGTGTGAGCAATTGCTTTAAAGTAGAAGAATAAATGAGAGCTTATTCAAAAATCCCTATGCAGGGTCATATGTTTCCAAATTGAACTACATCATGAATAAGTATGTCACATGTGAGCCAACTTAAGGCATGTCGTCCACATTCCAAGCTTTCTCTTATATGTACATGAAAGGTCGTCAACAAGCCAAAAGAGACAATGACAAGTGACATGTGAGGAAATGGCTAACTAACCCCTTGCCCCCACTTAGTGCATGACAAGGATGAGCCAAATAGGATGAAAGTAAGTATCAATTAGAGAATTAGGTGCTTCAAGACAAGGAAGAGCACCACACTCCTTGAGATGTTGAATTCGATTATGAAAATCCTTACATTCATTAGTAGAATGACCATGAACTCTATGATATGCATAAAATGAACTCTTGTAGTAAGATTTCTTTCGTGTTCTTGGAGGGAGGGATATCAAATGATCTTGGAGGAGTCTCAACAAGATACTCTATTGATATAAAGAAGATGTTGCTTTATTTTGTTAGAAAGATATATCTTGCTTAGTACAAGGTGTCATACCCATGCAAGACTCTTTAGATTGCGAGATTTTTTTCTCTCCTTTACAAGAGGGTGTAAAATCTAACAAATTTAAATCATTAGTGTTTTGCATGAATGAATTGACATTAAGATAAGATTTCTTTATTTTTTTTGTTTCATGCAAAGGATAACAATCAAGACCACTAGTGTCTATCAGTTCAGGATGCACTATTCTTAAAGTCGGCTTAGAAGGATGTTTTGTAATAGTGTTAGTATCAAGTAAAGTTTTGTTTATTTCTATCAAAGGAAAATAACCAAGACCACAAGTTGTTTCTTGCATGTTAGGCTCTATAGGGTTATGAATACCTTGTTCTCAAGCACCACATCCTTTTCTGCTATACCCAAGTTGTTTCATAAGTTCATAACCTTTTCCATAAAGCTTTTTCATTGCTTTTGGATCTAGTGGTTGTTCATAATCAACTTCGTCAAAGGTTGTTGCTAAATTTGTTGTCTTTTGTTCTAAAGTAGTGGAGGTGGATGCTTTCGAAGGTTCTTATGAATTTTTTGTTCACATTACCATTGTTTCTTTTCCCTTTTTAGAGTCTTTGTCCATGATCTTGTATTCTCCCATGAATGTTGGTGTGAAATCTAAGGAACCCCAATCAATTCTAATAGCTTCATGACTTCCTCAATATGTTTTTCTTTGTCTTTATGTTGCACAAGTTCCACTTGTGTAGTTGGTGTTAATGTGTCCAAAGGATTGTCCTTTCCTTTTGCAATGTTCAAACAACTATTTGGGTTGGGGTCAACTTCAAGT
This sequence comes from Sequoia sempervirens, assembly GCA_007258455.2. NCBI lineage: Eukaryota > Viridiplantae > Streptophyta > Pinopsida > Cupressales > Cupressaceae > Sequoia > Sequoia sempervirens. The sequence continues at coordinate 759,502,126 of VDFB02271358.1, forward strand.
GTGTACACTTTATTGTTGTAAATATACTTAATTTTATGATGAAGAGTAGAAGGAACCCCATTCATCGCATGAATCCATGGCCTTGCAATTTAAGAAGATTATATGAAAGATCGTGAGGCATATAACATGTATCAGTTTTTCTAATGTGGCCTTCGCAACTTTAATAGGTAAAGTGATCACACCAAGCGGTTTTTTTCCTACATTGTCACATCCTTTGATAGATAAAGAATCAAGTTGAATGTTTGATTTATCCACCCTAAGCTTGTCCAGAAGGTTTACACTACACACATTAAGAGGGGAGCCATTGCCAACAAGGGTTTCCTTTATCACTATTCTTTTATATTGAGCTATTATTTTGAAAGATTCATTTTATTTTTGCACTTCGAAAGGAGGGAGCTCACTTTGGTGGAAAACAATGTCAACATTTATTCCTTGAATCGGGGCTGCTATGTCATTTGGTTGTGCATTAGAAGGAATAGTAACTTGTTGTAAAGTACTTCGAATCATGTTGTGTTAATGAGGGGAGGTTTGAATAAGGTCCCATAAGGATATCTTTGTGGGGGTATTCTTAAGTTGTTCAATAAGATCATACTCCTTTTCACTTTGTGGAGGAAAACAAGGAGGGCCTAGTAAGATAGGGTTAGGCAATGGGAGGGATGTTGGGGTTGGTTGCATTTGTTGCAAATTTTTTCTAGTGTTATATGTATGAGAAAAAGTATTATTTCTCAGCTTCTGCAAAACATTATTCTTACCTGGGTAAAGGATAAGTTCAGGTTTGTTTTGAGTTTGAGGTTTGTGTGAAGGTGGGTAAAGGATGAGTTGAGGTTGAATAATATTAACATACCTTAGTGAGTGAGAGTCTAAAGTTGCTTCATCATCTTCATTTAAGGGAATAATATAATTATTTTCAGTTATGGGTAAAAGCACAAAAATGTGTCACGCTTTTAGCCAACTTATCAACACAACTCAATTTTAGTATTTCTAACTAAAAATCAATTTTGGTCAAACATATGATCTAGTAAGATTCATTCTAGCTAAGTTGGATACTTCCAAAACTTTTTCAACTAAAATTATTGGCTAAAAATATATGGAGCACCACTTTGAGTCCAATTTACCAAAAAAATAAAATTATTTAAAAAACTTGAAGTTTCAATAACTCCTACTAATGTAAATAACATTTTTTAAAAAATATAAAAATACCCTTTTGTAGATCCATAAGTATAGTTTTCAAAAATATATTTATTTTAATAGTTTAATTATTATTTTTATTTTATTTTTTAATTTTTACTAAAAGTAGGTTATTGTAAACATGGGTTTTAGTACCCTGATGTTCTCTTCCACTTCTAGGGTCTTTCACCTAAAAGGAAAGGAATAGGGTAAAAAACGGCTATGTTCACACTCAATATTAATGTAAAATGAATGAAATATGCTTAGATGAGATGATATAAATACAAAGGAATGATAAATAGATTGATTTGGTATGCAAAACTAAGAAATGCAAAGTGTTCGAAAACACACTGTGATATGCAAAAAGAACTAAAAACATAAACAAACAATAACAAAACTGAATGAAACTAAATGAGGTGCACCTAGAGGCTGAAAGACAATATGGAGAGGTTCTGGAATGCCACACAGTTAACTATTGAATCCCACTAGGACTCATTCACCAAAGATGGTGAATTAGTCTTGTTTCTGGTGAAAACTGTTGAAAGAAGTTTTGAGATACCGGTAACAAAAAAATTTAGAAAGCACTTTTTCTAGCCTAGCAATGGGACTCATTTGCCACAGATGGTGAATTGGTCCACCTGCAGATTTTTGAAAAGTCAAGGGTCAACTTTGTGGGTCCTAATCTACACTTTTCTGCCTGACAGGTTACTGGATCCAAATTTGGAAAATCTGACGGGAAAGTGTTATCCAAGCTTCAAATAGGGTTTTGTTGAATTTGAATGATCTTCAACAATTTGATGACACTTTTAAGACCTATCTCTTTGACAAATTTGCATACAAAACCTGCAAAACACACATGGAAAGAGGGGGAAAAGTGTTAAGGGTTAGAGTATAAGGGTTTGCCTTGGTCAAACCCTAGTTTGGTAATAAAACCCTAAAAAATGAAATAAAGTAAAGAGAGAATCATGAACAAATAACATGCAATGTAATAAACTCACCAAATCCTTGATGTTGAAGTCTGAAGATATGCTTCTCCAAGATGCTTGAATGCTTGAATGGTATGATGGATTGAATGCATGAATGAATACTTGAATGAATGGGGTCTTAAAATGAATAGAAAATTATATATTTATACACAATTATGCCCTAATTTCCTGAAAATACATCACAGGCCGACCTTAGATCTTAAGAAATTAAAACCCACAAGTAATTTGAATTTATTTTGATTTTTGTGCCAAGAGGGGCTCATTCGCCCCTAATGGGGAATGGGTCCCACTCAAGGCATGTGAATGGGTGTTGGGAATTAAGTTGTCTTAAATGATGTTTTCCAGGTTTATATTTAAAAATACACTTAATTAAGGCATGTGTAAGAATTGGCTATGAAGGTAGCCACCCAAGATCTAGAGGCCTAATAGAAAGCACAAGCATAAGAGAGATAGAAACAAGATGACAAGAATAAACTGTATTCTGTCAATAATGAAAATAGAATGGAATGAGCCAATGCTATGCAAAAGTACATAGGAGACCCCTTGGTTATATAGCCAAGGTGAGAACATAGGAGGGTATAATATTATGACTAGTGTCATAATCTTATGACATGAGACAACTATGAAAAGTGATCACTCCACCTAAAGTGGGAAAGAGATAATGTGATAATCACCACAAAAGTTTATGTCCATCACCCACAAAAGGTGGAGAGATAATCACATGATGTGTCCACAAAAGGTGGAAGTGATAAAGTAATGACATGTCAAGTCCACCACAAGTGGAAAATCTCCAACAACCTCCTATGTGGTCCCTAAGTAAACTTAACTAAGGTGTAATCATGACCTAGGACAAGGTACAACACTTTTAATTACACCAACACCCCCCCTTAAGTGCAACTTAGTGAGAATGTACACAAAAGAAAACAATGCAAGATGGGTCCCGACTACTAGGCCTTGTTAGGTACCCATGTACAAATGCAAAGAAATATCTCACAAGCGGAGTAAAGATAGAAAAACCCAGTGGGAAAAAACTACCCCCCAAAAGAGAGATGAAATACAAAATCCTATGAACATGGCATGAGAAGGACAAAACCCCATGTGAGGAAAAAGTCCCCCCCATACAAGAGAAGAAGAAGAGCGACAAGGTAGCCCCCCCTCAATGTACAATGATCACCCATGGAAGATGCTCAAGAAGGAATGAAGAAGCTACTCCAAAATTGTCAAACAACGTTCCTCCCCTTAGGAAGAAACAATACCAAAGGTGTATGAATGAAGTCTCCCCAATCCACAAGTGAAGAAGGAAGAACCCTCAAAATATAAGAAGTCTCTGAAATCTGCTCAAAGTTCCCTATGTTGATGCTGAAAGATGCCTTTCCCAAACCATGTGAAGCTGCAATGTAGTCACTTCCTAGAACCTATGAGAAACCCTTTGCAAAAACACTCTCATCTGCTGAAAAAGACAACTCAAGATCTAGCAAGGATAAAGGTAGAACATACTCCAAAGACAATGTCTCCTCAAAAGAGAAAGTGGCCTCCTCCAACTGTTGTACATATGCATCCACAATCACATCAACCTCGAAAGACTAATCATGTAGAGGATGGTCAAAGTGTTCTGTCGCAACAACTGAATAAGAATCACATTCATCAAAGAGAAGATGTAAGGAATCAAATGTGCCTCCCAAATCTGCAATGTAGGATTCCACAAACAACCTACCAATGTCTGATAAGTAGTCATCCCATGAAGCTACTGCTGGAAGACAAGGTATGCACTGTTGCACTGAATCACAAGGCACTGAAATTGTTGGAACACAAGTATCACCAGGTACAACAGTCAATGTAGGAGATGGAGTATCAATAATAAGTTCAAGAACCTCAGGAGTAGTAAGAACTCCAAGATTCCAATAACCATACTCAATCTCCTCAAGTGTTTCCACACTAGGGTGACCTGAATCATCAATAGGAGCAAAATATGAGAAGGTGTAGAACCGAGAATGATGATCAACCTCCCCAACTGCAACAAGAGCCCTGCTATGCAAATCTCGAACAATGACAGAATCTGGTGTGAACTCTACACTCTTTCCTATACCACTATGTGTAATCTGATAGATGGAAAGGATGTTCCTTGACAAAGTAGGCACACATAGAACACCATTAAATACTCCACCTTCAATGTCAATAGACCCCTTGCCACAAACTAACAAAGAAGTTTTGTTGGCCATCAAAATAGGTGGTGATCAACAAGAATCAAATGAAGAGAACATATCCTTGGATGAAGTCATATGATGTGAAGCTCCTAAATCAAGGATCCACCTATCTGAATTGGAATCTGCAACTGTAAGAAATGCTTGCCCCTTATGTTTCTCATGTTGAGATGATGAAGAAGAAGGAGATGAACTTGATGTTGTTTCCATGAGAGTTGTTCCTTTACCCTTAGAAGAAGGAGATGAGTCCTTCTCCTGATATGCAGCTGGCAATTTTATTTTGTTCTTCTTAAGGATATTTTTCAACTCATCAATTTGCTTAACATGACAACAATGTTCCTCATGACCAAATTTTTTGCAATATGCACATGTTGGTTGCTCCCTCTTACTTGAATAGTTGTACTTCTTTGAAGAAGATGAAGTTGAGCTTTGTTGTGGAGGAGTGGATTGTTTTTTCTCTCCTTGTGGCTTTGGTGAAGATTTCTTTTGGTCCCTTCCTTTGCCTTGCTTATTGTTTCCATGATTGACCATCAATGCTTTTGAAGTTGAAGACTTGAGAATGCCCATTTTCATCAACTTATTTTGCTCAAGAATCAAAAGATCTGTGAGAGCCTCAAAATATGGTGATGTAAAGTTGCTAATTGTCAATCTTTGAGTTTGAAAACTTGAAACAAAGGCTGCATACTCAACTGGAAGTTTGTCCAACAAGTTGAAGACCAATTGATCATCCTCTTTCTCAATACCATAATCTTCTAGTTGTGCTCTTAGCTCATTTTCCTTAGTGACATAATCCTGAATTGTGTCAAAATCCTTGGGATCAAGGCTTAAGAGATCATGTTCAAGTTTGTATCCCTTAACCTTATCAACCTTGCCATACAAAGCAACAAGCTTATCCCAAGCTTCCTTGGCTGTAGTACATTTATCAACATGGAAAATTAGATCATCTGAAATGAACTTTCTTATTGTACCCAATGCCATAGAATTTTTAGTGATCCAATCCATATATACAGTTGGATCTACCTTAGGATTTGAAGGTGCAGTTATGGTTCCATCAATGTAGTAAATTAAACCTTTTTCCATTAGTTTACTCCATGCACGTACTTTCCATGTAGCATAATTATGTGTAGTTAAGAGTGGAACTTTAGATGAACCCATGATGGAATGAAAGAGCACAAGAGAGAAAATAGGAACAATCACACAAGAGACACCCCCCAAATTCACCTAATCAAAGAACCCTCCCCAAATAGATGATTTTGTCACTTTATAATGTAGTGTGTGTACAATAGGCCACTTGCAACTTGGCTAAGTGGGCTTATGATTTCTGATTCACAACTTGCCAAAAATAGGCTAAGAGTAGACTAGAACAATAAAGCAAAGACCTAAATTTATATCTTAGTAATACAAGTGCCAAATAGGCCAAAAAAGACCATATGCTGAAAGTACAAATTCCACTCAAGATTGCTTCAAACTGATTGTAGATTAAAGAAGTAGACAAAAAATAATGCACTTTCAAAAAAACCGGCACTTGAAAAGGAGTTCGTATGTGCCTGAACGAAGCCCTGGAAGTTGTAGAAATGAGGATTGGATAGGTACAGTGATGAGAAACTACAAATTATGGAAAATATTTCCACCAAAATCAGAAACCGAGTACACCACTATGAAGTACATGAAAGATTAGCCCAAATAAAAAAAAATTGCTCAAAAAAAGACCTCAAAATGAGCAAGATATGAGCCTTCAAAGTCAGACTACAAAATTGAAAAGCCCATTGGTGAGGGGGGGAAATTTTTCTTAGAATGCTGACATCATCGCTGATGTGATGATGACGTTAGTAGAATAGGGCCCTAAATTTGACTGTCTTCCCACCCTTAAAAAAGCATATTCACCCATCAACGAAATATTCTCCATACAAACTGGAATCTTCGTCGGAATCTCAAAAATTAGCCAAAAATTAGCCACCAATTTTTTTAGTGGTTGCCAGAATTCTTATATTCGCCAAAATTTTTAAGAGTTTTAGAATATTCGCCGCTACTGCCGGTTGCCAATGCCAGTTGTCTCTTGAAGTCCCCGCCGGTGAACTGAGTGGGTGTGTGGGGGTCGCGGCCAGTCAGTGGCCTCCTACCACGTGGCAGTTGTGGACTGGGTGGTACCTATGCAGGCAAGTACTATCTTGGGTACCGACTACGCAGGTTGGCCGTACGGCCGGCCTACTAAATTTTCTTGCCTCGACAGACAACTTGGTCCGATTTGGATGATTTGGCAGTCGATCTTAGGGTTTTTGGCCCTTCTGAGGATGATGGCGATGTCCTTTTCGGCTGAAAGTGCTTCGAAGTGGTAGCTAGGTCCTGGATCTGGCAACCACCTCCGATCTTCAACCCTTTGCAGATTTGGCCTCCAATGTCCAACTGAGATGAAACAAAAGACAAATTTGACTATCTGGGACACTCTGCACGCAATGGCGAGCTCAGATCTGATGCAACAATCTCCCAAAATGCACCTGCAACACAAGGCCAAAAATGGAACCCTCCAGGAATATCTCCAAAATGACTTACTAAAGGCACTCCAATGGCTCTGATACCATGTAAGAATTGGTTATGAAGATAGCCACCCAAGATCTAAAGGCCTAATAGAAAGCACAAGCATAAGAGAGATAGAAACAAGATGACAAGAATAAACTGTATTTTGTCAATAATGCAAATAGAATGGAATGCGCCAATGCTATGCAAAAGTACATAGGAGACCCCTTGGTTATATAGCCAAGGTGAAAACATAGGAGGGCATAAGATTATGACAAGTGTCGTAATCTTATGAAATGAGACAACTATGAAAAGTTATCACTCCACCTAAAGTGGGAAATAGATAATGTGATAATCACCACAAAAGGTGGATCACCCACAAAAGGTGGAGAGATAATCACATGATGTGTCCACAAAAGGTGGAAGTGATAAAGTAATGACATGTCAAGTCCACCAAAAGTGGAAAATCTCCAACAACCTCCTATGTTGTCCCTAAGTAAACTTAACTAAGGTGTAATCATGACCTAGGACAAGGTACAACACTTTTAATTACACCAACATGTAAGTGTATAAAGGGGCCAAATAAAGCATAAGAAAGGTGTATTTATTGATAAAAAGCCTCAAAAAGTGTGAAAGCTTATTACAAGACTTTACAACACTTTAAAATAAGACTTGGTAAGTGATAAAAAGGGGGTATGTAGGTGCATTATAATAAGAAGATTCTAGAAAAGTGTGAAAATGTGTTAAAACACTTCACAACACTTTTACAAGACATCATAAAGTCTTAATGATTCATAAAGATTCAAGACCTAATGTGAATGTGTGGGTTACATTGCAACATTAAATCAAAGAAAATAAAGCCAGTTAAGCACAAGGAGGGACAAAACAAGAAAAAGTAGAAGGGTTACTTTTTCCATGTCCACAATTATCAACAAAAAATATTAGGTTGATTACCATGCCAAGGAAAAATACTAAAACTTATTAAAAAAATAAAAAAAATATGATGCATTAGATAAAATAATCTATTTCAAGATGGTATAATTTTTTTTCCATTTTAGATAAATATTTAATATGAAAGTTGACGTCCAATGGAAACAATTGTTTTTTGATTCACAGACATTTTAATATTTATTTAAAAATATATATATTTATCAAAATTGGAAAAAAAAATCTATCCATGCACTAAAGTTTTAAGTTATAAATACATGGAAATTTTTGAAAGAAAAAAAAAATTACCATAAAAAGTTTGACATCTTATGCAACTTCATTTTTCAACATTTAATCAATAACTAAATTATAGTGTTAATTTATTAAAAACTAGTTTAAAATAATTTTTAATTTAAAAATAAAAAATAAAAAATATATATATATAATAAAAAAGTACATATTTTACTAATTTACATCATTTCAAAATTCAAAACACATATGCCACTTTTAGTGATTCAAGTTTAAAAGTTGGATCGGTGTTGGTCATTTCCTTTATAAAGTGTGACACAACTTTGTGATTTTATGTCAATGTTTTCCTTTTCATACACCATGATATCCGCCTTGGGAGATGAGATTTTAGGAGGACTACAAGCTATATGTTCATGACATTCAAATCTTGGTTATTCTAAAATGACTTCATCGCATGTAGGGGAGGTCAAAATATCTTATTTATCAATAGTGGGGACATCAAGAGAAGGCTCAATTTGATTTTCATTTTTCTCTAAGGTGTCATTCTCTTGTGTCATACCATCTACCCTAGTAGGAGATCTTGTAAGATTTTCATTGCATTTTATGGCTAAATTTTTTAAAGTAGCTTCATCACAAATAGGGGAGGCATCAAGAGAACCTGGACAACTATGATTTTCATGCTTAACAAATAGATCTTTCCAAATGGTAGGAGAATTAGGGAAGGGAGGAACAAGATTCTCATGACTTTTAATAGGTGGATCTTCTAACACTAACCTATCCTCTTGGCATCGAGGAGGGATATTAGGAGAAGGACAATTATGGCTATCTATGATATCATCCTCTTATTCTAAAGCATTCTCACAAGCAAGGGATGAATGTAGACTAAGTAAGGTGATGTTTAGAAATGTTTCTATGATCTCATCTTCTTGTTTTCTAATATCTTCGAAAGGGGGAGGAGGGGAGGGACAATGAAGACTACCAATTTGCATCTATCTTCTTTCACCAAGGTACCTTTGTCACTAATAGGAGAGGTATCGAGAGAAGAAAAAGTATGATTGCTATAATTATCTATTCTTGCATCATCTTGTACATTATGACATTCTTACAAATCTAATAGATACTAGGAGGGTATCTAACATGGTTATCAAAGGTTTTACTTTTCTTTCCTAGATTATTCCCATGAGTAGGGAAAATAGAATCATACAAGCCATTTGATATTCTAGAAACACTAAATGCTTGAAAAGAACACATGCTAACATGAGAAAGTAATCTATCTAAATTATGCACTATTTCTAAAATGTGAAAAAATGTCCTACAGATTTGAAACTTTTGATATCAAAATTATTTTTGAAATGCTTTAAAAATGACTTCACTATATGGATGATTTGACCTAGATGCATAAAACAAATGTTTCCAAAAATTTCCAGACTTATACTATATGTTACCAGCAAGCTTAGGAAGCACAAAAATAAGGTTTTTAATGCTTTAAAAGGAAGTTTAAAATCTGGAATGGGACTGATTCGCCCAGAGGGGTGAATGAGTCCCAATTAGGGTTTTTTTCAAAATTTTGAAAAAATTTCAATTGATTTTCATGCTTTTTATGTTGTATGACTTGAAGACTAAATGAAAATGCAGATTTTATAAGATTTTCAATGATTTGATATGCAAAAATGCAACCTATATGTACTTTCACTAATGCAAAATTTTGAAACCCTGGAATGTCAATTAACTAATGCAAAATGCAATACCAAGCTAATGCAAGATATATCTAGGATGATGATGGACTCCAAATCAACAAAGAAGGTATTCTAAATGCAGGTTCACCAAAATGGAACCTCTTAAATTGGGAACATTGGATGTGGATTAAGTGTTATCATATGGTTTAGAACATAGAGCAAACCCACTTTCAAGATGATTCCACTCAAGGATATCCCCAAATATCTCAATGCAAAAGAGAGAGATCTTGCAATGGGATTATCCTAGGGGATGAATGAAAACTAATAAGGGGTTCATCACCAAGTAAGAACTTGAAATAAAAATAAAATGCAAGATGCAACTCTAAACCCTAGTTAGATGTAATCCACTATAAAATGACTTAGAAAAGTGTGTAAAACAAAATAGAAAGTTACGAAATAGAAAGTGTGCACCTGGAAACTTGTAGAGACTTGAATGGTGACTAGAAATTCTACAAATCCTAAAACTTTGGCCTACTAGGACTCATTCGCCAATCTGGGTGAATTAGTCCCACATCAAGGTTTTTGCACGAGAACAAGTTTCTGGAAAATGCGTATCTGAATCTATAATTTTTTCTGAAAGAAACCTATAGTGGGACTCATTCGCCACTTATGGTGAATGAGTCTAGTTTGGATTTTTTGGAACTTCAAGGTCTAAATCTTCTCTTCTTAGTCTACTCAATATGCTTCTCTAGGTTTTTGGATCTGAAACTTACATTTTGAGGTTGTAGATGACCTTTTAGTGGAGATTATGACCTTGAAAATGAGGACACAACTCCAACAAGCTTCTAACCTAATCTTCAGTGATCCTTCAATTCTTCAAATCAACTAGATCTGGAATCACACAAAGAGAGAGAGAGAGAGAGAGAGAGAGAGAGAAAGTATTGATTGTTATGGAATAGGGGTTTTCCTTGGTCAAACCCCTTTCAGGTAATTAAACCAAATGATGAAACAATGAAATGAAGGCATGAAGCATGTAACAAAGAACATGAATCATGGATAATGATACCTTGAATTATTCCTTGTGAATGATGTCTTGTAAATCTACAATTCAACATGAAATAGCCATGAAGGATGTAGATCTTGATCTTTGACAATAGGAGTAGAACAATGCTTGATCTTGGACCTTCAATGCTACATCACAACACTAGCTTGATAACATGCTTGATTCTTCATATGCTTGACATGATGATGGATCTTGAATTGCTCCAACAATTGATGAAGAATTTGCCTTTGAATTCCTTAGAAAAGATCTTGAATGCTATCTTGATCATCTTGTAAAGTCTTCAAATGCATAACTCTTGCTTGCTTGGCTTGATAACATGTAGGTTTGATGAAATAATGATTTGAAAGATTTTTTATATAGGCAATGCACTCAAATGATTGTTTATTTTATCCCAAAGGCCGACATAGAAGAAATTTGAACTTAAAACCCAATTTTCATTGCTCAAACCTTAAAAATAGGTCAAATGGGACTCATTCACCCAAAGTGGAAAATGGGTTCCATAGGGGCTATTTTGCTAGCTAAAGTGTCGAGGAGTGTGAAAATTAAGTTTATATGTTGGTATTGTTAGTTTTTTATTGAAATATTCCTTGGGATGCACAATATAGGGTCATAGGGGCCTATATTAAGGTCATAAATGCAAGGGGGCACAAAATCCTATGTGAAAGTGTAAATAAATACATTAAATTAAGGAAAAATTGGGTCTATTTAGCTTAGAAGGGCCCTTAATACCATATGAATATGTAAAACACATTACAACACTAGACTAGGTCCACTTTAATATACAAGCCTCTTAAATTTAATGTGAAGGTGTAAATAAATACACTTTACAACACTAAATTAAGGAAAGGTTAATTTTATTTAGCTTAAAAGGGCCCAAAGACTAATGTAGATGTGTAAAACTCATCACAACACTAGATCAAGGTGATATCAAGTCCCATTTATCATTAATTATTCTTGAATTAAGCAAGGAAAACATATACTTTTTCCATGACTCCATATTTTTACTTTGTATAGATAGTTTTCCTGATTGCAATGTACATATGTGATAGTTTTTGATGATCTTGTGGTATAAGTATTTATTGTTTTGGTTATGGATAACACTGCTTGGGGGAATTACATTGATGTAAATATATTTGTAAGGGGGAGTAGAGAAAAGTAAATAAATATCTTTTTGGTACCCTTTTCCCTTGATGTCAAAGGGGTAGTAGTTTTGGCTAGGTGTGTTTCCATCAATGACAAAGGGGGAGATTGTTGGAACTTTATTTGTCATTGAGGAGATTATAAAGAGTATGGCATATGGTATTTTTATGGTGTTTTCATTTATTTCAACCCATTCATTGATATCAACCTAGTGTTTACATGTAGATGAGTTGGTTTGGAGAAGACCAAGTAGTCTGGATAATTGCCTAAGTACTGCGTGCAGTTTTTGTGTTACAATCAATCAGTTTTGTGGTCCACACTGCTATGCCATGCAAAATTTTGTCATGTGGTTTTGAGGTGTTCATTTTTCATGTTGAACATGTTCAAATCCAAATTTTCATGGTTCTTTGTCTTATGTAGTTGAAGATATTATTGATAGAGTATCAACTATGTTGTGATAGAGTTAGTGGTGTAGAGTGTATGTTGGAATGCTCCACATTCCACCATGGATGAATATTATGTTATGTGGATTTTTTGAAGTGTTTATAGATGTTAGAGGTGTTTACATTCCAAGTGGTAATTTTTTTCATGCTTTACATGTCAAGATGTGGATAAACAAATGGTTCATTCAGATATTACTTCACCAATTTTTCTATCCAGTGCCAACTTATGTATTTTGGAATTCTGTGGAGTTCAGTTGTGTAAGGAGTGGATAAATGAGATAAATTATTGGTCATGCCAACTTATTTTAATGTGTTACATTTTTTTTTATTCCATCTACAAGGTGTGTGTGTGTGTTAGTATTTTGAGCAGAGAGGTTATGGTATTCCACGTTTTATCTAATTAGTTCGGCCTAATTGATGTTGCAAGTGTTTTTGGATATTGTACATTTAAACATAAGGGAAAATAATTATTGGTCATATGAGGTATGAATAATATATGAGTGTGATGTGAATGTGATGTGAAATATAGTAGTACATAATGCAAATAGGTTGATAAGTGGTGAAGTATAAAGTGTGTTACGTCATTTTTCTGAGCCTAATTGGAACTATATTTAACATGTTCTAGATGCATTGTAATTAGTTTAATCCTTGTTATTGATTCACCCTCTTTTCTATTCTAATAGTGAGCCATTTATTATATTATCTAGAAAGTGAGTCCATTTGGAAGTGATTCTTTCTGTAATATCTTTTAACCAGTTGTTATATATTATGAGCTAATCCTCACTGTGGTTTTTCCCTTTTTGGGTTTTCTACATAAAATTTGGTGTTCCTAGGTCTATTGATGTGATGGATGATTTTAATGTTTCTCTTCATTACTGAATATTGAATGAGATTTTGTTAAATGCATTCTAAGTTAATGAATTTCAAGGAATATTGATTCAACCCCTCTCACTATTCTGAGTGTTCAACACAAAATACCTTGAATGGAAATGAAATTAGCAAACTTTGGATCATACTATCTAAAAAGTCCTCCAATCCCCCCAATTTGTCAAAAGGATAAAGAGGGGAGTTATAGTCCCTAGACAGCATCCAACACACCCTCTGGTTATTTCATAGAAGCACTGATAAACAATTCTAGAGTTGAATCCTAGCAACCCTTGAGTTAGGAGCATAAATATTGAGGAGATTCCACTTTGTAGCATTCCTTTCATCTTTCATAATGGTTTCTAAGTAGTTTCTACTATAGAAGCCTTTGGTACCTTTAATTCTTGCAATATTCTAAAGAGTATCTAGTCCACTAGAGGCACCCTCTACATTGAAAATAAAATTCTCCACCACTGGCCATATGGTTTTGAAATGGGGAAAAATGGGTGTCATAGGGATAAATGGTGCTTTCTTTCGCTTCTAGGGTTTTGGAACTAAAAGGAGAAAGACCAAAGACCACTTTTCAACACTTCACTTGAGAACAAACCCTTGAGATTTCAATTCAAAGGAGATTGAAATCTGAAAAAGGGAAGTTTATAGGGATTAGATAATGCCTAATGAGGGGTTCACCACTAAGTGTAAACTTGGAAAAGAAAATGTTTGAAAACATAGTGTGATATGCAAAATGACCTATAAATGCAAGTAAAATGTAACATAAAATTATGACATGGGAAATGTGCACCTCAAAAATTGAAGAAGGCAGAGTGGAGGTATGGAATCCTAAAAAATCCGTTATTTATGTTGACTGGGACTCATACGCCAAACTGGGTGAATCAGTCCAAGTTTGGGTAAACTGTGTTGGAACGGGTTTCAAACAAATGGGTATTTAGATATGAAAAAATTCTTGACATACAAGTATAGTGGGAATCATTCACCAATAGTGTTGAATCAATCCACTTCTACTTTTCTAAAATTTTAAAATTGGATTTTGTAGCTTTCATTCTACTTTTTTGTTCTTGATTTACATTTGGGTCTGAAACTGTAGAATTCAGCTTGTAGACCTTCTCTAAGCTTCTCCAAGGCTTTATGAAAACTTTGACAACTTTGAATTGCTTTGAAAACTTTTCCAATCTTTCTCCTTAATAAATTTGCAACCTAGACCTACAAATAACATGCAAAGAGAGGGAAAAATGTTGTGGGGTTAGTGAATAGGGGATTTCCTTGGTCAAACCCCTAATTAAACCCTTGAAATAGAATGAAATAGAGTAGAGAATTATGAATGAACAAATAATGATGTTGAAACTCACCAAACCCTTGTAATTAAGTGTTGCAAACATGTAAGTGATGGCTCCAATGGATGTAGACTTGGACTCTTGCTTGATGTTGATAGATTTTGAATGTAATGCTTGTTTAAATCACACAATCCCTACACCACAATTGCTAGCTCTAAAAAAACATGATGCAAATAATCATTGACATGATGGAAGACACTTGAAGAATGCTCTTGAATGCTTGGTAATCTACTCTTGAAATGACTTGAATCCTCTTATGAATGCTCAAATGCTCTTGTAGACTCTTGAATGAATACTTGAATGCATGGGATGAAAATGAGTGAAAGAACCTTGTATTTATACTTAATTATGCAAAAATTCCTGAAATTAAAACACTACAAGCTAGCATCAGATCTAGGAGAATAAAATCCTACCAAAATTTTGATTTAAATTTGAATTTTGGTCACACGAGACTCATTCATCCAAGGTGGAAAATGAGTCCCATTATAAATAATGTATGGGACCAAAAATCAAAAGTGTCTAGAAATGTGTGAATCCTGCATCGGGGCAAAAAAGACCTAGGTGGTACTCATTTTCCCAAGGTGGTGAATGAGTCTCAGACACTAAATATGGTCCACACAATCTAGGAACACTTGAATTATGATTGGTTATTGGTTTGTGTCGGGATTATCCTAAAAAAATGCAATAAATAAGGCTTGTGGATGCAAAATGGGGCCAATTAAAGCACAAGAAAGCCAAATCATTAATGAAAAGCCTAGAGGAATTTGAAAGTGTGTTACAAGGCTTTAGAACACTCCAAATAAGGCTAGATTAATATTAATTATGATTAAAATTATGTTTAAATTGATAAAACCCTAGAAAAGTGTGAAAGTGTGTTACAACACTTCACAACACTTTTGCAAGGAACCATTAAATTCCATTAGTTCAAAAGGGCCCAAGACCTAATGTTAATGTGTTATCAACATTACAACACTAAATCAAGGCAACATTATGCCAAAATCCATAAGGAGGATCCAAATGAGTGCAAAAAATGTCAAAGGATCCTTTTTTCGACACTACATTTAGCCCCCAATTTAGTAAGAGGATAAACCTTCTTGAAACTCACACTAAAGTAGAAAAACACGTGCCAAGAGGGGTTCCAATGAAACAATGCTAGCAAGATGAGAGAACAATAATCAAGAGGGGTGATCAATCCCCCAAGATCAAGATCGCATGACTAACCAAACATAAGGATAAAGGAACACACATGAAAATGATATAAAGAATAGCAACAAGGTTAAGAATAAATTGCCAAAGATGAAAAGAAGAAAAAAAAAAAAAAAGAATTGGAAGAATCGGATCAAGCTTCGACCATTTTTCCATTCCATTGTGGATCAAATCTAGGTTGTTTGTCTAGAAAAATGCATGCTCACTCTAAGGCAATGAAACTCCTAGTTGTCCATCAAGTGAGAAGTCGTGAAAGGTGAGAAACATACACTCATGGATCATATGCACTCACACACACACAAGTGGCTATGGGGAAATTCATGCCTCGGAATGGGCTTCCTACTCAACCATACTAAAGTTCTACCTCCTGATAACATTAATAAAGTGCCACAATAAAAATGACTTTTTGAGCTTCATGAGACAAGCAAAACTTCATATTCTTGGAGCTCATGAACAAACATGATGGTGCTATAGGCATGGAAGTTGTGTTATGCAAGGTGGCCATATAACAAAAAATGAAAAATGCAACATCCAAAGAATGTTCAAAGGAGTCTTGCTTAATTCATGCGAGGTATTTAACTTAGGGAACATTGTGCCTAATGTCTCCAAGAGAGGACCAATCAAAGAATAGAAATTTCACAACATAGAGGATGTAGTGCATCGCATCAGGCCACTAAGAGGAATTTAATATGCAAAGAGAGATCATGCTCATGATGGACATCACACCCAATGTCATCCACAAAGCGAAAAACACATTGTATGAAGTAAGAAGGTTGTACTAAGAACCAAGAAAAGGAAAAATGAAAAAGAATAATGTCAATGTATTCCCCCACTTTAAAGTAATTGCTAGAACCACCATGATGTGAGAAATTACTTTAAAATAGCAAATAAAAAATGCAAAGAAGAAATAAGACATGAGAGCCAACCTGGAAATCCCTATGCCAAGTCATATGTTTTTGAGTAAGGTTACGTCATGCGAGAGAAAAGGAAAAGTAAGGGGTTGCCCCAAAAATGAAACACCAAACACATAAGGGATCTATTGATTTGGGGTCAGTATGTTCTTTGCTATAATGGTTTTATTTTTAGAGAGCTTGGAAATGTCATCATCCATCAAATACACATAGAACTGGAAGAATGACACAAAGAGAGTGAAAATAGAGGAAAAACCTTTTTGGGTCAACATGGAAGAGACATAGGGTGTTTTTACGCCTTCTGTCATCCCCAAAAGGTAAAGGTAAAAAGAAAAAGTGATGCACGACATAGAGAGGAATGAAGCTATGAATAGAGGAATGTCTTAAAGAAAGAGAGAATATCAAACAGAACATCACGGGGGATCACATTACACACATGCAATCACACAAAAGAAAAAGAAAAAAAGAAAAAAAAATGCAAAAGACTAGTAAGGAAAATGCAAGTCATCCTATGGGCAGGTCATCCACCTCCCAATCATATTTTGTGTATTCCAAGTGTGGGAAACTAGCCAAAGAGACAAGAGAAAGTTTTGAATTAGGAGAACTAGGTTCAATACTCTTTATAAAATATTTTTTTTTTAAGCTCATGGAAGAGGAAAACAATGTCATTCAATTCATTATGCACATCTTCATTGATTTTAGTAGTCTCGTCATCGTCATCTATGTTAATCACAATAGGAGGATGAACGATAATGTTAGCTGAAGAGTTCAACTCTTGTTGTGATTGTTGTATTGGGTCATTTTTTGTGGTCAGGGAGGAGGGTCATCATGCATTGCTTTAGTCAAGTTTGGATTTTGATTTTCTTTGTTTAATTCTTCATGTAACTTGCGAGCAAGGGCACAATGTCTTCGCCTATTCTCTCGATCACCTCTGCTTCTTTTGTTTTTTTTTTCAAGTTGTGTTTGTGTAGGAGTGGGTTGATCAACCATAGGTTTCTTTTCTTCCCAAAGGGGAGGAACGAAAGGAACCACAAGAGGTTTTTCATCCACTTTCTCTTTAGCTTTGTAAACTTGTTTTATTCTAGGAGGCCTGACAAGATTTCTTTCATTGTCTCTTGGTCATTTGTAGGATGTGGTTGAAGTTTCAGTTGTTGGTTGGTCTTGGTTGTTTGGTTCGTGTTTAGGTTGAAGCATGGTTTCGTCTAGGATGGGAGGTTTGGAGGTGGATGGGGACATGTTTTAGAGAGATAATTTTTCTATCTTCTTTGCGTTGAAATTTTGATAGGACAAGAAAAATAAGTCTTCCCTCGGCTTGATAGGTTCCATGGGCTCAGGACAAAAACCATCTAGGGAAAAGTTTCCTTTAGATGACAAGGGGTTAAACCGCTATGGTGAACAATGAATATCTCATTGTCAAAGAGAAAATTTAAGCATTTATGCACAACCAAAGGGACAAATTTCATGGAGCGAAGCCATGGGTGGTCTAGCTTCACACAAAATTGGTATGATTGTGGGATGATGGAGAATACGACATCTAATATTTTTGGCCCTATTTGCAATGATAGGGTGATCAATCCTATTGTAGGGCACGCAAAGCCATTGTGTTTCTTGATCCATGCTTTCGGTCTATCATATTCATCTTGATAGAGTTCATGCAAAAGTAGAAATTCATCAGTGATCACATTCTCTCCATAGGTGGGATCTATTATTATCCCATTAGTGGGCTTGTCATAGATATGGTCGGCTACGTAGAGAGGACCATTGGGAAAAATTTTAAGTATATCCTTGGAAGAGAACCAATGTCAAGAGAATTCTTAGGTCAGCCCTTACAAGGGATGATGTTTATCACCCCTATCATTTCATCCATAGAATTGATATTGATAGAAGCATTGTTCTCATCATCCATAACAACATTCATCACATCATTCTTTGTAGTTTTGTTGGCTTTGAAAAAAGAAAATGTTTTTTTGGGAATTGGGTTGGTAAAAATTTGTAAATTTTGGTTCAGAGGGGCAACAAACTATTGCCTTGATTGCTAAAACCTCCAATGGATAGACGACTAGAATCAATGAGGTCTTGCACAAGATGTTTAAGATACCTGCAATGTTCCATATCATATCCATTTTTTCAATGACAGTGGCAATAAGCATTGGATTTAAAGCTTAGGGGTAAAGGTTTATTAGGGTCAAGAGTTTTGACAGGTGGCAAGGTAATCATTTTTTTTCTAGCAGTTGGGACATTGTGTTATGAAGGGTATTAGGTAAGGGAGTGAATTGTCTTTTTGGATCACCATATCTAAAGGCCACCATGGTTTTGACAATGACTACTTGGTTGTTAACATTTTGAGTTGGTTGTTGAGGGGTATTGAATTGCAAGAACCCTTTATTTTGTTTTCTAAAAGGTTGGGAATTTTTTTGGTTTACGGGTTTGAATCTTTCAATTCTGCTAGAAGTGGACTTTATATCTCGACTACTAATGAAATTTTAATAATAACAGAGGGCAGTACATAGGTGCATGAAGGATGGGAATTTTATCATGGTCAACTTTTCTTGAATTTTACTTTGTAAGTTTTCTATGAACATCTTTTGAAGGTGTGGATCAGGAACCTTGACATTGATTTGGGAATAAAGTGATTGATAGCGTGAGATAAAATCAGTTATCTTTTCATCATCTTTTTGCTTTCATCTCATCAAATCATCCAAGGTCATCATGGGAGTCATATGCACTTGGAAATGGTTTACAAATGTATCAACAAGTTCATTGAATGAACGAATTGAATTGTTCAGTAAAGAAGAAAACCATTCCAAGGCAGTATATTTTAATGACCGAGGAAAATGTTTTTCCAAAAGTTTATCATCAAGAATAAAGTCACTACATAAGGCAGTGTAGGCATTAAAATGGTTAGAAGGATCTCCCTTCCCTCCATACTTCTAATATCTAGGCACCTCTATACCTTGTGGCATCGGGGTTTGTAATATCTCAAAGGACAATGGACTGCTTTTGATGTAATATGTAGGTGGGCCATTTTGGTTTTGGTTGATGGTGAAAATTTTCTTCTGAAAGGATGAAACAATTCAAAAAAAATTGTGTTATGAAAGGGTCATTTCTTGTGTTATTGGATGGAAGTGAAAGTGGTGATGGAGTGTATGTGTTTGTAGGACAAGTGAATGGAATTCTTATAGGTGGTAAGGTAGGAGATATATCTTGTGATGCAAGATAGGAACTAGGTATGCTAGCAGGAATACCTAGGGAAGGAATCACATTAATAACTTGTTGTATTGTTGTTGTGACTTGGGGAATTGTATAGGTAGGGATTGAGGCTATGGTTATGGGAGGTGGAATTTGAGTTCCTCCTTGGCTTGTAACATTGATTGTGGGCAAAGGACAACTAGTGGTTGCAGGAAGATGCTTTCTAAAGATTTGCACTATGTTTTTCACAAAGTCAAGGCCATATTCACTTTCAAGCATGCGCCAAATGTTTTCTATTGTAGGAATTGCAGTTGTTGAAATTTTTCAAGGCTTATTTGATGTTGTAAGTTTACTAGATCCACATGAATGTGAATTATTTTTTCATGTGGGATGCTAGCATTCCTTGTTTCAATGTGCATGTTGTTTGAAGGCAAAGAGTTGCTAGGGGTGTTATCCATGCCTAGTGTACTAGTGTCAATACTAGGAGTGGAAGCTCTAGATAACCCAAGATCCACAATGATTGTGCTATCATGGGATGATATGAGTCTCAAACTTCTTCTAACTAAGGTATTAGCAATAGGACACCAAACACTCGTGCAAAGGCTACTAAATGTGGCATGAATGCAAATGCAATGTTATCTAACAAGAATGAGATGATTATAACTAAAAATTTGGAAAGTAAAAATGAAATAAAAAAACAACAAATAGAAACTCAGAAATTGAACAATGCAGTGAAAAATACGGAATGGGACTGATTTTCCCAAGGTGGCGAATGAGTCTAGATACTATTTTTTTTGAAATTTTTTAGAATTTTTGAATTGATTTTTATGCTTTTTAATGTTTTATGATGCACGTATGACATGAAAATGTAGAATTTTACTATTTTTAAATGAACTTAAGTGCAATAATGCAAGCTAAATGAGTTTTTCACTAATAAAATTTTGATACCCTAGAATGCAAATTGAATAATGCAAAACCTAATTCAATGTTAATGCAAGCTAAATATAGGATGTAAAACAAATCCAAATCAGAAATATGATGCTCTATATGCAGGTTCACTAGAATAAAATGGTGAAAAATGGGTGTCACCAGGAGGAATGTTGTTTTCTTTCTCTTCTAGGGTTTTGGACCTAAAAGGAGAAAGACCAAAGACCACTTTTCAACACTTCACTCAAGAACAAACCCTTGAGATTTCAATGCAAAGTAGATTGAAATCTGAAAAAGGGAAGGTTCTATGGATTAGATAATATCTAATGAGGGTTTCACCACCAAGTGTAAATTTGGAAAAGAAAATGTTTGAAAACACAGTGTGATATGCAAAATGACCTATAAATGCAAGTAAAATGTACCATAAAATTATGAAACTAGAAATGTGCACCTAGGAGATTGAAGAAGCAGAGTGGAGGTATGGAATCCTAAAAAGTCTTCTATTTATGTTGACTAGGACTCATATGCCAAGTTGGGTGAATCAGTCCAGTTTCAGGTAAACTATGTCAGAACAGGTTTCAAACAAATGGGTACTCAGATTTGAAAAATTCCTTGATAGAAAGGTATAGTGGGACTCATTTTCCAATAGTGGGGTGAAGCCACAATAGTGGTTTACAATTGAAGTGAGGAAGGAAAACTCATAGAAAATGAATGCATGGAAAAAAAAAATGATTTTAGGGGTTCGTACAAACCTATTCGTTCGAACCAACCCATTAGGGGTTCGCTAGAACCAAGGTTTGGGCGAATCCTCCTAATACTTTCCCACCAAAAATCCATCAAAACCCCTCATAGAAGGGGGTTGAATGAACCCTAGTTCAAGCGAACCCCTAGGGGGCTCGAACCCCCTTTATTCCTCATCCCTCCCTAAGACAAAAAAAACTGAATTTTGGCACTTTTAAGCTCGTTGAGGATGAAAATGGAGGAATCTTCACAAACCCAACTTGAATCAAGTAGTCCTCAGAACGAGCTATCCAACAAATGTAATTTTAATATGTTTTGGTTTTATTATGTATTTGTTTTTTTAGTTTTATTAAACATAGGTTTTTCATCAAAAATGAAGGTCTTTGTTTTGCACATGTGGAAAAATAGTAGATTATCAAAAAGAAAAAAATAAAAAATGAGTGCACCAGATATTGAAGTCCTTGATCCAACAAAATAAATAAATTAATTTTGATATATACAAAAAAAGTTATGTGTTATACGGTCACACTATGTTTGAATTGTAATTGGTTTGACTTTGAAACTTGATTAAAGAAAAAATATTTAATAAAAACTATCTAACCAAGTGGAAGCACTAGATATCAGAGTTACAAATCTAAATTTGAAAGAATTAGAATTTTTATCCTTCATGGAAAAAAAATTATGCGTTATACGTTGTATGCCACTTTTTAAAAATTATTTTTTGAAAAATCGGGGAGATGAAAAAGAAGTGCAATCTAATTCCAAAAATTTTGAAATTTTTTTTTTAGAATCTAAAGACAAAATGTGACGAGACTCTAGTTTTCATCATCTTCAAATTCTTCAGGGTTTAGCTGCTATAGGTGCCCAAATGTGAAGATTTAGTTTAAAAAAATAATTTAAGTGTCTAGTTTGCCCAAAAATTGTAAACCACTATTGTGGGATCACCCAGTGGTGAATTATTCCACTTCTACTTTTCTGGAAATTCAAAACTAGATTTTGTAGCTTTTTGTCTACTTTTTTGTTCCTGATTCATATATGGGTCTAAAACTGTAGAATTCGGCCTATAGACCTTCTCTTAGCTTCTCCAAGGCTTTATGGAAACTTTGAAAATTTTTGATTGATTTGAAAACTTTTCCAATCTTGGTCCTTGATAAATCTACAACCTAGACCTGCAAATCAAATGCAAAGAGAGGGAAAAATGTTGTGGGGTTAGTGAATAGAGGTTTTCCTTGGTCAAACCCCTTGTTGGTAATTAAATCCTTGAAATATAATGAATAGATTAGAGAATGATGAATGAACAAATAATGATGTTGTAACTCACCAAACCCTTGCAATTAAGTGATGGATCCAATGGATGTAGACTTGGACTCTTGCTTGATGTTGATAGATTTTGAATGCAATGCTTGTTTGAATCACATAATGCCTACACCATAATTCTTAGCTCTAAAACAACATGATGCAAATAATATTTGACATGATGGAAGACACTTGAAGAATTCTCTTGAATGCTTGATAATCCACTCTTGAAATTCCTTGAATGCTCTTATGAATGCTCAAATACTCTTGTGGACTCTTGAATGAATACTTGAATGCTTGGGATGAAAATGAGGGAAAGAACCTTGTATTTATACTTAATTATGCAATAATTCCATAAATTCAACACTACAAGCCGACATCAGATCTAGGAGAATAAAATAACATCAAAAATTTGATTTAAATTTGAATTGTGGTTACATTGGACTCATTCACCCAAGGTGGTGAATGATTCTCATTACACATAATGTATGGGACCAAAAATCAAAATTGTACATAGAAATGTGTGAAACCCGCATCAGGGCCAAAAAGACCTAGGTGGGACTCATTCGCCCAAGGTGGCGAATGAGTCCCAAACACTAAATCTGGGCCACACAAGCCAAGAACATAAGAAGTATGATTGGTTACTGGGGTATGTGTAGGATCATCATGGAAAAAATAGGCCCTTAAGTGGCGAAAAATTCAGAAAAATCAGAGTTAGGCAACATGACGTAAAAATTTGAATAATTTATCTATATTATTTGAAAAATATGTAAGAATAGAATCTGTAGAAATTGAATGTAGTTTCTAAACTACTAGGTTTATTTATTTTTAAATAAAAATCTATTTGGTAAAAATTTGAAATTTCAATGCAGTAGTACTTAAATTTCAGGGAAAAAATAAGAAGTAGGTGTTTGTTTGACCCACCCTTTTTTTTTTTTTTTTAGAAGAATCGGGTAGCACGACCCCCTATAAACTTGATGCGCCAGTAAACTTTGCGTGGGCGACGCTGGCGCGACACGCCCTCCGTTACCACGGGCCAGGGGGACTAGAACTTCGTGACCAGTGAGCCGCAACGGAATTACTTAGCCAACCGAGCTAGGGCCCCCGCCCAGTTTGTTTGACCACCCTAACCACAATAAAATGATAATAATTTTTTATAATATTTTAGATATAAGTAGAGGACTCATGACCCGATGTGATGCATATTTTTTTGTAGTGT
Organism: Sequoia sempervirens; assembly: GCA_007258455.2. NCBI lineage: Eukaryota > Viridiplantae > Streptophyta > Pinopsida > Cupressales > Cupressaceae > Sequoia > Sequoia sempervirens. The sequence continues at coordinate 759,526,197 of VDFB02271358.1, forward strand.
TTTTCCAAGTAAATAATTAATTATGAATTATTTTTTTACAACTTTAAAAAATATAAAAACTCATATGTCTAACCACCTTAACTTGGTCAAAACTTCTTGAAATTCATTTTTTTTTTAATCTTATAGTATACAAAGTATAGAATGTGACACATGTTTTGGATTCAAAAAATGTGTTGTCATTTGAAAGCTATATATTTTTTTCAATCAACCTATCAATCAGGACTTTAGTCGTAATTCAAATAGAAAATGAATAATAATTATTTATTAAATTCAAAGTAAATCATAATTTATATTGGTGGAAAGCTGAGAATCTCCTTTAAAAACCCTTTTAATTTCATCAATTTTGGGTAAAAAAAAGTCATCAACAACATACCCTACACATACCCATCATATCACCACTTTTTGGCCCATCATGATCCTACACATAGCCACTAGTTGGTGTTGAGATTATCCTCAAAAACATGCAATAAATAAGGCTTGTGGATGAAAAATGGGGCTAATTAAAGCATAAGAAATCCAAATCATTAATGAAAATCCTAGAGGAATGTGAAACTGTGTTACAACACTTTACAACACTCCAAATAAGGCAAGATTAAGATAAATTATGATTAAAATTATGTTTAAATTGATAGAACCCTAGAAAAGTGTGAAAGTGTGTTACAAAACTTCACAACACTTTTGCAAGGCACCATTAAATTCCATTATTTCACAAGGGCCCAAGAACTAAAGTGAATGTGTTATCCACATTACAACACCAAATCAAGGCAACATTAAGCCAAAATCCACAAGGTGGACCCAAACAAGTGTGAAAAATGTCAAAGGATCCTTTTTTCGACACTATAGGTTTTAACAAGTTTTTCAAAAATATTCAGATGTATTTTTGTTTCTTGGATATGGAGGACATCCACTTTGAATTCCATAATGGAGCATTTGACAATATGCTAATTCAATGAGCTATTCAAACCTTGAATATTATAGGTCATGATCTTCAAAAGGATAAAAAAAATGTGTCAGTTTATGACCTAGTACTAGCTAGAGCGTAGAGGCCTCCCCAAAACTAGTTTTTTGTCTTCATTTTTGTTGGATAGGCCCTCTAGGGTTCTCTATTTTACTGAAGCCACCTCTCTAGCAGCCTCTTTGGATATAGTATCCCTTTGAGAGGGTCTTCCTTATTTCTATTCACTCCCTGCATCTGTGTTCTTTTTATTTTTAGATTTTCCATTTACTAGAAACCAAACCTCATCCATGCCATCCTTTTTTAAGGATAAAGGGGAATCTATGTTCTCAAATCCCAACAATGCAAGGGATTCATAAATACTCTTATTGATTTTTTTCCTAAAGAGAGACTTCATCCTCACCCAAAGAAACACTTAAGCCCTTCCCAATATCCACATATGAGGTATTAGGTGAATTGGTGACATCTAGAGTCACTTCATTATTATCTTCACTATTCTCCTCCCTTTGAATAACTAGTTCCAACACAATAAAAAATTAGCATGTGGAGGTCTCAACTCTCAAATCCAAGTTTCATCAAAGCTCCCCACCTTAGGGGGGAGACAACCACCAAAATTATTTTATCTTTTTGGGCTTTCTATTTTATGTAGGAGTGGCTAAGATGGGAAAACTTTCGATAGGGCTAACAAAAAATTCCAACATTTTTCATGCTTAATAGCTTGAATCCACAAACCAAACTTATATTTTAGAGTTATTGAGGAAGGGATAACTTTTTTAATGGCTACGTTCACACAAATTATCATAAAGATGAGTCTTCATTTCTTAATAGTAACTTTGTGAACAACTAACAACCACCCAAAAGAGTTAGCAACTCATTGGAAAGTTTTATTGATTCTAAAACTCCAAGGGGAGTCCTAGAAGATGAATCCAGGTAGGAGTGGATGAGCTAAGATTAGTAGAAGGGTCAAGTCACAACTTCCACATAGAAATGGAAATGAAAATTTTAAAGGTTTTTTCCAAGGCACATGGTCCTCCAGCCAGAGTCTTAATCATATCTCCATGGTTCATAAAACTAAAGAGAAATAGATCGTTGGACATGGAACTAACACTCACCTCACATTTAAGTTTCCATTTTAAATCAATCCATTTTCTCACTTGATTAATATTTGGTTTGAAGGACAAGAACTTACCCATCTGTGAAAGTTAAAGATCTACAATAGCCTCATCCATTATTTCATCTAAAAATTCAACCTCAAGGTTGTCCATCACACACCACACATTGGAATCAACAAGTGTCTTGTGGTAATTCTTTGAAAAAGAACCATCAACAACCAATTTTTCCATGAAGGAAAACATATTTTCATCCACAAAAGAATATTTTGATCCTAAACGGGGGTTTGTAGAACTTTTCCAGTATCCTAAGGAGAGAAACCAAAAGGTAACAAGACGATTTTGACATTCATTCTAGAGGAACATGCCAATGGGTTGTAATTCTCATCAATTATTATTGACACAAAGGGAACGCACTTGGAAGGGGACACCAGTTTGGCCCCCTCACCAAGCAATGCCATTGCTAACCAAGCAAGAGCAAAAAGAATTTGAATTTAGCAAAGGACGTGCAAATTAGGGCATAGATATTTTCTTGAGTGACTATATAAATGTTAAACAAGAGTATGAATCAATATAAATATTTGGTTATATTATCATATTCTCTCTATCTAGATATATATATATATATATATATATAATATTTTTAACCATATCATTATTTTAAGAGTATTAGATATAATATTTTATGTAGAATATCAAATAGCTATTTAATGTTTTGATTATATTAAAACTGGAAGGGCCAGTACCCATTACAAACTAGCCATAGAGGAAAACCAGCGACTCACAAGCAGTAAGAAGACCAAAAAGTAAATGAAAACTAAAGCTTAAATAGTTCGACCAACGGGAAAGAAACAAAAAGAAACCACAAGACTGGGACCGACACAAAAAACTAGACACCTAAAAGTCTCCTAAAATTTTTAGACCAATTAAATAGTTTGAGAATAGTTATTTAATGTTATTTATTAAAATATATGTTATATTTCATTAATATTACTTTATTTATCATAGCTAAATGAAAATAGTTATGCACATATACAAAAGAATTAGAGAGTTATTAATTTTTTATGCGGGTCATGCATTTTATTATAGTGAGAGCTATAATTTTTAATGTAAAAACAAGTGGTGAATCGTAATTCCATGAACATGTTAACAAAAAATGAAAAATAAATAAACATCAAATACACTAAACTTAAAATAGTAATAAAATAGTTATAAGTATGAGATACCTATCAAAAAGTGGTGCATAGAAAAATGGGGAGAAAAAGAGAGAGAAAATATGTTTGTGTTTAGGTAGCCTCCCCTCGAATTTTACTTTTGATGATGAAAGCCCTAAATTCTTGGAGCAAGTCATAATTTGTAGATTTATTTAGAATATTTTTTCTAGGGTCTAATTTATTTGATGATGTATTCTTCCTCCCTAAAGGTTTATTTATCATGATTTTGTGTTTTTCTATTGCTTGAGAAAAAGTTATCAATAATGGGATTTGGTACTCCATTGAAATTCCTATACACACCCAAAGGTGACCTATCAGAATATTGACCCTATCTCTTGTTTTCTATAAAAAAATATACGTTGGATAAGAATCTACAAATTTACTCCACAATTGCCACTCAAACAAGTAAATCAACATGAATATCCTCAATGGAAATTCTCAAATATGTGTACCATATCAATTTTTATCTATCCACCCAATTATCAATACCATAACCCTATCGGTAGGTGATCTACACTGGATGCAACAAATGAAAGTTGAGGAAAAAAATACTTCTACCTCAACTATAGAAGTTGGGATAATATGAAAAAGGATTACACTAAGATCCCTAAATCAAGTGAAAAACTAGGTGGCTCAAGGAAAATTTGATGATCCTTCAAAAAATTCCTCTTGATGAAAAGTTGGCTCTATCATAGAGATCATCAATTAAAAATGACACTATCCCTCAAACCAATGGAAAGGTCATTGTATCTTTTGTTCAAATATAATCAATCATTGATGATGATTGCTAAAATTATGAAAATAATTATGAAGATGATAGTGTCTTAGTTGATATTGAAATGATTAATCAATCAAGCTCACAATTATCCTAAGCCAAATTTGGCTTCAAAAAGAAGCATGGAAAGAAATAAGAATAATTTTCCATGACCAAATGACAACGTTTAATTAACAATTATTTGTTGATATCCAAGGGAGGAAATTCCTCCCTTAACAAGAAATGAAGATAATATTATGGAATGTTAGGGGCTTTCATAATTCAAACCATAAATGCATGATCAAGTGTCAAATTTATTGAATGCAGGAAGAGAAGATATTTATTTAGGAGATAACTCCTATTAGTAGATGCTAAAAAAATTGTAAAACATTGCTTTGGTTGGGATGGTCTTTTCAAAACTACTATTGGCTCTGCTAGGGGCATTGGATGATGTGGAAATTTTATGATCTAGATGTTAATATGACCCATTCATCTAAATTCTAGATGTCACTTTAGGTTAGTTCCCTTTCAGCCAATCTAGTATTTTTGCTCATCAATGTCTATGGTTCCATAACAATTAATGAGAAATCTAAGGTATGAGAAGAAATAAAGCATTTTATTTTGAATCTACATAAAAAGAGATTTATTTTGTGTGTTGAATTCAATGCTATTATCTCCAATGGAGAAAATAATGATGGCTCCTCAACTCCACTACAAGTACAAACCCTTTTGCAATGGTTTTTTTCTAAGATAGCTCTGATTGATTCCATCTCAAAAAATGAAAAATTCAATTGAAAAATAGACATGAACAATTCACTAGTATTTCTAAATTAGATCAATCCCTCCATTCTAGTAGTTGGCTAAACTCATCCACTTTTATGAAATCCTCCATTCTCTTTATATCTGGGTCAAATCATTATCTAGTATCTCTATCAATAGTTAAGGATAGGGCACTAGCTAAATCCCCCTTTAAATTTGAAATGATGTAGATTTGAAGTGTTGACCTTCCTAGTTTGATAAAAAATGCTAGTATAAGGATCCAATTTAGAAAGTATAGATAAGATAAAGCTCAAGATCTAGATGATCAGGTGATGATTTTAAAACTTAGGCTATAGTATATGGATATCCTTTATGATAGATGCAAATCCCGAATGGATAGATCGACCCCTATATTTTATGGACATATGCATAACCTACGGAGTTGGACGCATAACCCATATGGACATATGCCTATCCATCTAGATAGGTTCTTGAGCATGGTGATGGATGAAACACTTAATAATGACTAAAAAATGGTATATTGAGGTATATGTATTGGGATGTTACATTATTGCACATGCATTTTTTTGAGTCCTACAAACTTATAGAAGCATGATTCATTTAGGATTTGCATGTATATCAAAGCAGGCAAAAATATAATTTAGAAAAAGTATATTATGATGTCTTCTCACATTTTTTATGATGATAATGTTGTCTTTTCTCATTTTTTTAGTGATGAAAAATGCTTCTTGTTTTTCATTTAGCTTTATGTCTATTTTGAGGTAATATCTTGATACTTATACATGAAGACAAATTCTATATTTTTTGAAAATTCACACGTGTTTACCTAGCCCTTATTAGATCCTCATCTACACACAATGCTATTCACATTGGTGTATTTCAATTCCATGTTCACATGTTCTCATATATTTATGTTATCTACCTATTATCCATGATGATCCATAGTTTAATCCTTTAATTTTCTTTATTTTTCATGATCCTTTTTGATATCTTTGATCCTAGGTTAACTATATTGTCAAATTGTCAACATATTGAGTGTGAACTTGATCTTGAATTCCAATTTGGATGACTAACCCACTTTGTCTTTCTTTCCCAAAGTTGACTATGTACATGTTTGTGTGATTTAGTGTCATGCACGAGTCTAAAAAAATAATCATTTACATTTATTATCACCATCCACACATTTGAAGATCTTTTATTTTAGGAGCATCTAGAAGAGAAAAATCAATAGAGAAAAAATGGATCCGGTGCTTAAGAGGAGAAACAAATCTAACCTCTATGTATTAATTTTTTTTTTTATCATTTAATCAAAGTAATTGATTTTCTATCCTTACATATTTGAAATGTTAGGATATAGTGGGACCTTGTCAAGTGCAAGCCAAGAAATCTGCTAACACCACTTTCTTGTGAGAAATCATATAATTTTCTTTCAAATTATGTAGAGGGTAGAATTTAGAGATTATCAAAGATCTGGGTTGTAATTATAGATTGAGTTTACAAATGTGAACTAGACCTATACTATCAAACTTGACCTAGACTATAATAGAGAAAATTATTTTGATTTCAATCCATACATATTTCAAATCTTATTGATTAGACACTTATTCTTTAGCCATGAAGTTAATTAGTCTATCCTCTTATTTACTTTATATTTATATAAAAAATTGTCAAAGATGTGTCCAACTCTAACTATTATTTATTAATCTCTAAATTAATTGTGTTTCTATGTATTCATCTTACTGAATTAACCTATACTACCCATGTAGAAGATTTTTCCCTTTTTAAACTTACTGATAGATGATTTAATCACTTATATAATTTTAAACAATTTTGACCATTATAGGCCTCTTAATTAATGATTTTAAACTTAAAATCTTGGCATATTGCCTGTAGCGAATATCAATATTTTACATTATTTTATTATACAGAAGAACATATTATTGTCTTTTAGTCCTGCTAATGAGACAGTTTTGTGCCTAGACTTGCCCGCCTTTCCTCTATAAATACAAACAACTCCTCCTCCAACAGTACATGTAAGAATTTCTTCTGTACAACTCCATTGCATTGTGAAGCTATGAAGAAAAATAACGTTGCCAAATACATTGGAATAGTGTTGGTCTGTCTGTTGCTTGAAGAGGCTTATGCAGGAAGTTCTTTTACAATGTATCCACAACCTGGATGTCCGGACCGTCCTGTTATGGTTGCCCAAGGATGTGGGTGTTTTTCTATACCCAGTGATTACCATGGAGGATATATTGTTGATTACCAAGGACATGGTGTATATCTTTACAATACTGTTGCCTGTGACAGTAAACCACACACTGTCCTTAATGAGAATGGATACAGCTGCACTCCTTTTGGGTGGAATAGTGTATACCTTTTCTGCTCATAATCTATGCTTTACCCAAATTACCGCCATGCCTATCCAAAGATGAGTGCTGGTACGAATAAACAAACTGTGTTCTGTGAACTTTATAATTAAAGGGTGTTTGCCCATTTCATATTAATAAGATCTGTTTTAACAAAATTTATTTAATATTTTATAATTTTTTCATATGTGGTTGTTTTTTTTTTTTCAAGTGTTTATTTATTTTATTTTTTTGCAGTAAGTTAAATATGATGTTGGACATTTTTAGTCAAACTTAATATATCATTGGTGAACACCAATGATATATTAAGTATTATTTGTATTTAATTGAGCATGATGTTCATGTGCTCATGTGGGTCAAGTATAAGATTTTTTGGGAGGTCATCCAATTCATTTGTACTCCAATATAATATATGTTTAATCATGATTTTTTTCCAAGATTAAACTCACTTAACTTGTTACCAGATTTATAAAAACTTCAACACTTCTTGTACATTATCAATCATTCATAACAAACATATTTAATTCATCAAATGATGTATTCATTTGTTAAACTCATTTTAAATCCAACCTTTATGATTAGAGTATATTTTATTTAAATGTATAGAAAATATAAAGTCTATATCTCAGAAAAATTTTGTATGTGACTTTTATAATTGACAATACTTTTGAGTTAAGTATATTTAAGATATTTAAATATAATTTTATATCCAATCTTTATGGTTGGAGATATCCTTTTAATTAATTTTATTTAAGATTGGATCTTTTATAATTCAGAGATATTTTTTTAGTTTTTTTTCTTAAATATCATTGTTAAATAAATTTTTGTTTTTAGAATCAAAGAACTCAAATTCTATACTAGAAGTTATAGTTTTTTTTATATGATATAAGAAAAGCGAGTCCCTCACACTTTATATTAAATTTAGATAATAAAAAAGACACATTATAACTTCATAAGATAGCATTGGCTAAGTCTTTTTCGGAAAACCTTAAATTCAATTTAAATTTGGCTTTTTAGGTTGAAGTGTATTTTCATTTAAAATGTATTTACAATCTATCCTTTATAATTGATCCGTGTTTTTTTAATTAATTTTTTTAAATATTTGATGTTTTGCTAGAATTTTGTCTATAGCATTTATAATTTACAAATATTTTTTAAATATTTTTTTTATTATTTAAATATAATTTTCTATCTTAGTCTTTATAGTTGAAAGTATCTTTTTAAATAAATTTATTTTATAATTAAAATATCTAATTGATTAAATTTATTTAAAATATAATGTTTACATATATGTTATTGGGATTTATAATTGAAAGATATTTGATGTAACTTATAAATAGAATTTAATTTTTTCCCCATAAAAAGGTGATAGCTCACTTGTAAGTTTATTAGTTAAAGTATGAAAAAATTGACATACATTCAATTGTATGACTGTATGTAGGAAATCAAACATCCTCACAAGAAAATATAAAATATAATTTGTAACAAAATTGCTTGAGGACTACAAGAAATGGCCCAAACAATTTAATAGAATTTATATCAAATGGAAAGAGCTTGAGTCATCAATAAAAAAATAGTATATTCAAAGGAGTTAGAGCATTAGGACAAGAATAGGGAGGAGACTTATTAGGGACATGGTGTCATATAAATTTTAAGGCAATGAAGACCTTTAATATATTTAATAACTAGTCCTCCATATAAGTTATATGTTTGTGTAGAGCATTTATTAGATCTAGTCTATTATTACTTAAAATCTTAGATTGCTTTATGTAGTAGATGCATACCACATCATGATTTTCATCCAATTGGTTGATAGGAAATAATTCCCCCATCGAAGATAAACCCACTAGAACACATCATACTCTCAATAGCATATTGAAAAGAGTTTACCAAGAGAAGGTATTCTTGGATGCATCTAAATTTGAGAAGTTTTGAAAAATTGTATCCTACATCAAATCCATGACATTAGAGAGAAAATAAGGGACCAATTTAGAGTATAATAACAATATAGAACCACCCCTAAGGATTTCTTCATCAACCACCTTATGAATGGAACTTTCAACCCATGAGTAGTCTTTCAAAGACACATTGGAAAGCATGGTAAATTCATACGGGTCAACAATAGATGAATCCCACTTTTTAGGAGAGATGAAAATCCTTTTATTCCTTTGGGAATACTCATCTTAATAGTCAATCCAACAAAGTAGGAGGAGAAAAAGGGTAAGGGTAAGAATAATTGTTGAACCAAAAGAATTCGTAAATAGAAAAATTTATTTGATCAACTTGGAGTAGATAAGTAATTAAATGTTATGCTTCATAGGCGTAAATACTAGGAGTGTGTGTAGTGGAAATATTGAGTAACAAAGGGGGACAATAAGAAGATTAGTAGTTCTTTGATATTTATTACATTAAATTAATGTGCACATAGCTCCATGTAATGTAGGTGATGGTAATTCAAATGAGAGAAACATCTACAAAAATTGAAATCTACCAACTTTTAGAAGATAAGGTGACCCTGACAAGTTGTCTTTTCATGAGTCGAAGTGAGAAGCTTTTAAGTCTTTTGAAAATTAAAAAATAAATCCAAATCCTAATTTTTTATTAACATTACAAAATTGAATACCTTTGATTATTTTGGTTGATCAATTCCTAGATTAGCTAGCATGTTAGCTATCTTATTTTCCTCACTATAATATGGTTGATTTTGTAAAAATCAAGATTGTCTAAAATGTTCCAAATTAGTTGGAAGATGTATTGGATTTTATATTAATTTATATTTGAATTTTTTTATAATATTTATGATCGACAATGAATAACTATCAATGAAGATACTATTGAGATTACTTGAGATTACCATTTGTAGATAATGACTAAGGCATGCACTTCTTCTGCCTTCTTTTTCCTTCAGGAATTTCAATAGCTTTGTTCATTACTAGCTTCCCTAAATCATCCCTAATAACACACCATGCTCTAGAAGGACCTAGGTTTCCCTAAGTAACACTATAAAATTTTATTTTTACCTAAAAGGAGGGAGGTGGAGAATATAAAACCCTTTTTTTTATCAACTTGGGAATTGAAACTAGAAATAGATCCAATAAGAGGAGTGGATATTAGGAGCGGCCATTATTATAACAACTCATTGTCCCAACTGGAAAACTTGTTATTTAAGTTTTTATTCTTGAAAATAAATCATATGACTATTTTAAAAATTATTCTTTCAATTTTAAATATTACATCTTCAATTTTGGTGATTAAGTTTCTAAAAATTCTATAATTACATAATAGCCACACATTATATATGAGTATTAAGGATACCATCTTCAAAATTAGAATATATTTGGACTATTAAAAAATAGACAACAAAACAAGAAAATGTTGAAATAAAATGTTAGAGGAAGTTCCAATCCAACCAAGTTTAGCGCAAATCCATTTCCAACACTTTAAAATAACTTTATAATTTATAAATGATCCATTTCTTCCTCCTCTCTTCCCAAAAAAATACATTTAAAAGGTGACAAGATACCCAAATTTTCTATCCTTTTTCCTATTAAAATCCTAGTATGTTGGGCAAGCTAGAAAAAATCCCCATATTCGTGAAGACAAAAATTATTCTAGTAGAGGTTATTAGGAAAATTTTTGGAAGAGGAGGCATGTGATAAGATCATTTAACTCCCTTTTACTATATATTTTCTCAATTTAGAAGACCTCCAAGAAAGTTCATCCTTTTCTTGTGAGAGGAAAATAACTCTACGAGCAAGAATCAATGATAATGAATCTTCCTAGGTTTGTTGAAAATGGTAATCATAAAAATTCTTCCAATTATATTTTAATACTATATTTCCTTCAAAAATTGTAAGATAATCTTCTATTTTTACATCAAAATTATTTTTTATTTATTTTACCTCCACCAAGTCTTGTCTTTTGTCTAATGGCTTGTACCCATTTCAAGAGCCTTATTAGAATAGATCCTTTTACCCATTTGGAATTATCAATGAAAAATGAGGAAGAAACACCTCTCTACTGGAAATAATGAGGTTTCACACCTTAGAACCACATAAAGGATTTGTAACTATGAAAAATATCTATTTATCCATTGTATCAAATATTTTTATCATATAATTTTATACCATTTTTATTGTCGCTTTGAATACTTTTTCCAAGTAAGCTTTTCTCCCAAGGATAGTTTTTTGAATTTAATATCAAGGATGTCATCTCCACCAAAAGATCTAGGATTACAAAACATATTCAAAGGTATTGTGCTATCTTTTTTCTAACATAATTGTCACTCCATAAAAAAGCCTCTGTAGTTTTTCTAGCTTTTGATTTGACTTTGGTTAGAGTTTTTAAAACTAACATATATATTGGGTTTGCAGAAAACACTACCTTAAAAAAAATTATTTTCCTTGTCATAGTAAGTCATTTTAAAGGAAGCAAGGTATCTACAAATTATTTATACGCTAAAATATTGATGAGAGTGTTATTTTTTTCTTGAGAAGAAAATTATATGTTTCTTCTATTTAAGGAAGCCTTATACACCTAATTTTCAAATAAGTGTAAAAAAATTGAATGAATGAATGAGGTTTTTAATAAAATTCATAAGATTAGATATTTTATGTGAATTTAAGATATAAACTATATTTTATTGTCCATAATGAGACTATCTATATTATGTCTAATTAGTATTAATTTCCTTTTTATCTTTGATCACTACTATTACTCTTGAGAAAATATTTTGCTGGTTTAAATATTAATATAGAAGTAGAAAAATAAATGAATTTACTTCTTACATTTTTATAATCAATTTTAGTTTAAAATCATCAATTTTATTTTATGAAAAAAATATGGTTAGGGCTAGGAACCAAAAAATCCAAGGTCAAAAATACCTGAATGGGAAATGGTGTATGAGCTCTAGTAGGGTTTTGTGGTTTCTACGGTCACCCTTGGCCCCTCTTGCGTCATACCACACATTATGTGCAAGAAACGCCTCTTTTCTTGTGTGTACAACCACATTTACTATGGTTTTTGTGTTTTAATATGCCTTCAACTAGATCTAACCCAACACTTCATGCTGGTGTTAGCAGTTCGATGGCACTGCTCAATGCCTCCTCCTTCAAAGAAATAACCTCAAAAATTTGTTCTAAAAGTCTTTCATGAGGTAATAATTTTGACTCCCTAGCTGATGTGATTTTTCCTTTACCAAATTTTGATTCTGCAAGTGTCAATGGCTTGAGCAACATGCCCTTGTGGGTTATTTTGTTGGGAGGACTACCCATAAAGTGTTCTTAAGGAATGGGTTAGCAAGGCCTGGGTCCCTCATGGGGTCTGCCTTGATATGGTCCAAAATTTAACCAAGGGTTTCTTTTTGTTCCACTTTGTGAAAGTCAATCATGTCCAAGATATCTTATCCCATGGTCCCTAGTATGTCAGGTCCTCCTTGTTGGTTTTCCAAGCATGGACCCAAGTTTTTGCTATCTTAGATGACACCAAGTTGTGGATCCCGGTCTGGATTGAATTTCATGGTCTACTTTCGTCTTGTGTGCCTTTTTAAAATCATATTGCATCCTCACTGGGGAGGGTCATTTTTGTTGAGCCCGATAGGTTTTTTTAGGCCCAACCCCAGAAACAAGTCTGTGTGGAAGTAGACCTCTCCAAAAATTTTAAAGAATCCATTGATATTCAAATTGGAGCTCTCCAACATGCTAAGAAAGTCACTTATTTTAATTTTCCTAACAAGTGTTATAGGTGTCAATTGGTAGAACACAAGATTAAGGACTGCCCTTTGGTAGTTCCTCGTACACCTTCTCCACCATCAGATATTGAAAATCCACATTAGGGGGATCCTTTTGCTACCAAACTTGATGAAAAATGGACTATGATTACTAGCTAAAAAAATAAGTCAATTGGTTTTAGGTCAGCCTCTAAGGCCTCTGAACCATCGAAGATCATTCAAACCCTTCAGGAAAGGGGACATAAGCTCTTGTAGGAGCAGATAATGTTTTAGTGCAGCCCAAGACAAAGGTAACACCTCAGCCTATTGCCATTATGATTGCTCAGTTGAGTGTTTCTCCTCCCATGTCAAGAGCTCAAAGGCAGTCTCATAGTCCTCCACCACTTGAAGTGGGTGAATATGTGCAAGAAAAGCAAAGATTTTCCTCTCCTATTCAGATTGGGTCAATTTCGCCAGAGTTTTTGCAAAATCATTTATCTTCCCTAAATGAAGAGGAATTAGGCTCCGACAATATGGAGGAGTTTCATTCATGAATTTCCTCTCATGAAACATTTGAGGTTCGATAGACCTCTCCAGAAAGTATTTTGTTAGGGATACTTCGTGAAATTATTCTAGTATTGAAGCGTTTTATCTCCAAGAGGTTAATTTTTTTGTATTCTTTCTTGCTTCGACTTGTCATTCTATTTGACCAGCCAGTAAAATGTTTTACACTATGCATGAGGCTGGGTGTGGCAGAGCTATCACCCTTTTGTCCCCATGGTGGCATGCTTGTGTGGTTGACCATGGGTTTGATCCTACTCATCGGCTCATCTGGATCCTTCTCAATATTGATAATCATTCCTTTGGGATTATTAATGTCTATGCTTCTAATGATGTTGTGGAGCACTCTTTGATTTAGCGTTGGATTGTTGATTCATTGTGAGTTGCTACTTGGTTATTATGTGGGGATTTCAATATGGTTGAGATGGCATATGACAAGGATGGTACCTCACCATTTAGATGGGCATCTAGCGAGTGAGAGGCATGGTTTTACATGTGCAATAAATTGGGGCTTTTTGATCCCAATATTGGTCATCGTCATTCTCATTGTCTCTGGCACACTTGGTGTAATTTCAAGGCCGATTCTGATAGAATATTTAAGTTCCTTGATCATGCCATGATCTTGCCTTAATATTTTTTCTCTTTTGATAGCTCTTCTATGCCGGTTAAGCCATTAGTGGATGTGACTTTGTTTGACCACTTCCCTATTTCTTTTCTCATTGAATGGGAGACACGATAGCCTTGCACATGTAAAAATCAATTATTTTTTAACACATCTTTCCTTTGTCATAAGCCTACCCTGGCCCACATTCATAGTCTAGAATCTAGAGTGTAGGCCATCTCATCATATAGGCTAGATTACTTGGTGGAACGATGCTATCACACACATGGCTAGATTTCTCTATATTTATGGGCACTAGTTGGCTATCTTTTTTTAGTGGTCTTATGAGGCCACCATCGCTGACCTGCACTTAGCTACTGAGGATTTGGCAGCCAACCCCTTTTCCCCATCATTGCAAGTCAGGGTGGTAGAATTAAGGCACAAAAAGAAATTTGTAGATAATTATGTTCCCAGAGGTGTGCAGATGAAAGCCCAACTACATTAGCTAAAAATTGGTGATCTTTCCTCCAAGGAGTTTTTTTTGGCACTGCATGCTAGGCACTCATCCCAGGACATTAAAAAAACAAAAGATGGTTTTTAGGTGCTCTCTGAGCTCCCTGACATTCTCTAGGCCTTTGTACATCATTATGAGAATATTTTCACTGCACAGGAACCCATGCTTGTGTGATAGCAAGCCCTCCAGGATTTCCTTGTTGTTGTGCCAAATAGGCTTTCTTCAGCGTAAAGAAATTTTTGCAATGACCTCAAGGAAGTTGTTCATTCCATGGCTGATTACAAATCCTCAGGGATTGATCATTTCCCTTGTGAATTTTACAAGGCCCTTTCAGGCTATGTTGGGCAAGACTTACATCATGTTTACTTAGAGGCTTTTCATGCTAATTCTCTAGGTAACTTAATAAACAAAGGAAATATAAAATTCATACCTAAATTTAGAGATCCAGAGGACATTTGCAATTGGAGGCCTATCAAACTTCTCAATGTCTCCTACAAAATAATTTCCAAGGCTTTGGCTCTAAAGATACACCATCTTTTGCCTCAAATTGTGTGCCTGGAGAAAGCATGGTTCATCAAATCTAGGTTTATTTTGGATAATATTATTGTTGTTTGGGAAGGCATGGAATGGGCTAGGCATTCAAACCAAAAAGCCATTTTTGTTAAAATTGATTTTTCCAAATCCTATGACCACTTTGAATGGCCTTTTATTCTTGCTATGTTGCAAGCTTTGGGTTTTGGGCCTAATTTCATTTAGCTTGTTCGAATGCTTTTTGCAGATGCCCCTACTTGTATCACTATTAATGGTAGTCAATCTTCTACCTTTGGACTCTTTCGTTCCATTCAGTAAGGATTCCCACTTTTCCCCTCCCTGTATGTGCTTGCAATTGAAGGATTTGTCTACCTCTTGTCCAACGCGATTTCCCAATAGTGCGTCAAGGGTATTTTGTTGCCTAACTCTCAGGCTAATTTGTTTAATGGTGATTTTGCTAATGACTCTTTCCTCACTCTCTTAGAGGAAGAAGAAACTATTAAAGCGGCCCTAGATTTCCTTAATACTTTTTGTCTTTCTTATGGCTCTACCATTCAATGGCACGAAACTTTGTGCTAAAGGTAGTCATGGTATGTGCAGGATCATCATGGAAGAGAAAGTGCCTTAAGTGGTGAAAAATTCAGAAAAATCAGAGTTAGGCAACTTTACATAAAAATTTGAATAAGTTATCTATATTATTTTAAAAATATGTAAGAATAGAATCTGTAGCAAATTGAATGTAGTTTCTAAACTACTAGGTTTTTTTAAAAATCTATTTGGTGAAAATTTGAAATTTCAATGCAGGGAAAAATAAGAAGTAGGTGTCTGTCTTACCACCCTAGCCACAATAAAATGATAATAAATTTTTATAATATTTTAGATATAAGTAGAGGACTCAAGTCCCGATGTGATGCATTATTTTTTGTAATTTTTTTCCAAGTAAATAATCAATTATGAATTTTTTATTAAAATTTTTAAAAAATATAAAAAATTGTACAAAACCACCTTAACTTGGTCAAAACTTCATTAAATTCATTTTTTATTCTTTTAATCCTATAGTATGCCAAACATAGAATATGACACATGTTTCAAATTGAAAAAATGTGATATTGTTTGAAAGCTACAGATGTTTTTCAATCAGCCTATCAATTAAAACTTTAGTATTAATTCAAATAGAAAATAAATAATAATTATTTATTAATTTCAAAGTAAACCATAATTTATATTGGTGGAAAGCTAAGAATCTCCTTTAAAAACTCTTTATGTTTCATCAATTTTGAAAAAAAAAGTCATCAACCACACACCCTACACATACCCATCATATTGCCACTTTTTGGCCCATCATGATCCTGCACATACCTCTCTATTCTACCCTCTCATCCTTTGTTTTAGTTGTATAATTGGAACTAGATTCGACCAAGAGAAATTTTTTGGTTCCTGGGCATTCCCATTACTTTCTAGGCATCCTTGATTGAGTAATGGCAAGTTGTTCTTTCCAGGGTCAAGCAAAAGCTTTCTTACTAGACTACTAAGCCCCTCTCTTTGGAAGGGAACTTCTAGGTGTGCTCCAAGGTTCTTGTCGCTACCCATGTTTAATATTCTTCTAATTGGGCCCCATCAAAATTTTCCTATAGAAAGCTTGAAAAATTCCTCCAAGATTTTCTTTGGGCCTCTACTGATTCCCACAAAGGGTTTCACTATGTTGCCTAGGAATTTTTCTACCTTCCTAGAAATTTTGAAGGACTTGGATTGCTCTCCACTCAATGGTAAGGGACTTCCTTGTGTGTCAAATGGATAATTTGTGCCCTTACTGGCGATGAGGTCTAGAAAATTCTTCTCAGACATTGCATCCAGTCAGGCTTTCCTGTGCATAAAATTGCCTCTAAAGGGATTGGTTTTCAAACCCTTTCTAGTCATGGAGGAACTAGTCCAAATTGTGGGGCTTTTTGTGGCTAAAAGCATTTGGAGAGCCTGGGAGGAAGTTAAGCCCTAGCTTCACTAGGATGGCTCTGGTTTGAGTGATGGGCTTTCACTCAAACATCAAAATGTTTGGTGGTTACCACTCTTTGTTAGCAATGGTCAACCATTGGCTAAATCACCTTGGCTTAAGGTGTTTAGATTCCACAAAAGGGTATCTAGACCCTACAACAGATTTTTCATAGACCCACAATGCATATCATGTAATGGGAAGAATTTCATACCTTGTATAGGCTTCACAACTAGGACCGTGCTACTTATGATGGTCTAGTAAATGTTATTCTTGTAGAGATGCTTCATGAGGTTGGAATTCATGGGACCAAACCTTGGTGGAAGGATTTGAAGTGGTACCCAGACACCCCTATCAAGAATTACAAGCCTTAGCTTGGTTATAGGTGGCTTTCACCACACTTTCCTATGATTCAAATTTTGAACTGGAAGTGGTTTCTTCAATCTCCCACTCATTTTTGGTGTAAAAGATTTGTTTCCACTTGGTCTGCAAGTGTTGAGTCAAAACTTTCCCACTTTGCTTGGTGTATTCTTTTCCAAGGCTTGTCTGTGGGTTCTCGGCTTATTCACCTGGGGGTCGAGGACCCTCGTTTCCCTTTTTGTGGGAAAGCTAAGACTTTTAAGCATATTTTCTCATTTTTTCCTAGAGCTCAGCAGTTTTGGACTTGGATTCTTGACTTCTTTCAGCCCTTTAGGCATGACCCTTTCTCCCAACATATGATTCTGCTAGGAGACTAGCCTAGAATTCGTACTAAGTATACCTAGCTTTCACACACTTTTAGGGTGGAAATCTTTTCAAATATCTAGAAATATAGAAACTCCTACATAGTTGGTCATTCTGAAATGCATATTAATGTTTTATTATATGCTAAAGCTATTATTTTTTCTAATGAGCTCTTACAGATTCAGGTGTAAGCTAACAAAGTTGCACTTGAGGTTGCTTACCTACAAGTGTTACTAGACCATTGGGGAAATGCCCCATGTATTGTTGCTTAAGTGCCCACTTCACCTACCTCTTTCCACTGCCAGTCACCTTCTTGAGGCTGACAACGGAGTGGTTTTGTGCATCCCTACTATCAACCTCCTATTCAATGGGGCTCTTGCCCTCCTTGGCAGACTCGCTCTCCCTCACCATGAGCTAGCCAGGGGTGGCCCTCTGGCAATGCTTTGGGGAGTGGCAGTGGAGGTTTCAAGTGGCCCTCTGATGACATTCCTACTTTTGGCTCTGGTTGACTAGAATCTAGTAAAAGTTTTCCACGTCTGCCACTTGGAATCTCACCCCAGCACAAGGATAAATATAAAGAGAAGGAAAAAGATGTTGACGATGGTTGGGGACCAACTCCTAATGTCACTCCAAACCCCATTGATGTATGGAGGAAGAACATGGATGAAAAATAGCCTCCTGGCTCTTTTGGCACTGCTTTGGCTACTTAATGGCCCTTTTTATATGTTTTGTAATCATGGAATTCTAGTCTTGGCCCATGTGACTGGTTGATTCTTTTTGGTTTTTCTAGGCTTTTCCCATGTGACTCTTGGCATGTGTCTTCTTACCACCCACCATTTTTTGCGAAGGCATAGAATGGGCCAGGCATTCAAACCAAAAAGCCATTTTTGTTAAAATTGATTTTTCCAAAGCCTATGACCACTTTCAATGGCCTTTTATTCTTACTATATTGCAAGCTTTGGGTTTTGGGCCTAATTTCATTCAGGTTTTTCAAATGATTTTTGTAAATGCTTCTACTTGTATCACCATTAATGGCAATCAATCTTCTACCTTTGGACTTTTTCGTTCCATTCAGCAAGGGTGCCCACTTTCCCCCTCCTTGTATGTGCTTGCAGTTGAAGGATTTGGCTACCTCTTGTCCAATGTAGTTTCGCAGTAGGGTGTCAAGTGTATTTTGCTGCCTAACTCTCAGGTTCAACTAGTTAATGGCCATTTTGCTAATGACTCTTTCCTCACTCTCTTGGAGGAAGAAGAAAATATTAAAGCAGCCCTGCATTTCCTTAATACTTTTTGTCTTACTTATGGCTCTTTCATTCAATGGCACAAAACTTTGTGTTAAAGATAGTCAGGGTATGTGCAGGATCATCATGGAAGAAAAAGGGCCTTGAGTGGTGAAAAATTTAGAAAAATTAGAGTTAGGCAACTTGACGTAAAAATTTGAATAAGCTATCTATCTTATTTAAAAAATATGTAAGAATAGAATCTGTAGCAAATTGAATGTAATTTCTAAACTAGTAAGTTTTTCTTTAAAATAAAATCTATTTGGAGAAAATTTGAAATTTCAATGCAGGGAAAAATAAGAAGTAGGTTGTCTAACCATCCTAACCACAATAAAATGATTACTTTTTTTATAATATTTTACATATGAGTAGAGGACTCATGTCCTGATGTGATGAATATTTTTTTGTAATTTTTTTCCAAGTAAATAATTAATTATGATTTTTTTATTAAAAATTTAAAATAATATAAAAGCTTGTATGTCTAACCACCTTAACTTGGTCAAAACTTCATGAAACTCATTTTTTCTTTTTTTAATCCTATAGTATGCCAAACATAGAATGTGACACATGTTTCAGATTAAAAAAATGTGATAGTGTTTGAAAGCTATAGATGTTATTCAATTAGCCTATCAATCAGAACTTTAGTATTAATTCAAATAGAAAATGAATAATAATTATTTATTAAATTCAAAGTAAAGGATAATTTATATTAGTGGAAATCTAAAAATATCCTTTAAAAACTCTTTTTGTTTCACAAATTTTGGGTAAAAAAAAAGTCATTAGCCACATACCCTACACATACCCATCATATTGCCACTTTTTGGCCCATCATGATCCTAAACATACTTGTCTATTCTACCCACTCATCCTTATTTTTAGTAGTATAATTGGAAGTGGATTGGGCTAGGAGAATTTTTTTGGTTCCTAGGCATTCCCTTTTCTTTCTAGGCATCCCTAATTGAGTTATGGCTAGCTATTCTTTCTAGGGTCAACCAAAATCTTGCTTACTAGATTACTAATCCCCTCTCTTTGGCAGGGAAATTCCAGGTGTGCTCCAAGATTCTTGTGGTTACCCATGTTTACTATTCTTCTTATTGGGCCCCATCAAAATCTTTTGAAGGAAAGCTTGAAAAATTGCTTTGAAATTTTTTTTGGGCCTCTATTGATTCACACAAAGGGTTTCACTATGTTGCCTAGGAATTTTGCTGCCTTCCCAGAGATTTTGGAGGACTTGGGTTGCTCTCCACCCAATGGCAAGGGACTTCCTTGTGTGTTAAATGGATAATATGTGCCCTTACTGGCAATTAGGCCTAGAGAATTCTTCTCAGACATTACATCCAGTCAGGCTTTCCTATGCATAAACCCACCTTGAAGGGGATTAGTTTTCAAACCCTTCTAGTCATGGAGGAACCAATCCAAATTATGGGGAATTTTGTGGCTAAAAGAATTTGGAGAGTTTGGGAGGCAGTTAAGCCTTGGCTTTGCTAGTATGGCTCTGGTTTCCATGATGGGATTTCACTCAACTAGTAGAATGTTTGGTGGTCACCACTCTTTGCTAGCAAGGGTCAACTATTGGATAAATTACCTTGGCTTAAGGTGCTTAGATTCCACAAAAGGGTATCCAGACCCTGCAATAGATTTTTCATAGAGCCACAATGCATATCATGCAATGGGAAGAATTTCATACCTTGTATAGGCTTTATAACTAGTATTGTGCTAATTATGATGGTCTAGTGAATGCTAATCCTTTAGAGATGCTTCATGAGCTTGGAATTTGTGGGACCAAGCCCTGGTGGAAGGACTGGAAGTGGTACCTGGACACCCCTATCAGGAATTACAAGCCTTAGCTTGGTTATAGATGGCTTTCACCAAACTTTTATATGATTCAAAGTTTGAACCAAAGGTGGCTTCTTCAATCTCCCACTCATTTCTGGTGTAAAATATTTGTTGACACTTGGTCTTCAAGTGTTGAGTCAAAACTTTCCCACTTTGCTTGGTGTATTCTTTTCCAAGGCTTGTCTATGGCTTCTCATCTTCTTTACCTCGGGGTCTAGGACCTTCATTTCCCTTTTTGTGGGAAAGTTGAGACTTTTAAGCATCTTTTATGGTTTTGTCCTAGAGCTCACCAATTTTGGACTTCGATTCATGAATTCTTTTGGCCCTTTTGACCTGATCCTTTCTGTCGGCATATGATTCTACTATGAGACTAGCCTATAATTCCTACTAAGTATACCCATATTTGGCACACTTTTAGGGTGAAAATCCTTTCAAATATCTAGAAAGATAGAAATTCTTACATATTTTCTCATTCTCAAATGGATATTAATGTTTCATTATATGCTAAATTTATTATTTGTTCTGATGTTCTCTTACAGATTCAAATGCAAGATAACAAAGCTGCACTTGAGGTTGCTCACCTACAAGTGTTGTTGGACCAATGGGGAAATGCCCTGAGTACTGTTGCTTAAGTTCCTGCTTCACCCACCTCTTCCCATGGCTAGTCACCTTCTCGAGGTCGACCGTGGAGTGGTTATGCACATCCCTACTCTCAACCTCCTCTTTAGTGGGGCTCTTGCCCTCCTTGGCAGACCCGCTTTCCTTCGCCATAGGCTAGCCAAGGGTGGCCCTCTAGTGGCCCTCTGATGACATTCCTACTTTTGGCTCTGGTTGACCAGAATCTGGTAAAAATTTTTCAAGTTTGGCACTTGCAATCTTACCCCAGCACGAGGATAAATATAAAGAGAAGGAAAAAGATGTTGACAATGGTTGGTGTCCTCCTCCTGATTCCACTCTAGACCCCATTGATATATGGAGGAAGAACATGGATGATAGAGACCCTCCTGGCTCTTTTCGCACTGCTTTGGCTGCTTAATGGCCCTTTTTATATGTTCTGTAATCATAGACTTTTGGGCTTGGCCCATGTGATTGGTTGATTCTTTTTTGTTTTTATGGGTTTTTCCCATGTGACTCTTGGGTTGTGCCTTCTTACCACCCACCATTTTCTATGAAGGCATAGAATGGGCTAGGCATTCAAACCAGAAAGCCATTTTTGTTAAAATTGATTTTTCCAAAGCCTATGACCTCTTTGAATGGCCTTTTATTCTTGCTATGTTGCAAGCTTTGGGTTTGGGGCCTAATTTCATTTAGGTTGTTTGAATTATTTTTGCAAATACCTCTACTTGTATCACCATTAATGGTAGTCAATCTTCTACCTTTGGACTCTTTCGTTCCATTCAGCAAGGGTGCCCACTTTCCCCATCCGTGTATGTGCTTACAATTGAAGGATTTGGCTACCTCTTGTCCAATGCAATTTCCCAATAGGGTGTCAAGGGTATTTTGTTGCCTAACTCTCAGGCTCAGTTGGTTAATGGCCATTTTGCTAATGACTCTTTACTCACTCTTTTGGAGGAAGAAGAAAATATTAAAGCGACCCTAGATTTCCTTAATACTTTTTGTCTTGCTTATGGCTCTTTCATTCAATGGCACAAAACTTTGTCCTAAAGATAGTCAAGGTATGTGCAGGATCATCATGGAACAAAAAGGGCCTTAAGTGGTGAAAAATTTAGAAAAATCAAAGCTAGGAAACTTGACGTAAAAAATTTGAATAAATTATCTATATTATTTCAAAAATATGCAAGAATAGAATCTATAGCAAATTGAATGTAATTTCTAAACTAATAGGTTTTTTTTTTTTTTTTAAATCTATTCGGTGAAAATTTGAAATTTCAATGAAGAGAAAAATAAGAAGTAGGTGTTTGTTTGACCACCCTAACCACAATAAAATGATAATAATTTTTTATAATATTTTAGATATAAGTAGAGGACTCATGTCCCAATGTGATGCATATTTTTTTGTAATTTTTTTCTAAGTAAATAATTAATTATTAATTTTTTATTACAACTTTAAAAAATATAAAAACTTGTATGTCTTACCACCTTAACTTGGTCCAAACTTCATGAAATTCAGTTTTTCTTTTTTTAATCCTATAATATGCCAAACATAGAATGTGACACATATTTTAGATTGAAAAAATGTGATACCATTTGAAAGCTATAGATGTTTTTCAATCAACCTATCAATCAGAACCTTAGTATTAATTCAAATAGAAAATGACTAATAATTATTTATTAAATTCAAAGTAAAGCATAATTTATATTGGTGGAAAGCTAAGAATCTCCTTTAAAAACTATTTTTGTTTCATCAATTTTGGGTTAAAAAAAATTGTTAACCACATGCCCTACACATACCCATCATATTGCCACTTTTTGGCTCATCATGATCCTACACATATCCATCTATTCTTCCTACTCATCCTTGTTTTTAGCAGTGGTTCAAACCACAATAGTGGTTTACAAATTTTTAGAAGAAGGAAATTTCATTTTTTTTCCTTTCCCCAAAATCAATGGGTTCGGTTGAACCCAATGATTCGATCAAACCACATAATATGTTTAGTCGAACATATATGTTTGGTTGAACCACCGGTTTGAACGAACCCCTAAACCCTAAACAAAAATAATAATATTTAAAGGGGTTCGGTCAAACAGTGGTTCAACTAAACCTCCTTAAATAGAACATAAAAAAAAAATCATTTTCGACTTTCATTTTCACTTTTTTGCTTTTTACCAGTTGCTTTCCCTATGCTTGTGAGTGTGGTGAATGTAGAACATGATCTACAAATGACTTCATCTCTCCGGAGAACTCAAACTCAGCTTCATCTCTCCAAAGTTCGTCACCCCAACTTGCATATCAAGCACCAGGTATGTGAAATTCAAATTTCGTAGAGTTTAAAATGCATTTGTTTGTCAAATTTCAAAACCCTAAATGAAAAAAATTTCAAATTTGTTGAATTGAAACTACATTTTTATGAAAATTTCTAAAGCATTTTCAACATACATTATTTTTGCGATACATGCCCTGTCTATGCTTCCACATTTTGGATACATTTCTACCAGGGAACCTCCAATTTATTTGAGGCATTATATCAAACAGTTCATTAACAAATTTATTTGAGGCATTATATCAAACAGTTCATGGTAATTTTTGATGGAGTATGATAGAAATAGTGTTTCATTATATGCACCCTATATCAAACAACTCATTAACAAATTTATTTGAGGCATTATATCAAACAGTTCATGGTAATTTTTGATGGAGTATGATAGAAATAGTGTTTCCATTATATGCACCATATATCAAACAGTTCATTAACAAATTTATTTGAGTAATTATATCAAAAACACAATTGGAAATTTATTTGAGGCATTATATCAAAAACACTATTTCTATCATACTCTGTCAAAAACACTATTGGAAATTTATTTGAGGCATTATATCAAACAGTTCATTAAAACAAATTTATTTGAGAAATTATATCAAATAGTTCATGATATAAAGTTTAGGGTGCATACAATGGAAACTTGGATAAAATTATTCATATTTTTCCTTTGAGTCTTATTACATTACTCCAAAAATGGTTGGTGAACTAAATGTATGAATCGAAGAATAAATTTAGAGGAAAGAAACTAGATTATTTGAATGAAATGTATAATAAAATAGTTCTATTAGGATTAGAAGGAATGAAGGTATTATTAAATTTTCTAGTACATTAGGAAAATATAAAAATATGTCCACTTTACTATATATATATAAAACTATTCTTCATATATCCATGTTAAAACTATTAAAAATTAAATTGCATAGATCAATTTTAAATTTTTACAAAGAAATAAATGACTTTGACTAAGAGCGAATATTTAAAATATAGCTATCCTCTATGCAAAATCCAATTTGATTTGAGATATTAATGGACAAAAAATATGGATGAGCATGAGGTAAGTAAGAAAGAATAACCTTAATTTATATCTTCTCTCATCAAATAATTTCACGTTTAAAGAGTTTCTTAAGGCATATCAAATTACAAAAAACTATTATATACTTGTTATAACTATATTAAAGTATATCGTGAATAAATTGAAAGGATAAAGAGTAAATCACTAAAAGCACATACATAAATCATAGAAGTAAATTGATTAATATAAGGAGATTCAAGTGGTTGGATAATTTTTTCCAAGGAGTGGAAGAGGTTAAGAAGGAACCATCAAATAAATATAATATTTTAAATACTTTAAAAGAAAAATACATTTCTCCCTACTCTAAATTGAAATGGTATTCCTTATAAGATGATAATAATTGAAAAAGAAGAAAATAATCATTATGAAGATCAAGTACCATTGATAAGTTTTAAGAGATCAAATAAAATATTCAACAACAAAAGAAAAAAGAGAAAATAGTTAATGCTAAAGAAACAACTACAACCAAGCTACTATGTTATAAATTATCCTCATATGTAGTCTTCATTTCCCTCTAAATTCTGGCCTCCTTGTACAAATTAGCTATTGATCATCATAGTGAAACAAATTTAACATTTTGAAATGGTTAAACATTATTATTATTTTTATTGAATATAAGTATAATTATTATGGGTTCATTTCTCCTCTCCTGCTCTTCCTAATAAGGTTCTATTTTACAAGCCTCATATAAATGTTAGGGTTCTAACTTCTAAAAATTGAATAGTGTCAACTTAATCTCATTAGACAATGCTCCCCTAGCATTAATGGGGCCAACTTTTTATCTATCAAACTCGGCTATGTTTACATTGAATAAGAATTTGATACCTTTATCTTGATACTTGAACTAAGATATCTTGGCTCTAATTTTAGTCATGTTATCTAAAAATTATTGGTGGCATATCCATTCTTGTTTAGTTTTAATCATTTATTACTGCAATTAATTAAATTACACAGAGATTCTTGAAGCTTGTATTCCATCCCCACTGTTTTTATTCTAAATATTTGACATTTTCTTTCAACTTAAAGTCTAAATTTTATCCTTAATGCTATACATATTTTTCTAGGATAACACATATTCATCATATTTCACTAAATGTGTTTAGGCATAGAAGAAAAACCTTCAATATATCTTTAAGATAACTTTCATACCATCAAGATAATCCCACCTTTCATTGCATTAATATCAAGGTTAACTAACCCTTCCTCTTTACGTGGTTTTCAATTAGAGTATCCTCTAGTAAAAATAGAAACATTAATATTGTGGTTATCAAAGAGTGTCTAGGGACATGCACACATCACTATTATTAATAAATTATAAGATTGTAAGAAATGTTTATGGAAGAAATAACTATCTAATAGAGAATATAATGTATTAGTACATGTCTAACTATTGCATATTTTAAATAAAGCCCTTTTAAAATATATCTTATTTCCATTTAATGAGTCAACTAGGTTCAAAATTATTTTCATCTTATTCCCCCAAAATTCATCACCTTTACAAAAAAAATTGATTTCATCTAATTAATCTTATTTATTCTCAAATCATATTAAAATAACCACCTTAAACTCTAAGAAATATTTGGTAACTTATTTATTTTATCTTTATTTAGAAAGAGGTGTGAAGGGGATTTAGAACCTTTTAAATTTTCATTCAAAATAACTAGGAAGATTTTATTCATTGCCTTTCTTGTTGCTTTTAGGATTAGTGTTATGAATTTTGTGCCTTCATTCTTAAAAATTCTTATATCAACCCATTTAGCATTTCCATGATATTTTTATATGGGAAAGGTCAACATACAATGAGATAGACACTTTCCATTTTTTTAATTCCTTAATTAATTCTTTCTAGGGAAACTTTCAGTCTTTTCGAACACCTTACAAAAATATGATAAATGTGTGATTATTTTTCTTTCCAATTGTCTATAAAATTTTGATGTGCTTGGATATATAATTGAGATAATTCACTCATAATGTACAATGATAAAAATTTAGTATATATGAAAGAAATATTATGAGACATAAAACTACCATTCTACATAACTCTCACACATGGAAATAAGAATATTATTTTATTTTAACTAAAGAAACTGTGTGTACTCTATCTTGAAAATTACTAATTAATTTTGAATTATATACTTATAATTTAAAATAAGAGCATCCTTTGTAACACATAATAGATAGGTTAATTTTAATTAAATAAAATATGTTTTTATATTAAGAAAATTTTACAAATATATGGAACTCATACATTGAGAAATTGACTAAGATGTAACTTTGTATGAGAATTAAGATGCTCGAATAATTTACATACCTTCTTTCAATAATTAACATTAGAAATTAATACTTGGCTCATATTGTATACCCACCTCCCAATGGTCTTGGAATGGATGCATTTAGATGGAGAAGGATTTCAAAAGGCTCATGGTACTTGTGGACCCCTCAAAGGCATGATATATAACACATGAACTTTATTCATGAAATTTGGTCTTTTTTTGTTGGATTCTAGTATGAATGTTATCTATAAGGTGGAATTCTTAGTTGAGACTCTCAATCTTCCATTGTTGGTTTCTAGTGTGATTATACAATATGCCCGCCAAACTATATTATTTTCTAATGTTAATTATTCAAAGAAGGTTTTGTTTCATAATAAGAGACCTATGTTCACATATTCCAAGGCATGTTATTATCCAAAATGCATGACACTTCTTAACATCTCTACCAAGTTCTAAATAGATACAGATCTTCCATTTCCATGGAGGAGATTGATGATTTAAAAAGAAAATATATCATGCCATTTCTTTCTTGAGAAGTCATGTTTGCATTCATGATTTGCAACTTCCATCTTCATCCAAAAATAAATTTTGTTATCATTATATGTCTGATATTAAAACAAATAAAAACCTTCATTTGAGCATGATTTCCAACACAAAGGTAAACGAGTGGAAACAAAAGAAAGCTCAGTTAATGGCTTTTAGCATGTTGGTGGAAAATCTGCATCTTTTTGAAAGTGGCTTCCTAGCTTATCAGTCTTATGTTTAGTAAGGTTTTGTCATCTCCACTGTGTTATGTATTCGGGTCACGGGTATATATAGTATGATGTCCTCTTTTGGGTATTTTGGTTGCATAATAGAATGTGCATATGTACTGATGTATTCAACCAATGTGCTTTTGTAACATTGTAATTAGACAATTGGTCATTTGTACTAAGACATCACTGGTCTTTTTGATATTTTGTAAAATTTGTTACTCAGACTATAACTGGGGGTTTTCTTGCTGGTTCTTTCCTTCCAGCATGTCCACTTGAACCAGCTGTATGTAAAATATTATATATAAATAAAATTATAAGTGGTCTCCCACTTTTTCTTAAAAAAAAAAAGTTCTTGTAAATGTCCACATCTTTTTCATTGACACAATTGCTATTTCTTAAATGATATCTTATGATTTTTCATAATGTTGGTCAATACTTTAAACTAGAAATATTCTATAGTCATTCTCTTAAATGTCATAAGAATATGTCATAAGAGGGTTTCATCTTATAAAGCTATAATAATATTATATGAACTTAGAACATCTTAGACACCTCCCTTGAAGCATTCAATGAATGATAAATAACTACCAACACAAAGTGAGATGCCTCATTTCCTAATATGAGGACAAAATAATAAATCAAAATATTAGGATGAAAGGCTGACCCACCTTTCCCAATACTTGGCTAATTTTATCATCTATTGAGGAGTGGATCCCAACAACAATTGTGGTTAGTGCTTACAGTTACTAATCCAAGGAATACCTATTCATTTTTTCTTTATTGTATGCCTAATGACTCCTCATCTCAAGTTAAATTGTGGGAATGGATTTTTATGCCCTCCCTATGAATAAATGGCTACAAGGAGGTGAATATGATATGGTGGAAAAAACCTAGATACAAGTTGGTTTAGTTCTCATAAACTCTCTGAAAAATAATTGAATTCCTACATCCTAACTATAAATACCATGAGGGGTTTAGATCCCATTTTAGACAAAAAATATTCTTATACTGATCACTGGTTCACTTGGACCAACTAAAGAGATGGTGAATTGAGGGAAACTTAGTTGTATTGATAGATTAAAACTTAGTTATTTCTCTTCCATTGTCCCCTCTCCACAAAACACCCTTATTTAAGTAGATTCTATTAAACCTATCTCACATATCACCTCCCAATTCTTTAAACTTTTCAAACTTCTTATTCCTCATACCTAATAATCTATCCTTCAAGCTCAACACTTCCCACCTCAATCAAATTGATCACCTTAATTCTCTAATATCCCTTTGGTTGATGTTCCTAGACCTCATCAAAATGGTAAGTGGATACAATTGTGGAATGATGTGATTAAATCTATTGCACTACCTTACTATGATCAAACGAATAAGAATATGGCTAGAAAGAGATCTAGAATGGAAAAAAAATATGGATCCAAATAGAAAAAAAACTTGTTTTGGCTTAGCACTTACTAATAACTTTTCTACAATGAGCAGTTTATTCCATTGAAATAAAACTTAGAATATTTGAACTTAATTGTGGTAGAGGATCTCAATTAAGAGATAGGATACATTGGATGAAAGGATATAAGGGATATAAAAAAAAATTAGTTATCTCAAACATATTTTCATTCTCAAGAGTGCATAATATCTATCGTTGATCAAGAGAGGTAGTTCCATGACAACTCTAATGATATTAAATCCATTTTCCTCCAACATTACAAATAATTTTTAATTGATCTATTTGAAGGAGATCCACGTCAAGATATAGTGAAAAATTATGGGCATAACAATTATATATTTTTTAACATATATAAAATGTATGGTTGGATTAGTGAGATATTTATAACAAGTATGCAATATGAAGTCAAAATTTATTATATTTGATTCTTAATAAATTAGTTTTAACAATTCAATTTATAGCTTTATGCAATCTATAAGTTTAAATAGTTTGATGGTATCTAAACTTTATACATATAAAAATATGATAAATGTCTGATTATTTTGCTTTCCAATCTATAATTTTTTGATGTTCTTGGCTATATAATTGAGATGATTCACTCATATTGTAATGATAAAATTCATCCTCATATGAAGTAATTTATATTATCTTCCATTAAATTCATCCTCTTTATGAGATTCTTATGGAATATTGATATTCTAGTGTGAATTCTTAATTTTAGACGTATCTTAACTAGATAAATTTAGGTTCAATGAAGGCAATAGAACTTTTTTTTCACTTACATAATCCTATTTTGAAGTTAATTTATGTTAATAACTATTAGATTAAATATTGTTATCCCCAATTATTTTCAAATAATTTTATACTAATCTTTGTATTCTTATTCTTTCTTTCATCATTTCATTTAAAATTTGAACTATTTAAGGATGTTATGTTATAGATTATAGTTGTCTTCCAATTCTTTTTAAATTGTTAATGGTATGAAAATATTATTGATGAGTAGATGAATTATTACAACTATTTTAGATTTGTATTCCCTTTTTCTAGATATATTATTTACCAAAGTCTCATTGCTCTTTTAGGTGTATTGTATATATATATATATATATATAACATGGAAAATACATATCATGTTCCACCTGCACCAGATTTTTTGTTTGCAGATACTAGTAATGAGATTAAAAAATTGAGAGATTCATTAGCATAGGGTGCAAACCTAGGGATATATAGTGAACCATGCATGTTAATATTGCATAGTCTAGAAAAACTAAAAGATGAACTTGAGAGGACTAGTGCATATTCCTTAGGAAGAAGTACATGGTGACGTTCCCCTTAAACAAATACAAGATAGTGTCAGCAAAGAAATGATAAAAGCCACTTGTTTTCCATTTTATCAAAATGTGTGTAAGGTTAAGGGATACCAGGTCACTAGATGTGTTGATCATGCTATGGCCTCATTGATCTACCCATGATTTCTCACAACACATGGTCTATACCCAAACAATGACCAGATTCCATTGTATTTTGTTCAACAGTTGTATGCTAAGGTCCGTTTGGGCCTCAAAGTTAACTATCTGGACATTCCACCATATGCTGGTCAGGGGAATGGAAGGATTGCTAATAGGACCACCTATCATCAAGTAGATAGACCACCCCCATTGTTTAGGGTATTGGTTGGTGAGAGGTCTCCTACTCTCACCCCAGCTCTAGCCCCCATAGCAGATGAGGTTGTCATTTCTTCCCAAAAGGAAGCAATTGACACTATAGGTGACATTGCAGCTGCCACCACTAGGATATCTGATGATCGTGTAGGTCAGTATTTGATGTCCAGACATTCCTGATCCATGCCATTTTCAGCACAGTGGACCACCATGGATCCTTTTACAGTGGCCAACATCTCTACTCCTACATAGCTTGATGCACTTACAAGAGATATGTCACGCATGACTCTGCATTGTTTGGCTGAGGACTTGTTGGAGGCATATGCCAAAATTGCATTAGACAATGGGATCGATATAGAGCATGTTAGAGATCATTTGAGATGCAGAGGTCATTTAGTTCTAGGATCCCATCACTCTTAGCTAAGCACTAGTGTGCATCAGGATCCACCTATAGTTCATTCGGCAATTGCATAGGCTATAGGTTTTAATAATATGTTGATTGGTGTTGGTTCATCATCACCGATCCCATCTCACCTTCATAGTCCTCTACATTCATCATTTCTGGAACGACATGGGATAGATCGGATGGATGCAGATGTTTATTCATCACTTGACCGTTTGGTGGATATGGTGGAAGTTATTGTTTCAGAGGACTTAGGTCATCTGATATCAGATGATATTCATGTATGTGTGCATGTGCATGTTTCAATTCTTTTTTCATTATTTTTATTTTTTTTAACTAGATATTCATGTAAGTTGATATATATATGTATATATATTGTTATAGGTGGACATACCTAGTATCACTCCTAGCCTTGGTCCAGATCATGTGCATGATCAACATGACTTTGTGGATGAATCTGCTGCTAGTGGACATGTGAGTTTTTCATTTTTATATAATCACATGTGTATATGTACATGCAATATTTATGTATGCATAGATCTAGATTAATATGTAAAAGTACAAGTTCATTTAAAATTAACTTTCATAAAATTTATTTAATATAAATTATATGTATTTAACACATCTTGTACACAATTTTATTTGCAGGGCTCAGCACATCCATCAGAGCAGGACCATTCTCATTCACATAGCCATTCGACTAGGAGTAGACATTCATATTAGGCCATGCACACTAGATTTTTTATCTTTACCACATGCATTTGTTTATACATGATGATCTCTAGTATTTGAGATTTGATGATCTCTAACTTACATTTGTAGCTTATATGATATACATACATTTGCTTATTTGTTGATCTTTAGTATTTGATATTTGATGATCTTTAATTTACATTTTTCTTATATGATATGTACATATATTTTCTTATATGATATATACATACATTTGTCTCTTTTCTTATAATATGTGTTATGTTTATATGTATTGAATCCCTTTACATGTATGTACATGTGTTTACTTATGGTTTAAACAAGTTTACACATAATATATGTATGCATTTGTTTTAAATATTCAATAGACATACTTGTTTTCTTATTTTATGATCTCTTACAACTTACATTTTCTTATATTCAATATACATTTGATTTCTAGTAGAATTTTAGGGAAATCAATGCCACTTTATAATTAAGTTCAATAATGTTGATCACAATAAATATTTTTTTTAAAATGACTTAAGCAACACGAACCATTGAGTTGAGAACAAAATATAATATTTTTCACAAGTAACTTGAAATTCAATTCAAATATAATTAAGAAAATTCAATTCAAATTATACCTCTATTATACATTTTTGACAAGTAACTTGAAATTCAATTCAAATATAATGAAGAAAATTTAATTCAAATTATACCTTTATTATACATTTTTGACAAGTAACTTGAAATTCAATTCAAATATAATTAAGATAATTCAATTCAAATTATACCTCTAATATACATTTTTGACACCTTAACAAAATTCTAAAATTACTAGATATGTTGTGCATACCTATGAATTAAATAACCACAAACTCCACAATGAAATAACTTGTTTGTTTACTACTCAAGATTCATTTAAAATAGGATCTAGTTATTCCATGTACACTAGAATAACTTTTTTCCCATCCTAGATATGCATATAAATAGAAGCTTATTTTTCATTATTCTAGATATCAAATTGCAAGATTAATTGTCATTTCTATCACATGGAGTGCAGATTTTGGAGAAGTTTTTGCAGATTTATCAAGGAGGCAAATATTGGAGCTCGACAACTTTTCATTTTTATCAATCAAGGAAAAGTTTGGAGGATAATTTAACTAAGTTGTTAGAGGACTTGTTTTGAGTCATCTACAAGTTGAAGAATAAAATGGGACAACAAAGAAAAAGAAAAAATGTGTCTCAACGAAAATTGTCAAAAGAAGAACATAAGAGGCATGAACAAAACTTGGAAAATTATCATAGAAAGAAACAACGTACATGCTTCTTTCTTCTCTCTCTCACTCTCAAGTGTGTGTTTAGGACTTTTACTTTGAAAAAACATGAGTATTCATTTGATGAGATGGAATCCATAATTTGTGCATTACTCCACCCAATAATTTGGTTAGTACACCTAAACATAAATTTGTATGTGCATACATTTTGCATTGGCTTTCTTTTTAAAATTAGAAATGTTTAATGTACATACCATTTTTCAACTTACAATACCCCAACTTAAAATGTACTCTTAAACTAAAATATTGTACATTAAACCCTTCCCTACAAACCTTACACTTATCTTTTACCAATACCTTTGTTTAATGTTTTTTTCATCACATTATCATTGTTGAGTATTGCATCTACACAATTTTCTCTTTACTTTGTTCATAAAGAAAATGATAGTGTACTTCAATACATGCTTAATTCTCCAATGAAACCTTAAATTTTGTGTCCCTCACAATGCCACTTTGATTTTAATAATTTTTTCAACCACATTAATTATTTTATGGCTTTGCAAATTCCTATATATTCTAACTTTGCACTTTGAAAGAAACCATTATTTTTTCTTAATTATTCATGAAACTACACCTTCATGTAGAATGAAGTGGAATTCTAATGTTGATATTTGGTGATCAATATTCCCTATCCAATCTACATTGCAACATCTAATTAGCTTAATATTTTTCTAAACTCCCATTGAATTTAATCTAATGATCAATAGTTCCTTAAAAATATTTTTTAAATATTTTAATAAATGCCCAATTCTAAGGTCTAGAATTATTTGAAAATTAGAAATCAAATTATACTTAAAGCCAATGCAATGTCAGGTTTTCTAGAGACTAACACATGTATACATCAAAACTCAAGCTATATGGTGCCAAGGAATAATAGTTATATCTGATAGATTATTCTTTAAATTATGTCTTAACACACATTTGTTTTGAAGGTTTCTAACCATGTCATTGCACTTGAATGACTATAAATACTTTTAAATGTCCTCAAGTCATCTTGGTCATGCAAGTTGCAATGTGTATATGATCCTTGACTCCAATTCCTTAAGCCATTCTTTTTGTTTCAATATTTGTGTTTTGTGTCTTTGGTCTTTTATTTCATCACTTCAATGTTCTCAAATTATTTTTATGTTTTATGCTCTAGGGATTCCTCAAGTTGGAGTCGAGCTAAATCTAGATATTGGATCAAACGAATCTGTTGAAGAACACATGGACCTTGAAGTTAGGGAGGAGACCCAAGTTCAAACAATGCATGTTGGAGGGGTTGGGATCACTTCCTCCTACTAGTATGGATGAGCATATAAAACAAGATGAGAAGGTGGGGAAACAAATTTCTCATAGAAGTTTAGATCATTTACTTGAAATGGATATGGAGAAATTGAAATATTATG
>VDFB02271358.1:759561194-759613539 GCA_007258455.2 Sequoia sempervirens
TAGAAATGACACAGGAGTGATGCAAGTTCCAATACACAAAAGAATTCCAGGTGTGATGCCTTTAATAGAAGGAAAAATTCTCAAGACCATGCTCGAGGCATTAAAATAAAACATCAAACCTAGGTGTGACACATTTAAGAGGGGTTATTAGAAGGAGACTTTGTTGCTGACTAGGAAATCCACCTCAATCGAACACATTCTTTTGCCAATAATTATTTATAAACTAAGGTTTCATCAATTTCTTTATTTGCAAGGGTTTCTGCATGAAGATTAGGTTCTCTATAGCAATAGAAAATTTGAAATCTTAGGAACTCCTCAAGCTATTACGGGATGGGGGATAAGATGTAATCTAGATGCCAAGAGTCGAAACTTCTCTTTTTTAAAGCCGATATTACAACCATAGAATCACCTTCAATGTGAAGAAGTGGGATGGAGAGCTTCTTAGCTAGATTCAATCCAATTCTCAAGGTATTAAATTTAGCAACATTGTTGGTGCAATTAGGGAATAGTTTATGTGCAACACTAATGAAGTCCCCATGCTAATTCCTTAAGACTATGGGTATCCCTGATTTCCTTGGGTTACTTCTTGAAGCCCCATCAAAGTTTAGCTTGATGAAGTTTCTAGGGGGAGAATTCTAAGTAAAAGAATTTATGTCCTCCAAGAGTCATATATGAAACTAATTCTATTCTAGGGAGTTTAATAAGTTGCCAATTTTGAAGATGAATGCATCCCAAGAAGAATAAGATCTTTTTCAGTTTGAGGTGTTGAAAACAGTTGTTCTTGTTACCTAAAAGATAGAAATCTCAATTTTTTGCAGGACTTAATAGAGGGTGGAGGCCTTCTTTCTAAAAATTCTATTGTTCTTTTCAAGCCAAATGTTCTAGATGATTATAGAAGGGGATATCTCCCATAAACAAGTTAAAGGAGAGGATGAAAAGAGAAATGGCTAGCTAATAAAGTGATTAAAGATGGTATTATGAAGAGGGATTGAGCATCCAAGTTTATTCACAACCCAAGTCCAACATCGGTGAGAAAATTCATAGCCAATTAAAAAGTGGTCCACATATTCAAAAGCATTCCCACACAACACACAGGGGAATAAAGGCATGATTCCTAATCTGTCCAATCGCATACCCATTGGAATTATGTCTTTAATTGAAATCCATACAAATGCACCTAATTTTGGAAGAACATGAGGGCCCCAACAGAGTCTAAAATGCCAAGGAGATTTTGAGTTTTTAGTAACCAATGAATTGTATCCATCTTTAACACTATATTGGCCAAATTTTGATTTTTCCCAAATAATCACATCTTGATTGTTGGAAAGGAAAAATTTCCTCTTCAAGAGTTTGAATTTTAATGATGATTTTTTTTGTGGAGGGGCCTACAAGGAATCAAAATCCTTCCATTTTACCATACTGGGCTTAGTGGGATCATACTCTAAATAATATTTTACCTTGTTGCCCCAGCAATCTTTAAGAATCGGTTCAATATGAGTCCAATTGCCAAGAAACTTGAGATGCTTGTGGCCATTCCAAACATCTTCCTAGAAAAGATCCTTCTCACCATTATTAATAACCCAAGAAAGATGAGGAAGGATAACAGGCCCGTAGGAGGAAAGGAAGTTCCAAATCTTAGAGCCTTGTGGAAGATTTCTTTGAGTGGATTCTCTCTCTATCAAGAGAGTCCAAGTATTTGTGTTGTATGAATCAGAACCATTTGGTTTCAAGTTTTGTGTAGATTTTCTAGACTAATTTAGCACCAAGTTCTTTATTTTGGAGGAAAATGTCACACAGACTTGCCCATCCCTAAGGTTTGGGCTCACAAATAGACTCCCATGCAACAAGGGAAAGTCTCTTTTTTGAAGAAACATTTTCAGACCAAATAAAATCCTTGAAAACCTTCTGAAGAGAACTTCCTTTTCCCTTGGGGAGTTTTAGGATTGACACTAAATATATCGGTAGAGAGTATAAAGCATATTTGATCAAGACCATTTTCCTAGCAAATGATAACCATTTTGATTTCCAAAGTAGGATTTTGTTGGATATTGAAGAAATTAACCTGGTTCAAAAGTTGTTTTTTTCTTTCCCTATGAAAAAAGGGAATTCCCAAGTATTTACAAGAGAGGGAGTCACAATAAAATCCCAAAAAATTTAAAATCTAAGATTTGACCTTAATGTTAACATTCATAAAGAAAATATTTTAATTTTTTTGAATTGTAGAATTGACCAGAAAATGTGCAACAATCAATTAAAACTCTTTTTACTACTTTGTCCTCTTCCATTGTTTCTTTACCTAAAAGGAGAGTGTCATCTGCAAAGAGAGAATGAGAGATTGGTGACAAAAAAGGATGGATGGTTATCCCTTCCCAAATTCCCATATTTCGAGTTACAATGATAGATCTACTCAACCCTTCCATCATTGAGATAAACAAGGAAGGAGATAGAGGGTATGCTTTTCTCAATCCTTGAGATAGAGCAAAAACCCTAAGGAGTGTCATTTACTATTATCAAAAATATGGCAATTGAGAGACAAGAATAAATCCATTTGCACCAGTTGTGACTAAAGCCAAAGTTTTTCAGTATCACCAAAAGGAAGTCCCAGTTTACCCTATCATAAGCTTTCAACATGTCCAATTTAAGAAAAAAAATAGGGCATTTGGAAAGAATGATTGAGTAGAGAACTTAATGAGCTAGAATATCCCCTTCAAGTGTCTCTTTCCTAGGGACAAATCCCCCCTATTCATCCAAAATAATTGAAGGGAGCAGTTTTCCAAGCCTTGATGCAATGGTTTTGGTAAAAATTTTGCAAATTGAGTTACAAAGTGCTATTGGATGAAAATCATTAAATGTTGAGGAGTTAGATTTCCTGTGGATAAGAGTAATAAATGTTGCATTTAACTCCTTTAAAATGTTTTGATTCCTTCTTGACTCCTCCAAAGCTAGAAGAATATTGATCATGACCCACAAAATCCCAACATTTTTGAAAGAAGAGGGTTGTAAAACCATCTGGGCCCAGGGGCTTTTCAGCTTCCATTTATAAAATGACATTTTTGATTTCTTCGAAGGAGAATTTAGCCATTAAGAGTTTGTTATCTTCCTCTAAAATTAATTTTGGAATTCTATCAATAATCATATTATTCTAAAATTATTTTTGAACTTTAGCTACTGCTAAAATATTTTCAAAGAAAGAAACATCTTCCAACCCAATTTCCTTTTCTGTGAAAAGAAGCTCACTTGAGGAAGATTGGATGGAGGCTATTTTATTTGATTTTCTCCTTAATTTAGCTAAGGGATGAAAAAAATTTGTATTTTTATCCCCCTCTTTTAGCCAGGTTTCCGTAGACTTTTGTCTCCAATAACTTTCTTCACGAGCAAGAATCTTTACACATTCAGCCTTTAAAACCTTTTCTCTATTGCATAAGGTGTTATCCATGCTAGTATCAATTACCACCTCATAAAGTTCTAATAAATCTGATTCAATCCTTAGTTTTTTTGAAAAATGTTCTTGAAATGATTCTTGTTCTAGTCTTTTATCTTATCTTTCAAATAATGTAGCTTCTTGTTGAGCTAGAACATTCTTGTTCCTTCAATAAAAGGGCAATTTAGCCACCAATCTCTGACGATATTGATAAAATTGGCATCTCGAAACCACATTGCCTCAAGTTTGAAAGGAGTTTTATGTGTTTACCTATCCTCAAATATCGAGAGGGAGATAGGGAAATGGTTTGAGCCCGCTAAAGTATGAATAATCAAAGTGAAGTCCCAAGAGGAATTTAACTAATCATCACAAAGTAAAAAGTGATCTAGTTTTTCTACTATCTAGGAAAATTCCTTCCTTTTTTTTTCCAAGTGAAAGTGCCATTTTTGAAGGGGCTATCATACAATTTTTTGGTCATAATGAAATTATTAAAGTCCTCCATAATAGTATTTGAGGGTGAGATTCCTCTATTTTTACAAAAAGATTCCTAATTACATTAAAATATCTTGCAAAATCTTAAGATTAATTTTCCCCTTGGCAGATATTGAGGAGATTTGTCTCCAAATCCACCTCTTCCTTGAAGTGGAGCATGGGCCATAAATGTTTATAATCTAGAAAGAATTATGTGTTCACAAACAATTAGTAGAGGCCTTTATCCAATCATTCATGGATTCAAAGTAATCCATTCTTACAAAGTTTTTATACTACAGAAATTGCTAAACCTCTCGAGGCTCCTTGAGCTAGAGAGGAAATCATGTCCCAATCGACCCAAGAACCAAAAATATTGGAATCAACTTGAAGAGATAGTTACATGTCTTTTAAGAGTATAATATCTAAGAGAGTCCCATATAGTTGACACTTGATAATGCATCTTTTGTTATGGGTGTTTAATCCCCTAAAATTCCAAGATAAGATCATCATTATGCTCCAGTCCAGAGATAATGTCTCTCCTCATTCTCATATTTCTTTTTGAGGGTTTTCCCTGCTTAGTAGAATCACACTGTGTTACTTGAAAGGTTTGAGGGGAGGTTCCCAACCCATCACCCTTCTTTGCAAATGAATGTTCATTTCCAAACTTGATTGTAACTATCCACTATTTCCAGATTAGTTTTCTCCTTATGTGATTTATGCCCATGCTTTATTTTAGATGTGATGAGGGCCTTGGCATCCAAATACATCTAAGAAATCAGAGGAGAACTTGAGAGGGGATCAAAAGGGGTGAAGTAAGAATTAGAAGGGGGTGAAAAGAGGGGATCTTCAGAAAAATATAATTTTTTCTTTGAGGTAGAATAAGAAATAGAAAAGGAGGGGGAATTTATTTTTGGGTTAGGTTCCACCAAGACTTCATTGTCAATTTCTTCAATAAGGCCTTCAACAAACTTAGTCATTGCATCATTCACAAAATTCATTAAATCATCCTTAGTGTCATTACGAAGATCTTTGAATTGGGAGATGTTTTTGGAGGAGCAGGGAATTTAGCAGAAGGTTGAGTGTCAATGGTTTGGGTAGGTAGAGCAGTAGATTCCAAGACATTTTTATTAGGGCTCAAAGAAGAGCACCCATTTTTCTTCAAAGGTGGTGGAGAGTGGGGTGATTGGGCACTATAAGAGGGATGATTAATTCCTGAGCTAAAATTTGAGAAGATGGGTTCACAAAAATCCTTAGGAAAAGGTGGAGAATGATGGGGTTGGGTGCAACAAGTGGAGGTGTTTGAGTCCAGGGCTTTGGTGATAGAAGAGAATTCCAAGGGCTTGACTCAAGATAAAATATCTAACTCAACTAAAGTATTAGCTTCTTTCCATATTGGCAGTTCACTCTTAATCATTTGAAACTATTCACCTTTAGTGGAGGAGATATTTACCTTGTGTGGTAGGGTTTTGGATTTTTTGATCAGAGCCCAAACCCTAATTACTAGTTTTCCATTTGTAATTAAAAATTCACTCTTAAGGAAATCGCAAAAGTGCGAGACAATTTGTTTAACAGATGAAGATTCAAGAAACTCAACTAGGAGACACAACATGGAGAAAAAAACTAGGAGTGGATACATTCTAAGAGTATCTAATGACATGTTAGCCCTCCAGTCAAGAATTCCTAGAAAAAGTGTTTCCAAACCAAAAGGGTCCTTTACGAAAAAGCTTGTTTTTAATGGTAGCATTTTTTAATAAAATAAAGGATGAAACTAAAACCACAATCAAGTAAAAATCTTCATACTAGTTATCTTTGATCCAGAAACAAATTTTAGAGAGTGGTCAGTATTCACCCCAATTTTGGACAAATAATCCTTTTTGCTCACGTATTCAACATATTGATTCTCCAAATGTAGAGGTATCATTGGGACCAGTCTCCATTCTGACTCATCTCTTGAAGTAGATCATTTCTAGTAGGTGGATCTCAGTCCTTTTACATGTCATGAGGGGCCACTTGGTGAGAAGCATTCCTTTTCTACCAAGAACCCTTGTCCTCTTTAGATGCATTCAATATGCATGATGTTTTGGAATCTTGAGATTAGGGTTTCTTCCTTGCAAGTTTATCCTTTTTGACCCTCTAGGTTGTGAAGGTTAAAAATCCTTGTTCCCTTTATTCTCAAGTAGCTCTCATAAACTAAATAATAATTTTTTTTTAATTAATGGATAAATGGATAATGGAAAATAGTTAAATGATAACATAAATCATTAATGGATGATATTAAATTATTAATTAATGATGAATATGTTTATGTGGTAAATGGATGATACGAATGATTTAACTTAATATTCAATGATTAGAAAATTACTTTTATTGTCTATAGCCACTCTAACACATCTACCCAAACCCAAAAAATATATAACTAGTGTTGTAAAAGATGGGGGTTGAGGAAAATGATGTAGGCCTCATTCCACTTGAATACAACCACTTAATTTTTCACATGGGACATCCAAACTTTAAACCTTCACCTCCTATATGACTTCCTCTAGCAATTTGAGAATGTGGGAATGACAACAATAAAAAGAAGTAACCTTAGATACTTTGTAATTTCTTTCACATCACATTAAATACAAAGTTGGTGGCATTTTTAGCATACAAAGGCCCCATAAAATAGTAAAAATGAGCCTCCTATTGATATATTGCATCATTGATAATATCATCTAATATAAAGGAACTCTTAGCCATAGACAACATATAATCATTAAATATTTTAATTGATATTGAGATTGAGTCACATAAAACACATTCCACCTACCATATACATAATCAATATCCAACAACAAATTTTCCATTGCTAAGAAGATAAAAACATTAGGGGACCCATCTATACATTTCCTCAACTTTGATACCCTCACCATCAAAATTTGAACGTAAGGGTATTTAATCTCCTTTGTAAAGTTCATAAAATTGATGATTTTTTTTTTCCAAAGACTTGATGCATCTATATCTTGGCATATATTTCCTTTGCAACGATCTCCCCTCATTTACTACCCTCATTCTACCACCTTCACACCACAAGCTAGCAAAACATGTCATGATGCCTGAGCCTTTACACAATGTATGTAAATAACTAAAACCCACCAAATCCCTCTCAAAGCATCTTGACAAAACATTCCACATAAATAATATCAAAGTATAATTAATTTTCACACTCTATTCATTAATATTATAATCTTCCATTGTTGTTCCTTCCACTTAATGTGTGATTAAAATCATCAATTTTCACATTGATACATGTTACTTACATATTATACATATAGTTGTATTTGATTATATTATTGATGTAATAACTATTAATGTATATTCCATGTAAGAGATAAAAAATACCTTAAATCTTACATACACAAACATGGTTGGACAAAATAGTAGCATAAGAAAATATGAATTTCATTATTGGTGAATATCCATTTCAACAATAATGGAATGAGAATATTTCTAAGAATAGGTGAATTATCAAGTAAAATGTAAGGGATATGATAAAATCACTACAATGGTGAAATAAAAGGTATTTTATTTGTAGAGACAAATTTAACCATACTAAATTATTAATGAAATTAATTATCTACAATAATTCATCATATTTTAAACTCCCATAATTAATTAAATAATTTATTATTTAATTAATTATTATTATTTTTAATTAATCAAATTTTATTTAATTTTTTATATTTTCCCTTCTCTTCTAAAGATTGATTAATTTAATTAATTTAGCCTTAGCCTCATTCATAAAATTCTTAAAAATTTGATTAATTAATTAATTAATTATCATATCCTAATCATCACTAACATTTTCCTCTAAATAAAAATTCCACCTCACCCTCAATCCTCATACATTCAATCCTAGCTAGTGAATTCATTTACATGGATCAAGATATTAAATTTATGTCATGTGACAAGTGTCCATAACCACTTCAATTCTCACACATGTGTGAGCACACACAAGTTAACACTATCTTCCACTTCATCCTTGACCAAATCCTCTATTTCTTTCTCACATATATGTGATATCCCCTCTTAAATCAAGAACCACCCTACCTCTTACACATGCCATAAAGGAGCTACCCTAACCTACTCTTTCCCTTTCCATCGAGATATCATTCACATTTATTTCCACCTTCGTACATTTAATACTTATAACCCACTTGTCACATTTATCACTCACCATATATTTTTATTCACACATGTATAAGAACACCTAACCCTCTTCCCCATCCCACATTTCATTGTCTCAAACTTCCACCTTGTGACACTCGTCACAAGGATAATCCTTCATACTCTTATGTAATATCAACCTGAGCTATCACACAATTAATACCATCCCTATATTTTAACCTCTAAATATCTATAAATTTGAGCCTTTTTCCATCAACTTGGATCAACCAATTTGAGATAAGTTTATGTTGTCCAAAATCCTCTGAAATTATCCAATCTATCCCATGTTTATGTTTCATTTTTGATAGAAATCTACATACATAAGAGTTAGGACGCCAAAAGAGAAAGTCAAGTGGAATTTGATGCATCCATTTTAGCTTTATCAAAGGGATTAGAAGATGAAATACAATTTATAATCATTTGATTATTGTATTTATTTATTTGTGGTTTTTAATGATTTCCTAATCCTCACTATTCATACTTATAAAAAAATATACTTTTGTGCTTGAAGTAGAATTTGATTTAGTATCAACATAAATTAGGAAGACTTGAAGTATTGAAAGTAGAGCTATATTTATTAAAATATCATAAATTATCAACATGACAAAGAAAATATATCATGACAACTAGTAAAAAACAATGACACTTATTATCCAAACCCACCAAAAGAAACAAAATTCAACTATCTATTAATTAACTATATACAAAAAAAAGTTAGAATAAAAATAGCACAACAAAAAAGACCATTACTATAAAAGTAATAGACTAAAAAATAATTAGGTATAGAATTGACATTTATACAAATTGTGATAATTATAATGTAAAAGATTATAATATAGTTAATTTAATAATATAGTTTTTAAGAGAATAAATTAAGTATTCATTTTTTCTTGTGATCTACTTATCCAAATCCAAGGGTCATGAAAAGAAGATAATGATAATAAAATATTCTAATATAGTTGATTATGTAATAACATTTGTCCAAATCAAAGGGTCGCCAAGACAATATACTAGTATTATTTAGAGTAATAACTATAAACAAATGATTCTTGAATATATCTAATTGTTTAAATCCAAGGAATTATTATGTTGTTGTTGAGTGAAGCATCATGGGACTAGGGAAGGACTAATTATATGTAATAGGTGAATTTCATGGTTCATTTTATATTTCCCTATCTATAAATATAGGAAGAGTTTAGAATATGAGGATCATAAATAAAAGCATTAAGAGAAAGAATGGATGACCTATGACAACATTATAAGTTATACTCTATTATCCTTCCTTGTTGTATCAATTATATCAACTAAAATATTTGATTGTAATTGTAGTGTAGAAAATTTTACTCTTATGTGAGTACAATTTCACACTCAATTTGGACCTATTTTAGTGACCTTGAATTTATGCATTTTT
Source organism: Sequoia sempervirens (assembly GCA_007258455.2). Lineage (NCBI taxonomy): Eukaryota > Viridiplantae > Streptophyta > Pinopsida > Cupressales > Cupressaceae > Sequoia > Sequoia sempervirens. Next base: position 759,570,704 of record VDFB02271358.1, read on the forward strand.
ACCATTCATAAATAGGCCCCTAAACCCCTTTATTATGCATCCCAAGGCCTATTTCTATCTTTTTTTGACATTGAAACATGCATTGAATAAATGCATTTAATTAGTTTAAAGACCTAAAACACATTGATCCTAGATTTTTAGGTCAAGACCCATTCACCCTTGGGTGAATGGATCCCCCTTAGGATCCAAACTATAAATTTAAACATATTTTTGGCAGCATTTTAAAGTCCTAGATTCAACTTTCAAATGTCTGCTATCAAGATCTAATAGTTAGAAAATTAGAAAGGAAGCCAATAAAGCCTAGTCTTTTCATCATTTCAAACTAGGTTGAAGAGAGATTTTTGTGAAGACCAAGAAGAAAGTTTGAAATCAAGCAAGGAAAAAATTCAAGTAAGAAAATTTAAATTCTTGGAGCACCATTCGATTTTTTTTGCAAGTCTTCAAGCTCATTTTGTAAAGATTGATCAAGCATTGTTCATGATTGAAGGTTGATTCCTATAGTGGATCATGATGGATTCTAGGTTTTGGGACATGCAACTAGTCATTTCCCTTGATCTAATGACTTTTTTCCTAGTGATCCCATATTTGATCTTCATTCTACTAGCTACCTAAAGAAATGTATAATTTAAAGATTTTTGGATCTATTAGGGTGTTTGATTTCTCCCTAACTAGGTCTCTTGTTCATTATTCATGTTCATTTAGGGATCTTATTCTAACACACTTGAATAAGCTTTCTTTGCATTTGAGCTCTAAAAACTCTTAGGCACACTTAACATTAGGGATTACACACATATTCATGTTTCAAATCTATATTTTTTGTTAAGGTTTAATTACCAAATTTGGAGCTTGACCAAGCCAAATGCCCATACAAACAAACCAAAAAAAATTGTTTTGCTACAGGTCTAGATCAAAAAGTGAAGATTGAAAGGTATAGGAAGGAAGTGCAAGAAAAAAGGCTATAGATCCAAATTCTAAATTTTTAGAAAAGGCTAGCAAGACCCATTCACCCTAGGGAAAATCAGTCCCAACAAGACACTCATCAAGAACTTTTGATGATAGGTGCACAATGTATTATCTCTCTAAGATCTATCTAAAGTCTATTGCTTCATATTTTTTATGCTTTAAATCGATGATCCAAGTTTCACATTGCATAATTGAGTCCATTTATTATTTTTAGTTTTTCTCCCCAAAGTGTTGTTCAAGTATATTTTTCCCCATATTATCATAAGGAAATTTGCAAGATCTCTAATAGGGTTGAATCACCTAGGGTTGAAGGTCAATCATACCTTTTTGGATCCCATTTCCTAATGGAATAAGATAGGTGCACCACATATTCAATCACCCCATTTTAATATAGAAGCCATTTTTTCTATATTTCATTTTGGTGAACCCAACATTGTACATCTTAATTTCTGAAATTGGAGTTGATTAAAACCCTAGATCTAGGATTTCAAATAGTTTTCATTGCATTGCATTAGTTTTCATTTCATTTATGGTTCTCAACACTACATTAATTTACATCTCATTTAGGGTTTTATTTTATATTTTGCATTGTTTAAAATCTAAAAACATCTAAAAATTGCATGCATATTACATTAATTTTGCATAATACTTGCATATTAGTGTATTTTCAATCATTTACATTAGGAAATTTAGTTAAAATTTCATCCAAAAGGTTTTCACTCTTTTCCATTTTTTTCGCTTCTCTCATTTGCATTAGGACAGTCAAAATATAGAAAATCAATCAACAAAATTAGAATCTAAAACCAGAATCAGGAAATACTAGTAGTAATCTTCAAACTCATATTTTAATTTCTACAGCCTCTGTGCAAGGACCCATTCACCCTAGGATGAATCTATCCCTATTTATAGGCTTCTTGCCAAATTTCTAGGTGAATTTCTATGTCTATTTCTGCATTTTTCTTTTCTTGTTACAACTACATTTTGAAATTCTAAAACTGTCTAATCTAAATGTTAAAGAAAGTTGTTCTTTTGGTGCCATATTGAGGAAAATTGAAAAAAAAAATCTATTTAGTACTAGATTATTTTAGATCTATAGTTGTTTGCTACACTTTTTACATCATTTCATTGTTTAGATAGATTAGTTTTCATTTTGCAAACATTGGAAACCATAAACTATCTCAAAATATTACAAAAGAAACTACAAATTAAATGGTCAACCTTGGAGAAAGCATATCTATTTTACATTATCAAATATATTTCTATAGGTCAGCATATCCCTTAATTCCTTTAGTAGTGATGAATTTGATATGTTAGATGAATCCCTTAAGGATTTTATCTCACAAGGATCATCCACTAAGGCTTGTTATGAAAAACCAAAAACAAAGGGAAGTTAATGCATTCACACCTCAACTTACCATCTATCCACCCTCATACCAAAAATTAAAAGTTAAAACCAAACTTGTTCTCATCGTAGGAACACATCAAAACAAGTCTAAACCTGTTGGAAGTATCTTGAACTATGGAAGGAAGATTATTATTAACAATGTTTTGCAGCAACTAAGTTATAACACTATTTCTCATACATATAACACAAGGAACAATAGGAAACCACAAACTATACCTACTCCATTACCATTTCCTCAACCAATTTTTCCCAGTGATCCTCTCTTTCCTTTGTATAGTGGAAAGGAGTATGATCTTGTAGAACAACTTAAAAACACTCTTGCTAAGATATCCTTGTGGGATTTGATTCAAGCTTCACCTAATTACCATAACATGATTCAAAATTCTTTGCAAAAATTAGTGATCCCTCCTAGTGCACAACCAATTGATGTAGCATCCCTAATTCAAGGTATGAATTTGGTTAATATTGACATTGTATTTCATCAAGATAAGCTACCTCCATTGGAAACAAAAAGACAAAATGAGACCTTCATGATATTGGCTATTATTAATAGACATGGAATAAAAATAACTCTCGTTGACAATGTTCCAACCTTTAATGTGTGTGGAGTAAACCTTTTGGATAAGATTGGAGTGCATAAGACTAATATTGAAACTGATTCCTTATCTATCTGTGGGTTTGATAATGTGGGAAAAATAACTCTTGGTGTGATAACATTACCCATGATAGTTGGCAAAGTTACTTTACAAAATCCTATCCATGTCATTCCTCATTAGCTATCACAAAATCTTCTTTTCAATGGGCCATGGATTCATGAAATGAATGGAGTCCCTTCAACTCTTCATCATGTAATAAATTATGTTTACAACAACAAGGTTTATGCAATCAAGGTTGAGCCTCAACTAGAAACTTGTTTGAACATTGAGAAATATAAGTAAAATCATTTGAAAATATTGATACCAACTTCAAAAGTAGAACCCATGCAAGGGAAAGAAAAAGAGAAGAATATTGAAGAAGTCACAAAGCTATTAGTCGATGATTGGGGTTCATTGGATTTCACACCTATTCATGGGAGAATAAAAATTCACAACAAAATAATCTGAAAAATTAAAAGAAACAATGGTAATTCCAACACAACATTTGGAGGAGGGTGATCCCACAAAGCCGGTTTACAATTTCTGGAAGATTCTATTTTTTGTTGAAATCACATATTTTTAGAATTTATAATGATTTAAGCCTTAAAATTTTCAATTTAAATTATTACAATTTAAGAGGGTTTTTTCAAAATACCTTAGATCAAACCCCCTTGGATAAAACACTACTAGTTTTAAACCATACCTATAACGAAGTCTCCTTTAAACCTATCAAAATGCTAATTAAAAACCACTTTTGCTTTATCTTTTCATGGATCAAATGAATTCATTTAAAATTTAATTTTGTAAGTATGTATTCCTTATTATAAGCTTCCCAAAAAGCATAATTTTAAATAAATTTAATTTTATTATTATATTTATTTTTTATTTCTTGTGAATGTAGGTTCTTCACAAAAAATCAAGCTCTATGTTCTGCACATGTGGAAAAATAGAATTTTATCAAAATAAAACTTTTAAAATTATGAGTGCACTAGATATTTAAGTACTTGATCCAACAAAAGAAAAATTGAATTTCAATACATACAAAAAAAGTTACGCATTATACGGTCTACCTATGTTTGAATTGTAATTAGTTTGACTTCAAAACTCGATTAAGGAAAAAATATTCAATAAAACACTATCTAACCAAGTGGAAGCACTAGATATCAAAGTTACAAATCTAAATTTCAAAGAATTAGAATTTTATCCTTAATTGAAAAAAAATTATGCATTATACGGTGAGCATCACTCCTTAAAAATATTGTTTTCTGAAAAAAAAATAGTTTTCAAGGGAGATGGAAAAAGAGGTGCAATCTAATTCCAATTTTTTTGAAAAAAATATCTTTAGAATCTACAGATAAAATGTCACGAAACTCTAGTTTGCATCTTCTTCAAATTCCTCACAATTTAGCTGCAATATAAGGTGCCCGAAAGTAAAGATTTAGTTAGAAAAAATTATTTCAGTGTCCAGTTTGGCTAAAAATTGTAAACCACTATTGTGGGATCACCCAAGAACCTTCAAAATCATGTAATTAAACAAGTATAAAAGAGGACACAACTTACAAAAAAATTATGAATTTTATTATGAACACACACCATATTCAAAAACAATGGAAGCTCTTTACAAAAGAGGGTATCAACTCTTGAAATAATTGGGATATAGTTGAAAAGGGTGTGAAGTTAAAGAAAAAGAAATATATGTCTCTATAGAGCCTAACATAGAAGAAAAAAAATGGTCAACGATATTTCCCTTATAAGATAACAAAATCATGTAAAATTCCTTCACTTAACATCAACACCATCATCCAAGGTTCTAAGACAACTCTCACTTTAAAGCATCTTGAATTAATGGATACCACAAGTAATGAATCATTTTATTATTTTCAATGAATCAATCACTAACACTCTTTTCCCTTTTCCACTAAATCATTAATTATATGTGATTATGAGGTGAAAAAGATGCAAATAACAATCATAAATGCTACCTAAATATTATAGCAACTATGAGGGAATTTTTTAGAGCATAAAAGGTTGTGTACCTTGTCAAAAACTACTTATTTTTAGGGTTTCTAAAACTGAGATAAAGATCCTATTACTTGATTTCTCCACTCTCAAAATCCTAGTTATCAAGTTTTGGAAGTTTGTAGTTAATTTTGTAGCTTCAATTCTTTGATTTTTCACTTTGAATGACAACTTTTGCAACTTGAAAACTTTGACAATTTTGCTCCAAAATTGCACCACTTGATATTTAACCTATAAACCTACACTCACACATTCAAGGGAGGGAAAACTTGTTGATTTTTAGTAAATGGGGGTTTTCCTCAATCAAACCCCTTGTAGGTAATTAAACCAAATGATTAAATAAATGAATCAAACATGAAACATGAAATATGCAATTGATGTCACCTTGGATGATGTCTTGTGAAACTAATCTACAAACTAACATGTAGTGACCATGAAGAATGTAGATCTTGAATCCTTGAAAATTATGTGAACAATGCTTACAAGTAGATCTTTAATGCTAACTCACTTCTTTAGCTCAACAACATGAATGCATGCGTCGAACCCTTGACATGATGATGTGATCTTGAATTTCTACAATAGAATCTTAAAATTTTCCTTGAAATGCCTTCAAAATTATCTTGTAAATGCTCTATAATGCTCTCTTGAAATTTCTAGAATGCTTCATAAACTTGCTAGGAGAAACAATGTGAATTAACCCCTTATTTATACTAAATTAGGATATTAGCCCTGAAATTCAAAAAATTCAAACCAACACCAAATTTGGAAACAAACATTATTAAATTCCCACCAAGGTGAAATTTAAAAATGGGTCCTCATTAAGGGATGGCCCATTTCCACCATGGCCAAATGGGTCCTAGCTCAGTTTTCTAGGACCTAACCTTGAGGGATGGAAAGAGCACTAAAAACTCATTCTAGATCAACTAAAAAATGGGGTTCCTATTAAGGGAGGACCCATTCACCACCTAGGGAAAATGGGTCCTAGCACCATTTTCTAGGACCTAAATTTTCCCAATTTAAATGTTATATTATTTAATTATTTGGTTTTGGGATAGATCTTCGGGAGGTGTCATAAATGAGGCTTAAATTTCAATTAAAAGGGATAATTAACTCCAATCAACCACAATTAATTAAGATCACTCTAGATAAATGTAAAAGTGTGTTATAAAACTTTACAACACCTAAATTAGGTACTCATTAGGTACATTTTATTTAGAAAGGGGCCCATAAGGCTTAATTAAGTAAGTAATTCCTAGAAAAGCATGAAAGTGTGGTACAACACTTCACAGCACCTTTGCAAAGGACCAATTATGCCTGAAAATTTCATCTAGAAAACCTAACAATTTTTTTAAAAAAATTTAAATACCACCCTCATTAAATGCCCAATTTAATAACATTCTTACATTTTTTTATTTTATTAATAATATTTTTACTTCAATAATAATAATATAATATTATTAATTTTACTCTTCATATCAACGTTAGATATATATTTATAATACTACCAATTCTATGCTTCTAATAAAACCAACATCATTATTCATTATTCACAGGTGATGTGAAATTACTAGGTATATGTATATATATATATATATATATATATATATATATATATATACACCATTTACTATAATTACTAATTTTACAAACCAATAATTTGATAATAGTCAAATCTTTAAATATAATAGTTTTACCAAGTACATTTTTTACTATAAATTTTACCATAAATATATTTCCATTTACTAGAACTTGTCATGTCCACGAATTTTCGCTAGAAAAACTCAACCATTTTTTTTTGTTTTCTAAGCATATACTATAATGGTTCCAATTCATTAATTTCAATATACAAAAATATAATGGGTCAAGATCTTTTAAATATTCATATAGTGCATATATACATGCTTAACAAATAAGCTTGAAATTATTAACATTATAATAATTTTTTCATTTAAAAAAAAAAACCATTATTATTACAGCTTTAATATAACTATCTATTTATGAATAACTATTATTTATTTAATAAAAAAATAAAAGATAAAAAGATAGCATATACAAATAATTATAGTATTTTCCTTCCTATATATATATATATATAATTATTTTTCTAGAAAAAAGAACCTTAATAATACTAACCTTTTATCTATGTAATCTTAATTTGGTTTAAAGAATCATTCCTTAAGAATATGGGGAATATATTCCTTTTACTTTATTTAAGGAATAAATAACATAAAGTTTACCACCACGCTGCTTTATTTTATTTAATTCTAGTTCTAATGTTAAAGTGGCTCTCCAACGTATAGTCTTAGATGAGATTTTTACTCAAAAAGAGAGGTGCACATTAATGATTGAGAATTCTAAGATAAAATGGCGTAGCACTAAGACAATACTCATCAATGTTCTTACGCCTTCAGTAACAAGGAGATGTTATAACCCTCTGCTACGATTGCAAAGTGATTGGAGATTTCAGAGTTAGTATAATGTTGAGGTTGAGACCAAATATTTGTAGCCTTTTGTTTTGTTAATGAGAGTATTAATTTCGACTGCAAATTTGTTTTCAGGCGAGGGCTAGGAATGTTTTGACTGGCTAAATGTTGTTCTTCCCAGCATTAGACTACTTTCTGGGTGAAAGCTGCCGCAAGCTATAGCCTATCAGTTTATTAAAAAAAAATGTGCTATGCCATTTGCCAATATCTTAGTCACAATGTTCCTTGCCAAATTTCCACACGACATTTATCTTCTTAACTAAATCCGAACTGTTTTTGAGAGATTTTCTGAGGCAACTGTAACTCAAAAAAAAAAAGTACTCTCTCCCATCTATATATTACCCAAACGACAGGATAAAACATCAATATCTTGTGGTGCAAGGATAGCTATATGGTAATATCACTTAATGAATTCCCCGTAAGGACAGCAGGCTAGTTTAGCCTCATGGTGCTAGAGGATTTAATACTGCTAACAATTTATTTCCTTTCTAACCTGAGTGGCGTGATGGGAATGATACAAATGGATTCCATAAATGACTCCTACAGCCTTATTACGATCGTGGGGCAGTTGATTCGACATGAGCACTTTTGCACAGCTATTATCTATTAACTATAAAATTAATTACTTACCAGACATTCAATCAGTCAGAGGCATGCCAAGGTGCTCGCTCTACACTTGAGTCAAGAGTTTATACATCAAATAATATTATTTTATAAAAAAAATTATTGTTTCCCGTACACCTTTAACCCCTGTAGATTAGAATGTTTACCATGTTTTACTTCTACACAAGAAAGCTATATGGAAACGATGGCCACTATTATTTAGATGGGAAAGCTTTGGGAGTAGTTTGGGTTGCGTCTGGCTGCAAGAACTTTAATGTCTGTCCTCAAGAAACGCTAGGAAGCATAGGATGTATGAAATCAGTGGTCTTGTGAACCTATAATATTACATTCCTCGTTACAGTGGAATGGATAGGCAATCCCACTTACTAGAGTATGCCTTCCCATAGGCATTATTTGTTACTTCTTTTATGCTTAGATATTCTTGTGTTATTTTTCTCTTGTATGTGATGTTTCTTCTCTCTCTCCCTTTTTCTTACCTCTTTTATCATCCTCATGTCCAGTTCTTTATTTAATTTAATTTATTTACTTGTTTTTTTTTTCTTTTTTTCTAAGGTTGCAATATCAACAACTCTATCAATGAGTGCACAAAAGAATATTACCAACATATGAATATAATGAAAATAAAATGGTCATTAATAGAAAATGATTGATTTATTGAGTTGGACAATGATACGGGCTGGCTAATCAAGTATTATAGGAACATCAAGATTCTCACATTCTTGAATGGTGGAAACTATGGTGTTACTGGTTGCAGGGAATGTGTTATATGTATTTATTGAAATGCTTAAGAAAATTATAGACAATGCAAGTATTAGGTAAATAGCAGAAGCCTCGTATCTTCCCTACGCAATCTGCTTGATGTAAGCTTTGAAAGAGATATAGGTTTACATATGGCTATGATAATAGGACACCCACAGAGGGATTTGGTGTAGGCAGAAACTACACAGTCTCAACTTTCTCATAATATGACAAAAACTGAACCCATATATACTGGGGTGTTAGTGCCACTAGAAATTTTAATTTCAAGTTGAGTTTTGCAGCCTTACAGGTTGCTATTCCATGCTAAAAGTTTTAGATACTAGATGCTAGGCCTGCATCCCATAAATGTTTTGGTAGAACACCTCAAGGAAATACGGTCTCATGGAACATGTGACTGCAGGATAAGCATAACTGAAATTGGTTGTGAAAGTTTTAGAAACTTAAAAGAAATGCAATTGGCTGGCATACATCCAATTCCCTTGCCAACATAGCTTTTTCCTTGCCTGTGCCTATGAGAAATTTTTTGAACAGAGGTGTGAGCATCCATCCAAAGCATGAAAGATAGAAGGATATGTTAAATAGTATGTAGACCCATATGTAGAAATGAAACAAGGACAAGACAATGGTGGTTTAGGGATAAAACGTATCCTCCCAACTATTATAAATGAACTCACCCAAAATACCTGGTGAAGAAGAAGAATGAGCATTTTCATGTTGAGCATACAGTCCGGGGATTACTTCTAGGAACAACATACAACCCACCCACCTTGAGCATGTTATTTTTCCAGCATCTACCTTCTTAGGCATATTTTATTTCTACTCCAACAAAATACCAGGAAACATTCTCTTAGTAACTCCTCTAATCTTCTTGTAATATTATTAAACCAAAATTTGCTTAGGTTATGTTATTTCTACTATGCTCTGAATAGAAAATTGTTTAATCTAGTTTATTTCAATATCAACAATGATCAAACCATTTATTCTTGTGAATATTATAACAGCGGCATCACAATATACACTTTACAAATAAATGTCTCAAAGAAGGTAAATGACTCCAATATTTCTCACAAGAATATTACAAAGTAAAGTATCCTAATGCAAGCATTTTGGAAGAAGAAATTGTCTCTTTTTCTTTTTCTTCCTTACAACAATTACCATTTCCTTACATAAAATCTCATTATTATAATGCTACATAGAAACTAAATGACTAACAAACAAATACATGAAGGCTTGCTCTCCACCCTACCATAATGGTGTCATGGAGCCTTGTGGGCTCTAGCCATACCCCTGAGCAAGGAAGTCTCTTAGCTCCAAGATAATGCATGGAGTCTTTTCTTTTCTTTTATATTTACAAAGGGATAAGAACAACTAAGCATTGAATTTTCATGTATCTAAATTCTCTGCTCTCCGTTTCAACCATGATCGATGCAACATACCACTTTCTTACAACAAATAAAAAAAAGGAAAATGGAAGTAATGGAGAACTTATCTCTTTTTTTTGGTGAGGAAATTGAATCTCTAATCCTTCCTTTCTCTCTAAATGAAGCCATCTTGATCACTATCTCTCCAAAGGGACTCCTCCTCCCATCTTCTCTAATGTTCTCCAAAAGGAGAAGTGGGTAACACCCTACTCATTCTTCATGTCCAACTATATAGGAGTTTCAATTTGCAACCTTTTGGATGGGGAGGTGTGGAGTGCACCTCCCTTCTTCAATGAGAGTCTTTTCTCATTAAAGAGGCAACATGCACTTGGACAACCCCAAATCTTTTCACCCTTCATTCATCTCCTCAAAATTCGTCACTCTTCATTATGAGAACTTTTCAAGAGTCAAATCATGTCCTTGGGACCCTATTGCATGCCCACTTGACCCCTACCACTAAGGTATAGACCCTAGGGTGTTTATTTTTGTATCCCAACCAAGTAAATTGACCAACAACCCTCTTTAAAGACCCACTTAAAGATCCATCCGAATTTCACACTTGGGTAAGGGTTCCCAACCCCTAACCCACATAATTAAATATTCTCACAAACCAAAATAAATTATACATTTAATATCAACCTTCACTTCTTAATCTATCAACATATTAACTCTATATCCTCAAGAAGATGTCATTCGATTTGCTCTTGATGTTCCTCCCTTCTCATGCTAACGTTGTTGCCTTCCTACACATTAGCAACACAATCATAAGTAACATTGTATATCACATTAATCTATTATCTAAATATTCTAAACTTTAGCCATATAATAATCCATTTGAATTTCAATCTTCATTTCATAGTATACTAGTGTATTCCACCTTCATGGTAGTGACAATAGAACATATTGTCAAAATGAAATCACAAGGATTTTTCCAAAAGATCACCTTATTTATCATCCACAATATATCTAATCATCAATTGAAGAAAATCATATCACAAATTAGGTTTAGCATTAATCACATGTGAAACGGGGTCTTACAAGGTATTTTTTAATTAAATAAAGGTCCTAGAATGATGTGAATGTGTACAACATATTACAACACCACTCCAAGACACCATTAGTTCAATTTTAATGTTAATTATCCAAACAAAGCAAGGAAAAAGGATACTTTTTATATTACTACATTTTCCCCCCACTTTAGTAGGAGGATGAGCGCATGTCAAAATCACACTAAAGTAGACATCCAACACACTTAAGTATGAATCAATAACAAAGATACATAATCATACCCTATCAAATTCCAAGAAAAATAAAAAGGAAGGAAAAAGCACAACCATTCCAATGTAGTGTGGAATGGGGTTGTTTGTATGTTGCTCACTCTGGGGTAGTGGAACCTCAGTCTATCCACTAGGTGATTTTTCCCGATGAAGTGGCTTAGTGAGAAATTCATTCTAGTGTGTGGGCTTCCCACCATATAATGATCAATTCATGTTAGTGTATCGACTTCCCATCATACTAACCATACCAAATTAATCCTCCTGATAACTTCAATAAGTCACCACAATGCAATGCTTTGGTCATATAAAATTTTTGTCAAAGGGGATTTTTATTTGTTCATGTAAAGGTCATCCTCTTAGGGAACATTGTGCCTACTATCTCCAAGAGAGGACAAGTCAAAAGTGTCAGATCGTTGCCCATGGGATGCCTCGTTCACATCATTTCATGTTAGTAGATCATACACTCTTGGAAAAAATCAAACCCAATGACACCACCAAGAAGAGGACACATCACAAGAAAAAAGAAAAATCACATGTCATGATTTTTTTTCTAAAAGATTTCATCAATGTATGCCCCAACTTTAAAGTGGTTGCTACACCATTGTACTATGAGAAATTTCTTTAAAGTAGCCAATTTTTCGTCTTATGACACATGAGAGCTTTCCTCAAAAAACCTTATGTCAAGTCATATGTTTCCACAATAAGCTACATCATGAAATAGAAAGGAAGGGTTGCCCCCACAAATACATAAGGGGTCTATGGATTTTGCATCAGTGTGTCTTTGATATAGTTTTTTTATAAGAGCATTTAACTATCATCATTCCCCAAATACACATATAACTAGAAGAATGACACAAATAAAGAAAAAAGAAAAAGAAAAATTCTTTCAGGTCAACATGGAAAAAACATGAATGTCTCAAAACCTTGCATCATCCATAAAAGGAAAACACAAGAAAAATAAAAGATAAATACAAATATTTTGGGTTGAAACATAGAAGAGACATAAATGTCTCAATGCCTTATGCCATCCCCAAAAGGAGAAAACAAGACAAAGAAAAGAATGTTTACAACATAGAGAAGAATGAAGGTACATATAAAAGAATGCACAAAGGATACATCAAATAAAATGTCATGGGGGATCACATCACACACATGAAATCACATAAAGAAAAATGAAAAATAAAAATACTAGTAAGGCACAGTTGAGTCAACCTAAAGCAGGTCATCTACCTCCCAATCTTAGTCAATATAAACAGGAGGTAGGAAACTAGCTAAAGGGATGACATCAAGTGCCAAACTAGGACGCACACCAAGTTCAACACTCTTTGTAGGATATTTATCATTTAAGTTCATAGAAGAAGAAAACATTGTATGCAACTCATCATGCACTTGTTCATCAATCTTTGCAATGTCAATGTCATCGTCTAAGTTAATCACAACAAGAGGTTGAATAACAATTTCCATGCAATGTTCTTGTTTATGTTGCAGTGAGGGTTGAGAGTCATCATGCATTACTTCAGGTATGTTTGGATTTTTATTTTCTATGTTATGGTTTTTTTCTTGAGTTTTTAATCTATGAGGAATAGCATGATGTCTATGTATACGCTCTTTAGCACGCTGATTTATTTTTAGGTTATTGTTAAAAAAAAATTTCTAAGATTAGGTTTGTCAATAATAGGTTCCTTCTTTTCCTTGGGAGGAATAGAAGAAACCACAATAGGTTGTTCAAACACTTTCTCTTTGACTTTGTAAACTTTTTTTCCTCTAGGAGGGAGAATAGGATTGTTTGTTCTATCTTGTGGTCTCTTGTGGGAAATTGTAGGAGGTTGTTGTTGTATGTTTGAAAGTGTTTTTGGTTTAATCATTTTTTCATGAAGGATAGTTGGTTGAGTCGTATTGCAAAGGGATAGTTTTGCTATTTTATTTTCCTTTAATTTTTTGTAATATTTGAAAAAGAAATCCTCACAAGGTTTGATAGGTTCCATAGGCTTGGGCCAAAAGTAATCTAATGAAAAGTTTACTTTTGTAGATGCAGGATTAAATCCACTATGATGAATAGTAAAGATATCATTATTAAATGGAAAATTTAGACATTTATGCACAACTAAAGGGACATCATTAATGGAGCAAAGCCATGGGTAGCCTAACTTCACATGAAATTGTTTTGACTGTGGAATGATGGAGAATGATACTTTTAGTGTTTTCTGTCCAACTTTTAACGGGAGATCTATCAAGCCTGTCATAGGGAAAGAAAATCCATTATTTGTCTCATCCATTATTTGAGGTTATCATGTGCATCTTGATATATCTTATACACATATAATAATTCCTCTGTGATCACATTCTCTCCATAGAAAGGAATAATCAATATCGTATAGTGGGATTTTCATTTATTTGGTCGGCTATGTAAAGAGGGCCATTAGGTGCATGTTTAAGTATGTCATTTTGTGAGAAACCAATGTCAAGAGGTTTTCTAGTCAATCCCTTATGAGGTTTAGCTTTGATAAATGCTATCACATAATTTGTAGGACTTTGTTTAATAGTATCCATATTGTCATCATTCATATCAACATTCATCATGTCATTGTTCATTTCACTAGTTTTAACAAATGAAATATTGTGCTTAGGAATGGGATTTGTAAAGATTTAAAATTTTTGATTAGGAGGAGCTAAAAACTTATTTCCTTGATGATTCACACCTCCAATTAGTAAATTATTATAATCAATAAGGTCTTGCACAAGATGTTTAAGACGCTTACAATATTTCATGTCAAAATCCTTTAGGAAATGATATCATGGGGTCATGTTCTTTAATAGGAGGTAAGGTAAGCATGCTTTTGTCAATAAGCTATAGCGTGATATTATGAAGGGTATCGAGTAAAGGGGTGAACTCTCTCTCACTAACCCTAAAAGGAGTTGTTGTATTTATAGAAGCTATTGATTATTGTTTTGTTGACTTATCTGGGGAGGATTTAATTGTAAAAAGCCCTTACTTTTATTCTCGAAACGTTGATAGTTGTTTTGAATTTTGGATTCAAACTTTTTAGTGTGACTAGGGGGATTTTTCACATCATGACCGATGGTTGAGTTTTGATGATCATGAAGGGTTGTACATAATTGTGTGAAGCATTGAAATCTCAACATTTCAAGTTTTCTTTGTAGTTTATCTTGTAAGTTGGGAATGAACATTCATTAGAGGTCAGCATCAAGAATCTTAATGTTTACTTGTGAATAAAGTAATTGGTATCTTCCTATGAAATCGGTCACTTTCTCATCTTCTTTTTGCTTGCATGTCATTAAATCAGCAAGGCTCATCTTGGGACCCATGTGAATATGGAAGTGGTTATAAAAGGCATCAATAAGTTCATTGAATGAACTAACTAATTTTTTTGGAAAAAAAGAGAACCACTCTAAAGCGGCATCCTTTAAGGATCTAGGGAATAACTTAGCTAAAATTTTATCCTTAAAGATGAAATCACTACACAAGGTTGTGAAGGAAAAACCATTTCTAACAAGATCTCATTTCCCACCATATTTCTCAAATTAAGGAACCTCTATACCCTGGGACATTTGTGCTCGTAATATGTCAAGGAAAAATGGGGTGGATTTGATGTATTGCAAAGGTTGATCGTTATTGTTTTGTTGTAATGTTGCTACATTTTGTTGAAGGGATGTCATGGTTTACAAAAGTGTAGTGCATGTATACAGAGGGCTAGTGAATTGCAGGTTAGTGAAGGTTGATTGTTGAGGTATTATTGTGTTTGAAGTATTTCCTACAGGAATACCTATGGAAGTGTACACAGTGCTAGTGGGTATGAGTGTTGTGGTTGGTTGAATAGTAGTTGTGGGTTGAAAGGTTTTTTAGGTTGGAATGTTGATGTAGGTTGTGTACTAGTGTATGTAGTGATGAACATTGGTATTGTGGAGGATAGGATTGGAGTTCCACCTTGACTAATTGTTCACCAAAATCATTAATTTTGAAAAGGGGGGAGATCAATGAATCAATCACTAACACTCTTTTCCATTTTCCACTAAATCATTAATTAGATGCAATTATGAGGGCCATAAGATGTAAACATCAATCAAAAATTCTACCTGGCTATTATAGAAACTATGAGGGAAGTTTTTAGAGCATAAAAATCTATGTACCTTGTCAAAAACCTATTTTTTTAAGCTACAGAGGACTCATTCTCCTTCAATGGTGAATGGGTCCCTATTAGGGTTTTTGAAACTGAGATTAGGATCTTGTTCCTTGATACCTACACTCTCAAAATACAAGTTATCAAGTTCTAGAAGTCTATAGTTAATTTTTTAGCTTCAATTCTTTGATTTTGCACTTTGAATGACAATTTTTGCAACTTGACAACTCTGGAAATTTTTCTCAAAACTTGCTCCACTTAATATTTCACTATAAGCCTACAATCAAACATTCAAGGGAGGGAAAAAATTGTTGGTTTTTATTGAATGGGGGTTTTCCTTAGTAAAACCCCTTGTAGGTAATTAAATCAAATGATGAAAAAAATGAATGAAGCATGAAACATGGAATATGTAATTGATGTCACCCTGGATGATGTCTTGTGAAACTAATCTATAAACTAACATGTAGTGGCTATGAAGAATGTAGATCTTGGATCCTTGAAAATGATGTGAAAAATTCTTACAAGTAGATCTTTAATGCTACACTCACTTATTTAGCTCAACAACATGAATGCATGCATCAAACCCTTGACATGATGATATGATTTTGAATTGTTGCAATAGACTCTTAAAATATGCCTTGAAATTCATTCAAAATTATCTTGTAAATTATCTATAACTCTCTCTTTAAATTGCTAGAATGCTTCATAAACTTGCTAGGATAAACAATGTGAATTAACCCCTTATTTATAATAAATTAGGAGATTAGCCCCGAAATTCAAACAATTCAAGCCAACACCAGTTTTGGAAATAAACATTATTGAATTCCCACAAAGATGAAATTTAAAATGGGGTTCCTAATTAAGGGAGGTCCCATTCACCACCATGGGAAAATGGGTGTTGGCTCATTTTTCTAGGACCTAACCCCAAGGGATGGAAAGAGCACTAAGAATCCATTCTAGATCAACTGAAAAATGGGGGTCCTATTAAGGGAGAACCCATTTTCCACTTAGTGTGAATGGGTCATGGCACCATTTTATAGGATCTAAATTTTTCCAATTTAAATGTTATATTATTTAATTATTGGGTGTCGAGATAGATCTTCGGGAGGTGTCATAAATGAGGCTTAAATTTGAATTAAAAGGGATAATTAACTCCAATCAACAAAAAATTAATTAAGATCACCCTATATAAATGTGAAAGTGTTTTACAACACTTTACAACACCTAAATTAGGTACTCATTAGGTACATTTTATTGAGAAAGGGGCCCATAAGGCTTAATTAAGTAAATAAGTCCTCGAAAATTTTGAAAGTGTGTTACAACACTTCACATCACCTTTGCAAAGGACCAATTAAAGAATATTTTAATCAAATAAAGGTCCTAGAATAATTTTAATGTGTACAAAACATTACAACACCACTCCAAGACATCATTAGTTTAGTTTTAATGTTAATTATCCAAACCAAGTATAGAAAAAGGCTACTTTTTCTACTACTACAGAATTATGCAAAGAGATCCATTGAAAACACTTCAAAAATTATAGGTATTGAATGTTGAGGGAGTCATAATGACATGTAAATCAGAACGTGATACTTGAAAAAAATTACCTATCAAGCACAATATAAAAAACAACCAAGAGGAGACATAAAACAAGTTTTTTGAGTGGAAAACCCTAAAAGAATAAAAAACCAATTTGAAAATAAGCTTCATTAAGCATCATCGGACAAAACCTCACTGGTTATATACTATGCATCACTAGAAAATCCTTACTAGCCAAAAAACTCACTAGTTACAAATTGCATGCCTCACTAGTAGCACAATATGCCTCACATGAAAAGCAATGTGTCTCATTGACAAACATACACCAAATTCACAATTCTCAAAAGAAATTAACAAAAATCATAGGGTTACTCTTTTTCCAAATAATACACTATTAATGTGATGTATCTTTAAATCATCAATTCAAAAAACATCATCTCCATAATTCACCCATAGCATAGAATTGTTTCATCAAAATCTTCACATACAAATATTCAACATGTAATTCTCCTTGCATACATGAAAAAATATTTCTCTGCAAGAATCCCCTTCATCAAACACAATGATATGAACAACAAACAATGACCCCTTGACACACACCTTAATAGTTAATCTTCTTTGAATACACATTTAGGGAACTATCTCAGTCACTTGGACAAACATTGGACTATAGTCACATTAAATTTTTGCACATTCATAATACTATTGAACAAATTCATACACTGGTCTTACTCCCAATCAACCTCCAGACACCCTTGACCTCATTCAAATCATACTTATATGTGCAAAGAAGAAAAAAAAAACATTTCATGAATACTGTCCTTCAAAGACATCATCTCACCTTTCTATATTTTGTTATTCAAGTCTCCTTCCCTACAAATTATTTTAATACAAACATTTCATTAACATCTTAAGAAAATCCTTATCGATCCTAGACCACACTCTTAATACACTGGATGCACACTCTTCACTACCTATTCCATTGGTTTTGAAATACAATTACAAAACTATTGCATATTGCAAGCATACATAAAGACATATAATCCCATCAAAGTTCAGGACTATGAAGTGACCATTAGTTGTTTGAATGTCCACCGTATATGGAATCTTTTGCACTAGCCAATATTGAATAGAAACCCTTGATTTTAAACTCCTTCCTTCCTTTTAAAAATTCATTGGGCTCAGTCAGTGAAGATAAGAACAAGGGGCTAGTCATCATATGCATAAGACCCCTTAAGGTTGCCACTAAAGTTATTGATGACTGGTGACTATAAGTCACCTTTAAATTATAATAGAAATGTAATCATTAAGCATTTTTGCATAAGGTTTTTAATGAAGAAATAGGATTTTATATCTTAAAAAATCCACATTTGACATGCATCGATTAGCAACAAGCCATGATCTTTATCATTTGATGCATTATAAAAGTATATTGAGAATCACTGTTAAAAGTGACGAGTCTTTGACAAAAAATTAGCTTAGAGTTTTAGAACTTTGACTTTCAACATTACTAAACTCTAAACACTGATAAATGCTTTATACATTATCCTTTGTGAAGCACTATTACACCATTAGATGAATAAATAAGAAAGAAACGCCCTGAATGATCTTTGTCCAGAAATGTGACAATACCATTTCATTAGTCTTTCCTTTACACCAACTTGAACTTGCAACTCCCTAAACAACAAACACCTTGCAATGAGTGAACCAAGAAATGCATGATAAACCTTATCAACCCTCAACATGATGACTATGGAAAGAACTCATGATAGACCAAAGAGGAGCACTACAAATCAACACCAATAAAGAAAACTGCAACCAAGTATCTCTGAAAAACATGTCTTTGACATCAATGACAAACAATTCCAAAAAACTCCCCCTTTGGCATTGACGTCAACTTAACCAAATTTTGTACCTTATTGCTCCCACTTTGACAACAATGGAAAAGAGACTCATGAAAAGGAGCAAGAGAAAATTTTCATTTGCAAAGTAGACCAAAATGAATGAAACCATGCAAGAGCATTGTGTATTGAGAGCACTATATATGAGCAACATCAACCTAGCATTGGATATTGGCAACAACTTCACCAAATTTAAGAGAATTCAAAAAGAATGAAGACCACTATCACTAGAATACCTTGCTATTTGAATAGCTGTAGAATTCTATCCAAGATCACTATACCATATACTATCCATTGTGCATATGTAAGAGAATACTTTGCTCAACACTTTGTAGTCATATGCAAGACATTAAACCAACCATTTCATTGTCATTATATACTATAAAATAAAAGCAAGACCACTATCCATTGCACTACACATTATCCATTGATCATTATGCAATTGCATCATACATTATCTACACTGACAAGTAAGAGCATTGTCTCTATCACTGAGATATCAAGTCAACTATCACACCATCAAGCAAGAGCACTCTAGAAAATATTATAAAGTAGTAAAAATATTCCTACACATGTCTTGAATGAAAAAACTCAAAGAAATGAGCAAGACAGTACATGAGCATCAATACTATGGGTGTGTGCAAGAAGTTGAGTCCACTTTTTGGCCAAAAAGTGGAAGTGTTTCTCGGATTTTCAGAATTTGACACATTTGACCTTAAAATTTGAAGCACTTAGAGATGGAATCTTCAAAAAAGTCACTAATCATAAAATGTAGTACTCGGAGTCTAGTTTCCAAATATGTAATTTATTTCAATACCCAGATTGTAAAAATTGAGTTTCAATGGGTGTTTCTAAAAAACACTGTTTAAAAGTCACTTTTTTATACCATACCATGCACATGTATGACATCCATATTTTGACCTAAATTATCATATTTTTCTAAATCCTTTTGGGAAAAGATTTGTGACTCACTAAAACTTGCTTTTAATATTTTTTAATAATTTTTTATTGAATTTTTTTTTTTATTAAATATTTATTAGGAATATTTGTCATTTTGAAAAATCGTCATGTACGACACGCATAAGATGAACTAAACTTATCATTTTTTGATTTTATTTTTTTAAACTGAAAAAAATTGTCTGAAGTTTGCTCTTGTGCAATCCGTTCGTCAAAATGTTATGTTGATCAAAAGTTATTAAAATACTAAAAAACCTGATAATTCAAGTTTATGGACTAGTTTCATTAGAAATTAATTGAAAAATAGAAAAAATAATCAAATTATTAAAAAAATTACATATTTGGAATCTACATTGTCTCATCTATAATGGGTTTTAATTTCGTAAAAAAATTCTGCAAAATAGGTCTTCAAACATATGTCCAAAGTCATTATTTTCCTATGACATTAACAAGACCTTCAAGTTGCAGGTCAAACTAGGTCCAAAGCTTAGGTTCGGGTCCCCAAGCCATTTCCCGAATGAAAAAACAAGCCAAAAAACCTGCTCAAAAATTCATAATTTAAAAAACGGGATCCCATTTCATTAAAAAACGGGATCCTGTTTCATTAAAAAATGGGATGCCATTTCAAAACAGGATCCCGTTTCATAAAAAAGCCATTTTTTATGGTTCTATGAAATGGGATCCCGTTTTGAAATTCTTCCAAACAAAAATTTCTAAAATGGAAATTTTTCAAAAATGAAGTTTCCATTTTTGGAAAATTTTTCAAAAGGATCTCGTTTTAAAACTTTCCATTTTGGAAATTTTGTTTTTGGAAAATTTTCAAAACAGGATCCCGTTGTGAAAATTTTCCAAAAATCAAAATTTCCGAAAACGGGATCTTGTTTCCAAAAACAAGATCCTCTTTTTAAAACTTAGGCTCGGGATCCCGAAGCTAAACGGGATCCAGTTTTCTAAAAACGGGATCCCACTTTTTAAAAAGGGGATCCCGTTTTTTGCAAGCCAAATTCATTTTTTTGCCTAAGGCAAAAACTTCCACGTTTTGTGGACTCAACTTTGTGCACTTACCCCTATATGAAGAATATGCAACTAACATATCAATATAATTACACTGGAAAACTGTGATTGATATGAAAATCCTCTTAGCACTATCAAGATAGTAAGAAATTATTTTCCTCTCTATAAGAAAGCAATGTAACCAATATGAACAAACCAGTGTCTATCAAGATCACAATGATAACACTATTGGTAGATACCTGCAGTGAGTAATCTTTATCTACACACCATCATCTTGTAGCATCTGCATACTGTCAGAATAGTACCATTGTTACCATACCCAGATCCCATTGTGAAAATTTTCCAAAAATTGAAATTTCCGAAAACGGGATCCTGTTTCCAAAAACAAGATCCTGTTTTTTAAACTTAGGCTCGGGATCCCGAAGCTAAACGGGATCTAGTTTTCTAAAAACGGGATCCCACTTTTTAAAAAGGGATCCCGTTTTTTGCAAGCCGAATTCATTTTTTTGCCTAAGGCAAAAACTTCCACGTTTTGTGGACTCAACTTTGTGCACTTACCCCTATATGAAGAATATGCAACTAACATATCAATATAATTACATTGGAAAACTGTGATTGATATGAAAATCCTCTTAGCACTGTCAAGATAGTAAGAAATTATTTTCCTCTCTATAAGAAAGCAATGTAACCAATATGAACAAACCGGTGTCTATCAAGATCACAATGATAACACTATTGGTAGATACCTGCAGTGAGTAATCTTTATCTACACACCATCATCTTGTAGCATCTACATACTGTCAGAATAGTACCATTGTTACCATACCCATGTAATATCCATATTTTTACAAGCTGTGACACTATATATCTAAACACCCACACATTTTCCTTCCAATCACCTCACTATCCAACACTAGGATGACTTCCCTGAAGCAACACTAAAGAAATTCAAGTTGTGATACATAAACAATGAACACCAATGACAATATAATTCACTTTCAACCTTGTACCATGCCTATTCACACTTGTACCATGAATACCATGAAAAAAAACATTGTCTTACTATCATACAACCACTTTACACAGGAATTATCCATTGAAAAACATAGAGGTATATTGTCCATGCATAGTGAATATTTTAGCATCATGATATTACTTAATACCATAGATTCGTCTTCATTGTTTTTCCTCAGAATTTAGAGTACATTATCAAACTATGAGTGAGATCATTGTACTTTGTTAGATCCATAACATTATACCAATACTTGGCAGTGACTAAGTGCTTTGAAAAACAAGAAAATCAATTAAGAACACCCATTCAAGGTTTAGGCTCCCCTTGAAACCATTCCTTATGCTTATTGGTATTCCATTGGAAAATGCATACTCTGCTACTTTAATAGAATGTCCTTGACATTCTTGTTTTCTCTTTGCATGAATTACTATTATTCATTCTATTGATTACTATCATAATGTGAATAAAAGACCTTTTGGGCATGTGGAGTATCATCCTTCTAAGGATTTTCCTTTTTCCTAATGTGAGGTTTGTCACCTTCCTACATTGTAATTTTACATGCTATAATGTTTCTTCATAGTCCTATATCATTGCTACCTTCTCACTGCCTTTTATCTACCTTCATTTGTCATGGGAGTCTTCACACTTTTTGATTGCACTATCACCTCTAAGGAACATTTTTTTTATTTCAGGCATAAAATTGCTATCTCACTTTCGTTATTACTTACCATATATTTTTTTCACTATCATTTTATGAAAGTATACTTATCCTTTTGTGTCCATGATCACTATATTCCTTCTCTAACTATTAAACCTATCATTTTGAATCCTCTGTAAACTTTCATGTGGCATTCACACTATAAATGACTCAATCCAAGACTACTATCACTGCATATAGAGGAATATCTTTCAAACAGTAACTGTCATTGTACATAAACATCACTACTAACTAATGTTAATAACAATGCATGATATTGGGCATGCCATTTTAGAGAAGTAAAAGAAATATAAGCATCATGAAATTATCAAAGTGTAGAAAATGGGGGTTCACTACTCATGAGTCTCTTTATTCTCAAGAGATTCCCAAGGGGAAAACTACCCTAAACTACCTCAAGGAAAAAAGGAAGAGTTATAGAATCAGAAAGAGAAAATCACAAATATTTTTCAGACAAACTGACACGCTCTTAGCCAAAGGATGGTAGCACGAAATGAGGATGACAACAAGACATGCTAGAGTCCCAGAGGTGCACTAGAATCTCTTATGGACTAGAAACTGAGTTTATCATATAAAACAACAAAGTGGATGCTAACAATCAGATTGCTAAGAGCTTATAGACTATGAGAAAGTAACATAAAATAATATAACTAAGAATAAAGTACAGTAAATGATAAAGTGAGAGAATAAGAAAAAAAACTTCTCACAAAAACCCAAGTAAAGAAGCCTCCAGCACGTGAATATCTTCAATACATGCATATATAAGATTGAGAGAAAAAAATGGGGCTGGATAGGGGTTTTCCTCAGTCAAACCCTCATTTTGTTGTTCCCACCTCCACAAAAACTAGATAGATAGAGGGAGAGAAAAGTAACCAAATATGGAGTGATAAAAGAAATCCCCACTAAATGAGGAGAACCCGTATCACTAGATAGAGGTGTAACTAATAGGGGATGTGAGAAATCTCAATATTCTCACAAGCACAAGATAAGGGAGATATAGTTGCAAGAGAAAAGGGAGATATAAGGAGTGCTATAAGATATTGAGTGTGCTACTATAGCAAGTTGTATGGAGATATGCAAGCAAGATATCAAGACAGAAGGAAGGGGAAGAGGCCATAGCCAAAGCTAGAAAGGTCCAAAGAGAGAAAATGAAGTGAAAAGATAGCATTTAAGAGAAAAGAGGAAATAAAAGAAGCTTCTTGAGTGATTACAAGGCATCGTAGGCTATTACCACAAACAAAAGGAGATGAAATGTGGAAAACATGCTAAAAATTACTATTTGAATGTTGAAATGTCATGGGGTGCTAGTGTGGCATGCAGACATCTACGCGGTGTGGTAGTGTCTAGACACATCATGCTACAAAACAATGAGAATAGGAAAAGAACAAGGTTTGACATGTGAAGGTAGTTGCTAAAAATATGTCCTAAGCATCTTGAGAGGGAAAAAGATTAATGTAGGGGCTAAAATGGTCCTACACAAATGGTAAGGGAGTGGAAACTAAAGTGGATGTAAGAATGTAAATGAAATTTCAAGGAGTGAAATTTGATGACATTAATTTTTTCCCCCACTTTAGTGGGCATATGAATATACACTAATATGCACACTAAAGGAAATCTACTAAACATATAAACCATCATGATACCAAAAGAATAATGTAGAGGAAGCAAACAACTCTTCAAACCAAGGAACCTTGCCCCCAGGCTGAAGACCCAGGGCAGGTGCATGGAGATGGGTAGCCAATTTGTGGCCACTTTCAAAAAAAAAAATTGAAAAGCCATAATGTGAGCACATTATGGCTTGGTGTGTCAATCCTAAGGCTCAGCCACAACAAGCCCATAATGCATTAGGGTTATGACATGTTAAAAGCAAAAAGATGTGAAACTCATTCATTCTTCATTTCGACTGTGTTTTTTATTATTCTCGCAGCCAAAACCCCCATTTTCACGTTCACATTCTCAGAGGAGGTATTGCGCAAAAATCTTCACCAACAATTGTTATTTCTTCATAAGGATGGAGCCACGATGATGAGGAGGTGTGAGATGTAAGGATTGTTTGATTTTTGTTTTGAATTTGTTAATTTTAGGCTAAATTTGTTAGTTTTAGGTTGTATTTGATATATATTTTTTGAATTTGTAGGAGATACAAATCAACCTGTAAGCCCTCAAAATCCTTAACAAGAAGAGAAACCAAATCCTCAAAAATAAAATCCTCAACAAGAAAATAAACCTCAACAACAAAATCAACCTCAACAAAAACCTCCTCCACCAATCACTTAACACCCTCCCGGCACTCATCAAAACTTAATGAGTGAAATTGACAACAACAAAACACAAATTGAGGATTTAATCAATAGGTTGAGTGATCCAAATGGTTCAACCACAAAAAGAATAACCCTAGCAAGTTCATTGAAAGATGTGTTAAAAAAATTAGATTCAATTAGCAAACAAATAACTGGATGGAAAATAGGAGGCAGACGGCTAGGGATTATTATGTAGATAAATTATCATATATAGATGTAAAGGATTTAAAAATTACAAAAGGTGATTTGTGCTCATTATTCACTGACCCGCACACAAATCAAAATCTTACCCTCAATGCGAAGAGGTTTCCTATTCATTGGTGTCACCACCAATAGATTAGGAACTATTTTTATGATAGGTGGTACATGGTCCTTTATTACCCATCATGCAAAAAATGTGAAGTCCCGCAGTATTTTCTTAGGATACTATACAGTGAGTTCATATTGAATAAAATCCCAAATTATTTTGATATGAGGGAATTCTAGGGGAGAGGTGGGGGCTTGGCTTAGGATAGACTTGGTGCACAGCTAGATCCTACATGGCAAGGGAGAAGAGATCTCGCTAGGCCGCCTCATGAGCATGTTGAAGGAGAGTGTCGATGTAGAGACATTGTAGGCAATCAACACTTTGACCTAGAGTGTCATCCATCATACTAGCCCTATTCTACAGTGCTATCCAGGGGAGTCCTTGAGTGGTAGCCTTCGAACAAGGGCAACTTGTTCATATGACCCCACTGACACTCAGGAGGCTACTATGCAGGATCTGTATGCAAATATGGAGATGGAGAGGGCAGCTAACATTTTTCATGAGGCATATGGCATTGATAGTCATGTAAAAGTTATCATATTCATTGGATTGAATTTATTAAATTTTAATTTTGAAATGCAAGATTGACTAATTTAGTTTTATGATTTTAATAAAATTACTGGGTCATAGTGTTGAGAGTGGATACACTATCCCTACACCTACTTATTTTTGCAATACACCTATCAGTGAGGTATGTAACTAGTAAACAATTACAAATTTATTACATGTTAATATAATTGTTTTATGAATGGTATTTTAATATGTGATTTTGGATGTTGAACATGGTAATATTGGAGCTTTCAAGGGAACACTTCCCCATGCCAGTGGATTTACTCAAACCTACACCTAGGTAATAGAATAAAGAGTTTAACTAATGAATTGTACTTAATATATTTGTGTAGTTTATATTCATATGGTTGATTATGTTGCATTGTACATCATTCAAACTCAAAGGATTACTTCACATTCCATAACTAATAACTAGATGTTGATAGATGAAAAAATTTCAACTACAATATAGTTGTTTAGAAAGTCAACATAAGCCATTAGGGGAAATTTACATAAAAAATGGGCCTCCTAAGGAACTATAAAAAAAAAATTTTATCTCATATAATACAAATTATTTAAATATAAAAAATATAAATTACTTAACTACATGAGTTAAGTGAGGACACACATTTCTATTATAATTCCTTAAAAAACTGAAGTCCATATTTTTTAAAAGTGGTAATATATATTTCTATTATAATTTATTAAAAAACTCAAGTTCACTTTCTTCATTATTTATTTTTTATTTAAAAACTCTTAAACTCAAGTTTGGTAACTTATATTGCTATTATAATTTATTAAAAAAGTCAAGTTCACTTTTTTTTCTTGATTATTTTGTTTTTTAAATTATTTGTTTTTATTTAAATTGTGGCAAAGTAAAAGTAACTTTAGATATTTTATTTTTTACTTAGTATTTTATTTAATATATATATATATATATAATTTTATAGATTTAGATTTATTATGTGATGTACATTTATTTAAATAAACAAGTTTATAGGTTTTATAATAGTATATTTATATTTAAAAAAGTATGTTGAGGGATATATTTTTTCCATAGTCTCTTTGATTTTCTCATTTTCTTTTCTTTTTGGTTTTTAGTTTTTAATTTTTCCAATTATTTTTTCCATAGTTTTGTGATTTTCTCCAACTTTTTCTCCTTCCAACAGTTTCCAATTTGTTTTTTTTGGTTTTTATTTTATTTTGTCCAATTTATTTTTGTGTTTTTTAATTTATTCCAATTTATTTGGTTTGTAGTTTTTGTGAGAACAAATTTTAATATCTTTTGGTTTTTCCCATTTTGTTTGTTTTATTTTATTTTATTTTTTGTAGCACTTCATAAATAATTTTTATGATTTTTAATTTTTTTTAAATGTTTTTTATATTTTTTCTTAAAGAATAAAAATATTTTTTTGAAAATATAAAAAAATCTATAATAGAACTTAATAGAACTTAAGAATATAAATCTAAAAAACAAAAGGAATATTTTATATTTAGAAAGATGAATAAGATAGAATAGGATATGTAGAGTTAAATTAACCATCACGAGTTAATTCATAAGATTTTAGAAAATTTCATTTTATAAAATAAATAATTTTATTTTTATTTTGGATGATGTCACCATATAGGTTGATGTCATCTTTTAGTTAATTTTTGATAACTTAAAAAGCTAATGATGTCATCCTTAGGAGGCCCATTTTTTAGGTAAATTTCCCCTAATGAGTGATGCAATTACTTCATATAGCATAAGTAATAAGTCTAGGAGCAGCTTCCAATTGCATTTGCTTTTGATGGCATTCCATGAGACCATTTTTTACTACCTAGAATCTTTTCAAACAATTCATTTTTTACTTTTTTCTTGTCATGGAGGCATGTGCTTGCAAAGATGCACCTGCATGACAAACTATGGATGCTTAGAAAAAATATATCAAAGCATAATAGTAAGCAATAGCATAGAAAAGATAGTTTATAGTTTGAAAAAATACCTTGAAGAAATGTGGTCTTATGGTGATGGAATTCCATTCCATCACCATGAGACCGTGCATTTCTTCAAGGCATTTCTTCAAACAACTCACCACCTTTTCTATGATACCACATTTTCCATACATGTGTACCAAAGCATTTTATGAAACTAATCACTTCCTTGTTGCTATGGCTAAAAGCCTAAAATAGGTGCTTCCCAACAAACTATGGATGCTTGGAAAAATATCTATCAAAGCATAATAGTAAGCAATAATACCATAGAGAAGGCAATGAACTTTTTGAAAAAATTCCTGAAAGAAATGTGGTCTTATGGTGATGGAATGCCATGACATGCATTTATTTGTAATGAATTCCATCACCACGAGACCCCATTTCTTTTAGGCATTTTTTCAAATAGTTCACTGCCTTCTCTATGCCACCATAGTTATCATACATGTCTATGGAAGCATTCGATCAAACGGTTCACTAGCTTGCTGCTATGTGTAAAATCCTAGAAACACGTCCTTTCGAACAAGATATGGATAGGGAAAATAGTAAGAATGATAATTAGAAATATATAGTTTAATAAGTACTCAAAATTTTGTTCATTATCTCATACATTATAAGTCATGACATGGATCACTATTGTAGTTTTTGTGATTGAATAATTTGTTGTTTTATTTTCAGATGTTGCAAGCTAAAACACCTCTGAATGTGACAAGGGCAATGGAGATCGGTGTTTCATCTACTATACAATCGTCAATGGCTTTGACAGGGGAGGTATGAGGAAAATTAATAAATTTCAATTTACATTTGTTGTTATCGATGTTAGTGAAAAATTAAACCATTATTGATTCATAGTTTAATTTCTATTTGGATGGTTTATGCAGGGCTTGAGCATGCCTCAACATGGGTGTGTGAATATTTCCCTCATAGAGAGTGATCATGAGATGGTGGTAAGTGATTTTTTTTTAAATATATCATTTTTTATAATGTAATTTCTATATATTAATGTCTTTACTTCTTATTGTAACAGTTAAAACTTCACCATGAACTAAACATTAGGAGGAGTAGCAGGAGCACTCCTCGAGCACAACACAAATAAGTGACAGACCTATCTCCATCTAATCGACAAGCAAAGGGAAATAATTTATTTCTAGAGCATGGAGAGCAATGACTTTTGATTCCAGAGCCCTTTGGTGTATGCCTATATGGTAGTTTTGTACATATTTTCTATTAGATATATTTGACATTGTATACCTATATGGCATTCTATTAAGCCTATATGGCTATTTTGTACCTATATTTCATACTTATATTGACATATATTGATGTATGCCTACATGGCTATTTGGTTAATACAAATATTTTTTATCGATAGTGTCCATATTTGTATTCTAAATTGATGGTTCAATAGATATGAGTTATGTGTATTCAAGTGTATACTTTACAACTTATGTGTATACTTTGTGACCTACGTGTGTTCCAATGTATACTTTGTGACTTACATGTTTTCATGTGTATACCTTATATTCGTACATATACTTTGTAATAATTTGTGTATACTATGTATTCATGTGTATACTTCAAGGCTTATGTTTTTTTGAGTACTTATGCTTCCCTTATTCACATGTACATGCTTTACTTATTTATGTGTATACTTATTAATTGGTTAGCCCTAGCATTGATCATTATTTTCCTTTATGGTTTGTCTTGAATATTAATTGATTGATGCTAAACAACTTTATCTAAAAGAAAAAAAACATGTTTTCAATTGCTATTCCATGAAATTATTCATAAAAATATTCTAATATATTTAATCCTTTGATTGGAACAACTCAATTAAGAAAAGGATACATAATCTTCACAACACTTGCAAAACATAATATTCAAAGTAGATGTAGTTAACTTCTTGACACATTATGATACAAACATTTATCTTCAGTAGTCCTTAAACATTTTCACAGCATAATCCTGATAGTGCAAAATGAATTGTTATGTTCTTGATGAGTCACCATATAAACACATTGAAACATTTATATGTCAAATTTTTGCACTATTATTTCTTGTATACAAAATGGACTTGGGAGAAAAAAAGTTGTAATTTATAATACAAATAAGAAATGGACTCAACATTGTCTTAGACCCTCGAATAGGTCTATTTAACAAAGCAACATTCTCTCAATCACTCTTCCAATTGCAAAACACCATTTGGAAGCATTTACTAGTCTACAAATCCACAAAATTCATAATTTTTAGGGCGTGATTGGCCCTCTAACACCACTATCCTCTAAACCCTCACTTTTTTCAAGTTTCACTAGGATTTATTGAAAACCCCATATCCAAATATCATACAACCTCAAAACCTCTTCCAAAACTCTTCATTCTACCTCATCAAACTTAATTGACCACCAAATTATGCTACCCCTTGACTTTATCCACTTTTACTCCCTCAAACCTCTCTTTTCCATTCAAAACCCCTCTATTCCCAATTAGGGCATCATTCCATAACATACTTTTGACTTCCCTTGTCCTTGTAGATCAATGAACACATGAAACTCCACAACCTCACCCTATTTCCAACCTATTTTAACTTATTCTCAAGCAATTCCTTCTTTTCACCTCGTCTAGCCTTGCTTTTAAGGCCTAAATTCTGAATTTTGAATAGGGGAAGCATTAGTAATCTCTTCCAATGCCTTGACCAATGATATTTTCTTATTTGTACTTACATAATTGACTCTAATGACCCCACACTAACTCAAAACTAAAATCAAGATTACAAAATGGCATATCATGGCCTTATTTGATATTATAATGACGAAAACCATTGAGCTAAACCTTCTTTATCAAATGAAGGAACAAGGTGATCTACACCAATGATCATACACTTTTTGTGTGGAATACTCAAACTTCTCAACCATCATGTGTATGTTTCTCTTTTCCATTGTTTTGCATGTCATCATAAGGGATCGAGATGGTTAAACATAGCTCAAAGAAATTTTGCATGTTTGGGTGCAAAAGAGGACCATTCCTAGCGTAAACCTACCTATCTAGATGTATTGGAGTAGTTTGTTTGGTTGCACAAATTGTAAAATGAAAGTTACACCACTTTGCAACTTTACATTGCTTCCATTTGACACTTTTTCCATGAAGTTAAAACTAGACACCATAGGAAAATGACTCTAAGATAATTTTAAAAAAGAGAGATTTTATTGTAGTGGGGCCCAACACGATCTCGTAGGCTCAGACGAAGAGTTCGTAGGTGTCACGGTTTTCAAGTAATACCCTGTCAAAGTTTTGTTCCCTTTTGCACTTTGGACCCTTAAGGAATCGATCTGATTATTGTAGCTCGAAGCGATTCCATTTGTTTGGGTGTGAAAAAGGACCATGCCTAGCATAATAATACCTATTCAAATGCATTAGAACTTGCACCACTTTGCAACTTTGCACTGCTTGCATTTGACACTTTTTCCATCAAGTGAAAATCCTCTGTCATGGAAAAACCACTTTGAGATAGCAAAAATTGAGAGATTTTTTTATAGAGGGGCCCAACACAATCCTATAGGATTAGACGAGAATTTTCTAAGTTTCATGGTATCTAAGTAATAGCATGCTAAAGTTTGTAGCCATTTTGCATTTTGGACTTTTAAGGGACCGATTCGCTTGAACATAGCTCAGACCAATTCTGCATGTTTGGGTTTGAAAGATTACCATGCTTAGTGTAAAAATACCTATTTGGATGCATTGGAACAATCCGTTTGGTCATATGAGTTGTAGAACGAAAGTTGCATCACTTTGCATTGCTTGCATTTGACACTTTTTCCATCAAGTAAAAATTTCCCACCATGGGAAAACCACTCTGAGATAGCCAAAACTGAGAGAGGTTTTTTTAGAGGGGCCCAGTGAAATCGTATAGGATCAAACAAGAATTTTTTAAGAATTATGATATCTAAGTAACAACATGCTAAAGTCTGTAGCCATTTTGTAGATTGAACTCTTAAGGGATCGATCCGGTTGAATGTAGCTTAGAGTGATTCCACATGTTTGGGAATGAAAGAGGACCATGCCTAGTGTAAACATACCTATTTGGATGTGTTGGAATAGTCTATTTAGTCATACGAGTTGCAGAACGAAAGTTGCACCACTTTGCAACTTTGCACTACTTGCATTTGACACTTTTTCCATCAAGTGAAAATCCACTGACACAAGAAAACCACTTTGAGATAGCCAAAACTGAGAGAGGCTTTTGTGGAGGGGCCCAACATAATCCTATAGAATTAGATGATAATTTTCTAAGCATCACGGTATCTGAGTTATAACATGCTAAAGTTTGCAACCATTTTGCACTTTGGACTCAAGGGATCGATCCAATTGAATGTAGCTCAGAGTGATTCCACATGTTTTGGTGTGAAAGAGGACCATGCCTAGTGTAAAAATACCTATTTGGATGTGTTTGGAATAGTCTATTTGGTCACACAAGTTGCAAAATGAAAGTTGCATCACTTTGCAGCTTTGCACTGCTTGCATTTGACACTATTTACATCAAGTGAAAATTTGTCACCACAAGAAAACCACTCTGAGATAGCAAAAAAAAAGAGTGGTTTTTGTAAAGGGGCTAAATGAAATCCTATAGGATAAGACAAGAAGTTTTCAAGCATCACGGTATCCAAGTAAGAACATGCTAAAATTTGCAACCATTTTGCACTTTGGACTCTTAAAGGATCAATCCGGTTAAACGTAGCTCGAAGCGATTCCACATGTTTGGGTATAAAAGAGGACCATGCCTATTGTAAACATACCTATTCAAAAACATTGGAATAGTTTTTTTGGTCACACGAGTTGCAAAAAGAAAGTTGCACCACTTTACAACTTTGCACTACTTGCATTTGACACTTTTTCCATCAAGTGAAAATCCATCGCCATAGGAAAACCACTATGAGGTAGAAAAAACCAAGAGAGGTTTTTGTAGATGGTCCTAACACGATCCTATAGGATTATATGAGAAGCTTCTAAGCATCATAGTATCTGAGCAATAATATACTAAAGTTTTCAGCCAATTTGCAATTTGGATTCTTAAGGGATCAATCTGGTTGAATGTAGCTCAAAGAAATTCCACGTGTTTGAGTGTGAAAGAGGACCATGCCTAGTATAAACATACCTATTTATATGTGTTTGAACAGTCCATTTGGTTACATGAGTTGCAAAATGAAATTTGTGCCACTTTGCAACTTTGCACTACTTGCATTTGACACTTTTTTCATCAAGTGAAAATCTGTCGCCATAGGAAAACCATTCTGAGATAGCAAAAACCGAGAGAGGTTTTTGTAGAGGGGTCCAACATGATCTCATAGGCTTAGATGAATATTTTATAAGCATGATGGTTTTTGAGTAATACCTTGTCAAAGATTGCTTCACTTTTGCACTTTGGTCATTTTTTATGCATATGTTCCAAGATAGCCACTATTGATTTTGAAGTATGTGTTGTAACTCAATAATAGCTATCTAGATCAGTCATTTTTTTTTAATTCATTTGAGAATTTTTTGAGAAAAGTTCTAAAACTAGGGTCTATTGACCTACTAGACAAGGCAAAGTGAAGGGTTAAAATTGAAGAGATAGAGAGTTGTTGGTGGAAACATTGTTTGAAACTCATTCATTTGAGGTTTTGTGAAGATTAACACCCCTTGCTTACTAATGCAAGAGAATCTACCAGAAGCCACAAACCATCAGGGTACTTCTGACCCAAACTTAATAGGAGAATATCAAATTAAACAAACATCGTTCTTTTGCTCAACTTTCATGAAAAATTAACTTATCCATTCACCAAAATCCCACTTTTCCCATTAGAAACTATAAGACAACCAAAAATCCAGAACTTCATCAGTATTTTGTGTCATTATTAGATTCAAAAACAATATCACCAGCATCATATTGACTGTATCAAAGCTATAACCTAATCAACAACATTAAACCATTCAATTCTTTCATTTTTCAACCAATTGCTCATCATTTCAACTTGTTTCAATGAGGGAATAAGACAACAAACCATTGATTCTTCTTCTAACCATTCACCAAACATCCAAGACACTATAAATATCCTATTCTTGACTAAAATAAATTAGATACACTTACAAACAACTTGCCGTCAAACTTACCATTAACTTGCAGTCAAAAACATCATAATTTTGCACCAAAAATCCACCTAACTCAAAACTTAAAATCTTCAAGATTAAATTTTTCACCTTTAACAAACCATAGATACATCTTTAAATACATTATCTTGGTAGTTTCAATACACATTCGAACTCCAAAAACTCTATTTACTCAGATTACAACTTTTTAGCAATCAAAACATCATTTTACACATTGTGTGTAAACCTTGCTCAAAACACTCAAAACACCAAGTTAGCTTCCTAGATCTTATCAAAGCATTGAGACATGTTTTCCAACACCTTCCATATAGGTTTCAATCATAAAGAATCATTCAAATCACTATTTACATAGATTTTCCCATTTTAGCTATCAAGGCAACAAATTCCAAGTAGGTTTCCAAACCTTCAATCGGGTGTAACTTCTTATTCAGATCCTTTCAAACCTAGACCGGAAGCTTTTTAGAAATCCATTTTGGCCTCCAAAAATTAGATATACCTATTCTAGAAAATATGTGTAAACCAATAGCCTACCCATTGGAAAATGGTTCAAATTAGCCCAAATTTACAAAGGGACTACCAATGGATCAACTCCAAAATCCCATATGACTTCAAACAGTTTTTTATCATGTGTCAAAACTTGGGATTCACCAACATTTAGGGGCTTAAAGGCCCAATTAAAAACCCAACAATAGAAACCTTGGTTTTAGGCTTAAACCATGCAAAAAGAATGAGGATTTGATAGAAAAAACCATTGCAAACCTTTCAAATCTTAGTGACTACTCCAAACATATTTAGATATGTCTACATATTCATTCTAAATATCCTTCCATACTTGAACACTTCATTTTCCATAAAACACCACTTGGAGCCACACTTTTCACTTGGAAATTCATCATAAAACCTTGTAGCAGCAACTCCACCTTTGTTTCTTGAATTCCCCTACACAAATAAACACACACACACACACACCTAAAAAATCCTAATACTAACCTACTCCACTGATCTAAACTATCAAATTTTGTGGAGTAGTCATTATTGGTTATCTAGACTCTCAAAACCCCAATCTTGAGGGTTTGGAGACCGAGTTGAGAAAAATTAGTTCAAACTAATGATAAACTCAATGGATACCCTCCTAAATAGATTCAAATAATAGATAATTCATTATTATACCTTAAACAAAAATATTCAAGGCCTTAAACTACTGTATAGGTCGTACAAGTTAATGAACAATTGGAAAAACTCAAAAAATCACTAAAATAGGGATTTTATTGATTGTAAATCTTCAAGAATACAGAAGATCTCTATTTTGCTCGACCTTACATAATTTATATAGATGGTTCCCAACTAATAACTACCTTTTCAACTTCCTTCATCGACCTATCCCTCTAATTTCCCACAAAAATACTTTTCAACATTTCATTTTTTTGCCTTTTCTTGTATTTTTGACATTTTTTACAACTTTTGCACTTTTAGCATATATTTTTTGCAGATTCAATTGCCTCACCTCCTAATGACCTAAAAAAAAATCAAATACATTGAAATAGGTCTTCACATGACCTTTTACATATGTTTTACATTTGAAAATTCAATTTTTTGAAATTTTTCCTTTTGTAGGCATTTTGTGAGCAAGGTGCTCTTGCACTACTTACATATTCAAATTGAAAAACACCTAATTTCAATACATCATAGGTGCTCATTATGAGGTTAAATTCAATTGAGTAACTTGATATTCCCTCACTAAGCTTCACACGCTCTTTTATAATGGCTTCAAATCAGAATTGAGATTTGTCAAGATCATCAAAATAAGGATGTTGCATTGCTTTTTTGGATGAGATTCTCTTTGATGGCTCATAAATCAGCATTTTCTGCAATGAGAGACCAATACATTTTCAGTACATTACTTACAAATACGCAAAGTAAAAAAGAAAAAGAAAGAGAATCCAAAATGGAAATGAAATCAAAATAGATGGAAGGCACTTATAGATAGGCATGTTAGTCTCTCAACTTAGTCACTTCTGGTCAGACATCTTCAGTGGGAGTTCCAAGATACCCATTGCAAACAACACCTCTCATGAATAGAGTAAGTTGAAATTTGAGATGCTCTTATAATGTCTACATCATAGCTACTCATGAAAAGGTTAACTTCAAATGAATAACTTGAAATTCCCTCACCAAGATTTGCACACACTTTTGTAATAGCTTAAAATCATGATTGAGATTTGTCAAGATCATCAAAAATAAGGATGTTGCATTGCATTTTTGGCTGACATTCTCTTGGATGCCTCATAAATTTGCATTTTCTACAAGGGGACACCAATCAATTTGTAGTAGGTTACTTACAAATAGGAAAAGTAAAAGAAGATGATAGCATTTCCATCAAACAAATTAATGTGCATACAAGCATAAATTAATAAGAACTGATGTGCATACTTACAAATTAATCCAACGTACCATCTAGGTCTACTCTACTCTTTAATGTGTCAAGTATTTCCTCATGGTCAGACTCACAGAGCTTCCATAAGACCTTCTTCAAAGGTCTACCCCCATATTTGGTCAAATGAACGTTGGATGCCATTACAAGGTTTGAGTAACAAAGAATCTTATGATGCATATCAAATTCCTGAAATAGCCAATGTTTAACACTCTTATGTGGGTACCTTCTAAGCCACATTCTAGTAACAACAACCAAGCCTATAGGGTATTTGATGTTTTCTCCATCTATAACTGGGGCCTCCAATTTCTTTTTGGCCTTAGCACAATGAAACAAGTAATAGTCTGTTCCCCCTTTTTTTTCTTCATCTGCAATAACTGCATAAACTTGCCCTGCATTCATATGTGCAAAAAATCTCCTGAAATTAGTCAACAATACGAATACACTACAAAGTAATATAACAATATGAAATTTCAAAAACTAAGCAAGCATATATATTGCTTGGTTGAACTATATCTGATATGTGGGAAAATTCAATCAATGATTCCATCTTTGTTAGTTCCAAAATCATTGGAGGGTGATACATGTGAAGTGGGCTAAGATAACTTGTCAACCATTTTTCAACCCACTCCCTCGACTCACAATCATTCTAGGATTTCATTGTACATGAAGAACAAAAGCATGCCATCTTTCGTGTATCGATACTCCATGAACATGCATTTGAGCTAAGGAAAGAGTGTAGCTCACTTGATCCTATTAGTGTACAACAATCCTCATATGGTGCAATGTTAGTATCATCCATCAACCAAAAATACCAATGAACTGAAGATGTACCTTCATTACCTAGACACATCAAAGCATTACACTACTCGATGATTGATCTTGCATCTATCAAATTTGTACTATCTTTATACTTTAACTCTTCTCATGCTAATACTCTTTTCATGCATGCTCCTACACCATCATGCTCCCCCTTTCGATGTTCGGCCTCACAATAGTTCCACATATGTTGTACACTTGTAATGACATGCATCCTGCTCAACCAATAGAACATGTGTGAGTTCTTAAACTATGTTGCATAGACTTTATCCAACCATATTATATGATGACCGTATGATATGCCCCTCTAAGCCAAATCACTAAGAACATCTAGAAGCAACCTTGCACAAACTCTAGAGAATGTTACAATCATCACTAATATAAAAGTGATACTCCTTCAATACCTTTCTTTGGTCCTCTATACTATTAGTTGCATGAATGGATGTTATTTGTATAAATATAAAAACTTGTGTGGAGGTGTAATACTATGACTGCACCTCACATTGTGGCTATAGAGTGTAGTTCTCTGCAAATTCAACCACTGATACTATGTTTCCAAATGGGAAGGTGTCCTTGCATAGCTTGAATTGCATGTCCCTAGGTCATTGGGCTCTATGGGTATGCCTTGCATACTCATACACTATATTGTCATGAAACATGGACATAAACTAATACACTGGAATCTTTTGAATAACCAAATCACACATTTTTGCTTGAGAACTATCTTTTGTAGTGTATTCCACCATTTTATACTTCCCAAACTCTACTATTTTTTGTCCCATCTCATCTGTGTTTTCCATATATTGACATACTAGCATACGTTACAAGCCACTGCAATGCTCACATGAACCATCCAATCATGTCCTGTAGAATATTTGGCCATCCTCTATTTCACATAAATTTTTTGATAAGAACTCTCTTGAAGATTTTGGTGGGGCTTCTATGCACCAATCCTGCAAAACATTGTTAGTACACAAATCATAACATATAAAATGATAAACATAATAATGGTTAGAGAATTCAATATGTAGTCTACAACAAGTAGAGTGTGTGTGTGATTTATCTTGACATAAAAATGTTTAATAATTTCAAAAAATCTTTGACAAATACTAATTTGAGGATAATCCATTTGAAATTTACAAAAAAATTAGGTTTGAGTCATATCCATAAAATGCTTTAGATGTGACTCACAGTTCCAACTACCGATTCTTCTTCTTACCACATCCCTTTTATTTAGAGATGGCCTTGTGTTATTCCTCCAATACTCTTCAATTAGTGTTCTCAATGCTTTAACAACTTTTTTATCTTTTTGTGGCAGTCTCCCTGAGAATGCCCATAATTCATTTGAATTGGTGCCCTCAATTCTTTACTGCCTTTGAACAACTTTTGATAAAGTTTCTCTACTAATTATCATTTGTTCACTCATCTTTCTAATGATATGAGCTCTCTTTGTTTGACTACTTACCAAAGTCAATGTAATGACATGTCATGTGACATTACTATCCTTTGAGTGTGAGGTATTACCCACACTCTCATATGCATCCATTAGATTCTTCACAATAGTTTTTTCACTTGATTCATTCGATGTTCTCAACCCAAGAGTCTTCATGATGTCTCTATACTTTATACCCCACATCATTTCAACAAACATTTGACATCTTGCAGTTGCATTTAGCCTTTCAAAGTAGAATTTCCAAATCTTATCAGCATATCTTCTAGAAGTGCATGCTGGAATCTTACTTTCCATGTGCTACAAAATTTCCTCATCAATATTAATAAAATACTTTGGCTTTCTACACAAAATTCTAGGTGGTGTTCTTCTAGGTACATACATCTCAACATTAGGAATTTCATCAATATTTAATTGAGGTGGGATAGATTGCGTACCTTCAATCAAGGGTGGAGTAGAAGACATACCTTAAGGTTCTCATGGGGATGATGGCATACCTTCTTTGTCAAATCCAAGTGATGATGTACTCTCAACTTGAGATGCATTGGATGGTGTCCAACCATATTCACTTGCAATAGATGGTGTCCCTCCATATTCACTTGCAATAGTTAGTGTCCCTCCATATTCACTAGTGCTTAATGGTGTCCATTCGTGCTCACTTTTCATAGAGGGTGTGTCTCCAACTATGGTATCTGAATCTGTCTTAGCATGATTCTTTTGCATTTGTGCCCTTTGTGCTACCAAATCTTGTTCTCTTTTTGATGATTGAGGTTCCTCTTTAGTTGGCTTGCAATTTCTTCTTTTCACGATATGCTACCACCCGTTCTCTCTCCTTTGCTTTTAAGGTTTCATACTCTATGTCTATTATTTTATTCCTTCTTCTTTTGTTCGGCATGGCAGATAATTTTACCTGTAGCATGGTAATGAGATGAATATTAGTTCCTAAAGTATTTTTCCATTCAAATAAATGAAATATATGCCATTCAAGGCTTCCTTAAAAATACTTACAATCATCTTGCATAAGACTATTTCTAGCATAGAAAAAAGTGGTGCAGGGGCATGCCATGATTACAAGATAGGAAGAATTACATTAATTTCCTTGTGAAAAACACCAAATTGGCAAGCTAGCTCACTCACTAGCTTGCCAATGTGGTAGGGTTGAGAAGGTAGGGGTAGTGTATGCCTCATAGAAATGGGGCACCACTATGATGATACATCACCATGGCACCCCATTTCTATGAGGCATATTCTGCCCCTACCTTCTCAACCCTACCACATTAGAAAGCTAGTGAGTGAGCTACATCATTGTGACACCCCATTTCTATGAGGCATATGCTGCCCCTACCATGTCAACCATTTCTGAGACTGACCTGAGCACGTAGTTTTAAGGTTTGAAAGTCATTTAAAATGGATTATTGACCCATTACTCTCATTGTGGCCACTCAAACTCAAGGAATGGGTCTGGAACATCACTAAAAAGATGTGGGAATGCTGATTGTGTATAGGGGAGGTCAAGATTTGAGTTGGGCATGAAGCCATAAAGTTAAATTTGGTGTTTTCCATGTGAATTTGAGAGGTTTTGACATGCTAAAGTGATTATTGTGTTAGGGAAGCATTTTTTCTTGTTGAATTAAGTTTTTTTAGGCCATTTTAGACTTGTTTGAGGTTGTTGCATGTTTTTATAAGGTTGGGAAGTGTGTTTTCCAATAATCCCTAGGTTATTTGGCTTAAAAAGAGGGTTTCTGGTTTTGGAATCTTGGTGGATGAATTTCTAAGAGATAAATTTAAATTATTTAGTTTGAATAAATATAAATTGCTGCTCACATGTGTTTGGAGGTTTTGGTCAAGTTTCAAGATAAGTTTCTTTGCTAAAGTGTCATAATTGAAGGCCTAGTTGGCGTAGAAGGCCTGATTTGAGAAAGTTGTTACAAAGTAACTAATAGTGGTTTGTTGGCATGTGATTGTGTACCCTGAAGGGTCCTTCAAATGGTTCAAGTCTTGTTTTGGAAGAATCTTATCAAGAAAAAATACCTGCTTGAATGAGTTAGCAATTGTATAAGAGTGTTGATTTCGTAAAAAGTGAAGAGTTTTGAGAATTGTGACTTGTGAATTGTTCTTGTTGGTTTTTTTTTTTTGTTCAGTTGTGTTGTAGGACCTCCCCTAGTTGCATCAAAATTCAAATTATTTTTCCATGCTTCCATTTTGATTCATGATTGCAAGATAGGCCGCACCTTTCCCCATGTTGCTAACTTAGCCTTCAATAAAGAGTCTTCTAATAGTGGAGAGAAGGGTTAGAATCCCTCATAGGTAGACTAATAAAGGAAACATTTAAAATATATAAAAAATAAAAGTGATGAGTTAGGTTTAGTGATAAGGTAAATTTATAAATAGAGATGAAAACCAAAATAGTTTCTAAGATCTATCAATGTGGTTGATTTAGAGAGATGTATGGAAAATTTGGTAGCATAGACAAGGTAATGAGCTGCTTGCTATAATTGTTTGAAAAAATACCTCAATGAAAGCTTCACAGAGTGGTATGCACTTCCATAATAAAGGATTGAGAAATGATTTTTTATTACACTCCCTCAAAATGTATGTCATATATATGTGTATACAAAATGTGGAAGCATACACAAGGTAAGTCAATTGTTAAAAAAAAAAATTCCTCAAAGAGATGTGGTTGAAAAATGTAATTGGAAAGTGTATAGAATTGTGTAATTTAAAATTTCAATTGACAACCTAAGCTTATAATGAAAAAAAAACAATGATCCACATGGAATATGCAAAATAACAAACTCCTCAACAATTTGACTTTTTGAAAAGCTTGTTCCCCTCTAAAATTTAATTGTATATTAATTTTCAATGGAATTCAAACTTAAATTGATATTATATGTCTTTCAACATGAAAACTTTGCTATTTCATGCAAAGGTGGTAGAAAAATCATGAAAAAGGTGGTAGAATGTGAAAAACATGCATGGACACTTCACAAAATCAGAAAAAGCTACTTTTTGTTGGAGAACACACAAAACTAGGAGAATATGCAGAATGTAGGCCTTGAGATCACATGCATATTGAGTTTCTTTACCATTTTTAGTGCAACACAAAACATTCTCACATTATAACACGATCTCATTATTTCTTCCTAAAACGACCATATCTCTACTTCAAAACACGCTTGCATTATGAGAAACTTGGTTCTTTAATAGACTTATTTTCTCTCTTTATTTATACCCTATATACCATGATTCTATCTCTCTTCCATCTACCCTTATACCCTAATTCTATCTCTATCCCCTCTACCCTCTACCCTTAACCCTTATACCCTCTATCTCTCTCCCACTCCCTCCCTCCCTCTCTCTCTTGTCTCTCCTTCATCTCTCAACCCCTATACCCTCTCCCTCTCTCAACTCCCTATCTCTCACTCACTCACTCCTTCGATCTCTCTCTCCCCTCTACCCTCTACCCTTAACCCCTATACTCTCAACCCTTAAACCCTAATTATATCTCTCTCCCCATCTACCCTCTACCCATAACCCTTATACCTCTATCTCTCTCACTCCCTCCTCTCTCTCTCTCAGTCTCTCCTCCCCCTGTCCTCTCTCAACTCCCTCTCCCTCACTCTCTCTCTCACTCATTCACTCTCTCTCACTCACTCCCTCTCTCACTCACTCCCTCTCTCTTCCTCACTCACTCACTCACTCACTCACTCTCTCTCTCTCTCTCCCTCTCTCTCACTCACTCACTATCCCCCACTCTCTCCCTCTCTCCCTCCCAAGTCTCTCCCTTGTCTCTCAACCCCTATTACCTCTCCCTCTATCAACTCCCTCTCTCTCACTCACTCACTCCCTCTCTCTCCCTTGTCTCTCAACCACTATACCCTCTCCCTCTCTCTCGCTCACTCCTTCTATCTCTCTTCCCTCTACCATCTACCCTTAACCCATATACAATCTATCATCTACCCCCCCTCTCTCTCTCTCTCTCTCTCTCTCTCTCTCTCTCTCTCT
>VDFB02271358.1:759629086-759667008 GCA_007258455.2 Sequoia sempervirens
TCCCTTTATCCCTATCACTCCAACCCCTTCTCTCCCACTCCCTCTCTCTTAAAATATAACTTCCACCACCTCTCCCTCTCTCTAGGCTCACTCTCTCTCTCTCCCTCTCCTCCTCCCCCCCCTCTCCCTCTCCCACCCTACCTATACAACTCTAGATCTATCTCTCTTAAAATTATCCCTCCCTCTAAAGACATACATAAATACATACATAAAATAATAATATATATGTACATACATTCCTACATACATACAAGCATATACATACATGCATGTATATACAATCTTACATACAAGTCAACATACATACAATATACATGCATTGATACATATGGGCATACATACATACATATATACATACATGACATAAAAACATACATGTGCATACAAAATTACAAATATATAAACATGTATTCAATATGAATTTGACATAAATAAAGACATAAGATGAGCGCATTAAACTGCACTCGTGTTATGTCTTGCTAGACATGCTCCACACAAATGAAAAAAACCATGTCAAAACTGACATATAATGTGCTCACGTTATATCATGCTTTGGGAGTCCCCAAGACCTGGGTTTGGTATTTTCCTTGGAATACCAACCCAAAGGCTTGGAGGGCATTCCCAATGACTAGAGATGTGTTTGTCCAATTTCTACAATATGTCACATAATCGGGTTCATGCTCACTGTCAAGATTGCACATGGTTGAATATCAAATAAATCAAACATCTAGGTAATGTTAGGTTCTCTATTAGCTTCCCAAGCAGTTCCAAGGTGTCCTTGGCTGTTATCACCAACAAAAGGAGGTGACAATTGGAAAACATGCTCGAAAATGACTATTTTAACATTGAAACATCACAAGATGCTATCATGGTACGCGAACATCTATGTGGTGTGCTAGTGTCCAGACACATCACACTACAAAAAAATGAGAATGGGAAAAGCACAAGGTTTGACACAAATTTCACACACAAAGGTAGCTACTAAAAAGGGGAAAAAATGGGCCGACACAAATGCTAGGGGAGTGGTCACTAAATCAGATGCAAGAATGTATGTGAAATTTCAATGTGTGTTATTTTACGACATTACACAAAGATTCATTAGACACTGTCATTTCCTCTATTAAATAATCATATTATTTTCCACTAACATTGTCACTATATCCATTGTCAGTTCTTATTATTTCTACCAATTGCTTTAAATTTCTATCCATATTACTAACTTTACCAAACATTCTTTTGAAAAAGTGAGAACTTGTAATTAAGATGAAGGATTCTTGTGAAGGAAAGAATTCATAAAAGAGTAGTAACTCTATCAGCTCACCATCCTAACAAAAATCTCAAAATGACCACCAATAACTTTGGCATGAAGAACATGAAATGGATGAACAATACCTTTGAAACCAAGTAGCAACTTGTCAAGAAGATTAACAACCTTTGCAACAATAGGATATTTTCCATCATCATGATGGTTCGGACACCAATCCCTTCTCTCAAGCTTTGTAATCATTTTTCCAGAGTCATACAAATCAAGGTTACTATTTGGACAAATAGTATTGGAAAAACATCATTAGACACCATCATTGCAGAGACACAACTTCTTTGTTGCTGTCTATGGGGTTTGAATGATATATAAAAAATAAACCCCCCCTCAACTCATGCTACTCTTTAAGTACTCATGGATGTCTCTTGTGTAGTATGCACAAGGTTATTTTTTTCTTTCTCTAGTTTTCTTCTCCAAACTTTCATAGTGCATGTCTTCTTGTCATGACTAACTAGTTCCATTAAATTACTCCTACAATATTGTGCTTTATGTATAGACTTATTGCATCTATATCATATGACCAAGTGTTACCAACATGAGGAGTAAAATAATTATAGTCTCTTAACAATCCATAGGA
This sequence comes from Sequoia sempervirens, assembly GCA_007258455.2. Classification (NCBI taxonomy): domain Eukaryota; kingdom Viridiplantae; phylum Streptophyta; class Pinopsida; order Cupressales; family Cupressaceae; genus Sequoia; species Sequoia sempervirens. The sequence continues at coordinate 759,630,985 of VDFB02271358.1, forward strand.
ACTTCTTTCTTGTGTCCTACAATCTCTTTCATTGTAACTAAATTTTTTACATGCATTATTGTAATTCTTCATCAACAACCTACAAGAACTTTTATTCTTGTTTCATTCAAAATTATTTCTTGCATGAGTTCTACACTCCCTAGCCATATGACCAAAATTATAACAAGCATAATAATAGCCATGAAAATAAGAAGTGAACTTGGCTTGTTTTGTTGATGGCCTTCTCCTCATTCCTTGCTTGGGATTATGAACACTTTTGCATCCTTCTTCATTTATCTTCTAATATATAAGCCTTTTGGAGTAGTGCTTGATTCTCTATGTTTATATATTGCACATTTTGATGATTTTTAATCAATTGGTGCTTTTCCCACATTCTTCTTGGACATTGCAACATCTTTGTAAGTTTTTCCTACTTCATATCCTAACCCAAACTTGTTTAATAGTGACCTTTGACTTAGAATCATTTTCTCAAACAACTCAGTGTTTTGCTCATTTTGAAGACTCCTCTTCAACTCCTGATTTACCTTCTCTAGTTTTTTTCTTAGAGACAACACTTCAACCTCTAGCTTTTGACAATCTTCCATTTTGGTTTGCAAGTTTATGCTAGTGACTTCTTCAACTCTTTTAGACTCTACTAGTTTCAACTTTAGATCCTTAATAAGATGATTAGATTCTTCACACTTTACTTTTATTTTTTCTATTGCTTCAAGGGTTGAAAGTGTTTTGTACTTGGACTCCTTTTCTTCTTGAAGCCGCAACTCTAATCTCTGATTCTTCGTCCTGAGTTTCTTGATCTCATCTAGGGCATAAATGAGTTCACCCTCAAGATAAATTTCACATTAATATTCATCATACTCTTATTCACATTCACTCACAATGTGGTCTCCTTATTTGCAACATTCTCAACTACAAAATCATCTTCTCTTTTAGACATATCAAATCTTGTGTCAATTGGCATCGATATTTCTTGCAACAACACATCACTTTGATACATACTGACTAACTTGGACCCAAAACATCTTTTGCATTCTTACAATACATGACTTTATCAATTATCTCATTTGGTAAACCGCAAAAGATGGCATCCATGGCCTTTGTATTAAATTCATATGCCTTCTTCTCATTAGTAGTAGAAGGAGGTGTTGAAGGTACTGTATAACCTTTTTCTAATAAGTCCATACACTATATCCAAAAGAATACAAGACTCCATCCTAAGACTCCAAAAATAAAAATTAGTTCCATTAAACTAACATGATATAGAGATAGAAGATACTTCTCTATTAGCCATGATAAGTACTCCATTGCTAGGATCTCCTAAGTTCATTAAACTTGTGGAAGGAACCTAATGATTTGATACCAACTGTTGGAGTACAAGATCACTGAGAAGGGGGGTGAATTAGTAATCTAATGAGGAATAAAATTTTAATAATTAATCCAATTGAATTATGCAAAGAGATCCATTGAAAATGCTCCCAAAATTATAGGTATTGAATGTTGAGGGAGTCACAATGATATGCAAATTAGAACATGATACTTGAACAAAGATGACCTATCAAGCACAATATGAAAAACCACCAAGAGGAGACATAACACAAGTTTTATGAGTGGCTATGTGCAAGATCATGATGGGCCAAAATGGCAATATGATGGGTATGTGTAGGGTATGTGGAGCTAACAACTTTTTTTTACCCAAAATTGATGAAACGAAAAGGGTTTTTAAAGAAGATTCTTAGCTTTCCACCAATATAAATTATGTTTTCCTTGGAATTTAACAAATAATTATTATTCATTTTCTATTTGAATTATGACTAAAGTCCTTATTGATAGGTTGATTGAAAAACATCTATAGCTTTCAAATGGTATCACATTTTTTGAATCTAAAACATGTGTCACATTCTATTCCTTGCATACTATAGGATTAAAAAATTGAATTTCATGACATTTTGAGCAAGTTAAGGTGGTTAGACATACGAGTTTTTATATTTTTTAAAAGTTGTAATAAAAAATTCATAATTAATTATTTACTTGGAAAAAAATTACAAAAACATATGCACCACATCGAAACATGATTCCTATACTTATATCTAAAATATTATAAAAAAATGTTGTCATTTTATTGTGGTTAGGGTGGCCAGATAAACACCTATTTTTTTTCCCTGAAATTTAAGTGCTACTGCATTGAAATTTCAAATTTTCACCAAATATATATATATTTTAAATAAACCTAGTAGTTTAGAAACTACATTCAATTTTCTACAAATTCTATTCTTACATATTTTTTAAATAATATAGATAAATTGTTCAAGTTTTTACGTCAAGTTGCCTAACTCTAATTTTTCTAAATTTTTTGCCACTTAAGGGCCTATTTTTTCGATGATGATCCTGCACATACCTGAGTGAAAAACCCTAAAAGGGTGAAAAAACACTCTAAAAATAAGTTTCATTAAGCCTCACTAGCTAAAACTATATGCCTCACTAGCAACGCAATATGCCTCACTGGAAAAGAAATGTTTCTCACTGACAAACTAACACCACTTTCACTATTCTTAGAAGAAATAAAAAAAGCTCAAAGGGTTACACTATTTCCAAATAATTCACTATTCATGTGATCTGGCTCTGTATCATCAATTCAACAAACATCATCTCCATAATTCACCCATACCACAACACTATTTCATCAAAATCTTCACATACAAATATTCAACATGTAATTCTCCTTGCATACATCAACAAAGATTTCTCTGCAAGACTCCCCTTCATCAAACACAATGATATGAACAATAAAAAATGACCCCTGCATACACATCTCTATAGTTAATCTTCTTTGAATACACATTCAAGGCACTATCTTAGTCATCTGGATAAATATTGGACTATAGTCACTTTAAATTTTGGACATTCATAATAATGTTGAGAAAATTCATACACTACTCCTACTCCCAATCAACCTCCAGAAACCTGTGACCTCATTCATATCATACTTATATGTGTAAAGAAGAAAAAAAAACACATTTCATGCATATTGTCCTTCAAATACATCATCTCACCTTTCTATATATTTTTATTCATGTCTACTTCCCTGTGAATTGTTTTAACACTAACATGTCATTAACATCTTTAGAAACTCCTTACCAAGCCTAGACCACACTCTTAATACACTGGATGCACACCCTTCTCTACCTATTCCATCATTTTTGAAATACATTTACAAAACTCTTGCAAACTACAAGCATACAAAAAGACATGTATAATCCTAAAAAAGTTTAGGAATATGAAGTGACCATTAGTTAATTGAATGTCCACCATAGATGGAATATTTTGTACCATCCAAGATTGAATAGAAACCCTTGATTTTAAACTCCTTCCTTCCTTTCAAAAAGTCATCAGGCTCAGTCACTGAAGACAAGAACAAGGGGCCAGTCATTGTATGCATAAGACCCCTTAATGTTTCCACTAAAGTTGATGATTGGTGACTATAATTCACCTTTAACTTATGACAAAAGTGTAACCATTAATAATTTGTGCATAAGGTTTTTAATGAAGAAAAATACCTACGGTTTTAGATCTTGAAACCTCCTCATTTGACAAGACTTGATCAAAAACAAGTCATGATCTCTATCATTTGATGCGTTGGAAAAGTATATTGAGAATCATTGTTAAAAGTGACAAGAAGTCTTTAACAAAACATTAGCTTAGAGTTTTAGAACTTTGACCTTCAACATTACTAAACCATAAACACTCATGAATGCTTGATACATGATCATTTGTGAAGCACTATTACACCATCAAATGAATAAACAACCAAGCAATCTCCTACATGATCTTTTTCCAAAAATGTAACAACACCATTACATTAGTATTTTCTTTACACAAACTTCAACTTGCAACTCCTCGAACAAAAAACACCTTGCAATGAGTGAACCAAGAATCTCATGATAGACCAAAGAAGAGCACTACAAATCAAAACCACTATAAATCAACACCAATGAAGAACACTGCAACCAAGTATCTCTAACAAACATGTCTTTGAAATTAATGACAAACAATGCCAACAACCTTGGAAAAAAAATTGGAGTTTATGATAATTTACCAAATCATCACAACAAGCAAAGATCCAATTTGAACAAGGTAAAGAAGAACAAATTCCTGAAATTCCAAATTAAAGTGCATAACATATGGGAGATACAATTAACGTACTGATGGACACATCTAACTAAGAGAAATTTATTCAAATAGGAAAGTTCCCTGATGAGGATGAACAAGAAGAACATACAACACTATTACATTACTTTCCTAAAATTTTTGCTTGGACTTATTTGGATATGTTGGGTATTGACACTAAGATAGTTACACACATAATTTTCCTTCCATAGGATGCTAAACCATTAAGACAAAAGATATGCAAGATGAACCCTAAGATAGCCTTATTGGTTAAGGTTGAAATTGAGAAGCTCCTCGATGTTGGCTTTATTCGTCCTATCGACTATTCACCATGGATTTCAAATATTGTAGCAGTAGAAAAACCTAACAATTGTATTAGGATGTGTAAGAATAAAGCATCTTTAAAAGATTATTTTCCTCTTCCTAATATTGACATGATAGTATATTTGATGGTAGGCCATGCTTTGTTATTATTCATGGATGGTTTCTCAGGAGATAATAAATTTTTTATCAACCCTCAAGATCAATAAAAGATAGCATTTACCACACCTTGGGGAACATTTTGTTGAGTTGTCATTCCTTTTGGATTAAAGAGTGCTAGTGCAACATAGAAAAGAGCTATGAAATTTATATGTCATGATTACATACATAAAATTTTCAAATATTATGTTGATGATATTATAGCTAAATCCTTAACTCATCAAGACAATGTTAAAATCCTGTGAAATATCTTTGAAAGAATGCATAAGTACAACATGAGATTGAATCCAAAAAATTCTATCTTTGGTGTGGATAGTGGAAAAATATTAGGTTTAATAGTATCCCATAGAGCCATTGAGGTGGAAGCAAAGAATAAATTTTTCTTCCTTTTTTTGATACCCAGTGGTATCCCCATGACCCAGTCCAGTGAGCTCAACCACCCTTGCCCTAGGCTTACTTTTTTTTCTAGGTTTTGGGGGATGAAGGAGGTGAGCTGAGGCGAGACTAGTCCACTGGAGGTGACTAGTCCACTGGAGATTTATTCTATCATTAGCATGCCACCTAGGTGCTACCACAATAATGGGTTACACATTTTGGGACATCCTAATTTTTTCTTGAAATCACATATTTTTTGAAAATACAATGATTTAATAATTTAACGGTTCCATTTAAATGATTTTAATTAAAGAGGGATTGATCAAACCCCCTTATATCAAACCCACTTGGATAGAACCTTGTTAGATTTAAACCATACCTATAATCGAGTCTCCTCTACACCTATCAAAATGCTAATAAAAATCCACTTTTGATTTACCTATTGGTTGATCAAATGATTTAATTTAAAATTTATGTTTTGTAAGAATGTATCCCTTATTATAAGCTTCCCAAAAAGTATAATTTTAAATATGTTTAATTTTAAATATTATTATATTTATTTTTTATTTCTTGTCAATGTAGGATTTTTAATGAACATCAAGTTCTTTGTTTCAAACATACAAAAAAATAGAAAATAATAATGTCCTTATTCCAACAAAAAAATAATAAGTTAATTCAAACGAACACAAAAAAAGTTATGCGGGTTGAAGTACACCTCTATCCAAATTATAATTACTTTGACTTGGAAAATTAGTTAAAAAAATATGCAACAAAAAATTATGAAAAAATATGGATGTACTAGATATTGGTGTGAAAATTTTGCATTTTTAAAATTAGAATTGTATCCTATCTATAAAAAAATTTATGCAGTCCAAAGTAAACATCACTTTTTAAAACATTGATTAATAGAAAAAATAAGTTATTAAAAATTACATAAAATGATTCACAATTTTTTTTTAATTTTTTTTTTTTAAATATAATTAGAATTTACACAAATGATCTAACAAATAACTAGTTTGATTCATCTTCAAATTCTTAATGGTTTAGCTGCTATAGGTGTAAGAAAGTGAATATCTGGTGAAAAATCATGATTTTAATGTGAAGTTTGGCCAAAAACTGTAACCTATTATTGTGGGATCACCCACCTCCAAAGAAAATTTCTCAATTACATAATTTAAAAGGAAGTATTCAAGCTATCTGTTATTTTGTGGCATCAATAGAAGATCACGCTTTACCTTTTACACAACTTCTTAAGAAGGAATCAAAATTTAATGGAACAAATATTATAAACAAGCTTTTGAAATTTTGAAAGAGCATCTAACTACCCCTCCTATTTTACAAACCCCCATTCAAGAAAAAACATTTTTACTTTATATATCAACATCTAACCATGCTTTAGTAGCATTGTTAGCACAACAAGATGATAATGGTAAAGAGCATCTTGTTTATTACATTTGTTTATTACATTATTAAAACTTTAGTTGATTATGAAACTTGATATTCAATGATAGAAAAACAATATCTGACTCTTGTGTTTACTACTAATAAATTGATACATTATTTACTAAATGCAGAGATTCATGTGATTATAAATTTTGATCCTCTAAAACACCTCTTCACTAAAATAGACCTATCAGGATGTTTAGCTAAATGGGTTATGTTGTTAACTGAGTTTGATCTTAAATTTGTCTCTCAAAAGGAAATCAAAGGAAAATTCTTAACTACCCATCTAGTTGATGCTCCTTCTCCATTAATGTTACCTAATATGGGCTCATTCCCTAATGAAAGTGTGTTAACTATCGAAAAGGAAATATGGGAATTGTACTTTGACGGCTCCAAGTTTCAAACTAGCTCTAGAGCAAGGGTTATAATAATTTTACCTTTAGGAAATCCTATCCCTTTATATTACCATCTAAACTTCCTATGTACAAATAACACTGCAAAGTATGAGGCCCTAATTGTAGGAATACATGTAGCTTTATCCTTAGGTGTTCAACACATTCCCATATTTGGTGATTATCAATTGGTCATTAAAAAAATTAATAGATCTTATCAAGAAAAGCATGACAAACTAGTTCAATATAAAAATCTCACGATGATATTTTTATAATTATTTGAATTGTATACCATTGATAATATTCCTCAAAAGGAAAATAAACATGTAGATGCAATGGCAAGTGCCACTTCCCTTGTATCTCCTAATGATCCTTCTATGGATTTTACATTTTTCGTCCACATGATTGTCAAACCATCAATAGATGAAAAAGTGAAAGAAGTGTTAGTGATTAATATTGAAGCCTCTAGTGAATGGTACACACAAATATTTAACTACTTAAAAGAAGGTACCTTTCTGAAACCAACCACTAAGAAGACTAGGGCTTGTATTCAGAAACTTTCTACTAGATATTTTAATAATGAAAATGGGGTTCCCCATCTTTGAGGAGATGGAGCAAATGGGTAGGGCCCTATTTCACACTTGTTTCATTCAAGAAAAACTTATAGATCTCAATCCGAAGGTAGAAAGGGAGAAAGAGATCTTGCAATAAGGTACCCTAGGGTGTGATAGAATATTAAAGGAGGGTTCACCACCAAGCTAGAGCTTGGGAAGATATGTAACATGCAAAACCTAATGATCAAACCTAGGGTATGTGCAAGATCATGATGGGCCAAAAAGTGGCAATATGATGGGTATTTGTAGGGTATGTGGTTAACAAATTTCTTTTTACCCAAAATTGATGAAACGAAAAGGGTTTTTAAAGGAGATTCTTAGCTTTACACCAATATAAATTATGCTTTACTTTCAATTTAATAAATTATTATTATTCATTTTCTATTTGAATTATGACTAAAGTTTTGATTGATAGGTTGATTGAAAAACATCTATAGCTTTCAAATGGTATCACATTTTTTGAATCTAAAACATATGCCACATTTTATGCTTCACATACTATAAGATTTAAATAAAAAATTGAATTTCATGAAGTTTTGACCAAGTTAAGGTGCTCATACATAGGATTTTTATATTTTTTAAATGTTGTAATAAAAAATTCATAATTAATTATTTACTTAGAAAAAAATTACAAAAAAATATGCATCACATTAGGACATGAGTCCTCTACTTGTATCTAAAATATTATAAAAAATTATTATCATTTTATTTTGGTTAGGGTGTTCAGACAGACACCTACTTATTTTTTGCCTGAAATTTAAGTACTACTGCATTGAAATTTTAAATTTTCACCAAATAGATTTTTTTTTAAATAAACCTAGCAGTTTAGAAAGTACATTCAATTTTCTATAGATTCTATTCTTACATATTTTTTAAATAATATAGATAACTTATTCAAATTTTTACGTCAATTTTCCTAACTCTGTTTTTTTTAATTTTCTGCCACTTAAGGGCCTATTTTTTCCATGATGATCCTGCACATACCCCCTAGTGATAGGCAAGACTTGAATAGATGACCTAGAAATGAATGCAAAACATAACAATAAACTGGAAAAGTACATAGGGGCACCCAAAAACCTATAGAAGCTTGAATGAAAACCTAAAATGCTGACAATACTAAATTTAATGCACATTAGGACTCATATGCTAGGCTAGGTGATTTAGTCCCAGACTAGGGTTTTTGTGCCAAAACTAGAATCTTACAATGGTTGATCTAAATTCACTAAAATCTGGAAAATGTGTTATACCGGGGTCCTCATATGCTACAAGTAGATTATTAGTCCCACTCGACTTTTTTGGAGGGTCAAGACCTAAATCTACTCTGCTATGTCTACTCTTCCTTCCAAGCTTTGTTTTTGGGTCTAAAACTTTGAATTGTGACCTATAGGTGACTTCTTGTGATCTCTTAGAAAAGGTGACAATTGAAAACTTTCCTCAATCTTCAAAGGATCTTCAAGATCCAAGACACCTAGATCTACAATCACACATGTAGAGAGAGGGAGAGGAAAACTTGCTGATTGTTAGGAAATGGTGGTTTTCCTTGGTCAAACTTTGTTTAGGTAGTTAAACCTTGTGATGAAACAATGAAATATGAACATGAAGCATGAACAATAATACCTTGAATGATGTCTTGATATGTAAATTAGCAATCTAACATGAAGTGGACATGTAGAATGTAGATCTTGATCTTGAATTGGATATGAAATAATGCCTGCAAATGGATCTTCAATGCTACATCACAACACTAGCTCAAAAACATGCTTGATGCATTATGATATTGACATGAGGAGGGATATTGAATTTCTGCAACAAATGATGAAGAAATTTTCCCTTGAATGCCTTAGAAATGCTCTTTTAAACTCTCTTGATGCTCTTGTGAAGTCTTGTAATCATAAAATTTCTATTAGGAATGCTCTCTTGAAATTCTTAGGTGAAAATGAGTGAAATAACCTTGTATTTATACTTGTTTATGCTAAATTCCTCAAAATTAAAACACTGCAAGCCAACATAAGATCTAGGAGAATAAAATCCTACCAAAAATTTGAATTTAATTTAGGTTTAAACCACATGGAACTCATATGCCAGAAGTGGCATATGAGTCCCATTAGGCTAGGTTTTGGAACACACTTTTCAAGAAATTCTTAGATTAATATGAAATCAAGATCAGGGCCCTAAAACTTAGATGGGACTCATATGCCTAAGGTGATGTATGAGTCCTAGATCACTAAATTTGGGCCATACAATCCAAAAATCACATGAATTTATGATTTCTCATTACATATGTGTTGGGATTAATCTTGAAAAGATGCATTAATTAAGTCTTGTGGATGTAAAATAAGGCCAAATAAGGCATAAAGAAGCCTAATTAATTAATGCAACCCTAGGTTAGTGTGAAAGTGTAAAGGTACACTTTACAACACTCTAAATAAGGCATAACTAGGTCCAATTAGTTTAAAAGGGACTAAGACTTAATGTGAATGTGTTAAACAAATTACAACACTAAATCAAGGAAACATTAGGCTCAATTTAATAGAGAGGGCCCAAAAGAGTGAAAAAATGTAAAGGGATACATTTTTTCATCATTACAAATATGCCATCCTAGTAGATGTTTTATGCAGACGATCCTTTGATGTATTTTACTGTGATGTCTTAAACAATCAAAGATTCCTATATCCCTTGAGGAAGCTCATGTTGGTGCTAGTGGGGGACATTTTGGAGGAAAATAGTTAGTTTAAAAATTAATGCACATGGGATATCATTGGAGACATATGGAATAATATTTTTTTGATCATATTAAGAAATTTCACAAATATCAAGAACATAACAATTTGATGTATGCTCTTGCTTCTGAAATGTATGCCCAAGTTCCTATTTTTCCATTCTTAGTTTGGGGTTTTGATATCATTTGAAAAATATCACCACCTTCTTCCTCTGAAGACATGTTTATAATTACTACAATAGACTATTTCATGAAATGGGTAGAAACAATTCCTCTCCATTCAACAACAACTAATACAACTTTTTATTTCATATTAGAACACATTGTTGCTTGCTTTGGTCTTCCTTATGCATTATTTTCAAACAATAGTACCCCATTTAAGAACAATGATATGAAGAAGTTTTTGGAAACATTTCACATTCAACATCATTTTTCAACACCTTTCTATCCACAATCTAACAGTCAAGCAAAATCAACTAATAAAACTCTCAAAAAAATCTTGACAAAAATACTAAGCAAACATAATAAGGATTGGAACACTCAATTATCATATGTGTTGTGGGCTTATCACACTTATTTGAAAACCTATTGGAAACATACCTTATAACCTTGTTTATGGAACTAATGCAATAATTCCCTTAGAGTTAAAAATTCCTTCATTAAGAATTTCTCTTAGAGGGCTTATCGACAACCATACTTATAAATAAAAATGATTACAACAATTTGAAATGCTTGGTGAACAACATATGAATGCTCTCAAGCATCTTCAAGCCTATTCCAAAAAAATGGAACGTAGTTACAATGATAATGTCATCTCTCATGCTTTTAATAAAGGTGATTTGGTGTTGTATGAGAATCAATGTAATGTTAATGCCACCCTGGGTGAAAAAGGAAAATTTAGTCCAAATTGGTTAGAACCCATTATAACTGATGAAAGTATGGGTTTGGTGCATATACATTAACAAAAATAGATGGTACATCTCTCAAAGAGCCTATCAATGTTACACATTTATGAGGATATTACACTTAATATCTTCTTCTCAATAGTATGTATATTAAAGCATGTTGTTAGATTAGATAGATGCTTATCTATTTTGTCTCACATTGCTTTGTTCATAACAAAAGTTATTGGTGTTTCTTGAATTATGTGGAGTAGTTGTTCAATATGTGGAATTGTTACTTTATTTTTGCATACTATTCAAATCTCATGTATGTTTTGTTAAATTAAGATCATTACATGAATTTAATTTCTTAATTATATAATAAGTGCATTTTAGTTTAACACAGAACACTTAATCAAAATTTAGTATCTAATATCAACTTAAACATTTGGATTAGATCACATAAAACTTAGATCATGGAGATATTTATTAAATATTATTACAAAGACTATTTAATAGATCACATTGATACCTATTTCAAAAAAAACATAAAATTTTCATATATTTAAAAGTTTATATACATGCCATCTCATATATAAAAATACTAATGTGGACTATGGATACCAAAATCCTTAGCTCGCCTAGTGACAATGCTGATCATGATACATTCAATCATGATCCGCTCATGGAGCTCATTCAATCTCGTAGGCCTCATATCTCACCTAAATCAATCCCCTCCTATACGAGTGCTACAATGCACTCTTGATCTATGTAATCTCTATTAGCGTGCACTATAGTGATATCCCCTTACAACCTAATGAGTTATGATTGCATGAAGGTTGTTTGTCACTTCCAGTTGGAACCCATGAAGCTCGAAGCTCTTCGTATGTAGTTTGAAGTTGTGTAAGCTCAGCTCTTGCTTACTCCTCCCTAGAGGTGGATAGATCGGTACACCTCATGGCCTCCTCATACGTCATTCTCCATCTTGTTAAGGGATAAAAAAAGGTTAGCATGACACCTCGTAATAGGTGGTGGCATGTGCTCTGCCTATATGTCAAAGTGTGGGGACAAGGAAGGGGCCATCTTTACAGTGACTTGATAGAAGAGTTCTTGCCACTCTCGAGTGCACATTACAAGATGAAAACCATAAAGAATATTAGAAAATTTTATGGTATGTAAATGAGAATTACATAATCTTAAAAAAATAATAAAACTATAAAACATGTGATTGTCTGGATCTCTAGCTCACCAATTGGGATCTCATTGTTGGATGATAGGTCCCTCATGTGTCAGTAGCATGGAAGGTGTGGTACCACTACCCTCCCCATTCTCATGAATGGTGATGTCTGTTGCGGCTATTGATTATGCTCAGGTGACTCATGAGTGATATGTATGTCTCCTCTTGATGGTATCTATAGCCTTACCTAGCTCGTCAAAATCATCACTCATGAGCTAAAGATCATACTCACTCTCATCCTCTAGGTCTTCTACTTTTTCATCATCATCTGCATCTCCATCAATTTCCTCCTCCTCTCTCTCATCTCCTTGTCCTTGAAGAAGTCCAACATCACTTTCAAGATAATTGACAGGGAAGACATGTGTGGTTTTACTCTCACCCACCAATACTCATAGGCTATAGTGGTTCCTACATTGTCAAGGTCTAATTATAGAGGCACATCATGGTCCTCATCATCTGAATTGCTAAAATACACATCATTGATCATGTGACACCAAATGTCTTAAAGTATGAAGCCACTCCATGTTGATCTTATGTATGTGGGTCGTAGCCTCAACAGTACCTAAATCTATGCAAATCATTACATGCCTTGGTCATAATAAAGGTAAACACTATATATTCATGTTTTCTTAGTAGGAGCCTATCCTATTGCATCCTAACAAGCTCACATGTGTGATCTAGCCACTAGGGTATGGTGAGGTAAGGCCTCTATACAACGTCATCATCCTCTAAGTAATAAAATTAAATACTCCTATATAATAAATCCCCAAACTCCTAGACCCATCTCATATTATAGATGAATTCTCATTGGTACCCCATGGCCACTACTATGGGATAACCTATAGGCCTAGTGCATGTGATATGCTCGAAGACCAAAACCTATAAGAGTGTACAATGTACTATGTTTTCTAGCTCTTGATAAAAAAATCACTTGAGATCATAATAAAGGTGAGAAAACATATTGTGACCCCAGGCATAGATGGTTTGATGTCACCCTATCTTGTAGATAGTATACATTAGGCCTTCATCCATGTGTGTGCTTCTCCCACCAAGAACAAGAGTTAGATCCATAGTGATAATCATGATCTGATGTAGAAATAGTGAGTGCGCATACAAAATCTACTTAAGCTCAACACAAGTCCCGATGTATATTGGTTGCATGGGCTACTCCACACAACACTAAATACCTAGCTGCATCTACCTATGGGTGCTATCCTCCTCAATATGGATGGTCTCACCTCAGATGGGTAATCTCAAAATGCGGTGTACATCCTCAAGTTTCACCATCATCTCCCTTGAAGGTAGATGGAATGTGCATGTATCTACATTTCATCTCTCTTATGATGCCATAAGCATCACATCATGATATCTCTTAGGTTGCATGATTTAGATCTAAAATAGTCCTATCTCACATAAAATTTCCACCTCCTTCATGATAAGTTAGGTAACCTACTCCCAAAGAAGTGTAAATAGTCTACCTCCTAAATGCCAATGAATGTGGGGTGGAACCTAGAAAAGACAAAAGAATTTATTAATAACATGCCTAAAAATATTCATCAATCAATTAAAATTAAAATAAAGTTTCTATAAAGTTTCTATAGGAAACTTGGGCCATTTTTGGATGGGGGGTCTTGGATACTTTGGCCATTTTGGGACGCTTTGCAACATTTTTGGATGGGGTCCCAAAACCTACTAAAAATACATAAAAACATATTGTAAAGGAAAAAATGTAAACATAAAGTAGATTACAATGGACTAGCCATATGGAATATCTCGCTATGTTCCACCTCATCTCACAAAATAGTCAGTCTAGGGGTCTAGTATGGTCATTGATTCAACTTCTTCAATCACTCTACAAAAAGTTAATTTCTCAAAAGGTAAATGCCAAAATAATAGTTAGAACTATCATTTTCATTCATATATAATCAACTTTATTAAAGAAAGCATATTTTATTCTAAGTACATTTCATTCAAATCAACATAATGAGGGCTAGAGAACTCCATTTTTTATGTCGTTTGTTGCATTGGATTCATAGTTCCATCCTCGATATTATTCAATGTTTATCAAAATGTGGTTTTGTAGGTTCTCAATACCTTATTGTAAGAATTCACATCATCAAGCAAAGTAATTTGATGTGGTTAGATTGTGATCCTAATTCCACCTCCATAAAGAAAGAAAAATCAAGGTGCATACATCTACTCTCAAATTTAATTCTCTATAGAAGTTTGATAAGATGATTTTGAATAACTAAAAAATTGGTTTTGTGGGATGCGGGTCCTAACATTATGGTTTCGTAGATGACTACATCGGTGGCTTCATTTTCCCCATTTGTGAAATGTCCATGATTATCCTTTTTATAGTATAATTTACTTTCCAAGTCCTTTAGATTACATATACACATAGTGTCATATGGTAGCTAAAGTGGGGGCTAAATGTAGTGTAGAAAATTATACTCCTATGAGATAGTACAATTTCACACTCAATTTGGACATATTTTAGTAACCTCACATTTATGCATTTTTACCCTTCATAAATAGGCCCCTAAAACCCCTTATCATTCATCTCAAGGCCTATTTATATCATTTTTTGATATTGCAACATGCATTGAATAAATGCATTTAAATAATTTAAAGCCCCAAAATACATTGGTCCTAGATTTTAGGCCAGAACCCATTCACCCTTGGGTGAATGGGTCCCTTTTAGGATCCAAATTCTAAATCTAAACATGTTTTGGCAGAATTTTAAATTTCTAGACTCAAGATTCATATGTCTGCTATTAAGATCTAATATTCAGAAAATTAAAAAGGAAGCCTATAAAGCCTTGTCTTTTCATTATTTCAAACTAGGTTGAAGAGATATTTTTGTTAAGAGAAAGATGAAAGTTTGAAATCAAGCAATGATATCATTAAAGTAAGCAAATTTGAAGTCTTGGAGCAGCATTTCATTTATTTTGTAGGTCTTGAAGCTCATTTTGTAAAGATTGATCAAGAATTGTTCATGATTGAACATTAATGTCTATGGTGGATCATGATGGATTCTAGGTTTTGGGACATGCAACTAGACATTTCCCTTGATCCAATGACTTGTTTCCTAGCGATCCCACCTTCTATCTTCATTCTACTAGCTACCTAAAGCAATGTGTAGTCAGATTTTTTGATTTATTAGGGTGTTTGATTTCTCCCTAACTAGGTCTCTTGTTCATTATTCATGTTCATTTAGCAATCTTATTCTAACACACTTGAATAACGTTTCTTTGCATTTTATCTCTAAACAATCTTAGACACACATAAGATTAGGGCTCAGACACATATGCATGTTCCAGATCTATATTTTTCATCAAAGTTTAATTACCAAACTTGGGGTTTAGCTAAGGAAAAACCCCATATAAACAAACCGAATTTTTTATTTTTGCTACAAGTCTAGATCTGAAAGTGAAGATTGAAAGGTATAGGCAGGAAGTGCATATTAGAGGCTATATATCTAAATTTTGAATTTTCAAAAAAAAATAGCAAGACCCATTTGCCCTAGGGTGAATCAGTCTCAACAAGACACTCAATAAAATAAAAATAAAAATTGATGGGTGCATGATGTCTAATCCCTCTCAAATCTATCAAAATTCTGATGTTTCTAATTTTTTATGCTTGAAATTGATAATCCAAATCTCATATTACATAATTGATTCCATTTAGTATTTTTAGTTTTTCTTCTCAAAGTGTTGTTTAAGCAGATTTTTCCCCATCTTGTCATAAGGAAATTTGCAAGATCTCTAATAGAGTTGACTCGCCTAGGGTTGTAAGTCAATCCTACCTTTGGGGATCTCATTTCCTAATGGAATAAGGAAGATAAGTGCATCACATTTTCAATCACCCCATTTTAATATAGAAGCCCTAGTCTTCTATGTTTTAGTAATAAACATAAAAAAATCTAAAAAAATTATAGGTTAGGATTGTGAAGAGCAATAAAACTGTAACTTAATATCCATGATCCTACAAAAAAACATAAGAAATTATAATTAAATCTTTAAATCACCAATAAAACTAACAAAAATATTTAATTTTAGCTAGACATATCCATATTTTCATATTTTGTATATGATATAAGGTACCATACATGTGCAACTTTAAATGATAGTATCTAGCAATGTGCATAATTGACAATTTTTTAACATAGTTGTCAACTTCTTATGTTCTAGGGGAGATTAGAAATTGTACCTCAAGTATCTAGCAATGGTAGAAAAATATTACAATTAGCTATATATTATTTATTTTGTGAGAAATTCCTCATTGAAATATAAAGTGGATGATACTTAAAGTTGTTTACTAAAAAAATTCAAATAAATAGACAATATAAGATGGAGATTCATTCCATGGAGATTGAAGTGCACGTAAATACATTAGATACAATAGTAATTTGAATTTTTCTTAGATAATATAAGTTATATATTGTAAAAACATAATATATTATTGAAGAGACCAATGGGAAAATGTATACAAACACATATCATACAAATCTAACACTTAAAGTGTAGCACAAATTTACAACTAATGTAGATAATATAATGGGTGTTTGTATGCATATGGTATATAATTTTTTGCGCACATTCCTATTGAATAACTTTGTGCCACCCTAGATGGGTTGTCAAAATCCAAACCAAAACATTTGATGTTTTTAAATCTAAGATAGTATTTGAAAATTATATTAATTATACCTTGCTCATGTAATAACCTATCCCTAGTTACTAATGTTTTTTATTCAATTTACAACAACTACTAACTTTATCTTACTCAACTACGTGGAACCTTATGGATATTTATGCTACAAACACTAAAATTGCTAGAAAATAGCCATGGGATCTTATTTTTTGGTGTGGTGGAAGCTAAGAAAGAATAAAAGTGGTTGCTTAGAGGAGACTTTAATACTCATTTGTTTCCCCCAGAAAAATTAGGAGGTTTAGAAGATTAATCTAAAATTATGTTTGATTTTTATAATTTCATTTCTTCTATTGGTCTGATTGATATCGACCTCTAAGGGCCAGATTTTGTGTGGTTTAATATAAGGCAAGGTAATAATTTGATATATTTCAAACTTTCCAGGGTTATTTTTTCCAATGGATAGAACATTTAACCTAGAATTTCTCTATCTACCTTGCCAAGGATGGATTTAGATCATAATGTTATTTTTCTATGTCGGACTAATGTTAGTCTAAAGACTCTTACCATTTCAAGTATGAAATAATGTGGTCATCTCACTCTAAGTTTAGAGATATTGTGGAAAAATGATGGAATACTCCTTTTAATTTGAAGAATGTCAAAGAGAATGTCAAAGGATGGAATATATTGTGATTTGGGAATATTTTCCATAAAAAATAAAATTTGATAAGAGATTTGAAGGAAGTTTAGAAAAATATGGAGAAAGGTATGGTTGATATGGATACTTGTAGTAAAGAAATATACTTGATGATTGAGTGGTATAGCCTTGTGAAAAAAGAGGAAATCTTTTAGAAATAGAAATCCTAAATTTTGTGGGTTACTAAAGGAGATAGGAATACAAAGTTTTTCAACAGTCCAATTTGAAGCATAGGAGAGTAAATTTCATTAGAACTTTGACCCTTCAAAATGGCACTACTCTCATGGAGGAGGAAAATATTATTGATATTTCTACTTCATACTTAGGAAACACTAATTATTTCTAACTAGGATGTGTCTAGCCTAGAGGAAATTATTGATTTCATTCCTCAAATTTTGAATGGTAGATATATTGATGACTTTGAGAAGGCTATGACCTTAAAGAAGATATTAAATATTTTGTATTTTCCTTTGGCTCTTTCAAAGCACCTAACTAGATGGGTTCCCTCTCTCCTTCTTTAAATATTTCTAGGATATTATGTTGAAGGATCTCCTTATGGCTATGAGAGATTTTATAGAATAGAGGAAACTGTTAGTGAAACTAAACTCCACTTCTTCTTTTTTGGTTCCTAAGGAAATGTAGACCTCTTCTATGATGGAATTTAGGCCTATGATTTTATGCAACAAAATCTATAAGATATTTTATATTTTATTTTCAATAAACTTAAACATGTGCTCCAATGGCTAATATCTACTTAGAATGAGAAAGTGTTTGTTTCGGGTAGAAAAATCTTGGATTCTATTTGTTCTACTCATGAATACATTCATTATATGAAATATAATGAAAGAATCAAGTGGTATGGTTCTTAAATTGGATATATCTAAGTCCTACGATAGAGTTTCTTGGTCCTATTTATTTGTTATCCTATAAAATTTTAGAGTTAAAGGAAAGATATTGAGGCTTATTAAAGCTTGTGTTACCACTCTTAAATTCTCAATGTTAGTTAATGGGGTTCCTAAATGGATCTTCTCCTATACTAGGGGCCTTAGACAATGTGACACTCTATCTCCTTATATGTTTATTATTGTGGTTAAAATTCTTAGGAGAAATCTTCAAAAGTTGATCAATGTTGGTTTGTTGAAAGGGATTAAAGTTGCTTCTTCTTTATCTCCCTCTTCACATCAATAGTTTGTGGATGATACTATCCTCTTTGTATTTTCCTTTATATTGGAAGATAATTATTAGAAAGATCTCATATATGATTATGCTAAAGTGACTAGTCAATATATCAATTACAATAAAAGCATGCTCTACTTATTTAATATTGACCCTCATCTTAGAGATAGAATGATGATAGTCATATAGATAATATTCTTACTACCTATTTGGGGATTCCTTTATCAACTAAGAAAATTTCAAATACTTGTTGGATTAATATAGTGGAAAGGATGCAAAAACATTGGCTAGATGGAAAGAGAAATTTCTAAGTCAAGTTGGAAAACTTCAATTAAATTGAAAGCTTATCTCCAAAATCTTCCAATATACTATATTTCTTTGTTAAAAATCTGACCTTATATAGCTGATAGAATAGAATAGATTCAAAATATTTTTTTGTGGTCTAGCACTAAGGAACAAACTAGGATTTACCTTATTAGCTAAAAAAAGGTTTCTAACTCTAAAAAGAAGGATGGGCTGGGAATTAGAATATTGCAATGGTTTGATAAAGCTCTTCTTGTTAAGGTAGTTTAGAAGTTCATAAAAAATCAATAAAGATTGGGGAATTATCCTTAAAGATAAATATTTGAATAATATGGATGATCGTTGCTTCTTGACTACCTTTAATATTAGACTCAAGGTTCAGTTGTTTTAGACAAAATACTTAAAGTCAAAAATATTATTAAGCAAGGTATGTTTTGGAGAGTGGGAGACGAGAAGAAAGTTAATTTTTGGAATGACCAAAAATTAATCATCATCATACTTTATCTTCTCTTAAAATTATTGATCACATTAAATAGATGATTCTTAGAAAGAATGGTGAAAATTTCCATAAATATATTGATTGGAATGGTCAAAAACCTAAGTGGAAGAGTTTTTGAAGAAAAAATTTATAGAAGAAGAATTCTAAGAGCTGGAAAGCAGCAGGAAGATATTGAGAAGTTAAAGCAAATAATTAGAGATTGCTAATTTTCCTCCTTGAGTAAAAAGATGAATGAATTTGGGTTAGGAATCCTTTTTGCTCCGTCTCTATCGATTCATCCTACTTCCTTGTGGTTAATAGGAATAGGGATCATACATTTAATTGAAATATTGTTTGGAATAATAGATTACTTCCTAAGGTAAACTATTTTTTGTGGGAAGCTATACACAACAAAACTCTTTCTATTAACAATTTAAACAAGAGAAACTTTCAAATGGTTAATATATTACTCTATAAAAAATTTAAGAATCTCCCTAGGAAAATGTATAAAAACTCAACAAATCTTATATATTCCCAAAAAATATTAATTTATTGGAAATTGTGTTCTTTTTTGGGAAAAAATATAAATTCAATTGGTAAATATTTTGTAATCACTAGAATTTTATAGAAAATCTTAGCAAAATAAATCTATTTTTAAACCAAACAAATATTTTCATTTGAGAATTAAACTTGTTTTCAAACCAATAAAATATTTTTATTGGTGAATTGAACATATTTTCAAAATAATAATATATGTTCCTCATGAATTAAACCTGTGTTAATACTAGTAAAATATTTCTTTTGGAAAATTAAACTTGTGTTGAAACCAATAAAATATTTTCATTAGTGAATTTAACCTATACTCAAACTAATAAAATACTTGTATTGGTGAATTAAACATGTTTTCCAACCAATAACATATTTTTGTTGGTGAATTAAACCTGTATTCAAATCAATAAAATATTTTCATGGTGAATTAAATACATATGTGAATAAAAATCATAGTGTGGATGGTGAAAATATCAAATGCTAAATGATAATGAATAAGTTACTTAGCAAATTTATAAATTTTGATCAGAAGTGAGTGAAATTTATTGTGAGTCAATATTGATGATGGTTAAGGTACAAAAAGCCATTTAATTCTCAAATCTTTTCAATGCTTCAAAGTACTCTGCCTAAAGCTATATGTCAATCCAAATAAAATTTGCAATGGCTCTATCATGTACTAATGAAGTGTGAATGTAGCTTTTGGCTCACTCTTTGGCTTTGATTTTCCTACCCTCAATTACACACCTTTTCTGATATGAATTTAATTACTCTTTTGAAAAAAAAAAATCTCCTTTAGAATTTGCAATCAATTCATTCCAATTTTTTGAAATAACCATAACTCATATGAGGCCTCTACATAATTTTAAATTTAAAACATGTAAATTGACCTGTACAATAACAAGATGAATATCCTTGATCAAATTATGCAATACCTTTTGCAGTAATTTTTTTAACTTTTGGCTCGTGCTTCACCATAGTGGTATGAAAAACCCAAATTTTCTATAAACTTACTTGGAATTACTAATGAAGTTCATCATAATATTTATTAAATCTCTAGTTCAAAAATCAGTATGGATACACCAATTTTTCAAACTAGTTCTTGATGACAAATAACCTTCCTAGGAGCAATTACTATACATAGACTTTGAAATATTTTTAGGATACATAGTAGATGGACTAGAGTATTTATCGCTATAGTGTTGGGCTTCAAATTTTTAGAAGTTGCAAATAGATATTAGGTGTTCACAGTGATATTTCTTCATGGTTGATGGATTCTTTACTAGGCATTGGAGTTTTGCAGGTTGATGTGTTGTCCCTAGTGATTATTATGGTTCAACAAGATTATCTAGGAGGCCTAGGGATTTTCTTGCTACTACATGCATTAGAGTGGGAATCCCTATGTTAAAGGATATTTTACGCTTCTTAAATGAAGGATCCATTGTAACTTGGCATCATTTTGTGTAGAATTTCCATAATGTCTCTCTAGTCAAACACCGTCAATTGGTCATCATGGCATATAATCTTTTAAGGAATGAAGGTTTACAATAAGATTATCAAAAGCAAGTAGTGAAGAAATTTTTGCATAATTTTGATAAATGTATGTGAATGTTGTATTCTACTATTAGTAGGATTCTATAACATTCATATGTACATTTTGCAAGCACCTTTATATGTACTACATTATCAAAGATGTAAATGTTAACATTTATATTTATATTATTTCTATTAATATTAGATTTATATTATTACATATTTATTCTATGTTTTTATTAAGGGGGAAAAAAAGGTTTTGAATAGACCTAAAACCATTAACAATAGGTTTTGAATGGACCTGAAACCATTAACAAGTAGGTTTTAATAGGGACCCAAAACCCACACAAAGAGACCAAGCTGCAATAGAATAAAACAAAGATAACCAGTAGTGAACCAGAAGCATATTATAAAATATTAGCTTGAAAGCTCAAATCTGCACCACAAATGAAGGTTTTAGCAGGAACCTTAAGCCCAATACATCCAAGAAATAGAAAGGAACTTGGACCCAAGAACAACCCAAGATGGCCAAGCAACCATCAACCTGAATTAGCTAGACTATAGCACAACACTTACCAACACCAACCAGAAGTGAACAACCAAAAACTATTAGGTAAACATCAGCTTGAGCTAGCCAAACAACAACACAACTCTTTTCAACACCTTCCAACAAAACCAACCACCCCACCTCACTAGGAGAGTTAGGAATCAAGGAAAAACATTGAATAGTCTTAGAAAACTCATAGCACTAGTCCACCCATAGCACCAACCCAGCTTCCACCTCAATAGGAAGGGGCTCCCCTCTATAGGAGAGGGTGAAATGAGGCCCAACACCATAGAAAATATAACTTCCCACATGATCAACAACCACCTCTCCACCTCAATAGAAGAGGACTCTGCCTCTGAATGAGTAGTCTCCACCTCCAAAAAAGACCATAGCTCAAAGAACTGAAGGGAAGTAGCTACATGCATATTAAAGACCACCATATCATCCTTTGGCAAGAAATTAATTTGGAACAAAGAAGAAAACACAAAGCATTCCTTAGCCAACAACACACCCCATCCTTGAAAATGAACTTTAGGACCTGAGAGGGGGAGAGCATAGAAACATCATACATGACTAGCAACCCAAGAGAACCTTGGTAGCCACTGAAACCAATAACTACTTCATCCAACCAAGAAAAAAATCAAGTAAAAATAGATAGAGGGACAAGAGCCACCCCCTTGAGACCATACAAAAAACCCATCACCATGAGAAGCACTCCCCATTGAAAGTAAAAAGTAAACCATTGTTGTAGCAAAGAAAGAACTAGAGAGAAGTAGCCTCCCTACCTAGAGAAACAACCAACACCAAAGAAGAGACAATGGTCCTTGAAAGAAGGATAAGGCAAGGAACGCCTCCAAACAAAGAGAGTAGAGAGATAGCAAGACAATGAAGAACAACCTCCAACCCTACATGCCATTCAAGGTCTAAAACATTCCAAAAACTATCCACAAATAACTCCACCAAAGGAAAACTAGCAACCATGACCCCAAGCAAAAAAATTACCCACACATAGAAAAAAAATCCCCAAACAAGCCATATAGAGCCAGGAAAACTTGCAAAGAGAAAAAGAGGAGAGAAATCATGGCCATAAAAAACCACTTCCAACCCTACATGCCAGTTAAGGTCTAAGATAAGGCCACCAATCTCCTCAAACCACCCCTTAGAAAGAACTCCTAGCACCACAACTAGCACCAACACCAAACAAAACAAAGGGACCTGAAAGGAGAAGGAAAATGAAAGGAAAGTCTCCAAGTAGAGAAAGTAGAGAGCAAGCAAGACAATGTAAAACAACCTCCAACCCTACATGCCAGCTAGGGTCTGAAACATGCCAAAAACTATACACAAACAAATCCACCAAAGGTGGACTAGCAACCTCAACCCCAAGTAATGAGAGCCCTCACACAAAGGAAAAAGATCCTCAAAAAGGCTAGAGAGAGCTAGGAAAGTCTGCAAAAGGTGAATGAGGAGAGAAGGCATAGCAACAAAAATCCACTTCCAACCCTACATGCCAATCAGGGTCTGAGATAAGGCCACCATTCTCCTCAAACAACCCCATAGCAAGAACTCCGAGCACCACAACCAACACACACTCACAAACATAGAGAGCCACACCCCAAAGATCAACCCCCACCCAACACAAGGCTAGAACAACAAGGACACCATGGGCAGATCCAACACAACACCCGCACAGGAAAGCACCCACCAAGGAAGCCACAACCCAAGTAGCAGAATGGACCGAACTAAGGACAAAGATTCCAAGCAGTAGCATAGGAACAATAGTTCCAAATGACCTCCCTTTCATCATCTCCCTCCTCATTTGCATCATCCCCATCTCCCTCCTCACCTTTGTCTTCCTCAGATTTAAAAAATAGGTCATTTCCTCCACTCTCGCCCAATGTCGACCCCATTCTTAACTGCATATTTTTGTTAATAGAAGGGAATGCATACTTATTTTGTATTTTTTATTTATTCTATGTTATTTTAATGTAACAATTTAATTCTATGCTATTTTAATGTAGAAATTAAATAAATCATTTATTTTATTAGAAGTAAACTTCTATGTGAATAAAAATCATAGTGTGGGTGGAAAAAATATCAAATGTTATATATTGTTCTATTTTGGGATGAATTTTCTACACACCCAAATTCATACATAAAGTCTCCAGAATGGAGATAGGTGTCAACATATTTTGTCATTAGACTTCTTCGGTATGTTCTTATTTTCTTAATTTGTAATAAAAAATAAAATTAATGTACAAAAAACTTCACCATTTAATAAATATTTGGTGGATAACCATAGTTGCATTATGGAATGAAAAGTGTGGAGTGCTAGTATTGTAAACTCAAACGTTTGAAAACACCCTACAGACATTAGATTTATGAAGATTTATGTTTGACCTCTTCTTCATATGCATTATTAGAACACTTAAGTCTTCACAATGTCTCATGCTAGTTGCAAACCAAATATTTTATATTTCACCATTCAATGAATATTTGATGGACGACTACAATTGCATTTTAGAATGAAATGTTCAAAGTGCTAGTCTTGTGAACTCAAACCTCTAAAATGACTAGAGCCATTAGATTAATGAAGATCGACATTTGACCTTTTATTCATGTGTGTTATTAAAAAACTTAAGTCATTTTTTGTACCCAATAGAATGGTTCCTACAACATTCTAGTTGTCACAACAAAATTCTAGAATACCATTGTTTTGTAATAACATTATATCACATCAACATGTGTGTCTTGTGGTGAATTAAATATTGAAGTGCTTAGACAAGGATGTAATAATTTAATTTAAAAATAATAAATTATAATTCAATAATAATAATAATAATATAATAATATTATATTTATTAATAATAATAATAATAATATAATAATATTATATTTATTAATAATATTAATAATAATATATTACCAATTCTTGAAGTCTACTATATCTCATAGAATCATAGATTTATTAATACCAATAGATTTTGTACTATGCTTGAAGTAATGTGTCAAATAAAAAATATTTTCATTTATTGGTTATGCCTCCAAAATGAAGGAATTATCTTTTGGAGAATTTGGGCTAGATTTTAAACTTTCAAGGCTCTATAAGAATCCACATCACACATACTTTAGATATGTAATGATCACAAATTAATGATCGAGTGTTGGGTTAACCTCTAAGTTTTGAACTATGAAGAGGGATGGTGAATTCAAATAAACTCATTCTTAAGTCCATAATATGGTTTTAAGTACGGTGTTTTGAATTCTAAGAAGTCTTTGACTCATTTGTGAGGTAAATAAGGATGATGTGGTGGTATTATTGGGGATGCTCTAAATTTTCTTATCTCCATATATGTAGTTTATGAGTAAAGGAGAGACAATTTACCTTCAAAGAATTAGAATGGGAGAAATTGGAAAGAATTTGATCTAGTTCACCTAGCTCTTGAGCCAATTTTTGAGCTAAGATGAGGAGCTATAATGGAGATAAGTGTTTTCACTAGGTGTGCGGGAGTAGAAGTTTTCAATATTTTCCTCATTAAAACCCGTCGATTTCTCACACTCTATTTGGACAAAAGCTATCATAAAGGAGCTATAGACTTTCTATTTCATATTGATTCTTCTCGATGCCTTTCTCTTGGTTGATGGAAGGAGTAGCATTTTTACTACCACTTCAACATATTCTCAAAACCTCTATCTAGAATCAAGGTTCCAATATCATTTAAAAATACCTTCATATTCAACAATCCAAGATAGGTATATTTTCTATGTTCATAACTCCTAAGAATGTTTTATAATCCCCATGATCTAAGGATATGATTTTCTTCACATCCATATAATCAACCACCAAATTAGCCACCACTACTAGCCTCTAGGGTGGTATCCATTGTGTCAAATATTAAAGTGGTTTTATATCTATTCATCTTTAAAAAAAGAGATATACCATTGTAGTTGATTTGTAATACAATAAATGGTTAAGTTTTTCTTCATTATTCATTTATAGTAAATAATTATTATGTTTTTTTAGTTTCTATTCAAGTTACAACTAATAGACTAATAATATACTATCTTTCATTGGGAGTAATTAGAATTAATGTTATTATATTTCCATAATCTATCATACAGTCAATTTTACCATTTTTTAGTTACTTAAGTTATACTTTTTAAATGGAACTGGAAAAAGAATAAAATAAATGACAATTTAATCCATGAATTTAATAGAAGCCATTAAAGAAACACTCAGTTGCACCAAAAATGCATATATGAATATTAAAATATCCTTTTCCAATTTTATTTATAAGAGGAACAAAATTTACATTAGAGACAATTGTCTTTGAATCATTCACAATGTATTCATATCTTTGAATGTGTATGTTGATATACAAAAAAATTACATTTACATTTTCTTTCTTCCCTAAGAAACCTAGAAAAAGCTACAACAAGCTAAATCCTTAGCTATTTGAATTTTCCAATCCTTTGATTTTTTTCTCAATTGTCATATTTGCTATGGTTTTAGAACACTAGATTAAGGTTTTGAAAAATACCTAAACCTTCATTGAAAACCCACTAAATTTCAAGGTGGGACCCATTTCAATCTGTGAAACAATGGAAAGTTGCCATACATGGAATTCTAGCTATCATCACTCACTATTTTGAAGGTACTCTTATCAATGAATCCACTCAAATGACATGTAAAGTGACATGACATACAGTTTATTTATTGGCCAAGATTTTTCAAAGCACATCAAAATATTCAAACATTTTCAAATAAATCTAGATTGTCCTATCTCCAGAGATCAATGACTCACATTTAAACCTAAGAAATGACTCGTGTTCATCACTCGTCGAGTAGTTGAATGCACCTATCTCATGTGAACTAAGATCATTTCTGTTCATTATTGCCCTATTGTACAAATGAATGATTATAATTTTCATATAACTTATGTTAAATTACTAAATTAAATTTATTTTTTCTTTTTTATTGCATGCTTTGGTATCCTAATCACTTTAGTTGCTTACTTGTGGCCTTTGTTTCATTTCCCAACTATCCCCCTGCTACCACTTACCGATTAAACTTACATAAGTAGTTAATCACATCCTCTTGCTATGAATGTAATGTCTTACAATTAATATTTTCATTTCATATTGGTATATGACATAATATATTATGCATTAGAAAATTAGAAAAATGTATTAAAAATTACTCAACCATTTGATGACCTTTTCATGGATGGTTGTACTTGATTCTAGAATGAAATATGCATAGTGCTAGACTTACAAACTCAAACCTCTAGAATCACCTTACAATAGTTACATTTACAAATATTAACGGTTGAGAATTTATCTGAGATGGAAGATTGGAATGACGCCACCTCTCACTAAAAGTGATGAATTAATTAAGGCTACAAAAATGCAGGAAAACCGTTGAATTTAGTTTTGAAGTTTTAGTATAGAATTGTAATGTAATAATTATGTATTCTAGAGGTAACATGTTTCATTCACTTCAATATTTGAGAAAAACAAAAAACATAAGAAAGGAACTTGCTATTGCAAATTGATTTTATTTTGAAGTGAGAGGGTCAAGACACAAGGATATTCCTCATTGTAATGCACTAGGAATATTTTTCACCTATTAATGTCTTTGTATTCATCTTTTCAAGAATCAAATTCTAGGTAAGTGAAAGACAGGAATCCTATTTTTCATCATTTCTTAATTTTTAATCTTTGGGTTTAGGTTTGAGAGTGCACACTCTACACGCATGCTTACCAACACTACCAAACTAGCTATTGTGAAAGACAAAGAAAAACCAAATAAAACAATAGATTACGTTGGACTTCTTAAAACCCCAAGTTTCACATATGAATACCATGATATTTATGATCCTGTAATCTATGGTAGGCTTACCTCAAAACTTATATTTTCATGTAAGAATAAGGCTACAAAGAAAATGAAAAGGTCCAATATTAACAAAATACCATTGATAGTATAACTACACTATGGGTAGTTGGATTCGGATGCATGATGCTACATAAGGTTTTCTCTTACCTAGAATTTATCATAGTTTACACCCACAATTACGATGATAAAAAAGTAATTGTTAATAAAAAAAAAATAAATAGGTTATGTTATAAGAGAGGTACACCAACAAAATATATATAGACCTATTTTCCTTTATTTCATTAGGAAATGAGATCCCCATAATGAATTGACTAACAACCCTTAGGTGAATCAACTCAATGTGAGAATCTACTGATTTCCTTATGCTTGAGGATAGGGGTATTGACTTGAACAACACTTTTGGGAGAAAAACTAAAAAATAGAAAATAAAAATAATTATTCCAATTCAAACTTCCAATAGCAATATAAATCTCAATATTAACATAAATAGAAAACTTATTATAGATCTAAGGGTAGAATAATGTTTACCAATCACTAAAAGGAAGTTTCAAGAGGAAAACTGTGACTCGTTCACCCATAGGAAAATGGGTCTTTTGTCAAGGGTTTCAATATTATTTTAGGAGCCTCTAATATGAGTCTTTAGCTTCTATATGATCTGGGTTTCAGTGTCGAAAAGTCAGAAATTAGATATGTAGGTGAGATTCCATGATTTGAAAAAAACTTTGACAACTTTTCCAATGTTTCTCTTCAATCCTTCTTCAACCTAAATCTGCAACAAATGCACACAAGAGGGGGATTTTTTTTTGTTTTTGGTGAATGGGGGTTTTCCTTGGTCAAACCCTATTTGGGTAATTAAACCTTGAATTGAAATAATGAAATGTGAAAAGGAATAATGAATGAACAATGATATGTTACCACTCAACACACCTTTGAATAAACCCTTGAATTGAGATCTACAACTTGCATGAGATGGCTTCAATGGATGTGGATCTTGATGCTTGAGATAATGCTTTGAATGCTTGACTTGATCTTGAAACTTACATCACAATATTAGCTCCCAAGACATGCATGATGCAAGAACACTTTGACTTGATGATTGGATCTTGAATTTTGCAATAAATTACTAATATATTTTCTCTTAAATGCTCTTGATCATCAACTTTATCTCTAGGAATGCTCTCATCAAAATGCTAGCTTCTCTTGAAATTCTCTAGGTGAAACTTATTAAATAACCTTGCATTTATAGGTATGTATCCTTAATTTCTTGAAATTCAAAAATTACAAGCCAATATTGGAATATGGATTCAGGGACCTTAAAATACTACCAAAAAACATATTTTAAATTTAGGCTCAAAGGCCTAGGGAAATATGGATTCGGGGACCTTAAAATATTGCCAAAAAAATTTGAATTTTGAGGCAAGAATCAAGCTATTTATTTGTATATTTACATACTCCTATTAGACAACAACCTCAATGCATCTTTATTAGTGAAATATAATCTATAAAATGTAGCTCAAGATCTAGATGGTCTTGATGAATCTATGACTCTATCTAGAGCTCATATGACTATCTTTTATAGATAGATGCATATTCTAGATGGGTAGATGAACCCCTATATATCCTATGGACATACATCTAACCCATAGAGTTGTATGTATGACCCATATGGATTTATGCCTATCTCATTAGATGGATTCTTGAGTATGTTAATGGATGAAACACTTAATAATGGTTAAACAATGGTAATTTCCAGGTATATGGACTTGGATGTTACATTATTGCACATGAATTTTTGTGACTCCTACATACTTAGAGAAGCATGATTCATTTAGGATTTGCATGCATCTTAAAGTGGGAGAAAATATGATTTTTAAGTACATTATGATGCCTTTTCACTTTTTATGATGATCAATGTTGTTTTTGTTATCAACTAGATTTGCACCCTGCTAAACTTAAGGTTCAACAATTTATTGACACATGGGAACATTCTCAAGTTGTGGGTAACCTGTATTGAGAATGAACCTCCGAAGAAGTCTAACTTTCTATAGGGTTATCACCTAAACTACTCTATTGTTCTACCAAGGAAAAAGGGAAGAGAAAAATGCATAAACTAAAAATACTGAGAAATGAAACTAAGAAGGTGGTACACCAAACTAAACTAGGATATAAAACTCAGTCTGTAAACACTTGACTACATTGACAGAAATTAAACTTGCACAACTCATTATTGCATTCCTTTGCATAAGTGTTTCACAAAGAGGTCCTAATTCCCAAACTCCTAGAAGGAAGATAACTCCATAGCTAAAATTCATTTGTATTTTTGACACAGTTTGCAACCTACATTAACATACTTCTACATAAAGATGCTAAAATATTAGAAAAAGTTATAAGGAAATGGAAAATACCTCACAAATAACTTGATCAATCACTTGAATGCACACAATAATGCAAAGAACAAGTAGGAAAAACTTCAAATCAATGATATCCAAGGCCTTCATTGTATTTCATATCCAAAAATGAGTTACAAATGTATGCCAAAATTGTCTAAGGACTGAAAAATCACTAAGTCCAAGAATCGAGTTAGGAAGAAAACAACAATAAATCAAATGTTTTCTTCTTCAATATGGGAAAAAGGTTGCAACGTAATATTTTTTCTATCTTGGGCTTCAAAAAGGTAATCCCCCATTGAAATATTTGGGAGTTCCCTTGTACCAAATCTTATCTCTAGGAGGAAACAATTAGGAAATGCAAAGGGCGACTTGATAAATAGATGGGAAAATGGTTATCTTTGGCTGATAGGTTGACAATGGTGAAGGTGGTAGTTGTTGCAGTGCCCATCTATATGATGGCATGCGTGGTAGCGAAAAAGAATGCTTCATAGAAAATCATGTGTATTTAGTGTAAGTTCCTCTAGGAAGGAACTAGAGAAAAGCACAAGTTCCTGTTGGTGGGTTGGGAGGTGGTGCAATACTCAAAGGCTAGTGGAGGTGCTAGTGTCAAAATTTGAATTCATCAAAGCAAGGCTTTTGGTGCAAAACTATGCTAGAATATCTTTGCAGATCCATTGGCATAGTGGGGAAAGCTCTTAGAGCTAAGTATTTAGACTCTATGGAAGTAGACTGCATCCTCACAATTGCAAATTTGCTTAGGGGTTGAACCCTCTGGAACTTCATTCTAGAAAGTAGGATGCTAATAAGTGATCACTTGGCCTAGGTAGTAGGTAACGGAGAAAGGCCCACCTTCTGGTGAGATTCGCGGAATGGCTATGTGTTGCTTGTAGAGTTTTCTGGTATGGAAGAAGCTTCTAGGATAGAAAGTGCTATCATCAATGAGAGGATTGTGACTACATAGTCTTCCAGCAATAAAAGGGGGGTAGAAATTTTAATTTGAAGGATTTGAATATGTTGAGTTAAAACCAAAGGGGCATCCTTGCAATAGAACTAGCAAAGAGACATCCCTTCTTCTCTAACAAACTAGATAGGATAAGGTGGTGTGTAGCCAAAACGGGCACTTATTCAATTAAAATTGGTTATGAAGTCCTCGGTACAACGGAGGAAGCAGGTGGTTGGCCCAGTAAATTATGTTGGAGTAGTTTTGTTTTTCCTAAGGCATGAGTGTTCACATGGATGACAATTCATGGCTGTATTTTAATAGGAGAACGGTTGTGTAGACTTGGATTTCAAGGGCCCTTTAGATTTTTTTTTCTTCAAGCATGAGGAAACCACTAATCATATTTTAGTAGAGTGTTTTTTTGCACAAGAATATTGGTATTTTTTGCAAGAAATTGAATTAGAAAGGACCGCTCCAAAATAGTGTTTAAGAAATATTTGAGGCTTGGCTAGCTCTGGGAAAAGGTTTGGCATTGGTGGATCTATGGATTGAGGTGCCAACCATAATAATTTTTCATTTGTGGTAGGAAATAAATGTGAGGATCTTTAGGGAAAAGGTGATCATAGTAGCATCAGTTATAAGAAAAATAGAAGGTGGTATCAGTGACCACTTTAATATGAAGGCTACAAATAAGCAGTTTGGGTTCTTCTCAGGATGGTATGCACAAATGTTGAAGAACTATTCATTGGTGAATCCAATTCAAGGATCTCAAATAAAAGGAAAATCCTCAAGAGTTTTGGTGAAGTGGGTGTTGCCTCTGAGGGGACATTTGAAATTGAACTATGATGGTGCCTCAAGGGGCAATCAAAGCCTTTCAGGGGCGGGTTTTGCAATCAAGGATGCAGAAGGAAATTTGGTTTGGGAAGCCTCAATTAAGCTTCCTATAGGTACCAGTAATGAGGTAGAGGCTTTCGGGCTCTTGGAAGGTGTGAAATACTATGTTGTAAATAAGCTTCATGAAGTCAGTATCGAAGGGGACTCTGAAGTTATTATCAAGGTAGTAAGTTTACAGAAGGAATCAAGTTGGAAACTCCAAGCATGGCTAGATACTATTATTCCCCTTATAGATCAGTTGGTAAACTATAGCCTATGTGGCATCTTCAAAGAGGCCAACAAATTAGTGAATGTTCTAGCGAACTAAAGGATTGATCAAGACCCAAACTGTAGAGCTTCAAATGATATCTCTCTTTCGCAAGTAGGTGTGGAAATTTTTGAAAAGGAGAAGTTGTTATCATAGGTGTAAGTGTTGGAGGCTACCTATGTAGGACTTCCTCTCTTCCCCCGTTCATCTTGGTCAAGACTTGTGTAAGGGTCAACATTAGTGTTAATGATGTGTGATCCCTTTCCTCCTCTATCTAGAGCCATCATAAGTGGTGGTTGGATAGGTCATGGGTGGTGGTAAGGGGAGTTCCTTGAATTCATTCTTATGGCAGAGATGGCAAGGGTTTTATTTTAAGGGTTCCCATCATCTTGTTGGAGCGTGGCTAGACTGCCCCCACACCAATTCAAGTATGAGTGCTCGGTAGTGGTAAGCATTTGGATGGCTATGTGAGGTGGTAAGCTCCTAGGAAAATTAATCAACCGTTAAG
Organism: Sequoia sempervirens; assembly: GCA_007258455.2. Classification (NCBI taxonomy): domain Eukaryota; kingdom Viridiplantae; phylum Streptophyta; class Pinopsida; order Cupressales; family Cupressaceae; genus Sequoia; species Sequoia sempervirens. Next base: position 759,664,089 of record VDFB02271358.1, read on the forward strand.
GATGTTTTTTGTTTCTTCAGGAGATATTTGTAATGCTTCCTTTAGATTGAATAAAATGAGTGCTACCCTCATTGGTAGCAATTTTCCAGAGAAAAAAAAAGAGAAAAAAGAAGTCTCTAAGTCTAGAAAAGTACATAATCATAACTAAGTACAAATGAGCCAACTAAGTGACTATATCCCAAAACTCCCTCCAAAAATCCACTAAAAAAGGATATAGAAACTCCTTTTGGTTGGATGCATCCCAAAATCCTAAAGATAGCAACTGAAACCTCTCCAAAAGAGGTCCAAATTGTGGAAAAAGTCAAGTTTTGTAACGCCCCACTAAGGGACCTAGTGGATAAACACAAAATACATTCAACATTAAGTGAATAATTTATTTTAAAATTAAAGTGACACTAACTAATGCAACTCAACAAATTAACATGCATAAAATTATTACATTAACATCATATCATAATCACATTATGACCTCCGCGTAACTTTAATCATAACCCACTTATGCACTTATCAACTATGTTCCCCTAATGTTGCTACTATGATACACCTACATCAACTAAGCCTATAGAGATACATTTGATACACTAAACACATACAGTCAATACTTTGAATGTAAATTAAATCTCATACAACAAATTACATATTGTAACACCTTGCCATGCAACCCTAGGGGAAGTTGCAAATTACTACATAAATGAACTAACTTTTTTTTTTGTTTAAGAACAAATAACATGCAAGTTCACTAACCAATTGCCAACAACCCCTAAGGATACGAGATTGAGTTTACTTTGAAACCCAAACAAGAAACATGAAATGAAAACATAACATTTAATTCCTTAAAGCATTGAGAAGGCATACATTCCAAACATGATAAAATACATCAAAGGATAAGAGATACCACTTGATTTCAGATAACAATAAATTTACAATAAGATTACAACACTCATTCCTAGAATGAGATAAATCCAATAAGCATGATTACATATTACAAATTCTACCTAGATAACAAATGAGGGGTAATAAAATACAAGATCAACTAAATGAATTAAGCAAGGAAACAAATCGGATCCCATGAGCTCTCCAATAATAAATCTCATCCACATGAACAAGAAGAAACCAAACGGATTAAGGTGCACATTCCACCCAACCGTGTGATACCTTAAGGCTCACCCCCCATGCTAGGAGATAGTAACAAGGAATCCAACACAAGACCATCTACCTCAAGACACAGGCTAAAACATAACTGAACTCAAAAGGATACAAGTACAACAACACTTAACACAAAGGTTACAATGCTTCCAGAGAACAAGGATCATTTACGCAGTACAACAAACTGACTTCTGGTTGACAAAGAGAGTGTCACACGACATTTTCTATGATTTACCCTAGATCAACTGTCTTAGGCAACCAAACCCCCATCTTGGGTTATCCTAGCTCAACTCTACCAGCCGTCGGACCCTCATACCAACTCAACTTATCGTCTCATCTCGAACCTTAAAAGCAAATGAGTTATGAGAGAGGCATTAATTATCTTAATTAGTCTGAGAGTTTTTCATTAATTATTTTTAAGTAATCACTTACTTAAACCCTATGTGAGTTACCTTGGTGCCCCTTTGTGTGTCAGACCCCCACAAGGAGCCACTCTCCTATCGACAACACAGATAGTACAAAACCACAATCCAATGGGTAGACTAGAAACGATGACCTCTCCAATCCAAGGAGGCAACGAACCAAGGAAACTCACTCCAAACACTAGAGGAAAAAAAAATACATAATTCACCCATTCCAAAGGAGGCACAAACCACATAAGCCACTCCTAATCCCAAGGAGGCACAAACCATCTACGTTGATGAAAATTGGGTACAACAACAGAATACCTCTATACGCATTACCCAAGACAAGACAAAGGTCGAATACCTAATACGACAACCCCAAAAGATTAAAAACCCCATCTGGAAGACTTACATAAACAAATGACTCAATTGCCCAACAAAGAGAATGAATGAGATCATCACTTAGAAAGCATTTCAGGCAACCCAATAAACTAATGTTAGGGTTTCCTAAACCCAAGCCAAGAAATGACGTAGTGCAGGAAATCAATTAATTAATTAACCTTATTTGCACATAATCATTAGTAACTCAAATCACATTACTAATTTTAAGGAATTTAAACCAATAACTTAATTTTGTTTTCTCCAATTACACATAATTATTAAAACATTCTTTTTCAATAAACTCATTTGATTATAAGATCAACTTTAAAATAAAACATTTTAAATATTAAAAAAAAAAAACATTTGTTATAGAGCCAATTCCAATTCCACTATAGTAATGAAATAATCATTTTAAAGAGATTCCTATTTTAAAGATTTTGTTGGTGTAATTAAATGTCTTGTACCTTGTCCTGAGGTCATAATTACACCTTAGTTAAGTTTACTTAGGGACCACATAGGAGGTTGTTGGATATTTTCCACTTTTGGTGGACTTGACATGTCATTACCTCATCACTTCCACCTTTTGTGGACACATCATGTGATTATCTCTCCACCTTTTGTGGAGTGATAGGTTTCTAGTTGTCTCATGTCATAAGATTCTGACACTTTTCATAATCTTATGCCCTTCTATGTTCTCACCTTGGCTATATAACCAAGGGGTCTCTATCATTGTAATCAATCATAATCAGAACAATCATATCATATTAATGACATTGAATATAGTTTATTCTTGTCATAATTTCTCTCTCTTTTCTTGTGCTTTCCATTTGGTCCATAGATCTTGGGTGGTAGTCATAGCCAATTCTAACATGGTATCAGAGCGTGTTGGGTGCCATTGGAGAGTCTTATTCTGAAGAGAGATTCCAGATCTGAGGAGGTTTTGTTCATGGCTCTTTGTTGCAGGTTCATATCCGAGCTTGCTGGTGCAA
>VDFB02271358.1:759667108-759762134 GCA_007258455.2 Sequoia sempervirens
AGATAGTAGAGGGTAGAGGTCAAGGATTAAGGGTTTAGGGTTTAGGGTTAAGGGTAGAGGGGAGAAAGATAGAGGGAGTTAGTGAAAGAGAGGGAGGGAGTGGGAGAGAGATAGAGGGTAGAGGGGAGAGAGATAGATGGAGTGTTTGAGTGAGAGACTTGGGATAGAGAGAGAGAGGGAAAGAGATAATATTTAAATAATTTATATATTAGTAATATATATATGTATATTTATACATTAACTAAAATATAGAAATAATATTTAAATATTATACATAATAATATAATATATTATATATTATACATAATTCCATAAGAGATTATCATAAATTTGATTTTATATATTAAATTATAAACTATATTTTATATTCTAAACTAGATATATTAAAATAAACTAAAACCTATTTATTGCATTTTTTAAATCATATATTATAAACTATATTGCATTTTTAAAATCATATATAAAAGATATCAGATATCTGATTAGATTAGATATCCAATTCAAATCGGATATCTGATTTGAATCAATTATCCAATATTTCTGACAAAAACCTTACTGCCTAGGGGTTAGCCTTGAGCTTTCTTTGGAATTTGGCTAGGACATGTCAATCTTAAGAAGTTAGCACAAAAAACGTGTTCAACAGCTTACCTTGCTTTTCTAGACTTCACCCATGTGGCTGACGACTTTGTTTTTACCCAAAATTGATGAAACAAAAGGGTTTCTAAAGGATATTCCCAACTTTCCACTAATATAAATTATTCTTTACTTTGAATTTAATAAATAATTATTATTCATTTTCTATTAGAATTACGACTAAAGTCCTGATTGATAGGCTAATTGAAAAAAATCTATAGCTTTCAAATGGTATCACATTTTTTGAATCCAAAACATGCATCACATTCTATTCTTTGCATACTATAGGATTAAAAAAAAAATGAATTTCATGAAGTTTTTACCAAGTTAAGGTGCTCAGACATACAAGTTTGTTATATTTTTTAAAAGTTGTAATAAAAAAATCATAATTAATTATTTACTTGGAAAAAAATTACAAAAAAATATGCATCACATTGGAACATGAATCCTCTACTTATATCTAAAATCTTATAAAAAAATATTATCATTTTATTGTGGTTAGGGTGGTTAGAAAAACACCTACTTATTTTTCCCTGAAATTTAAGTACTACTGCATTAAAATGTCAAATTTTCACCAAAGAGATTTAAAAAAAAAAAAAAACTAGTAGTTTAGAAACTACATTCAATTTGCTATAGATTCTATTCTTACATATTTTTTAAATAATATAGATAACTTATTCAAATTTTTACGTCAAGTTTCTTAACTTTGATTTTTCTGAATTTTCATTGCCACTTAAGGGCTTGTATTTTCCATGATGATCCTGCACATACCCAAAAGATTGTTGAGGAGATGTTAGTGGCATGAATTATTAGGAATAGCCAAAGTGCTTACTCCTCACCTATGGTGATGGTGCGAAAGAAGGATGAAACTTGGCACATATGCCAGGACTATAGAGTGCTCAACATGTACACCATCAAAGATGAGTTTGTTATTCTAACCATTGATGATTTTCTAGATGAATTGGATGGAGATATGTATTTTGTAAAGTTAGATCTTAGATAAAGTTATCACCAAATTTGAATTAAGGATGAAGATATGTGTAAGAAAATATTTAGCTCATGAGAGTCATTATGAATTTTTGGTGGTGTCGTTTGGTCTTAACAATGCACCATCTACATTTCAAAGTTTGATGAATTCCATATTTAAGAAATTCTTGAGGAAATTTGTATTAGTGTTCTTTGATGATATATTGATTTATAACAAGATATGGGAAGAACATTTACAACATGTAGATCAAGTATTACAAGTTCTCAAAGATCATTAAATCTATGCTAAGCCATCCAAGTGTGCTTTTGGTCTCAATGAGGTGGAGTACCTTGGACACATAGTTTCACATGGAGTAAAAGTGGATCCTAAAAAAATTAAGGCTATCAAGGAGTGACCTATTCCAAAAACCATTAAGAAATTGATGGGTTTCTTGGGATTGACTAGATACTATAGAAAAATGTGAAGAATTATGGCGGTATAACAACACCCTTCATAACTTTATTGAAGAAGGATTCTTTTCACTGGAATGAATCCACTAATGTAGCATTTGAAATTTTGAAGGAGGCTATGTGTACAACTCTAGTGCTTTCCACTCTAAATTTCACCGAGGATTTTATTTTGGAATGTGATGCTTCAAGGAATAGTATAGGCGTAGTTCTCATTCTGCCTCTTCTTCATGCAATAAAATAATTGAGGCCTTACCTAAAGGATAAAAACTTCAAGGTTAAGACAAATCATGATAGCCTAAGATATTTTTTGGAATGAAGATTATCTTTTGAAGAACCACAAAAATGGGTCACTAGGATGTTGGGATATTATTTTGAAATTGTAAATAAGAACAGGAAGCAAAATGATGTGGAAGATGCACTATCGAGGAAGGATGAGAAGGATGAAGCTTTATCATGTGCCATTTCAATATTATGAGAAGATTGAGTAGTAGAAGCCAAACCAGAGTGGAAAAACTATGTTGCTACAAGTAATCTCATTCAACAACTAAAAAGTGGTCCTAATAATTTAGATAACTTTTTTCTAGAAGGGAGATACTTTGAGGTATAAAGAGCGATTGTATCTTTGCAATAATTTATCTCTCAAACAAAAGATTCTCATAAAGGTTCATGAGTCTCCAATGGGTGGTCATTCAAGATTTTTGAAGACATCATTGTCAAAAAAGCCTTCTTTTGGGAAGGGCTAAAAGGAGATGTTCAAAAATTTGTGGAAGAATGTTTAGTCATCAAAATGGAATGATACGGGGACAAGGGAATCCCTTGGCAGATACCACTAGAAGCCAAGAAGAAACCCTATAGAGTACCATTTATAATCACAAAAAACTTGGGGGAGGTGACACACCCTTGAATGAGTTTAAAAAAATTACTAGAGAACTTGAACCTACAAAGAGATTCAAATAAAAAATTCTAGGACAGTTTGTCATAGGATTTTGATATATCCACCTTAAGATCCATACTTTATTTTTTTATTTTTCCCATGGGGTGGAGGGTTTCATGGATCAACATGATAACATCCATAATTTTCCTCCCCAAAATAAAACCTTTTTGAGCAAGATGGATCAAATTGTCCAGAAAGGGTTTAATATGATTTACCAATAGCTTGGAATAAATTTTGTAGAATGTATTGGAAAGACTAATAAGGTAGAAATTAGACCGTCTATTGGCCCCAAAATGCTTGGGAATGAGAATAATGAAGGTGTTATTGAATTCCTTGAGGATATTACCAGTAAAGAGGAATTCAATAATAATAGACATGACATCTTGCCCAATGATATCCCAAAACTTCTGGAAGAAAAAAGTTGGGAAACCATCACGACTAGGGTCCTTAAAAGGGCTAAGGGAGAAGACTATCTCATGGATTTCATTAGTTGAAGCACATCTTTCCACAAACAAAATATCTCGCAAAGAGAGAGAGGGGAATAACACCAAAAAGGTCATCATCCATAGAATTGGTCTTGGGTGGATTGAGGGGGTTATTAAAGAAAGAAACAAGGGAACAAGCCAAATCTTCCTCAGAAGACAACACAAAAAAATCATTAGAAATAAACTCAGAAATGGGGTTCCTCTTCTTGTATCTAGAAGCCATCATGTGAAAGAACCTGGTGTTTTTATCCCCCTCATGGAGCCATTGACTCTTGGCCTACTATTTCCAGTAAACCTCTTCCTTCTCAATAATGTTATAAAGCTCACTTAAAAAATTATTTTCCTTATCAATCAAAACCACCAGAGCACTTGCTTCCATATCCTTTTGGATCTATCTAAGTTGAATTTTAAGAGATTTTTTTTCTCAAAAATGTTACCAAAGCAACTCCTACTCCATTCCTTAGATTGAATTTGAGGGCTTTAAGTTTGAATGTTAGATTAAAAATAGGAGAACCACATCCCCTAACCTTCCACCACATAGAGATAAGGTCTCTAAACTACAGGTGATACATCTGCATGAGCTCAAATCGAAAGGGGCGCTTAATCTTAAGAGGAGGGGTATTCCATTGTAGAAGCAGTGAGGTATTATCCAAGCCAATCCTTACAAGAGAAGACAAGGAGAGGGAGGCAATATCCCAGTTGGAGGAAACCATACATCTATCTAGCCTTACTTGAATAAGATTTTATCCAACATGTTTATTAGACCAAGTGAAAGAAATTCCCTCAAGGTCTAGATTGGACAGGATGTGATCATACAAGAAGGTGCTAAGGTCCAACGTACTATCCAACAAATCCATAATACCACCTAGCTTCTTGGAGGGAAAAAAGGGCATATTGAAGTCTCCCATCACCATCTAGTTACTATGTAAAAAGGTACTCCTACATCCCAGCAGGTCAAGCCAAGTATTCCTACTTATAACCACATTATTAGGTGTATAGCCATTAGATAAAACCCATTCTTGAAGAGTGAAACATTGAAAGAAATGAATTTTGAGAAAAAAATTATCTTTTGAAATTAGGGAACCCTTGAGGAAAGGTTTCCACATTGTAACCAACCCACTAGACACCCCACTTACATCAACCACCAAATGGGGTGCACTGGGCCAAATAAAATTGCTAGATTTGTCAAAATCAACAACATCCATTTTAGTTTCTTGTAAAAGGAGAATATTAGGCCTGAACTCTTTAATAAAATATTTTGACAATATAATTCCTATGAAGGCTATTGAGCCCTTAGATATTCTACGATAGGATCAAAATTTCTTACTATGTCTAGAACCAATATGATCCAAAGTTGTCTGATTGCTATTAGCAATATCTCTCACCGTATTCTTCTATCTAGTGGTTTTAGCTAATTTCCTTCTAACCTTAGAATTGGTCCTGACATCAACCAGATTCCTTGGGATAGCCAACTTGGGTGAGTAGTGAAAAGCATCCAAACTTGTACCAATAGGTGTAGGAGGAATCACACAAGGGATAACCAAAAACACCACATCTTCAGGGATCACTGCCAGGGCATCAACCAACTTCACCATTAAAGCAACATCTGGTAAGGGGTTCAAGGTCAATGTAGAAGAGGGCTCCACCAGGATATCATTTAGTAGGAGGGAATACATGCGGATACATTGGTCCACTAAAAGAGACTAATAAAAAGGTGAGGAAATAGGAATCTGGCTAGAAGAAGCAGGCTTAGAGTGCTTAGACACCAACGAGGGGGAGAGAATCAATAAGCTAGGAAGGAAAAACTCACTAGTCTAGGAAAGGGACAAGATATGGAGCTTAGGAACAACTGATGAGGCCAATGCCGAAACTAGTTTGGGACAACCAGCTTCTAGCCTGGGACAAGAGGTCTCCACATTTCCCTTTCTCGTAGGGGTTAAAACCTTCAATAGAAATTTGGGACATTCATTACACAAATGGCCAACTGAAGAACAAATTTTACAAAGGAGGGATGATTTTTCATATTCAATGGCTTGAGACCACTTACCAATCTTGGATTCAAGAGTAACTAAGGTCAGGTTCACCTTATTCGGTTCAATGCTCACATAAAAATGAGAAAACACCATCCTGGTTCATTCCTTTGTGGCATAATATAGAGAGAGAAAGTTTCAAAAGGAGTTGACTATTCTTGCAATAATCTCCTCATCCCAAAACTCCAAGGGAAGGCTTGGAAGTTGAACCTAGGTTGGGAGTGCAATCACCAAGTGAGAAGAAGGATCAAAGCTCAGTTGCCACTTGCATAGAACAAGAATCTGTTACCAAAGAACCAATGCCCCTAGTAAGGGTAGACACACAGATCTCATGAAGGATGAAGCTGAATTAGAAAAGGGAATTTAGGGAGAGACGAAGTGGAAAAGGAACCTTTAACAACCTAGAGGGAAGAAGCTCACTTGTGAATAGACTCAATGTTAGGCCACCTACCCACAAACATTCCAATATGACAATTTTCCATTTTGGCCAATAAGAAATCTATGGAAGGGTACTTTATTTTTATAATGGTACCCTCACCCGAATGCATAATCTAGACTCCATCCTTGACCACACAAGGATTTTTGGGAAAAATATATTTCCAGCTAAGTAGTGGGGGTACCTTTTATGGAATAGAGGAGACAAGAGGTGACACAAGAGGCCCATGATTGCCATTGGGAGACACACCCTTCCCAAAAAAAGTGCCAAAATCAACTCGCACTAGGGGACATGAACCAAGAGATTCTTTCCCAGCTCCATTAGCTTGTGCTTCCCACATTTCAAAATCACATATCTAGGTTTGTTGTTAGTACAAGATAAAGCAAAAACACAATAAAAATAAGATGGACTATATCTATACCTATTAATAGGTTTACATTGTCTACTGGATTTTTTAGTGGTGTAACAAGATGCTCTAGTTGTTCCTAGGCAATCCCACAATAATGGGTTGCACTTTTTGACCAAACTTGACATTGGAATCAACTTTTTTCACCAAATCTTTACTTTCTTACACCTATAGTAGCTACACCATTAAGAATTTGAAGATGAAGAAAAATAGTGATTTGTGAGATTTGTGTGTAGATTCTAATTATAATTTTTTTAAAAAACAACAATAAATTGTGAATCTTTTATGTAATTTTTAATAACTTATTTTTCCACTAAACAACATTTTTTTAAAAAGTGATGTTTACTTTGTAATGTATAAATTTTTTTATAAAAAGGATAAAATTATAATTTTTAAAATAAATATTTGTCACACCAATATCTAGGGAATAGATATTTTTTCATAATTTTTTGTTGCATTTTTTTTTAATAATTTTCTAAGTCAGAGTAATTATAATTTGGATAGAGGTGTATTATGTAACACATAACTTTTTTAAATAAATTTGAATTAACTTATTCTTTTTCGGTTGCAATAAGGACATCAATACCTAGTGGACATGTATTTTTTAAATTTTTTTCTCTATTTTCCTATTTTTTGTATGTGTGAAAAAAAGACCTCGATGTTCATTGAAAATCCTACATTCACAAGAAATAAAAAATAAATATAATAATAAAATTAAATATATTTAAAATCATACTTTTTGGGAAGCTTATAATAAGGGCTACATACTTCTAAAACATAAATTTTAAATGAATTCATTTGATCCCCCAAAAGGTAAATCAAAAGTGGTTTTTTATCATCATTTTGATAGGTGTAGAGGAGACTCCATTATAGGTATGGTTTGAACTAGCGGGGTTCTATCCAAGGGGGTTTGATCTAAGGGGCTTTGATAAAACCCTCTTTAATTAAAATCCTTTAAATGGAACCTTCCAAGGCTTAAATCATTATATTTTCTAAAAATATGTGATTTTAGGAAAAAATTAGGATGTCCTAGAAAGTGTAACCCATTATTGTGGTAGCACCATCCTCTTTAAAATTGTATTCTAACCCTTCTTCACCTTCATGTTTATCATGTTGTGGTTCATGCATATTTCTTGTGGTTATTCTACATGTGTATCTTTTTGTGGTTCAACCTTAATATCAAAATGCACCATTTTGTTATGCTTTACATGAGGTTATTCATCATTTTTAAATTCCTTAAGCTCACTAAAAATTACATCCTTACAATATATAATTTTCATTGGTATAGGATCCTAAAGCTTATAAGCTTTAATGTTCTCACCATAACCCACAAAAAAAATTGTTAGCTCTAAAACAAAGCTTAGAATTTTTTCTTTAGGATTATGAACATATTCCTTACTGCCAAAAACTCTAAAATTAGAAATTGATGGTTTTTTGCCTATCCATACCCTCTCTACCACTTTTTTTTGTTTTGACCTGTATATGGAATTGTTTTCTGCTTAACAATTCTTGCTTTCTTATAATAGTCATCAAAGAGTGTAGAGAAAAAAATCACCACCATTATCTATTCTTAAAACCTTTACTTTTCTATTAGTTTGTTTCTCAATAAGTGTTTTAAATTATTTAAATATAGAAACAAAAATCTCCTTTAGAAAGTAAACCCATGAATATCTAGATTAATCGTCAATAAAGGAAACACAGTAGCAAGACTTTCCAATAGATGGTACATCTACAAGACTAAATACATTACTATGAATTACCTCAAATTTTTTTTTATCCCTAGTACTTCTAGATTTAAATGATACTCTATGTTGCTTTCCAAACACACAATTTTCAAAAAAATCAAAATCAATAGAGTAACTTGACAAAGCATCAACCATATTTTATTTATGAGTGTTTTGAGACCTTTTTTCACCAATATGACCCATATTGTGGTGCCATAACTTACATGATACAAAGTCATTAGTTACATTAATAGAGTTACAAAAAATAGATAAATCAAGTCTAAATAGGGTTCCACACCTATTACCCTTATCTAAAACCAAATTCCCTTTCATTAACTTACAACCACTCTTTTCAAAAGTAAAATGGACCACTGAATCATTCATTTTAGATACAAAAAATAAATTTCTATCTAAAATAGGGATGTACAATACATCTTTAAGGGTTTTAGCCCTTCCATCACTGAAAATTAGTTTGACCTCCTATTGGCCTATAATTTTTTGTGTGTTATTGTCCTCAAGGGAAAATATCTTGCCATCATAAGCTGAATATGCTAAAAATCATTCCTTATAATGAGTGAAGTGGTAGGATGCACCTAAATCTATTAACCAAGACTCATCATAAGTCATATTAGAAAAAATATTAAAAGAATCAATAGCTTTGTCATTAGAGGATTTATCTCTAGAGGAATCATCATGATTTTATTTTTATTCTTACATTTCTTTTTGAGATGCCCCCATTTACCATAATTCTAACACCTCAATCTACTCTTACCAAGTTTTTTGACCTTCCCTTTGAATTAGAATGATCCTTAGAATCGTCCTTTTCAACTTTCTTTTTGTCCTTACCTTTTTCCTTATATCTACCTTGTACATGCAATGAATCTTTAGACCCCTATAAGTCCTTCTCCTCATTTCCTCTAAAAGTAGAGTGGTAATGAGGTAATCAAACTTTAGATCATATGAAAAAGAATCACTAATTGTAACAATAAGATTATCCCAAGATTCATGTAATAAAATAATAATAAAATACATTTATCCTCCTCATCTATGTTTATATTAATTGATTGTAACTAACTTAGGATTAGATTAAATGAATTCAAGAGTTCTGCAACTGAGTCTCCATTATTCATTTTAAGAGAATATAACTTTCTTTTGAAAAATAACTTTTTAATGAGACTCTTAGTTTGGTATATCTCTTCTATTCTATTCCTTAATTTATATGCAGTAGTCTCATTAGACATATTTAATAGAACAAAATTTGATAAACATAAATGAATAATGCCATGAGCCTTTTTATCTAATTTAATATATTCTTCATCTGACATATTATCTGGTTTCTTCTCTTTATTAACAACAATCCATTAATCTCTTTCTTCCAAGAGATCCTCCATCTTTAACTTCCAAAGCTCATACCCAATATTGTTGAAATTTTCAATGTCCAATTGAGATGAGCTAGCCATGATCTCTTATCACACCAGATTTTAAACTACAAGAAAACACAACACACTCCTAGACTATAGCAAAAAAACTTAATCAAACACTCCAAGAAAAGCGTCCCCTTCTCTAACCAAGATAAATTGGCTCTAATACTAAATGTTGAAAATTAGGATAAAAATTTATAATGAAAACATGTAGATAATTTCATGCATCCAAATAAACATACAACAATAAATCATATATGAAAATATATTACAATATAAATGCAAACCATAACTCACAAATTACATGGAGAAACCCTTGTGGTAAAATACTTCACACCTAAATAGATCGAAGACTTCTATTAATCCTTCAAACGTGTTACATTAGTACAACTTCTCGCTCTAAATCATTGCAACAATTTATTACTTCAACAACTTGTAAATTAACTTGTTTTTCCTTAAACTCAAGCACTAAATATATAGGCATAAGAGAAACCATAAATCAAGAATGGTTTCTAAAACCATTCAGGCATAAATCACAAAAATAAGAAATTTCCACTTCCAACTTGTTATTGTATCCACTTTTTAGTAATGTGCTCATGCAAACTAAACAATCTTTCTTATCTTCTCCAATTTCACATTTAACTTCCCCTTTTTCACATGCACTTTCTAATTTGAAAACTAAAAAACACTTTGCAAGCTGTCATAGTTGCATTTAAAAACTTTCATGAAAACTAAAAGATAACTACAAATTTCTAATTAATAATTAATTAAAAATCAACATTGAGACATTTACTCAACAATATACATACAAATCAAAATAAGTGAGATAAATTTAATCATAGGTCATATTGAACTATTAAAATATTCTTAAAACAAAGTTTTACCTATGCATGTCATGAAAATTGAAGGGACATTTACAAACCTATATATCCTAATTTGTTATTATCATTTGTATATTTAACCAACACATTATATTGTTTAAATGAGTGTAGAAAGAAAGATTACTTAACTATGAAAAGATCTCGCTTCTACACGCCATCTACTCTAGCTTCAACATGTTTACATTAATCTTTCTTCATTCAAATCTCATCCTTTCTTCTTTTAATGAAATATTCCCTTATTAACACTAATAATTGATTGGTTCCTCAAGAAATTGGTGATCCAGTGTGATGAAGATCCAATCCACCAATTCCATGCTAGCCCTCACTTGGTGACTCAATTTGCAAGGTTGATTTCTATTGGCCTCCCCTCTTTCTTTATCAAAATCACTTTTAGATAAAAAATATAATGGATAAATATCAAGGGATTGAAAAATATTAAAGGGTAGTGGTGTAGGAGAAGGGAGAGTGATAGCATAGAAAAATAAATTTCTCCTTTTATTCATTTTTTTGAATAATTATTTATATGTTTTTTCCCTCCTACTAAGGTGTAGATGGATAAAAGACTTAGTAGAGTAGGTTTGGTGTCAAGTAACTAAACAAACACGATACCTCTTGAAAGTGTGAATTTTGTTTGGATTCTATGCTTGGGAGATAGAATAACAAAACTCAACACTCTCATTCAAGGATGACCCTAGAGATCTTAACCTCAAGTATGCAAAGGAGAAAGAGATCTTCCAATAGGGCTATCCTAGGGGTTGACTGTAAACCAATGAGGGGTTCACCACCAAGATAGGGATTGGAAAGACAAATGAAATGCAATATGCAATGTTTAACCCTAATATGATGCAATATTTCACTAAATGACCTAAAAGTGCATGAAAATTAGAAGAGAGAGGTCAGATCTTAGAAGTGTGCACCTGGAAACTTGAAGAAGGATGGAATGAGCTTTGAATTGCTGTAAATTCTAAAATTTTGGCATACCAGGACTCATATGCCAGTCTGGGCATATTAGTCCTAGATATGGGTTTCTAGGTAGGAACAGGTTTATGGAAAAAGGGTATCTAAAACTGCAAGGATCTTGAAAAATTCCTATAGTGGGACTCATACGCCACTTCTAGTGTATCAATCCCATTCTAATTTTTTAGGAAAGTTCAAATATGTGTTCCAATATTTTCTCTTCTCTCCCAAATTGATTTTTGGATCCAAATCTATGAAAAGACCTGCAAAACATAATATAGACTTGATTTTCTTATAGGGGGTTTGCCTCGGTCAAACCCCTAGTTTGGTAGTTAAAAATTGATAGAAACAATGAAATATGTGTGTAAATAGGAATGCAAACACTAACCTTAATCGTGTCTAAGATTAGGAAATCTGAAATGCAATGCAACCGGCCTATTCTAACGTGCAAGAATGAGGTGCATGAATGAAACATAAAGATTAATGACTCACTTTGAGAGATCTCTAATCACCCAAATGAGCCCTAATAATTCTTGTACCTTCCTTAGGATAAAAGTACATTGATAATGGAGGATGGAATCACTTAGGAAACAAGTCATTAGGCTTGGCTTGATGGCTAGTTGCATCTCCCCAACCTAGAATCCATCATCATTCACCATAGACAACCATGATAAACCCTTGACAATGCTAGATCTTGATTGAAAGTGAGCTTGAAGACCTGCAAAAACACTTCGATGCTACTCCAAGATTTCAAATTTGCTTGATTTTGAAACTTTAAATGCTCTTGTGAAAGAATGATTGAAGATTCTTGAATGCTTGGATCTTGAAATTGCTCTTGAAAAATGATTGCTTAGATGAAATAATGACTTATAATCTTTCTTATTGAGGCATTAACACATAATTTACCATTATTCAGATCTCAAAAGTTGATATCAACCAAAAGTTTGAATTAAAAAATTGATTTTCCTGCTCAAACCCTAAAAAAAGCCCCAAATGGGACTCATACAACAGCCTTGGCATATGGGTCCCACCTAGGGGGACTCATATTGCCAAGGTGGTGTATGAGTCCCACCCTATATTTTTGGGTTGGGTTATATTTTTTGACCTTTTTGATAATTTTATCAAGTTTTTAGATGAAATAAGCCTCAAGATTGGAAATAAAGGGTCTTAGAGGCCTATTAAAGATGACTTAAAGGGGTATTTAATGCAAGGATGCTAAAATAGGTCTAAATTAAGTGTGAAATTGCACCACTTTCAAGAGTGTACAATTTTCTACACTGTATTAAGCCCCCACTTTAGTGCCTATATGACTCTATGTGCATATGCAAGCTAAAGGACTCTAACAATAAACTTTGTTTCATAAAAGGGTACACATATAAGTTCAATCACAATACAGGAGAATGAAGCCCCCACTATAGCTATCTACAAAACAACAATGTTAGGAACCACATCTTGCAATACGAATTCATTAGTCATTCAAAAATCCTCTTATCTAACTTCTTCTAGAAATCAAGTTCGAGGGTAGATGTATGCCCCCTTGATTCCACTTGCTTTAGGAGGTGGAATCAAGTTAACAATCTAACCACATCAAATAAGGTAAGTCATATCATAGGGTATTTCCAAGTACCATACTACATAGTGATAGAAATTTGATGAGGATGGGAGTAGAATCATGATTCCAACACAACAAACGACGTAAAAAATAGAGCTCTCTAGCTCCTGCTATGTTAACTTGGATGAATGGAGAATTTTAACCCTAATATAGTAAAAACTCTAATTTTTAGCATATATGAGTAAAAAGTGAAGTGAATTTTAACCATTTTGTCTTTTACCTTCTTTTAGCTTGAGTTGTTAGAGAGTGATTGAAGATGCCAAGCTGATGAGACTATGAGCTTTCGAGACTGGATGTCCTGTAGGAGGAGGTAGCCCGTGGTGAGTGATGATATTAGGTAAGTTGATTTTTCTACCTTAGCTTTGTCCTTACACATTTAGTTTATGATTTTACATATTTTTACATAGATTTAGGACCCTAAAGAATTTTTTTGCAAAGCATCCCTTTTTCTTTGCGAAGTGTCCCACTTTGTCGCGAAGTGTCCCACTTTGTCGTGAAGTTTCCCACTTTATCGCAAAGTGTCCCACTTTTTCGCAAAGTGTCCAACTTTGTCGCAAAGTGTCCCAATTTTTCGTGAAGTGTCCCACTTTGTTGTGAAGTTTCCCACTTTGTTGTTGTAATACCCCTCCTCTTACTGGTAGGATTTGGTATTTTTCAATGCGGTTGTTTGCTACTTGTGACGATGATGATATTGTTTGTGTTGGATAGTTAGAATTTTGATGATGTAGTGATTGAACTAGATATATCATGAAATGAATTGTTAATTTAGAAATGTTATTTTATCAGTTGATTATAATTGTTAGAATAGGTGTGATGAAGGACAATATGGCATCACTCGTTTGCGAGTGCCCTGTTATGTTGCGATTCCTTCTCACAATGCAGTACTTTAATTTAATGTTTCGGTTATATATATATATGTATATTTGCACATGTACACAACTTTGTTTGTATGCAGGATTGCAGGTATAAGTCTCGATTCCACCTGCTTCGGCAGGACAGGGCGAGCACCAAATAACCCAACGGAGAAATGTTGATACAGAGGTGACGATGAAGTCCTCCCGTCCCATGATGTCAGGTCATCTCATTTGTTTGGTATAGTTGATTTTGTGTAATTGTCGTTATTGTCTATTGTGTTATGTGTTTTGTCTTATTTTATTTATGAGGGCATTTATAGTTATGATTTATTTTAATGATTGAAATAAATTATTTATTTTAATGTTGGATTAAATGGTTTTTAAATATTTAAATAATTTAATTATTTTTGAAATCTTACATTGCAATTAAATAATAATTAAATATTAAATATGGCCTAATTATTTTAATCAATTAAATTGGTGGTGGATAATTATGTAAATAATTTATTAAATAAATATGTTATGTGAGGAGCAAGAAAAGTTGCAAAAATGGAAATAAAAGCAATAAAACAAATAAAAGAACAAAAAGACAGAGTGAGCCAATGGGAATGGAGACTTTGGAAAAAGCCAGTTTTTAAAGAATTGATTTTCTTTTAATTTTGATTTTTGAGAGTTTTTGAGAAAATGGGAATATATTTTTATATTATTATGAATTTTTAAGAGTTTTAGACACACACAGAGATTTTTGTTTGGGGAAGTTGTGCAAGGGATTAGGGGGAGTATTCTAAAATTTTAGAAAGGGTTTTGAAACCTTCTGTGGTATTTGGAGAAGGATTTTAGAGAGAGATTGTCAATCTATTTCTGGGTATGTTCTGGAGAGTCTTCTGAACAACAAAATAGGATTCAAGTTCGAAGGGGAAGTTCTGTGGAGGAGATTCAGAGGCACGATCAAGGAACACCTCGAGGGCATCGGGATTAACCAGGCATCTTCAGACTTTCGATTAAGCGCTGGACATCAGGTTCCTCTCATAGTTTTTCCTTCTAGTACTTTCTTTCTTTATCTTTCTGCTTCAGAGAAAACAAAAAAAAAACAAAATCTATTAGATGTGATTTGTGTGAATAGGGAAAAAAAAAACTGTTGTTGAATCGAAGATTAGGAAAATATATTAGATTTAAACTTTTGAAAAGAGAAGAAAATATATATATAATATTGAACTGTTTTCCATTTTGTCAGAAACAAAAGAAAACCTTATTTTCTGAAACATTCAACTTAACAAAAAAATAAGTTTTAAGAAAGATAATCTCTTTATTGAAAATCATAAAATTGGGGTTTTGGACATATATGTTTAAGTATGGCTGGATCTTTCTCTATGTTGTCTATTTTATTCTGGGATTTTATTTATCCTCTGTATTTTTACTTTAACTCAGTATATATATATATATATGGTTATATTATTTTATGTATATGTATTTGATCTATTCGGCCGTACGCCGACACAGAATAAACTAAATAAATTTGTAATTCTGTAAAAAAACGTGTTTTATGTCAAATTTTATTCTGTATAAAATATATATATATATATATGTTAAAGTTTTTTTTTATTAAAAGGAAAAAATAAAAATAAAATAAAATAAAAATCGAGGAATTAGGTATTGCCAGCGTTTAAAAATGTATAAAAAAAACTTTATTTATTTTGGGTGGGGAGGGACGGCCGAAGCCATACGGCCCCCCGTACCCCAAGGACTGCACATCAGTCTAATGCTGCGGCCTTAAAAGCAGCGGGCCTTCATTACTATAAGCTTTTGGTTTATATTTAATTCTATTTTTTTTTTTTAAATTATATATATATATATATATATGTATATATATATATATGTATGTATATGTGTGTATATATATATATGTATATATATATATATATTTATTTTATTTTTATTTTGTGATATAGTTGTAATGTATTTTAATTTAATAAAATTGGGAAATGATAATCTTGTATTTAATATTATTTATTTTAACGTGGAATTAGGATTACGTAATTTTAGTATTAATTAATTATATTTTGATAATGTATTTTTATATTTGATTCAAATGATTGATTTTGTTATTAAATAAATAATTGCTATATAGTGTAAAATAAACACTGATTAATTATTGTTTTGATTAAACAATGACGTTAGACAAGATTTAGGTTGTAGTTGTGATGGTGGTTCTTTGTATGTTTTATTTCTAATGGTATCGTGGTAAATAGAAAATGTATATGCAATTAAATTAGTTGTTATTTTTGTGTTGTAAAACTTGTGTGCATGGTGTCTTCAGTTATTTGGTTGGATGTTTTATTTATTTTATTTTTACCATATTAGTATTGTTTTGTTCCTTTATTTTGGATGTGGGAACCCTGTTGTAGTAGGGAGTTCAATTCTAGTTATTGTTAAACTTGGTCTTTTCCAGAGGCTCGTCACTTAGAGTGTTATTCTCCTCTTGTTTATGCTCTTGAGCGTTATTGTCTTACATTAGGAAGGGTTGAACGGTTGGTTAAACTTTTGGTTATGAATTGTTGCGAGAGGGTTAATGCCTCGCGTGTTCATGTTGTGGTATTGTGCTTTTATGTTTAGTTCAACCCTTGCCTAGTTTTGATTATGTTCGGGGTCATAGGGAGAGTGGCTCTTCGTGGGCGCCGGCGCCTCGGGTAAGAGGAAGTGCCAGGGGAACCCACGTAAGAGTGGTTAAACAAGTGATAACTTAATTAATGTATTTAGTGGGTTGGGTTAGTTAACACATAACAAGATAAAAACATGCACCTCACCCCCGCCGTTAGCGCTTTCAAAGGCTAAGGATGGGTGGGAAGACCTGGTTGGTAAGGTCACTACCTTGTCTCTATGAAAGGTAAGTGGCTCCGCATGAGTAACCCTATGGGGCGGCACCTTGAAATAGGATGTCTGGATAACCATAGATGGAAGCGGCTCCTTGAGCTAGGTTGTCTGGATAATCCATGTATAGATGGAGGCGGCACCTTGTGATAGGTAGTCTGGCGAATTCATGTAAGGCCATGCGATGACACTCTCCACTAGACACCCTTGTCCTTGTTTCTTGTCGCCTCTGGATATTGTTATATTTATGTTGTTTCTGATGTTAGGGCTAGGGAATCCATAGGTGGGTGCCGGCGCCTCAGTTGGAGGAAGAGCCAGGGGATCCCATGAGAGTTATGTGATGACCCTCCCTACTTGACACCCGTCTGACTTGTTCTTGTTGCCTATTGGAATGGTGTATTGAATGGTTGATTCAGAGTTATTATGGAATCGTGTTCTTTATATTGGTTCTGATTTATTTGGAAATGTACTTTGGGTGTTGGTTCGGTTCTTCTGGATGTTATCTCTTTGTGATGTTTATTTGAATTCTTTTGAATTTGATTCATGATTGTTAAGTGTTAGTACTTCATGTTATCGTGATGAGTTTCTTGGTGTTACTTGTTATGTGATTTGAGTACGTTGGTGGTTGTGCATTGCATTTTTGGGTTGTACTTGTTCTGTATCATGTTGTTGAGTCGGTTGACATTCATGGTCGGGTTCACTTCCTCGTCACCTCTGAGCACGGGGGGTGAGTTACTTGTAATTCACATGGTTGGGTGGTACGTGCTCTGCACCCGTTGGGTTCCCCATCAGCGTCTTGTCTTCTCAGCTTTCCGTAGTGCAGATGTTCCAGTGATCAGTTGTACTTCATGTTCATTATTCTTGTATCAATCCCCATGTTGGGAGATTCAATGTAATTTATGTACCAAAGAAATTTGTAATGTAATACTATACCAAAGATGTAATAGTTAGGTTTAATTTGGATCTTGTTAAAGAATTATCATGGATGTAATTATGCGATGTTGTCATACTCGCATCATGGCTATCAGTTGTATCATTGTATATGGTTTTCATAAATTAAATGGTTATGTTATATTCTTTATCTTTATTTATGTTTAGTTGATGCAATGTAACCTCTCATGCCCCAGAGAACTGTGTGTTAATGTTATGTAATGTGCAATGTTATTATGGTTAAGTGTTATTGCATGTTTAATTTAATTGTTTTTAAAAAAAATAAAATTATTTGCATTGTGTGTGTTCTCTGGGGTTTGCACGACGGGCGTTACAACTTGGTATCAGAGCATAGGTTCATACACTGGGCACTATGTGTGCTCACTATGTAACTTTGCGTTTGGTCCCTAGAGTCTAGAGTTTCATTTGTGTTGTGGTGTTTGTTGGGAACCCAAGTTTCGTCCGTTAGTCGGTCTCAGGGAAATGGTGCATGAAACTGATGGAAAGGATAGGACCCTCGGTGTAGTGTGCAATGCACCGATATCCTTCCTATCAGGGATGCACTATGAACCCTTGTGTCATTGTGTGATGTGGTTTCCAGTGTTGTGAGTTATGAGTGTGGTTTGTGGCATGTTCTTTATGAGGTGGTGTGTACTTATTCTTATCTATTTAATGGCTTCCTGGAGTAAGCCATATCCTTGGGGGGGAGGATGTAATACCCCCATATTATTAATACTTTTTAATATTATTTGTTACTCTTACGTGTGAGCTTGATTCTATTCTCTATTGCTGATTAGTTCACCGTCTTGGTGTGGGTGGATGCCTCCCGTATTAGGGAATCTTATTTCCTTTTGTTTACCGGCTTCCAGGAGTAAGCCGATTTTATGAGGGGGAGGATGTAATACCCCTCCTCTTACTGGTAGGATTTGGTATTTTTCAATGCGGTTGTTTGCTACTTGTGACGATGATGATATTGTTTGTGTTGGATAGTTAGACTTTTGATGATGCAGTGATTTAACTAGATATGTCATGAGATGAATTGTTAATTTAGAAATGTTATTTTATCAGTTGATTATAATTGTTAGAATAGGTGTGATGAAGGACAATATGGCATCACTCGTTTGCGAGTGCCCTGTTATGTTGCGATTCCTTCTCACAATGCAGTACTTTAATTTAATGTTTCGGTTTTATATATATATGTATATTTGCACATGTACACAACTTCGTTTGTATGCAGGATTGCAGGTATAAGTCTCGATTCCACCTGCTTCGGCAGGACAGGGTGAGCACCAAATAACCCAACGGAGAAATGTTGATACAGAGGTGATGATGAAGTCCTCCTGTCCCATGATGTCAGGTCATCTCATTTGTTTGGTATAAGTTGATTTTGTGTAATTGTCGTTATTGTCTATTGTGTTATGTGTTTTGTCTTATTTTATTTATGAGGGCATTTATAGTTATGATTTATTTTAATGATTGAAATAAATTATTTATTTTAATGTTGGATTAAATGGTTTTTAAATATTTAAATAATTTAATTATTTTTGAAATCTTACATTGCAATTAAATAATAATTAAATATTAAATATGGACTAATTATTTTAATCAATTAAATTGGTGGTGGATAATTATGTAAATAATTTATTAAATAAATATGTTATGTGAGGAGCAAGAAAAGTTGCAAAAATGGAAATAAAAGCAATAAAACAAATAAAAGAACAAAAAGACAGAGTGAGCCAATGGGAATGGAGACTTTGGAAAAAGCCAGTTTTTAAAGAATTGATTTTCTTTTAATTTTGATTTTTGAGAGTTTTTGAGAAAATGGGAATATATTTTTATATTATTATGAATTTTTAAGAGTTTTAGACACACACAGAGATTTTTGTTTGGGGAAGTTGTTCAAGGGATTAGGGGGAGTATTCTGAAATTTTAGAAAGGGTTTTGAAACCTTATGTGGTATTTGGAGAAGGATTTTAGAGAGAGATTGTCAATCTATTTCTGGGTATGTTCTGGAGAGTCTTCTGAACAACAAAATAGGATTCAAGTTCGAAGGGGAAGTTCTGTGGAGGAGATTCGGAGGCACGATCAAGGAACACCTCGAGGGCATCGGGATTAACCAGGCATCTTCAGACTTTCGATTAAGCGCTGGACATCAGGTTCCTCTCATAGTTTTTCCTTCTAGTACTTTCTTTCTTTATCTTTCTGCTTCAGAGAAAACAAAAAAAAAACAAAATCTGTTAGATGTGATTTGTGTGAATAGGGAAAAAAAAAACTGTTGTTGAATCGAAGATTAGGAAAATATATTAGATTTAAACTTTTGAAAAGAGAAGAAAATATATATATAATATTGAACTGTTTTCCATTTTGTCAAAAACAAAAGAAAACCTTATTTTCTGAAACATTCAACTTAACAAAAAAATAAGTTTTAAGAAAGATAATCTCTTTATTGAAAATCATAAAATTGGGGTTTTGGACATATATGTTTAAGTATGGCTGGATCTTTCTCTATGTTGTTTATTTTATTCTGGGATTTTATTTATCCTCTGTATTTTTACTTTAACTCAGTATATATATATATATATATATATATATATATATATATATATATATATATATATATATGGTTATATTATTTTATGTATATGTATTTGATCTATTCGGCCGTGCGCCGACACAGAATAAACTAAATAAATTTGTAATTCTGTAAAAAAGCGTGTTTCTATGTTTTTATGTCGAATTTTATTCTGTATAAATATATATATATATATATATATATATAGTTAAAGTTTTTATTAAAAGGAAAAAATAAAAATAAACTAAAATAAAATCGTAGAATCTGAAATTGTATTCAGTAGTGTTTAAAAAATTGTATAAAAAAAAAACTTTATTTATTTTGGGTGGGGGAGGGACGGCCGAAGCCGTACCGGCCCCCCCCGTACCCCAAGGACTGCCACAGCAGTCTCATAGACTGCTGTGCGTAGCAGTCTAATGACTGCTGTGCGCAGCAGTCAATAGGATTGCTGTGGCAGCCTTAAAAGGCCGCGAGCCTTCATTACTATAAGCTTTTGGTTTATATTTAATTCTTATTTTTTTTTTTAAAATTTTATATATATATATAGATGTATATATATATATGTATGTATATGTGTATATATATATATGTATATATATATATATATTTATTTATTTTATTTTTATTTTGTGATATAGTTGTAATGTATTTTAATTTAATAAAATTGGGAAATGATATCTTGTATTTAATATTATTTATTTTAACGTGGAATTAGGATTATGTAATTTTAGTATTAATTAATTATATTTTGATAATGTATTTTTATATTTGATTCAAATGATTGATTTTGTTATTAAATAAATAATTGTTATATAGTGTAAAATAAACACCGATTAATTATTGTTTTGATTAAACAATGACGTTAGACAAGATTTAGGTTGTAGTTGTGATGGTGGTTCTTTGTATGTTTTATTTCTAATGGTATCGTGGTAAATAGAAAATGTATATGCAATTAAATTAGTTGTTATTTTTGTGTTGTAAAACTTGTGTGCATGGTGTCTTCAGTTATTTGGTTGGATGTTTTATTTATTTTATTTTTACCATATTAGTATTGTTTTGTTCCTTTATTTTGGATGTGGGAACCCTGTTGTAGTAGGGAGTTCAATTCTAGTTATTGTTAAACTTGGTCTTTTCCAGAGGCTCGTCACTTAGAGTGTTATTCTCCTCTTGTTTATGCTCTTGAGCGTTATTGTCTTACATTAGGAAGGGTTGAACGGTTGGTTAAACTTTTGGTTATGAATTGTTGCGAGAGGGTTAATGCCTCGCGTGTTCATGTTGTGGTATTGTGCTTTTATGTTTAGTTCAACCCTTGCCTAGTTTTGATTATGTTCGGGGTCATAGGGAGAGTGGCTCTTCGTGGGCGCCGGCGCCTCGGGTAAGAGGAAGTGCCAGGGGAACCCACGTAAGAGTGGTTAAACAAGTGATAACTTAATTAATGTATTTAGTGGGTTGGGTTAGTTAACACATAACAAGATAAAAACATGCACCTCACCCCGCCGTTAGCGCTTTCAAAGGCTAAGGATGGGTGGGAAGACCTGGTTGGTAAGGTCACTACCTTGTCTCTATGAAAGGTAAGTGGCTCCGCATGAGTAACCCTATGGGGCGGCACCTTGAAATAGGATGTCTGGATAACCATAGATGGAAGGCGGCTCCTTGAGCTAGGTTGTCTGGATAATCCATGTATAGATGGAGGCGGCACCTTGTGATAGGTAGTCTGGCGAATTCATGTAAGGCCATGCGATGACACTCTCCACTAGACACCCTTGTCCTTGTTTCTTGTCGCCTCTGGATATTGTTATATTTATGTTGTTTCGAATGTTAGGGCTAGGGAATCCATAGGTGGGTACCGGCGCCTCAGTTGGAGGAAGAGCCAGGGGATCCCATGAGAGTTATGTGATGACCCTCCCTACTTGACACCCGTCTGATTTGTTCTTGTTGCCTATTGGAATGGTGTATTGAATGGTTGATTCAGAGTTATTATGGAATCGTGTTCTTTATATTGGTTCTGATTTATTTGGAAATGTACTTTGGGTGTTGGTTCGGTTCTTCTGGATGTTATCTCTTTGTGATGTTTATTTGAATTCTTGTGAATTTGATTCATGATTGTTAAGTGTTAGTACTTCATGTTATCGTGATGAGTTTCTTGGTGTTACTTATTATGTGATTTGAGTACGTTGGTGGTTGTGCATTGCATTTTTGGGTTGTACTTGTTCTGTATCATGTTGTTGAGTCGGTTGACATTCATGGTCGGGTTCACTTCCTCGTCACCTCTGAGCACGGGGGGTGAGTTACTTGTAATTCACATGGTTGGGTGGTACGTGCTCCGCACCCGTTGGGTTCCCCATCAGTGTCTTGTCTTCTCAGCTTTCCGTAGTGCAGATGTTCCAGTGATCAGTTGTACTTCATGTTCATTATTCTTGTATCAATCCCCATGTTGGGAGATTCAATGTAATTTATGTACCAAAGAAATTTGTAATGTAATACTATACCAAAGATGTAATAGTTAGGTTTAATTTGGATCTTGTTAAAGAATTATCATGGATGTAATTATGCGATGTTGTCATACTCGCATCATGGCTATCAGTTGTATCATTGTATATGGTTTTCATAAATTAAATGGTTATGTTATATTCTTTATCTTTATTTATGTTTAGTTGATGCAATGTAACCTCTCATGCCCCAGAGAACTGTGTGTTAATGTTATGTAATGTGCAATATTATTATGGTTAAGTGTTATTGCATGTTTAATTTAATTGTTTTTTAAAAAAAATAAAATTATTTGCATTGTGTGTGTTCTCTGGGGTTTGCACAACGGGCGTTACAGTTGTGAAGTGTCCCACTTTATCGCAAAGTGTCCCACTTTATCGCAAAGTGTCCCAATTTGTCACAAAGTGTCCTGTTTCTTCGTGAAGTGTCCCAAAAGGGACCTAAAGTGCCTAGGACCCTTAGAAAAGTACACTAGAACAAATTTAGTACACTTTTTTGATTGTTGATGTATAGATGCAATATTTTAGAATGCTTATAGGAAATATTTTTGATTTTTTGTTAGATTCCACCTTGGTCGTGGTAGCGTCTTACCAACAGACATATCTGTTTCCTTCAAGACCTAGCCCCAACTCTATTAGAGGATGAGACACATACTTTATAGATGATTGGATTATATTGGGTGTACCTCATGCCCCCCATGAGGTAGCATGATGCTATGCTAATGGACTTGGCAGAGTAGTGGGATACATATACATGTACATTTCATCTCCCGACAGGTGAGATGACGATCACTTTAGAGGATGTCCATCACATACTCTGAGTTCTGCTTTAGGGTGAGAGGGTATGTTTTCTAGGGGATCAATCATTTCGTGAGATGAAATATGATATGTAGTATTGTATTGGAGGTTCAATTCATGATGACATCATGGAGCCACATATCGAGCTAGCATGGCTACTATATTTGTGAGCTCCAATTGTTGCGTGGATTATGATGTTTACTGTAGCACTAGTACTTGTCCTTAATGGCCAGGGAGCACATTTAGAGGGAGGACTAGTACATATGATTTGGTAGATGGTAGAGTAGAGGATTATGTATGCTTGGCACGCAACATCCTTGCACACTTATACTATGATCTAGGGCGATTCGTATACCACAAGGTCGACAGTATGGTGCACTGTACACTACTACAGGTATGGTGCCTAGAGCATATCACATGCACTAGGTTGACATGGTTTCCATATACATCAGCCCTATGTACCTTCGTGCATTCAGTTATCCATTAAGGTAGCTATGGAAGTATGAGGATTTGCATTTTTGGAGAGTCAAGTTTGAACGATTGGATGATGAGATCATATGGAGACCTTACCAACTTATACCACAGTGGCTAAATGAGACTCATTAACTAAGGAGATTATAGATTAATATATTTTTGATAGGTAGAGATGATTACATAATATGATCCTTCTACTATGATCATGCCATGTGATAGTTTGGATAGGCCTAGGTACCACCCAGGGCATGTCCCTTCTTCAGGATATCAGTACAAAATGCCTAAAGGATCAACAAAACTAGAAAATTCACTACTGATGATGTCATCTATAATGACTTTGATTACAAGGATCATGATATGCCTCCGGTCTTTGATGCTGATGGCACAGTACCATAGATACCTATGAGGAGTGGTGGGCAACAACATGGCCGACTCCTGTATTCCCGATGGATGAGCCAATAGGTGATGTAGGGCCACTCCTAGATCAGATTGACGATGAGGAGGATAGAGGTGAGGAGACACAAGTCAGGGTTGCATACTTATTCATAGATGTGATAGATGAGGAGTATGACAAAGCTGTAGATCCTGATTATGATGAACAGGAGGAGGGGCATGAGGAGGAGGATGAGGAGGAGGAGCAGCTGATGAGTGAGGGTGATGAGATAGCGGGTGAGGATTCAATGGGACACAAGTGGGAAGAGCTAGCTCTTACTCATGTGACTAGATCACGGTTAGCAGTTACAATACACACTATCACCTATAGTCATGGAAAGGCTAGCACATCCTCCATGCCTCCTACACATGATGACATTGTCTTTGCACAACCAGCTGGAGAGCTAGGTGATGATATTTTATTTACTACCATGCTTTATGTTTATTTTCATGCTTTATGCTTTAATTTTATGTCTATATATTTATCATGATGTGTATTGATTATATTTATGATTTCTATCTTGCAGGAGATGTGAGAGACCTGCATGATCTCTATTGTTAGGTTGTTGTTGAGATAGTGCCCCCATCAGTCTATGTGGATGATGTTGATACAAACTATGTGCCTCCACCCATTGTGGAGCGAGATTCAGAGTTGTTTGAGTCGTACACTAGATTGCAGGAAACATATGAGAGTTTTATGAGGCATGCCCACCGAGCCAAGGCTGCCCATGAGGATGCTTAGTCATCCAATCCTTAGTAGAGGTTGAGAGACTTCAGTCAAAGGTAGCTAGACTACAAGTGGAGGGAGATTGTCTAGCGAAGGATCATCAAGAGGCCCTTGAATGAGTACAAGGTTTATAGTATGCTCTAGATGTACTTGAAAGCTCGCAATCATGATTGCATACCATTGTCTCTCGATGAACTTCCTCTAGAAAAATATGAGCACTAGATCTCAAGGGATACAGTAGTCACATTCTTCATTAGCATTTTATATATTGATGAAATGTACTCAATTTATATATCTATCTATATATATATATATATATGATCATTTGATGTTTTGTTATTTTATGTTTATGAGTTTAATGTTAAATGGCAGTGTGATTTATCAAATAATATTTGTAAAAATATTTAATAAATATCTCCATGATTTAACATGTTTTATGTGATCTAATTAAAACTTATTCTAGTTTCTCTTCGATGCAACATTGTGATTAAGTATGTTATGCTAAATTAAATGCAACTATGATCTAATTAAAGAACATTAAGTGCATATAAGGATCTAATCTAACACAACATACAAGATTATCTTGAATAGCATGAAACCTAAAGTAACCACCTAAAAGTTAATTTAAATAATTACTTTAGTATTCAAGACACACAAATAATTGTTTGTCAAGAATGAAGCAATGCGAGAGAACATAGAACATCATCTACTAACTCTAACACCACTTCTTTATAATTCACACTATTTAAGAAGATTAGACATAATAACAACACAAGTGTGTGACATTTATAGGTTCTTTAAGAGGTGTACCAGTCATTTATGTTAATGTATATGCTCTGGACCTAAAGCTTTCATTAATTATATAACATCCTAACCAATTAGGATTGGATTTTCCTTTTTCAATCAGGTCGGTATTGACATTACGTTGATTTTTGAATAACACCAAATCACCTTTATTGAATACATGAGGGATGACATGATCACTATAATTATAGTACAATCTTCTAGCATAATCTTGGAGATGTTCAATAGCATTAATACGTTGTTCATCAAGCATCTCAAGCTGATACAATCATTGTTCTTTATAAGTGTTGTCATCAATAAGTCCTTGAAGAACAATCCTTAACGTGGGGATCTCTAACTCCAAAGGAATTATTGCCTCAGTACCATAGACAAAGTTATAAGGAGTAGTCCTGGTGAATTTTCTTATACTAGTACACTAAGCCCATAATGCATATGTCAATTCTGTGTGCCAATCCTTATTGTGTTTATTTATGGTCTTCCTTAAGATTTGTTTGAGAGTCTTATTAGTTGATTTGGCTTGAACATTAGATTGTGGGTAGTAATGTGTTGAGAAACGATGTTGAATGTTAAATGTTTCTAGGAATTTCTTTACATCATTATTCTTAAATAGTGTCCCATTGTCTAAAACCAATGTGGAAGGAAGTCCAAAGGGAATAATAATGTGTTCCAATATAAAATGACATATTACATCAATAGTTGTTGATTGAAGAGGGATAGCTTCTACCTATTTTTTGAAATAACCTATTATTGTTATTATAAAAGTGTGCCCAACTGAAGGAGGTGAGGTTTTTCCAATTAGATCTAGTCCCCATACTGAGAATGACCAAATAGGAATTTGGGCTCAAAGCTGAAAAATGGGAGCATGAATCAAATTGCTATGTTCCTAACATTTGTGACATCTCTTAACATACTCGAAGAAATATTTTTCCATATGTCTCCAATAATATTCCATGCAAACAAGTTTTTGAACTAATGATCTTCCTCCAAAATGACCCCCACAAGCACCTGCATGAGCTTCTTCAAGTGCTATGGGGATTTCAGATTCTTTAAGGTATCTAAGTAAAAGACTGTTAAATGATCTTCTATATAACACGTCGGTGAGAATTATATATTTAGATGCAAGTTTTCAAAGATGGTCTCAACTATTTTTAGTTGTTGGCTTAGGAAAGGTACCTTCTTTTAAATAATTAAATATCGGAGTATGCCATTCACTAGAGCTTTCCATAGTTGTTGATAATACTTCTTTGGCTTTGGATTCGATTGATGGGTTCATAATTGTATGGACAATAAATGTGAAATCCTGTGAAGGAATTTGAGGGGATATAAGAGAAGCTACACTTGCCATTGCATCCGTATGTCGATTATCCTTTCGTGGGATGTTATCAATGGTAAATGACTCAAACTTCTCTCACAACTTCATTGTGAGATCCTTGTATTTCAATAATTTTTCATGCTTTGATTGATATGTCCCATTTATTTGCTTAATGACTAATTGTGAATCACCGAATATCTTAATATTTTGAACTCCCAAAGCTAAAATAGTGTGTAAACTAGCAATTAATGCTTCATATTCTATCGTGTTGTTGGAACATAGGAAGTTTAAGCGATGGGATAAGGGAATATGCTTCCCTGTGGGTGAGACTATTATAACCTCGGTGCCAAAGCCTATTCTACACTTAGATTTGTCAAAGTATAATTTCCATGTTTCTTCATCTTTTTGAATTGCCAAAACATTCTCATCAGGGAACATTTTTATATTAACTATTGCTAGGGGTGAGGGAGCGTCTGCTAAGTGGTCGGTTAAGGCTTGTCCTTTAATTGCTTTTTATGAAACAAAATTAATCTCAAAATTTGTTAACATAAACCATTTAGCTAAACGTCCTGATAAATCTGTTTTATTGAAAAGATGTTTTAGAGGATCAAATTTTGTCATCACATTTATTTTAGCATTCAATAAGTAATGTCTCAACTTAGTAGTAGCAAAGACAAGAGCCAAACATTGTTTCTCTATCATTATATATCATTTCTCATAATCAATCGAAGTTTGACTAATGTAATAAACATGATGCTCTTTACCATTCTTGTCTTGTTGAGCCAACAATGTTGCAAGAGCATGGGCCGATGCTACTATATAAAGGATGAACGGTTTGTTTTGCATAGCGGGTTGTAAACTAGGTGGAGTAGCGAGATAATCCTTCAAACTCTCAAAATCCTATTTACAACCCTCGTTCCAATCAAAGTGCACATCTTTCTTAAGGAGATGTGTAAATGGTAATGTTTGATCCACTAAGGATGCTACAAAATGATGGATAGCTTGAATTCTTCCTTGTAAGGTACACAACTGACAGATGTTTCTAGGAGGTGACATGTTAACTACAGCATCAATTTTCTTCGATTCCACTTTGATGCCACTGTGAAATACGATAAAAGCTATTTTTTTTCCATTATCTACACCAAAGACAAACTTTTTTAGATTCAATCTCATGTTGTATTTTTGCATTCACTCAAATATCTTCTAAAGGATATTTACATTGTCTTGTCTAGTTAAAGATTTGGCTAGAATGTCATCAATATAATCTTCCAAAATCTTATGTATGTATTCATGAAATATTAATGTCATAGCTCGTTGATATGTTGCTCCAAAATTATTCAATCCAAAAGGCATCATGACCCAACAAATGTTCCCCAAATAGTTGTAAATGCTATTTTGTATTGATTTTGAGGGTCGATAAAGATTTGATTGTACCTAGAAAATCCATCCATGAATGACAATAAAGCATGTCCCGTAGTGGAATCTACTATCATATCGATATTAGGAAGGGGAAAGTCATCTTTTAAAGATGCTTTGTTCAAATCATGAAAATGTGTACACATCCTAATATGATTATCGGGTTTTACAACTGTGACAATGTTTGAGATCCAAGGAGAATAATCTATAGGCCTTATGAAACCAGCCTCAAGGAGTTTTCCAATTTCTCCCTTAACTAGCAAGGCTATCTTAGGATTCATCTTTCGTATCTTTTGTCTAACTTGTTTGGAATTTTCAACAAGGACTATGTTGTGTGTCACTATCTTAGCATTGATTCTTGACATATCTAAATAATTCCAAGCAAAAAGCTCAGGAAAGTAATGGAGTAAAATTGCATGATCTTCTTGTTCTTCATCATCAAGGAACTTTCCTATTTTAATTAATTTCTCCTTATCATTGATTTCTATTGGTATGTCAATTGTATCTCCTAGAGGAAGTGCACTTGGTTTTGGAAATTCAGGGTTGTATTCTTCTTTACTCATGTCCATCCCACTACTTTCCTTTTCTCCATTGTTTTGTTTGGTGCTAATCATAACACATGTAACCCATTTCTTTTGAGGAGTAGATGGTTTATCATAAACTCCTAGCATTTTTTTTCAAAGCTTCATCATCTTCAAAGTATATCCATGATGGCTCACAATTCATATCAAGAAATTCAAGATGTTTCAAGGTGACATTGATTTTAGGTCTAGACACGTAATGGTGTTGATGTTTAATGAGGGTCTTTTATTTGTTTGCGTTATCTTAGAAGGATACTATCCCAAACCACTTTTTTTTCTTGCATATTAGGTTCCATAGAAACATGGATGCCTTGTTATTTCTTTCCACATCCTTTTCCACTATAACCCAGTTGCTTCATAAGTTCATAACCTCTCCCATAAAGTCATTCCATTTCTTTCAGGTTTGGTGGTTGTTGGTAGTCTATCTCATCAAAATTAGTTGTATAGCTTGTGTCATTTTCAAGGGTAGATGAGGTAGATGCTTGTGAATCTTCTTTAGAATTATGCATTGACATAACCATTAGTTGTTTTTGTTTTTCATATTATTTTCTTGTGATTATTGTAGAGTCTAATTAATATCTTGTAAACTCGGTAAAGTCTACTCAATTTAGAGGGTTAACTGGCTGAACAATCCACTTCACATTATTAACACTACATTAAATCATCAACCGAGGTGCGTAAGCTTATGATGGTACTGCACTATATGTGCCTTCATGGACTCATGTACATCTAAATTATCCTATGAAAACTTATTTAGACTATTATACTTTGTTGGAACCTTACAAAATTGAGAAAAAAGTAAAAGTAGTTACAAAATATAATGGCTATAGGTACCTGTAACATAAGATGTAGGTGATTGCTAATAATAATTAAATACAGAATCAATCTAGAACTTACTTAGAATAACAAAGAAATCAAATCTAAGCTCTAGAAGGCTAAGATTCACTATTTATACGACTGTTCATAAACAACAACTAATGTAATCAACCATAAGAGCTATTCTAATTTACTTGCAATGTATTTATAAAACAATAAAAAAGCTATTAATAGGAATGAATAAATGAATAAGTAAGTAAATGAAGTGAAAGGCAATACCTTGAGTGGCCAGCTCAGGGGACTATCTCACTTAACTAAGAACCAGATCTAACTCAGAATCTTACGTATCCATGTTACATACAACTACATTCATTGCACATCACCATATATTCAAACAAAACCCTTCTTGCAAATTGTATTCAATAATGGCATTTTAACATGTTTTTGGATAAATTAAAATTGGAAAATGACTAACTGCTTGATAACTTATAACAACCAACTAATTTTCTATGAACTCATCCACCAAATTTATACAAAAATGGGGAGAGACTTATTCAAACTACTAACTAACTACAACCATTAATCCCACTCCTAGATATGAGGATATGAAATTAAGATTGGCTTATTTATTTTAACTGAAAAGGAAGAAAATACCCATTCAATAAAGAACTTAAATGAAACAACTTAAATGTGAAACACATAAGAAAATGCTCAAAGTTCTAGAACACGTATCCTCCTTCAATATTTATTCCTTCCATGATGGTTCACGTCCAACTCCACAACTTCCTGCACTTTAGGCAGTTTGAACTTCAATGGTCCATTGTTTCACTGCTTTGGTTCTTGCTACAAATACTCTATTCTTGTTACCTTGTCCTTGTTGTGCATGTTTTGCACACACACCCCATTGAAGCCAGGGACCCCCCTTTTCCTTTCACTCTTGATGGGTCGTTTTCACTCTCGCCTAAGCCTAAGTTGGTCACGTGCCTTAAAATGATCAAACACCCCTTGAACAAATTCACTTATCTGAATTTCACTAAGTATTTTGCCTCTGCGGGTCACCTCATGTGGGTTTCCTCTATCTGTTTTCCTCTGCATCCATTAAGAATTGTGGGCCCGCAACTATGGTCACCTCATGCAGGGTATCTCTTGCATTTCGCCACTAAGTGACGATCAACACTTAACTTCCACCCGCATGGTGGGCTTCACATCTAGTTTCTCCATCTGAGCCCCGATCAAGTGGCTATCACCCCTGGAGAACCCGCATCTGCTGGTCTCCCTTTGTGGGCCGACGTTCCCATTTCACCATTCCTTACAACCTTCAACATGTGCCTTCTTGAAGCAAATTTTTTGCTCACTACCTCTACTAGTGTCCTGACAATGAACCCTCTGACTTCTGCATT
Source organism: Sequoia sempervirens (assembly GCA_007258455.2). Taxonomy (NCBI): domain Eukaryota; kingdom Viridiplantae; phylum Streptophyta; class Pinopsida; order Cupressales; family Cupressaceae; genus Sequoia; species Sequoia sempervirens. The sequence goes on from VDFB02271358.1 coordinate 759,698,535, forward strand.
TAAATCTCTACATTTTGAGTTTGATTAGTTTGATGATCATAGTGCCTATGATATTTCTTTCAATTCTTTTTAGGGTCTTCCCTTTGTTGGTGACACGTGCGTGGAGGTCATAGTTCTTCTTGATGATGTCGTCTCATGGAATTTACACAAATTATTGCCTCTCACCTATGCCTCCCACAAAACTTCAAACTATGTTCAAATGTTAAAGGTATTACTAGGTTTGTGGAAAAACTAATGTACAGAAAATTCCTATTCAATTGTAGGTTTGGGTTTTGCGGGGATGGCTTTCGTGGAGGCCATCATGTGGAATTTCGTCCCCATTTTTCTGTTTCCTTTCAATGTTCCAATCACCGCCACCCACATGCTCTTTTCTACATATCATTTTACGAGCTTTAGCCAGGTGGATGCCATTGACCACTTGGTCATTCTTGAAATGACAATCTTGAACAAAATTACCACACCATTTCTCTAGACAACGACATCTTGGGCGGGATCCACATTACATGCTTCCTAGCACTCTTCTTCGTTGCAGGATATTTCATTGTGGGGGTCGTTGGTGAGTCTATTGTTCTTTTGATGCCATCATATGCAACATTCCCCCATGTGACATAAATCTTCCTCATTTCCACATAAAGCCCTCCCACACCAACGATCGCATAAAGGGGCAATAGGGTTGTTAAGGAAGGCATGGGCGTTGTTCATTAAATGATGGATTAGGCTTGTCTATAGAGCTATCATGGTCATTGGCCACCAAGTATATCGAAGGATTTGATGAATCTTGCATGTTCTGAACTAATGAAATTTTATGTATCCACTCGTTTACCACCTTTCGCATTCTTGCCTTGCAAGGGGCTTTGTGGGTTCTATGTTGGCAGGCACCATAATGCAGGTTGTTGTTCCTTTGTTGCCACTATTTGCGGTGTAACTCATATGAACTCCCGCATTGCGGAGTCTATGGCTCTCATTTTCATGCAACACAAAACCCTTCCATCTCCGCAAACATTGAATGGTGAATAAAGTACCCTCAAGGTAGACTATATATTTAATAAGTATTCGAGGCATGATGGGCTCACAAAGGATAGAGGATAAGCAATGAAGATGTGGAGTGGTGGTTGTCAAGGCCCTTTTCTAGCATGAGTAGTAATTACCAAGTCTGATTATGCAAGAGGCGGGTGGCAAGAAAAAAAGTAGGCCTTCATATCGTACGATGATCCCAAGGTAACGATTGGAATATAAAAGGAGATGAGCTTGCAATAAATTGAATCTTAATAGAAGAAGCCATCATGATTTCCTAAAGGATGAGAGGGCTCTATAGCAAAGAGGATGATATCGAGTGGTGTTTTATATGTAGTAGGGGGTGTACAATGAATTAAGAAATGATTATTCATGATATGGTGGCATGGAGGAATGATAACAACAAGAAAGGGAGGTTACTGAGAGGTATGGTGGTGGATTTTCACGAAGCAAGAAATGTTATATAGACTCCAAGGGCCGACCAAATATGAATTGGGAGGTAGTAAAGTTGGGGACGGTGTTCGAAGTTACATTATAGGGGAGATCGTCTGAAGCACGATCAATAGTTCCATTAAGGGAGTATTAGGAGTGATTCATTAAATATTTGACATCCTTAGTAACCAGTAACCACAACCATTAGATTCTGCTACTTCATAATTGGGATGCAGGGAAACCTATTCCAAGGGTTGTCGTCCTTGAGGCCATTGCTTGAACGACATTATCATGATCGCTTTCCATGCTTGGGATCCTACCCTATCATTTTATGCACTCCCATTGCACGGGTATCTCCCTCGCACAAGACACATGCTAATTCACCATTTTTAGGTTTGACCACTTTGATTTTTTGTATCTCACTCCTCGCTATAGGCACTCTCATGGAGATTGAACACAAGACTATCGCATGGAAGTGTCATAAAGAAAAATGGTGAAGGCATGAGAGACACTCGTGGATGTCATACCTGCTTCATAAACCAAACCATCGCCGACCACATACATTCATTCCCAACCCACCTATCTTACACCGAGCACTCCACTAGACTGACTACAAATCCCCCATTTGTCCTATCATTTTTCTTCAAGTGACTAGAGGTGCGAGAATTACCAAGGCAGGAATGCCATGCCTTCCCGTCATTGCAAAAAAAAATGTGGAGATGTCACCATTGAACCATTTGAGTATTCAGAGTGGTAGAATGAAAAGGGCGCGTGCGGATATGCCACTAAGTGGTGCTCTTGTGGAGATTGAAGGATTTTTTTGAATAGCTTCTCTCAACCCTTTCCTCTTTTTCTATTTCTTTTAGATCTTTGTTAGTGTAGGATCCCAAGCACCATCACAATGTCAAACTTGGTGAATGAGGTGAGTTTCAACATACTATTTTAAGTGGGAAAACATTTTTCATTCATTTCCAACACCTTTGAAACTCCATTTGCAGACCCAACTTCCCATGCTTTGTAAACCATAAAGACCTTGTGATTACCAACAAATCACATCAACCAACTGAATTATTCCAAGGTTAGTCATGGCCTAACACCTGAGAGACCTTGGGGTGATTTTCTGAAACTTAGTTTCATATTTTCACCTTTCAAGAAAGGCATTGCACTTGTGCATTGTTCGTGTTGAGAAGTGCAAAAACACCCATCAATAGTGCTGAGTTGTAGAGATGTTAATCCATATAACATACATATACAACTAACCTTCATAATTAAATCACAAAATTCTATTCATATGCATACATTCTCATACTAAATCATGCAATTGCTATGAATATTATCACCATATTTCATATTCTCCAAACTAGGTTCAAAGTTGCAAAGTATGTTATGAAAGGATAGAATATTATGGAAGTTTTTGTGTGAAAGATACTTAGAAAATATAAAAAGATTGTCTAAAAGTATATGAAAATTAATAGAAAAAGCACTAATGATCAAGCCCATCAATTATATATTCTCCCATAAATGAAGGTGTGAAATCCAAGGAACCTCAATCATTGTCTAATAATTTTGACACTTTCCGTTTCTTGTTTGTCTTTTTCCATAGGTTCTTTGTTTGATGTTAGAATCAATATTTTTAGAAGACTTGTCATTCCTTTTTCAGCTTGCAGGAAAATTTTAGGCTTGGGGTCTATTTCAATTTGATATACCTTATTGTTGTAGACATACTTCATTATATGATGAAGAGTTGAAGGAACTACATACATTTCATGAATTCAAGGTCACCCTAAAAGAAGGTTATATAAAATATTATCAGGCATTACATGAATAGGGGTTTGGAAGGTAGCCTTTCCAACTGTAATAGGTAAAGTTATCACATGCAATGGTTGTTTTCCTATGTTATCAAATCCGTGAATCGATAAGGAATCAGATTGAATTTTTGACTTATCCATATCGAGTTTATCCAAAAGTGTGATACTACACACATTAAGAGTGGAACCATTTTCAACAAGGGTTATTTTTATTCCTAATCTGTTGTAGATGGCTATTATCATGAAGGCATCATTTTCTTTCTTAATTCCAAAGGAGGTTACAACTCATGTTGATGAAAGGTAATGTCTACATTAACTGTATTCATTCCTTTTATTAGAGCTGTCACATCCTTCACATTTGTACCAGGGGGAAACACTACTTGTTGTAAAGTTTTTTGAAGCATAGTGTGATAATTAGGTGAATTATAAATTAGGTCCCATAAGGATATCTTTGCAAGGAGTATTTTTAAGTCAACAAGATCATACTCCTTCCCACTCTGTGAAGTTAAACAAGGAGCACTAGGAAAAATGGGATTAGAAAAAAGTAAGTTTGTCGGAGTTGGTTTTTTTGGTTATGGATTGTTTTGAGTGTTGTATGTATGAGCAATGGTATTATTACTTGATTGCTACAAAACATTATTCTTAGGTGGATAAAGTGTAAATTCAAGCTTTTTTTTAGGTTGATATTTGTGTGAAGGTGGGTAAAGGATAAGTTGAGATTGAAACACATTAACTTCTCTTAGTTTTAGTTTATCATAATGAGCCTTAGTAGATGAACCTTGTGAGATGAATTCCTCAAGGGCTTCATCTAACATGTCAAATTCATCACTACTAAAGGGCTTGAGGGTTAAGTTAACTTGGAAATATAGATTTGACATAGTCAAATAACTATACTTTATCCAAGTGGTTTATTTGTTTATAGGTGTTTTGTTTTTATTTTCAAGTGAATGCCAAATGTATTCTAATCTAATTGGATTATGAACTAATGCTGAAAATGAAAAGTGCAAGAATATAATTCTATCCACAATTACAATGACTGTAAATTATGCTAATTCTAATGATTTGAATGTGACAAAAGCTATGAAAATTGAAACATAATTCTTTTAACAACAAACAAAATCCTAAAAAGAAGAAATTCAATGTTGTAAAGTGTAGTTTAAAATTTACACTGCGACTAAATCACCTAGATGGGCGTATGAGTCCCAGTGAGGATTTTTTGTAAAATTTTCAAAAAAAATTAAGTGATTTTTATGTTTTCTAGCTTGTGATTTTTGTAACCTAAGTGAAAATGTAGGTTTCATATGAATTTCAATGATTTGAGACGAAAAAATGTAACCTATATGCACTTTCACTAATGCAAAATTTAGAAACCCTAGAATGCCAATTAACTAATGAAAACCCTAATACAATGTTAAAGCAATCAAAATATAGGATGATGATGCACTCCAAATCAGAATTATGATGTTCTAAACACAGGTTCACCAAACTAAAAGGGTGAACTTTGTTTGGATTCTATGCTTGGAAGATAGAAAAACAAAACTCAACACTCTCATTCAACGATGACCTTAGAGATCTCAACCTCAAGTATGCAAGGGAGAAAGAGATCTTGCAATAGGGATGTCCTAGGGGCTAATTGTAAACTAATGAGGGGTTCACCACCAAGCTAGGGATTAGAAAGATAAATGAAATGCAATATGTAATTTTTAATTCTAATATGATGCAATCTTTCACTAAATGATCTAAAAGTGCATGAAAATTAGAACAGAGAGGTGAGATCTCAGAAGTGTGCACCTAGAAACCTAAAGAAGGTTGGAATGAGCTTTGAATTGTTGGAAATTCTAAAATTTTGGCATATTGGGACTCATACACCATTCTGGACGTATTAGTCCCATATATGGGTTTCTGGATAGGAACATGTTTATGGAAAAAGGGTATCTGAAACTGCAAAGATCTTAAAAATACCTGTAGTGGGACTCATATACCACTTCTAGTGGGTCAGTTCCATTTCACTTTTTTGAGAATTCAAAGTTCAAATATGTGCTCCAATCTCTACTATTCTCTACCAAATTGATTTTTTGATCCGAATCTACAAAAAAACTTGTAAAATAGAATATAGACTTGATTTTCTTATAGGGGTTTTGTCTTGGTCGAACCCCTAGTTTGGTAGTTAAAGCTTGATAGAAACAATGAAATATGCATGTAAATAGGAATGTAAACCCTAACCTTAAGTGTGTCTAAGATTAGGAAATTTGAAATGCAATGCAACCCAATTATATTGTGTAAGAATGAGGTGCATGAATGAAACATGAAGATGAATGACTCACTTTGAGATATCTCTAATCGCCCAAATGACCCCTAATAATGCTTGTACCTTCCTTAGGCTGAAAGTAGATTGATAATGGAGGATGGAGTCACTTAGGAAACAAGTCATTAGGCTTGGCTTGATGGCTAGTTGCATCTCCCCAATCTAGAATCCATCATGATTCACCATAGACCACCATGATCAACCCTTGACAATGCTAGATCTTGAATGAAAGTGAGCTTGAAGACTTGCAAAAACACTTTGATGCTACTCCAAGACTTCAAATTTTCTTGATTTTGAAAATTTGAATGCTCTTGTGAAAGAATGCTTGAATTTTGAAATTGCTCTTGAAAAATTCTTGCTTAGATGAAATAATGACTTAGAATCTTGCTTATATAGGCATTAACACCTAGTTTACCATTATTTAGATCTCAAAAGCCGAAATCAACCAAAAATTTGAATCAAAAAGTTAACTTTCTTGCTCAAACCCTAAAAAAGGCCCCAAATGGGACTCATATACCAGCCCTAGCATATGGGTCCCACCTAGGGGGACTCATATACCCAAGGTGGCATATGAGTCCCACCCTGATTTTTCAGGGTGGGTTAAATTTTTTGATGATTTTGATGATTTTGTCAGGTTTTTAGCTGAAATAAGCCTTGAGATCCAAAATAAAGGGTCTTAGGGGCCTATTAATGATGACTTAAAGGGGCATTTAATACAAGGGTGCTAAAATAAGTCCAAATTAAGTGCAAAATTGCACCACTTTCAAGAGTGTACAATTTTCTACACTACACCTCTCTTCTTGGTGAGTACCATAAAATCTTAGTTTTCCCTTGATTAGTCACCACATCCTTGAGTTTATTCCCACCCTTAGGGTGGTTGAAACTATTTAAGCATGGGTCTTCTTATTAGTACATGTGCAATATTATTATTTTTTATTTATATAGACTTAATGCTTTTTATTATCAATCAATTAACATTCATATAAAATAGAATAAAGTTTTAAGTTCTAAAAGGGTTATGCCACATCTATCCATAAATGATAAGCATATGCTCTGGTCAGGGTCTTAGACTCCTCAAGACCATCTAGATCTTGAACTATTCTCTTTAGATTACACTTCACTATTGAAAGTGCATAGAGGTTATTTTCTAATAGGAGTATGCAAATATAAAAATAAATAGCTAGAGTACTTCTTGCCTCAAAATTTTAATCTAATTCCTTGAGGAGTCAAGTAAATAAATTTGAGATTCCTTTTAAGTATTTAATGAATTTTTTTAACTCAAATTTACTTCTCAGGTTTACTTTTAAGTATTAAATCAAATAATTCAATTAACATTAATTTGAGAGAATTTTTTAATTATTTTATGAGGAAGTTGGAAATACAATTTTTAGAAAATTGCTAACATTGCATTTGAAATCCTACATACCAGGAAAATCCTTTGTTCACTAGATTGACTACATACACTACTTCCAAATAGGATCAAGGAATATTATATATAGTTTTGGTTTCTAAATTATATTTCCTGTAATTGTGTGAGTGGGTATGCAACTCTTTCTAGGGTCAAATTTCCCTAGATAATTCTTCACCAATTGCCACCCTCTTAGATGAAATAGGGACAAAAATTAATTAAGATTCTTATTTTCAAACACACTCCAAAGATGTGTTTGATATTAGTCTTAATTGCGAATTTTTTTTCTATTTTAATAAAACCTATTTTTTTTTTCTATATTCAAAGGGTTATTGGTTTTGTGCATTGGGTATTTAATACCTTGTACCTAAGAAACTTACTTTTCAACAATATATTTGCAATTTAATTGGTTGAATATCACTTTAATCACAAGAATCCAACCCTTACCATAACTAACTATGACTAATTCAATTAACCATGGAAGATACATATACATGACCAACAAGACAATTATAATTATTGTAACTATTTTATTTTATTTAATTTTTTTTTTTTGAACTTATGAAATATTATCATCCACTAAAGTAATCTAAAAAATTCATACTCATTAGTAAATTACAACTTTTTTCTGTACCAATTACTTAATTAAATGTTTATCTTTAGGTCTTAAGAAAAAAATAATAATAACAATTTTCACTTACTAATTAACATTAATTGGAATAATTTGAATTCAATAATTTTTATCTTTTAAACTTATCCAATATCTAAGGATGCAAAATAATATCTCATTAGTCAAAGCATTCTCAAAAATTTAGTATCAAATAAGACATTGACATGTCTAATATAAATAAACAAAAATAAAGGTAGCTTATATTGTCAAATGATAATACCATATCCAAAAACAATTATCAAGACTATTTCAAATGGCAACCACTCGATAGTTAGGTTTAATTATAATAATTAAATTAAATGGTTGCTAGACTAATTCCAATGGTAAAAACTTGTTAATTAGAGGTAAATAATAATAGTTTAATGAAAACTATAACTAGGATCGTTTTAAATGGTAATACTTTGTACTCATTAAAATAAAAAATCAAGAGAACAAATTTTCATAACTAATTTTATTTCAAATGATAGTCTTATTAAAACGATAACTTGCAACCAATATTGTGTGTATAATTGATAGCTAATGCACATAAAAATAATATAAATTTAATGACATGTTAATGACAAATATATGCAAAGAAATATCAATTCAGTGGTAAACTATCCAATCCTAATAAATATCACATTGATTTAATTAAAAATAAAATTATTAGCTTCAACTATTCAGTCCAATAATATTATGGATTATCCATGAAAAATGAGAGCATACATAATTTTGTAGATGTATCTTTCCATTTGTTGATTTGGTGAGTGATTAAGATTTTGATGTGATTTTATTGCCAATATTTTTAAATCTGCATGAATTAATATGATGCATAATGCACTTATAATATTTATTGGTTGAGTTTTTTAATTTGCATATTTTAAGGATATTTACTTGGATGTTTCATTTCCATACTTGAAGATTTACATGGTCATATTTGGTTTGGCATCCATAGATGTCTATCATGGCCAACTTGGGTGCTATACACATAATCTAGTTATACAGGGCCTATTGCTAATGACGAACCATTCACAACATAAAAACTATTAATGTAATAATGTAGATGCATACGATCTACCCTCTATGAAATGTGAGAGGATAACTAATGAAAAGAGAACCTCATTAGCTACAAAACACATTACTATCTTTCTACTTCCATAGCCTATTACTCTTAAGGTGCCAACATTCACATCTACTCTATAGGGCTTTAGGTATATACATCCCTCTAATCATACTATGTGATGTCTATTGATGCATATAATTAGACAACAATTTTCTAAACAATCACCATATGACCATTTATCCAAACCAAACTTAACCACTTGTTTCTATATTACTCTTAATGATATAAAATAGACCTCATGGGGATATTATCTAATAAGGTTCATTCCTACTTCAATTATCATTGTTCTATTATTATTATTATTATTATTATTTCACCAAAATTGAGGTGATAGATCTATTAAAAAAATTCTAATATTTAGTTCGACATAGTAAATAGAAGAAACATTATAATCTAATATTTTTAAGGACATTAAAACAAGCTATAATATTCATCCTCAATTAATTACTTTTTGAACTTGTAAAGATCACAATATCCTTGAACTCATTCTTTGCTAACCAAATTCAATTCAATAAAGAAAATTCAAAAATAATATTCCATTTATGATCATAACATTCATCTATAATAGAATAATTCATACTTATTAAAACTCATGTATTAATTTATATTTTTATTTATTTATTAAGTCTATTTATTCTAGATGATATATTTTGTTATCTTCAAACAAAATTACATATCGTCTTTTATACACAAAATTTTCATACTAAAGAAATTCAATTTATTAAGATTTGAACTCTCTTTTCATATATTCCTTATACTCATCCCCAAACATTCACTCCCATATTAGCAATATGTAAATACAACACATTCCCATACATTCACAAAAATTGTACAGTGATTATGCCCAATCATATACCTATCCCACCACATCCATTACCCATGTGGATCTAAGTATTTCCATTCCTAGCTTATTTTAGATGTTGGGTCCACCTTGGAGTTTCAAATTTCAAATTCATATTGGATCAACTATGGCCTATTCTATGGGCATTATGAGCCAACCAAAAACTTACTTCACATGTTGGGTTGACCTTGAACATTTGATTACTTTATCTACCCTAAAATGGTATATAAATACACACACTAAGGCCTTATCTACACTCCTATTCTTCACTTTCCTCTTCCTGATGATGGATCACTGAGTGTGATCTGAATCGTCGATCTAAAAACATACACAGTTGAATCCAAAAACTTGCTCTATTACTTCATGGACTGTGGAAAAATCATACCAAGTAATACACACACCACCTAATGATAAAGTTTACAAAATACAAGATTGTCCTTTTACATTCCCAAATAATTCCAAGTCGAGTTCATCTCTTATGAGAAAGTTCTTGGAAATCATATCCAGGTCATAGCCGCTACAAGCTCCACATTTTGTTATTCAATCCAATCACCAGCATAACTACTACACATATAATATTTGTAATTAAATATTTGGTTTCCAAAAGGGTCTTAGACTGTGTGCTTCTTAGAGTTCTTTCATCCACTTTCTCTTGAATCCTATTTACATCTAGCAATGCTTGCGAGCTCTACTTTAGGGAGAGTCCTCTAAAGCATGAAGTTAAGATGCACAACTACTGGATCCCCTCCCCTACAACCAAGTCCACCTCAAAACCTGCTATAGGCTATACAAACTTCTTATAGTGTGCTTCCCTCACATTTGAATTTAGAGCACCCTTGCCATCCAGGGTTGGACATATGCGGTTCTCATAAATATTTTCTACATCATTACATCTGCAACACCATGTCTTCCCAAGGGATCTATTCAAGTCCCCTACCTCTAACCATAATCCCCAGAATATCCATAAGATGTGGTGGCTACAACTACCCTAATCAACATGCATGAAAATTTTTGTAACATTGACAAGCCATTTTTTGTTGGAATATTTTATTCTGTAGTCAGCAAACTTGAAACCTTAGCCCCACATTAGATGAAGACCCCAAGTTGCAACCAACATAACCTACAACATTTATTTTGGTAGATAAATTTGAATTCAAATTAAGCGCAAGTTTTTGAGTTTGAAATAGTGTTGCAGCCCACCAGCAATTAATGTGGTTAGGTAGATTTGAATTTTGAATCTAAGTGCTCATTCTCATGAGCTTGCTAATAGAAGACAAAAAATAATGTATTCATTGGAATTAGAGTTAGAAAATTTTTTTGTATTAAAGTGGTGACCCTATAGCAGCAAATGAAAAAGGAGAATGTTCAACATAGAATCAATGACAACAGTAGTATAGGGAATGTTTTAGCAGACGTAGTGCATTATCAGTTGCAGCTACAGGATTGTAGCAGTTTATGTATTTTGGTGTGAGAATAGCACCATTTGTATTGGACATCTATCCAAGTTAGTTTAGTTTTATTTTTGTTCATGTAAATCAAAGAATATACTCTGAGTTTTTTATATTTTGAAGAAAGCAAGGAAAAAATGCAAAGTTAAACTCTATTTGTTTATCTTGTTGTCATTGTGCATACTCTATGCATTTTCTCTGTGTTTATTTTTTGTTATGTCAGTCCAATAGCAACAGTGAAGTTGTGTATTAGCACCCCTACTGCCCAACAAGTGGTATCAGAGCCCTATTTTTCTGGGTAGTCAATCAGTCAGTAAGTATATTGTGGGTAAAGCCCTAGGTTATCTAGGCATTGTTTAGTCTTCTCAAAAGTTGAGAAATATGGCAGGAGGTGAGAGCAAAGATTGGAAGTAGCCACCACATTTTGATGGACAAAATTATGATATATGGGCTAAGAAGATGAGAACCATCTTAGTTGCAAATGACCTAGGGGAGTTGGTCACAAATGGGTTCAATGATATCACTGACCCAAATACATTTGGAACCCTTTCAAATGCACAAAAGAATCAATTGAAGGAGACCCAAATGAAGGATGCAAAATCCCTTAGTTTGATTGAGGCAGCCTTGAGTGAGGCTATTTTCCCACGTATTGCAACATCAAACTATGCAAAATAAGCTTGGGATATATTGCAAAATAGTTATAAAGGGACTGACAAAGTGAGGTTAGCTAAGTTGCAGCTCTTGAGAAGAAATTTTGAGACTCTACAAATGAAAGATAATGAGTCCATTTTAAATTTCCACACTAAAGTCTCCACCTTGGTAAATCAGCTAACAATCAATGGAGAAAAAATGGAAGAGAAAAGGTCCTAAGAAGTCTGCCTACTAAGTTTGATTATGTAGCAATTTCCATTGAAGAGGCAAAAGACTTGTCTCAAATGACCATAGATGAGTTGATGGGTTCACTACAAACCCATGAGCAGTAGTTGAACAGATCTGCTCCTTCCCTAGAGCAAGCCTTCAAAGCTCAGAATAATGAAAAAGGTTAGGGAAGAGGAAGAAACAATAGAGGAAGAGGTAAAAGAGGAAAAGGAAGAAAAAATTCTAGAAGAGGAGGTTCTGACAGCATAGTGGGGACGAGTAGCTCACTGTTAGCAAACTAGAACCAGGGGATGAACAATAGTTCGAATCAAAGGAGTGAAAAGAGCAATGTGCAGTGTTATTACTATCACAAATATGGCCATCATGCTAGTGAGTGTAGAAAGAAGAAGCATGACCGTGGAGGCCAAAATGCTAATGTAGCAAATGAGAACAAAGCTGAAAATGACAAACAATCAAATGTTTTCATTGTTTGCAACCTTTCTGAATGCAACAATGATGAAGTATGGTACTTGGATAGCGGACCCAACAATCACATGAGTGGTAACAAAAAATTCTTTACCTCCATTGACAATAGTATAAAAATAAAGATCAAAATGGGAAATGACGAGAAGGTTCCCATCATTGGAAGAGGTGTTGTCAGCATCCAAACCAAGAATGGTGAGAAGCAACAAATCTAGGATGCCTATTATGCCCCCGACATAAAACATAATGTATTGAGAATTGGACAAATTGTACAAAATGGTTATAAAATACTGATGGAGAATGGGGAATGCAATACATTTGATAGAGAAGGTAGCAAGAAAGTGATGGTTACAGTGCAAATGATGAGAAACAAAATTTCTCCTCTCAGGATGCACATAGTGTCTATCATAGGAACAACAGATGATCAACAACAACATTGTTCACTGGCACTTACAACAATTTCACAATAGTCGGCAAATGAACAACAGTTTGCTTTCAAGACAGTCATCAAAGACCCATCCAAACTATGGCATTTAAGGTATGGGAACTTAAGCTTTTCAAGTTTGAGTTTATTGTCTAGGAAAGCAATGGTTAGGGTTTTACCATCCATTGTAGAACCCGATGGCAAGTGTGAGGCTTGCATTTTAGGAAAACAACATACGTAGCCATTTCAATCTGGGTATTCTAGGAGAGCAAAGGAACCACTTGAGTTAGTGCACTCAGATTTGTGTGGACCCATGAAAACCCCCACATTAGTTGGAAATACATATTTCATGACTTTTATAGATGACTATAGCAGAAAAATATGGGTCTATTTCTTGAAAAACAAATCAGAAGCCTTTGAGAAGTTTAAGTGGTTTAAGGTAGCAATTGAGAAGGAGAGTGGTCACTATATCAAAACCCTTAGAATAGATAGAGGGGGAGAGTACATATCCAAAGAATTCCTAATTTTTTGTACGAATGAGGGAATTCAAAAACAATTTACAACTAGGTATACCCCATAACAAAATGGAGTAGCAGAAACAAAGAATAGGACCATTCAAGACATGGTGGCAAGTATGTTGAAAGCAAAAGGGTTGTCACACATATTTTGGGGAGAATCTATAGCAACAACAGTCTATATACTAAATAGGTGCCCTACAAAAGTTTTCCGTGATAGGATTCCACAAGAGGCATGGCCAAACAACAAATGGAGTGTTGAGCACTTAATGATATTTGGGTGTGGGGGATACACACGTGCCAAAAGAGAAGAGGCAAAAATTTGATGACAAAGGAGAAAAGTGTATCTTAATAGGCTATAGTGAGGAGTCAAAAGCCTACAAATTGTACAATCCCATCACCAAAAATCTTGTAATTAGCAGGGATGTTGTATTTATTGAGAATAAAGCATGGGATGGAACAATGGATGACACCACGAGTATTTCAGTTATAATACTCCTTGATGATGAAGATGTTGTAGATGATAGCAACATAGGGGGAGCTCATGAGAGCTGTAGCTCAGGGAGAAACCACTGTAGAGCATTAGAAAATAGTAGCTCTGGTGATCTGCAGCAAAATAGTAACTCTAGCAATGTTCAATAGAGACATTAGTCTAGCAACACTGAATAGAGACATTAGACATGCAGCTCTAGAATTTAGCAGAGCAGTAGCTCCCATAGTCAGTAGTATAGTAGCTCCAGAGGTCAGAGTAGCAGTAGTTCGAAAGAAAACTCAGACCCTACACTCGCATCATTGATGCCATGTAAGATAAGAAGTGTGAGGGAGATCTATGATAGAACACAACATGCTGATTTTGATGAGAACTTGAATTTTGCACTATTCTCCTATAGTGATCCAACACACTTCGAGGAAGCAGTGAAAGAAGAGAAATGGTGTAAGGCCATGGATGAAGAGTTGGATGATATAGAGAGAAACCAAACATGGGAGCTGACCGATTTACCCAAGGGTAAACGAGTGATTGGAGTGAAGTAGGTCTATAAGACCAAGTGTACTATAGAAGGGAAGATTGAAAGACACAAGGCAAGACTTGTTGTCAAAGGGTACAAACAGCAGCCCGATATTGACTATGATGAGACATATGCACCAGTTGCAAGTCTGGAAATAGTGCAGATAGTCATTGTAGTTGCAGCACAACATTAGTGGCAAGTGTTTCAGATGGATGTAAAGTCAGCCTTCTTGAATAGAGTGCTAAAGGAGGAAGTGTATGTGGAGCAGCCACCTGGCTATGAAGTCCTAGGGAAAGAGGACAAAGTGTATAGGCTCCAGAAAGCTCTTTATGGGCTAAAGCAAGCACCTCAGGTGTGGTACAATAGAATAGATGCTTATTTGTTGAGAAATGGATTTAGCAAGAGAAACAGTGAGCCCACACTCTACATCAAAGAAACCAAAGGTGATATTTTAATTGTTGTTTTGTATGTAGATGATTTGATTTTTATTCATAATAGTGACAACATAATTGCTGATTTTAAGGAGGTGAATAAAAATGAATTTGAGATGATGGATTTAGGTTTGTTGAAGTATTTTCTTGGGATAGAAGTTCAGCAAACACATCATGGCATTTTTATTTCACTATCTTTCTATGCCAAACAAATTTTAAGGAGGTTTAAAATGAATAACAACAAACCTACCCCCACACCAATAGCAATAGGTCTATAGTTACGTAGGAATGACAACAGTAAGGAAGTGAACCCAACCCTCTACAAGAGCATGGTTGGAAGTTTGATGTACTTGACATCAACTAAGCCTGATTTAATGTATGTGGTAAGCTTGATATCTGGGTTCATGGAGGAACCTAAGGATACACATTGGCAAGCAAGAAAAAGGATTTTGAGGTATGTCAATGGAACAACTGGTTATGGCATTTTGTATGCATCATCTAATGAGTTCAAGTTGGATGGTTTCATAGATAGTGATTGGGTAGGAAATGTGGATGATAGGAAGGGCACATCTGGCTATGTCTTTAACATGGGATCAGGTGCAATCTCATGGGAATCAAAGAAGCAGCTGATTGTCTATCTCAGCACAGCAGAAGCAGAATACATAGCGGAAAATGTAGCAGCTTGTCAAGCTATTTGGTTGAGGAGGATCCTTGCAGATTTATAGCAACAACAAATTAACAATACAGTCATTCATTGTGACAATGTGTCCTCCATAGCACTGAAAAAGAATCCAGTCTTCCATGGATGAAGCAAACACATTGAGATTCAATATCACTTCATAAGGAAGTTGGTAGAAAAAGGTGAGATTGAATTGTAGTATTGCAGATCCCAGTAGCAACTCGCTGACATCTTCACCAAAGCATTACCAAAGGATAGTTTTGAATGCCTAAGAGTTAGGCTTGGCATTATGGATATATTCAGAGATCAGCTTCGAAAAGAAACTACAGAGTGACAGCTAACTTGCAAATTAAGGGGGAGTGTTGGAATATTTTATTCTGCAGTCAGTAGACTTGACACCTCAACCCCCACGTTAGATGAAGACCCCAAGTTGCAGCCAACGTAACTTGCAACATTTATTTTGGTAGATAAATTTGAATTCAAATTAAGCGCAAGTTTTTGAGTTTGAGATAGTTGTTGCAACCTACCAACAATTAATGTGATTAGGTAGATTTGAGTTTTGAATCTAAGCGCTCATTCTCATGAGCTTGCTAATAGAAGACAAAAAAGAATGTATTCATTGGAATTAAAGTTAGAAGAATTTTTTGTATTGAAGTGGTGACCC
The DNA here is from genome assembly GCA_007258455.2 of Sequoia sempervirens. NCBI lineage: Eukaryota > Viridiplantae > Streptophyta > Pinopsida > Cupressales > Cupressaceae > Sequoia > Sequoia sempervirens. Next base: position 759,714,624 of record VDFB02271358.1, read on the forward strand.
TGCAACAATAGATGAAAAAGGAGAATGTTCAGCACAAAATTAGTGACAACAACAACACATGGAATGTTTTAGCAGATGCAGCGCATTGTCAGCTACAGCTACAAGATTGTAGCAATTTATGTATTTCAGTGTGAGAGTAGCACCATTTTTATTAGACATCTATCCAAGTTAGTTTAGTTTTATTTTTGTTCATGTAAATCAGAGAATATCCTCTGAGTTTTTTGTATTTTGAAGAAAGCAAGGAATATATGCAAAGTTAAATTCTGTCTATTTATCTTGCTATCATTGTGCATACTCTGTGCATTTTCTATGTGTTTATTTTCTATTATGTCAGTCCAGTAACAATAGTGAAGCTGTGTATCAACACCTTGCCGCCCAACATTTTTGACAGAGAGGTTTCCAAGAGATGCGTACTCAACTCCTGCTATGATTCCCAGTTTTTGGTGAGACATGAAGATTTTTTAACGCGTGTTAAAGATTGCAGTTGCCCTCATAACCAAGTATAGAAAATATGGAGATAAATCCTCAAAAGTTCCTCATGCAATAGGTTACTCTTAAATCTTGAACATGGGTTCCTTGAAGATCCTCAGGTTCATGGAACTCTTAACAAATATGTGAATGGTAAGGCACATGAGGAAGTAAAGCCAAAGTTTCAATGCAAATAGGTTTCGAAGTTAAACATCAAACAATGTTAGACAAAAAATTGATATATAAGCTAAACTCAATATTATATCAATTAAGGATGAATGAAAAGGAAATTTGTAAAAATGATCCCCATCAAAATATTGGGAGTCAATTAATTGGCCACGTGGCATTTATCCTTGTCATATGGTTGGATTTTCAAAATTTGGAGATGGAAAGGGAGTTTAAAATTGAATCCACATTCACCCTTTTCTATGATTATGTGGTAGCTAGGAATATAAATGAAGGGGTTGTATAGGCATGCCAATGGTGATAAGGAATAATTTAATCATAAATAATTACTCATAGCTCGTGTATTTTAAAGTTGGAAAGGGTATTGATTTGACAAACACAAATATTAATGATGAGTTAAAAGGTACTTTGGGCCTCATCAACTACAAGTGGAGTTATTGTGAGGACACCAACAAGATTTTAATGAAAGAAAAGTTCTGATAGATGACACTCTCTGGATAGTCCTAACGATAATTATAAAATTAATTACTTGCTCAATTGGATTGTAGGGAGGCAGGCTCACATGAGCTATAGGTCTTATCTCAATATTAACTTACACTGGCCTAAGATTCAATTAATCTTGGGTATGGATATACAAATTATAGAGGGTCAAACTTTCTAGATGAAGGATGAGGGTTTATTGCTTTTCTCCTTTCTTATCGAAGATATAATTGTTAGTATTGTCTAGTTGCTATTTTTAGAAATACTGAGAATCATTGCTTTAGCCATTGGTGGAATTGACTAGGAGAGAATGAGTCTAGGGTCATGACCACTATTTTTTAGGAGGAAAGATGCAAAATAGATATGGTGGTCCAAGAAAGCAATCGAAGCCTTTGACATGTGTCCTACTAAGGTAAAATGTGGACCTATGGAAACTATTTGAGGACATTAGTATGGCACGTTTCTTCTTCGTGATGAAGGGCTATAATGATGACTTAACTTCTAAATTTTATAACTCTTAGAGAGAGAGCAAAGAGCAAGGAAAAAATTGGAAGTGTAAGCTTTTCTCTTATTCCTAAAATCATTGTAGGAGCCACCAGCCTTGATTGTCAGGGTCTTAAAGTGTCGAAGGTTAGCAATGAAAATTACCACAGATTCATCGATAATTTCTTAGGAGGTGATGAAAAGCTCACACAGTGCTAGAATGGGTACGACAAAGAAGAACTCCCTACACCTTTCATCCTAGTAAGCATACATATAATGAAATATGTTACCCTTGAAGGTCACTATACCACTGTGCATGGTTATCATTTCCCTTTCTAGAATCACATTAGAAGGAACAGAAGGATTAGCATTCCTTATTTCTTGCTTACATCTCTACAACAATGTAAAGCAAAAGGGGCTTCCCCGCCCCTACACTAGAGTTTGATCTGAAGATGTTACAGTTATGTCTTTGCTTTGACCCCATTTCCTAGCCCAAATAATTCTATGAAACCTCTCTTGGTTAAGCCGTTGAATAACCAACATGGTTTGTTGGAAGCTAACCTTAGCTCCAACAAAAAATCAAATCTAAAACCCCCAACTCTAGTGTGATGATTAAGGAGATGTCCTCCCATCCCATCCCTAAATTTGGTGTTGTGATTAAGGAGGTTTCCACTATTCCTGCCCCCTCCTAATAGAATTGATATCAAAGAACAACCTTCATCCCCTAAATAGCTAGTGAGCCCTAAGGTTAAACCCTCATCCTCCAAAAAAAAACTATTGATGAGTACCTTCCTAGATGTACCACCATTCAAAAGAAATCCCTGGCTGAACCTTCTAGTACTAAATGTAAGAATATCACCTCAAAGGAAGCTAGAGCATCTACAATGTAACTATTGACAATCTAGATGAAGGGGAGGAGGGGAATGTTGAGGATTCAAGTAGTGGGAAGAGGAAGAGAAGATATGCTTGGTTGGCTAGTGCTAATGCAAAAGGGAAACTGCTTTTGTATGAGGAAGAGGAAGGCCCCTCAGATGAGGAATTCATTCCAACCCAGGAAGAGCCTTTGGATTTGAGAAGTTGAGTTGGATGTGGTGCTTAGTGTGGCTAAGGAAGAGGACACATCCAATTTTGAAGAGGAGGAAGCAAATTGTGGGACTGAATAGGGTGCAGCTAAGGACTCAGAAGAAGACGAGGAAAATGCTATGGACAAGGAAATGGAGCAGGATGTTAATATTCTAGTGTTGGAAAATTTGGAGGAAGGGGAGATGGTTGATAGAAAATCTTGAAATGATGAGATATTAGCTATGTAGGACAAAATCAATAGGCTGGATGAGGCCTTCAAAAGGTTGATTGTTGTAACCTATGAAATTATGGAGAAGGCTATCTTTGAAACTTTGAATGGTAGAGCAAATATCCAGAAAAGAAAGCACAAATTGGACCCTTCTAACGAAGAAGAAAAGTAGGTGGAAGTAGTGGCTAAGGGTGGCAAAGACCTATGGTTTAAGGAGCTAGAAACACTCACAAAAGAATGGGAGCTGATTAATAGCTAACACGATTATTTTGTTGTTTCCTATTTTTTAGGTTTATGGACTATTGTTGAAAATTTCCTATTTTGTGTCTTACATTCTTATACTATACTTGGCCTGTGTGCCGCCTTACCTTAGTTCTCATATCTTTTTTCTATCTAGTCTTAGATCTCATTGTGTCTTGGCTACTCTTGGTCTTGTTGGCTGATCTATCCTATTGGCCTATTTTGTGTTGTTGTCCTATGGTTGGAATTTTTAGTTTTATGGCCTAACTTTTGATGCTTTGTTCAGGATCAGGGCCCTAACCCCTAGTTTTTTAATGAAAAATATTATATCAATTGTCAATGTTCAGTTATTTCTATTAAACATGGTTGAAATTATTTAAACATTATATTGTAAAGCTCAACATATTACCATACACTAAATGTAAAGGTAAATTGATTTTTCACATTTAATAACTAAAATTGTTAGTTGCTTGTATGTGGAAAAAAAATCATGTGAAATTTAATTATATTCTAATTATAATCATATTTTAATAATTCATAATTTTAACTTAATTTGACAATATTATTAGATGCAATCATAGCTTTGTTACTTGGAAGATTGGTTCGTGATGATGAAAGATTCAAACACAACCTTATGCTTTTAATAACATAATCCCTACTCCTAAAACTATATATCACTCTTGTTTTGACATTAGAATATTAATAGAATATTAATATGATCCATATATTCTTAGCAGGTCTAAATCAATATCTAATCATTAGTAAAATTTAAGATGCATCCTACTTAAAATTATTACATTAGATCTCATTTCTAGGTCAAATAAATAGAGATTAATGTTTCAACTCATATATGAAATCAATTTATAAATCAATTAATATGAAAATATGTTATACACATCATCTATCAAAATTATTCATAACTAGAGATCCTTATATACATACTGCTAAAAGGCGTAGGACAATTGAGAGGGGGGGTGAGTCAGTTGTCACCAAACACAAAGTTGAATCTCAACCACTTATCAATTTCTTATCCACTTAATTCTATTATTAAGTATGAACATAAAATGCAAATAAAAAAAAGCAATATCAACACAGGAAACACCAGATTTATGTGGAAAACCCAATGAGGGAAAACCACGGTGAGGATTAACTCACAATATAAAGTAATAGCAAAACCAAATACAAGAGGCTCATTGCCAAGGGATCATTGCCCAAATACAAAGACTCACTGCCTACAAAAAGGACTCACTGTCCAACAGGGAGGATCACTACCTACAACTACAAAAGATTATAGAAAATATCCACCACATTAGGTTACACACAGTCGCAACCTTGATAAGAATAATTGTAGACACTGTCAGCTCACTACTTTCAGGAATCTAACACATTAAAGTACTGCTGGATCAATTCACTTTTGCATAGCTTTACTTTTCTTCTTGATTCAACATTTATTTGCAACATCTTGACTTGCATTTATACCCTCTTCAACCTTAGAAAATTTCTCCAAGGTCGGCTACATACACTTTATTTCATAAATTCAAATTAGGTTGGAAACTCAACATTCCCGTGGTGGAAAGGAATGGGAGTGGACCATACAAACAATTAACCAAGATCCAAAACAACATCTCAGATCAATTGCATGCTTCCTTAATTAATTTTTAATCCTTTGTATGAAGTGTAAACAAAAGGTCGGCCAAACCTAATGAAAACACAAATGAACATTGAAGTACATGCTTCCCAACAAGAAGATAATACACAAATGACGTAACATGCTTCATCATGCATGAGAACACATCTCATATACCTTCATATACATTCGCATCATCTACAACAACCTTTAAACCTTGAACACTTCTTAACAGTCCATCCAGACAGTACATATACATATAGTAATACTAAAGCTTGTCTTCTAGAGCACCAGACCACAAACATCTTTGCTAGAACACATGGAACATCATTATGAGACATATTAAAGATCCACAAGACTTGAAACAAAATAGCAGAGGACTGTGGAGTAGAGACATTTCTCCCAATCCATAGATAAACAACTCTGTCAAACTAGTTCACACACTAGTGAACACAACTTTCACTCTCCATCAAACTAGAAGCTACAAGCCATGAGATATCACCAACAAATGCCCCTAAACAACCCTTCAGATCCACACAAGCATAGGATCAACACAAAAGAAACATGAAGCACATACCATAGCACATTTTGAACACATACATAACTCTAACTTCACTCTTTATTAATTTTCTCAAAAGCACTTGGTAACCCATCATATCATCATCTCTGCAACACTATAAATATAGCTCCATGTACTCACAACATCTCAACTATACATGCACAATTTGCAACATCCTGTACTGTGTTGACATTAATGAAAACATTAATGACAACACCACCAAACTTTCTCATACTTGCAACACATAGTATGTTTCATAGTTTCTTAAACACTTCATTTTATGATTTTAGAAAGAATAAGGAATTCAATTAATATAGTTGGACACAACATGAAAATGAGCACATTATTTGCAATTAACTCCATTATACAACCTATTAGAGGCCCTCCATGACCATGATAGAGAAAAAATTTACAAGATATGTTGGTTATTTTTTAAGAGCCAAATTGATCTTCAGAAATACCTATGGACTTTTCCATTTCTAATACTTAGTACTCTAAAGGGATTGGCCAATGAATGAGTAAAAGCTTCAAAACTTCTAGACTCCTACATTTTGGGCTCTATGAAACCCTCGAGGGTGATCCCACAATGTATGATCAAGAATTTATATGACTACTACTAAAATACATTGTAATCAATAGACAATTCTCACACGAATACTGAACAAGGTAGTATATTAAAAAAGTTGGTATCTCATTTATTAATACTCACTTGGAGCATGAGAATAACGAAACTCAACACAAAATAACTATAGTGGTACTCATTTGAAGGTTTATAAATAAAAAGTGATTAGCTGATGAATCAACCTAGAAACTGAATTATGAATACTTTACATGAACCAGTACCTTATCCTATACACGGAGTCAATCTCAACCTATGCAGCCAGAAAAAAAATCAACAATAGCAACATACAATCTCAAGAAACACTGCAATACATCACTACCATATTACATTCGTGATCATCACTACTTACAAATATCCTAGTACCTAATTCTTATGAGTTAATAGTGTCATCCAAGCATTTACATTAATTCATTGAACTAATAAGTAGGAATGAAATTAAACATTCGTTGAGAAACAATAGAGGTGAACAAAACAATCCTTGATTACTTTCATTCATAACTCATAAAATGAGTACAAAGGGGAGACAATAACCATGAAATTGGTATCACTCTGTATTGCATTTGCTATATTGTTATCAAAATCAGATGCATAACAACATACTCTGAACTTAAGACAAAACTTAAAACATGCTTGATATTCCTTTTACAATTCACAGTGTTGATTGCAAAAAAGAACGCCTACTTTCTGGCCCATAATTCCTTCTTATAGAAACAAAGGACCAAAAAATCCTTAGGCTAGAAAGTACACATGTCAATACCCTATTGGACCGTCATAATAAAGATTCCTTTTTTAGTTACTCTACATTCCAAAGAGGTGGGAAACATGTGTGAAATAAAAGTATTCTTCATTCGTTGTTGGAGATTTGGTCCTATTTTCAAAAAGTATCTTCAAACAGTTACCTAAATATTTGTGCCCATGTACACCAAGTAGAAAGAAAGAAAGAATGAAAGAAATAGAAAAGAAAGGACAAAGGATAAGTCCACATCTATAGCCCTGTCATCAATTAAATTTGAAGAAGATGCACTATATTTTCTATACTTTAGTAAAAGCCTAATTTGTACTAAATCTAGGCTATGCAATACATTTTCACCTATCCGTTATTCATCATGATTGTAGACTTTAGAATCAAAAATTTCAAATTACCATCCCGCCATTTCTTATTAATCCACCACCCCCTCCAAGTATCTACCTCTCTTGCTAGGAATTCCTCTTCAGTAGGCCAGCCAAAATTTATGACTTCATCAACATTTTCTCTATAAGGAGAATACTTGGTAACAATTTGGTTGGCCTCCTTGTCAAACTCCAATAAGACAATCTCTACATGAGCGAACATATCCATATTTTTCTTCAATGTGCCCATATCATAATTTTGACAAATTGAAACTGCCTGATATGAAATAGTTTTATTAGTTTCATCTTTCCATTCCTGTAGGGTTTTTATGCTACCATCATCCCTTAGAATGGATGGAAGGAGACCATGATGTGATTGATGATAAAATTTCACTAGCTCCCTTATTTTGATCTCCAAAGGTTCAATATTTCCCCTGTACCCCTCAATTTTACCTACAAGAGTAACAGTGGGCTTAAATTTTTTAGGAGGGTTGGCATCTTGCTTAGCTCCAGTTGACATCAATATCAATTCCTTCATTCTAGGGATATGTGCTTCCATAAGTGGAATAGCTCTCTCTCTCTCTATCATTGTCAGAATTATTTATAGCAGCCACCATGGATGAATAGCTATAGTGAATGCTATTAAATCTATTATTTACTCCATTCAAATGCTCCAATACTATAGTGGAAATCTCCATATTGATATTAAAAAATTCCTTATCATGATTGTCACTTTTATCTTTATATCCATTTAATTGCTTGAGCAAATCTTCCTTGCTGATATCTTCCTTAGCCTATGGCATTTATGATGTGCTAGGCTCTATTACTGAAATAGACACACTTACCCTGTTGTATAATATAATTTCCCTTGAGGAACTCACCTCAGTGGTAAATTCAGGGGGTGTAGCTTCTAGTGAAGTAGTAGGTGAGTCAATATATGTTTGCTTATACTTTCCTGGTTGCAAACTTTGCAACTTATCCTCCAATAAAGCTACCTTTGTCTATAACTGCATATTGTATTGTTCAAGCTTCCCATATTTAACTAGCAAATCATTTTGTTATGTCCTGAGCTTCTCTTTTTCTACTATTACAGATTCTACAGTGGCTATTGTGAATTGTGCAACATGTACTAACACATTTGCTACCTCTAGAGCCAATGTTTTTGACACCCTCTTTATTATTAGGCCTCCACTATAGTTAGGTGTAGCCTTAACAATGTTAGGCTTCCTTGTACTCAGGGCTAGAGACAAATAGCTAAGGCATCCCATTGCTCACTCAAAGTAGACCCTTGTAATGCAATTGTAGCCTCTTCTTCTGAATTGTAGAGAGGTCTATCACATCTCTTTATTGTATCAAAGGCTATGGCATAAGCTAAATCCCATTTTGGAAGCAACAAATTACCACTATTTCTTACCAATTCTCATCCCTCCTTTGCAGTCATCTTTTGGAATTTAGCTCTCATTTCACTCAAGACCTTTTTCTAGTTGGTAGCATTAGACAATTCTAGATGAAGACTTCTTTCTATAGCCAGGTTGTTGACATATTCATCTCTTTTAGCTCTATATGAAAATTCCATAAAAGCCCGAGACTTTACAAATTAGTCATCATCTAAAAAATTTGTGCATGCTTCTACCTGCATATCATCTTTTCCATTGAGCCTAGTGAGATCAACTTTACTCAATCTCATACCCAATTGTTTTCTTTCCCTCATTGCTGGTGTAGTGGGCACTCCTTCTTGCATTTCCTACTCTGATACCCAAATGTCATCATCAGAGTCTTCATCAACATAGTCCACCAAACCAGTCACTTCAACCTTTTTCTTTTTCAATGGTGGTTCTTTTGGTGGTTATGCATTAAGTGGTGGAGAATCAATATCCACAATTTCAGGATTTGCTGGCCTTGGAGGAGATGGTGGTGGTACTTGTGGTACAGGAGAAGGAGGCTTGTTCTCCTCTTGTTGAGAGGGAGTAGAAGCTGTATCATTTTTCTTTGCCTTACTTTTTCTCCTTACAAAGAAATTTATTCTTGGTTCTTCAAGGGTTTGAGATGTAGATTTCTATTCCATGGTAGGGACTTCTCCCCCACCCCATTCTTCTACAATGGGGGCCTTTCCCTTATCCTTACCTATCACCCCTTTAGTCTCAAGGTGGCCCACTATTGTCTCAAAATTCTTGGATACATGTTCTGCCTTTTGCATTACATTTTCAATCTCTAGAAGAATCTTGAAGTTAGGTTTTTCTTTCTTTATCTTTATTTGCATTGTATTGAAGGAAATTCACCTTGCTTTTCTTTTTTACTTGTCCCAAAAGGTCAAACACATTTCTTATCACATCCTCTAGATACTGGAAAATGTGCAAAAATTTGTAACTCTTGTTCCTTTCCTTCAACCAAGCCATAAAACCTTTAGGATCATATCTGATCCTCTCCATTGATCTTTGCATGCAATAGTCTTTGATTATATCAAGTATTTTATTCCAACCTCCTTTTGTCATTAGAAAATCAAAAAATCATGTATACAAAGGAAAGAATGTTCCTTTTCCTTGATTTAGTAGATGTTCATTTTCCACACTTCCCAATTTCCATATCACTTCAAGGAAACCAATTCTCTTTGGCACATGCCTTGGTAGCAAGTGAGGTGCAACAGTGGAACCATACACTCTTAAAACAGTGTAACAGGGTATGGGATAACATCTCCCCAATTGTGATCAACTCCCAACTCAAGCCTTCTTTCCTTGGGTCTTAAGAAGTCATGCAGAGCTATGGGAATTCCAGGTATACTCACAACCAACATTCTCATTAATTCTAAAGTAAACAAGTTTTGAAATGTCACATAATCATATGTCCTGTCATCCTTGTCTAGGATAGTAGTCCAGCATTGCATGGGCAAATCCAAGTTACCCTCTTTCCTATCCAAAGTCATATTATGCCCAAAGTAAGGTGCACCTTTGAAAAAATACATATGCATCAACAATGAGTACCAGTTACTCCATATGTACCTTTCTTCAACCTTATCAAGCCCTCATGAATCTTTTCTGCAAGAAACCCTGCATACTCATATACTATTCAATATTGGGGGTGCTGAGTATGGGCTGCCATATACATCAATGCCATATGCATTCTAGTGATAGGATCATAACCAATTATTTGGAAAATAGAGTAAAAGGTTTTGTGGAAGTAGGAAACAAAATAATTAACAATGGGGTGATCCCACAATACTGGTTTACAATTTTTGGTCAAACTGGACATTGAATTGATTTTTTCTAACTAAATCTTCACTTTCAGGGACCTATAGTAAAGGAATTTGAAGATGATGCAAACTAGTGATTTGTGACATTATGTCTATAGATTCTTAATATATTTTTTTCAAAAATTTTGGAATCAGATTGCACTTCTTTTTCCATCTCCTTTGAAAATAGTTTTTTTCAGTAAACACCTTTTTTAAGTAGTGATTCCCGTTGTATAATGCCCGTTGTATACAACATAATTTTTTTCCCATGAAGGATAAAATTCTATTTCTTTTTAATTTAGATTTGTAACTATGATATCTAGTGGTTTCATTTGGTTTCATAGTGTTTTATTGAATATTTTTTCCTTAATCAAGTTTCAAAGTCAAACCAATTACAATTCAAATATAGGCAAACTGTATACAATATAACTTTTTTGTATGTATCAAAATTCTTTTTTTTTTTTGGTTGGATCAAGGACTTCAATATCTAGTGCACTGATATTTTTCATATTTTTTTTGATAACCTACTATTTTTCAACATGTGCAGAACATAGAGCTTGATTTTTAGTGAAAAACTTACATTCACAATAAATAATTTAATAAATATAATAATCAAATTAAATTTATTTAAAATTATACTTTTTGTGATGCTTATAATAAGGACTACATACTCACAATTTTTTTTTAAAATGAATTCATTTGATCCCCCAAAAGATAAATCAAAAGTGGTTTGTTATCAACATTTTCATGGGTGTAAAGGAGACTCCGTTATAGGTATGGTTCAAAACTAGCGGGGTTCTATCCAAGGAGGTTTGATCTAAGGTGGTTTGATCAAATCCTCTTCAATTGGAATCCTTTAAATGGAACTTTTCAAGGCTTAAATCATTATATTAAGGAGACTTCGCTATAGGTATGGTTTAAAACTAGTGGGGTTCTATCCAAGGGGGTTTAATCTAAGGTGGTTTGATGAAATCCTCTTCAATTGGAATCCTTTAAATGGAACTTTTCAAGTCTTAAATCATTACATTTTCTAAAAAATATGTGATTTCAACAAAAATCATGATCTCTGAGAAAGTGTAAATCAGTATTGTGGGATTAGCTAGGGAATGACTCCTTATCATATTTCCCTATTTTAATCCTTCGGCCTACAATTTAGATGCTAGATATCTTGGTAGAATGTGGACTCTAAACACAATCTTAGTCTTATCATATTCCTCCTTGAGAGTGTTTTCATTGATCTTAGGAATTTCATCACTCTATCTAGTGAGTTTGAAAACATGAGCAAATTCCTCCTTGGTAATTTTGACCATTTCCTTCCCATCATATATTCTTATAGTTCTTGTAACTTGGTCATAATTGGTGGCCACTACTTTGAGAAAATCAATGTCCATGTCTAAGACATTGGGTACAATCAACTTCCCTAGGTCACAATTCCAAGGGTTACCTAATGGAATACCTAGGTTTCTATTCTTGAACCAACTATAGAATAATTCCCACCTAGTATAAGTTAATTTGGCATCCTTAATAGAATTGTTCTTGTCAATCAAACCCTCTACTACTTGCAGACCTTGAAGAAGCAACTGACCCTTAGGCTTTTCACTGGTCGAGGGTGGTAACTGGTCAGTAAGGTCTTTATTCAAAGGTCTTTTGGGAGCAGAAGCTTCCCATTTAGATGAAGACACTTTTGATTGTGCTTTAGGAGGGCCATGACACTAAAGGTATTACAAGGTAGGGTTTCTGATTTCTTGAACACGACTTACAACTCAGATAAGGTTTTGACACTAATTATGACAATGCAAGATCAACCAATTATCCTTTATGAACATCAAACCTTAAAATGCATAACCAAGAAAAAACCCTAACGGACTCAAATATTTGGGAAACCACAACTCTATCAATAATTATTAGGCGAAGGAAGTAATTCACTTACTAGTTCTTTTGTAGGTTGATAACCCTAGCCTTGACGCCATACAAGCTTGGAAACCACAACATGAGCTCTCCAAGTGTGTATAATATCCTTTATAATGCTCAATTGTGCTATCAAGATAGGTTTTAATAGCTACACAACCTTCTGCTTCAGTACCTTGATGTCATTTCCATTATTAAGGCTCACTCGTGTGAACCAAAATGGCTCACTTGCCCTCAAATTGAGTTTTGAATGCCATCCATTGATCACACGAGCATGTTAATTGATGGATGATTCAATTTAGTTAGCTTGATTTGAAAATATTGACTATACACAACCGCAATACTTATCAAATGATAGAAATCCACATGGAACCACTTGCTGGTGATTTGTGAGCTCCACCATTCCTTTGTCATTGCAACCATAATTCACATGTATTCTTCTCCTTGCCCCCATGAGTCTTAAATCATGTGCAAATTTCATCAACGGGGAGATGGGGAAGGGCTGCGATTAAGCCCCATGGCTTCTTCATACTCACATCTTAATCCAAAATTGTCTGCAGACTTATTCTTCTTACACCATCAATGACCCAGATTAAAAGATCTCAAACACATGCATTATATCTTCTTTTAGTAGCTCAAAGACTTTATTCTCTATGCCTCGTGTTGAAATATTTGATTAATATTTTTGATTGCTCCAATGCTTCCACTTCCTCTGGGTTATTCCATGTGGAAATCGCTTGCTACCTCATTGAAAATTAGTTAGTAAAGGTAGGGCCTACACGGGATAGCAGGGAGTGGTCAAGATTGACCCATGTCACCCGCTATTGACTGTTGATTCCCTTCAAATATTTGCACACTGACTGCTTGGAAACATTGGGCCCACAGTTAGACTCACCATATGACAATCACCTGCTAGCCCGCTTGAATATTTTAATGGAGAATTAAAAGGAACGGGCACATGAGGAACAGTCAAGACACAACCATGTTACTCAACAACTGCTATCAATCTTCCTTCAATACCACCCACTATCTTCAACTTAGACATCAACCCCACTAATACATAGAAAATGTGGCTTATGCTTGCTAGCCCGTGAGGATAAAATAGTAAGCAATGAAACAAAATGGGCACATGGGGAATGATCAAGATCTGCTTGTGACAATCAAATTATCATCTAAAGATCTTCATATCTGCACATGCCAAAACTGTTAGTCTTAAAAGAGGGACCCAACTAGGTCGATGAGACTAAAACCAATAGGATTAGAAACTTAAGGCTCAAATGATTTTAGCAGAAAATATTTAGCCCAACTTTAGAAAAATTATAACAATGGGAAAACATATAACAACCAATACGACTAGACCAAAGGGCCGGTTACTTCATGGATTTTGATGGCATAAGTCGTAACTTAAAAGATCGAGAATCAAGAAGAAGGGGTGAATAAAGAATTATAACCTTAGCAAGGAGATAAACTCAAGGGATTTTCAAGTAGGATCTTAGGTAAATTAAAACCCTTAAATAGTGATAGTATTCAAAACCCTAAGCCCTCAGATAAAAACCTAGCCTAGAATTTAGCAGGATTTTGAGATGGAACATGAAAATTTTAGGAGTTCCATCAAGATACATGATGGGAAATCAAAGCATTCTAGCATAGCCACTACCAAAGCACAAGAAATGAAAAAAATAACAAAAAAATGGAATGAAATATTTATTTCATTAGTAAGGTATGGAAATGATCTTAATTTCAACAATAAATCAAGTGCATTCATAAAGTTGCAAGCTAAATAGATATCAAATTTGGTGGCTAAACTAATCATAAATAAGATAATAAATCAACATTGACCTTCATAAACATTTAAATAATTCATCAATCTTCAAGAGAAGTATCAAAACTCAGAAAGTATGTACATAACATGCTGATGAGAGCCATTTATGCTCCATTTTATCCTTTTTCATATGCCTTCAATGACATTCCCATATTCCATTTCTATATATTATCATAACATTTTACCATTTTATGTTGCATATGGTTAAATATATATGAGTGATATTTAATATGGTTTTGGGATAAAAATATGAATCTAAATAATTATTGATTATATTTACTAATAAGTGTTGTAATTTTAAGCCTTGGAAAATATATTTCGTAGCATGTAGATTTCTGTTATTTTCACATAGAATTCTTGTCACATTCTTCATAGGAACTTCTTGTCACCTTCTTCACATGAATATGGCTCATGATTATTATTGCAATTTCCTTTTCTATGTGGATGGCTTCAGTTTCACTTGTTTATTCCTTCAACCATGTGCCATAGGTGGAGATAATTCAACCACTAACTATACAACACTAGATTTCCTCTCTACATCATTAAATCCAAAGGCTATTTTTATATTGTTATGATAACAACAAAGCGTGATTTTGTATTGTTGGGAAATTGGTTAGTAACAATGCCATTAGTAGATTATTAAGAAATTGGTTCATTATGTTAAGCAAATATTGGCCACGAGGCCACACAAATATTTCTTAAAACCATCCAATTTACCTCAACCGTTGGTTTATAAACTGCAAACATATTTCTGTAAAACTATATAAACATTCATATGTAATATCAGCTTGGCCAAAAAGGAGGAAATATACTCGATATAATTATTGAAAGAAATGTTTTGAAGTTCCCTTCATAAATTTCATGAGTTCTATATTCATCAATTGACTAGGAGGAAGGGAACCCACTCTTCAACCATCGATGAGGTGTATATATTTATTTTCTTTCTGTAGAGTGTGTTTCGTGTGTTATGATTTCAATTGATTCTATTTTGCATTGTTATGTTTCTGTGTTTGATGTGTATTAATTATCTAAGTTTTATTTTCATGCTGCAGAATTAATTGCTATGGTTTTTGTGTCTAATATTTATTGATTGAATTTCTATTTTAGAGTTTACTATCATAATTTTTGCACATCTCCTATCATAATTTTTATTATTCTTGTCATAGAAATACTGCAGAACTAGTGACAATTTCTGTAACAGTTCCTGTCATAGAAAAACTAGAAACATTAACATGCTTTTCAACTTAGGTAATTGATTGAGTTTCAAAATGCATTTTCATCCCCACCCACCTCATGACTTGCAACCCTTGTGTAGATAGCCGTGACGCCTTTCATAAACTTATGATCCTTAGATTGACATTTAGAGGTCCGAGGTGATTCTTTACCCAAAATTTGGCCTATCACATGCATAATGTGATCAATTCTAGTCACAATCAAGTAAATAAAATGCTACACTACACATGGATTTTTGAAAATTCATTGTAAGTTAGAGAACTTTCTCGAGAAACACTAATTAATAAGTTTTATATTACTTTCATCATTCTCAAGAGAGTATGACTTATAATGTTGGCATAGGTCATCCATGCTTTCTCTAAATGCTTTTATTTATGCTCCTCGTATTCTAAAATCTTCTTATATTTACAGATAGAGAAATATAAAGTGAACCATAAATTTTAGTATTACATATAAATAGTCCTTCCCTAGTCCCATGATGTCTCACTCAACAAAAAAAACTAATTCCCTAGATCTAAAAAATAGAGGAATGGAAGTCATTGCATAGAATAATACTCGAAACAATATTAGTATCTTCTCTTTGTGATCCTTGCATTTGGACAAATTTTATTATGTAATTATATATATATATATATTTGAATATTTTATTATCATTCTTCTTTTCATGACCCTTGGATTTGGACAAGTAGCTCATAAGAAAAAAATGATACCTTAAATTTCTTCTCTTAAAAAGAATATAAGCAAATCAACTAATATTAGAATATTTTACATACTAATTATCAAAATATATATAAATCTGAATCCTATGTCTAGATTATTTTTTAGTCTATTATTTTACATACTAATTATCAAAATATATATAAATCTGAATCCTATGTCTAGATTATTTTTTAGTCTATTATTTTTCTAATAATGGTAGATTTTGTGTTATGCTATTTTTCTTCGTTTTTGAGTATATAGTTAATGAATCTAGTTGAATTTTGTTTCTCACTTTGGTGGGTTTGGATAATAAGTGTCAAATACTTTTGCTAGTTGGCATGATGTATTTCCTCTATCATGTTGATAATTTATTATTTTTTAATGAATATAGCACTACTTACAGTTCTTCAAGTTTTTCTAATGTAACTTGATACTGAATCAAATTCTAATTGGAACACAAGAGCATACTTTTTTAAATATAAATAGTAAGGATAATGAAATGGCTGAAAGACACAATAAAAAATGTGATAATCAAATGATTATACCTTGTCTTTCACCTTCCAATCCATTTGATAGAGCTAAAATGGATGCATTGAACTCCACTTGACTTGCTCTCTTTATTGCCTAACTCTTGTGTATGCGGATTGCTCTAAAAAATGCAACATAGCCTTAAATTAGCTCAAATTGGTTGATCCAATTTGATAGACAAGGCTCTAATTTATAGATATTTGGAGGTTAAAATGGAAGGATGAGATTTATTGTGAGATAGAGGGTTGATATTGCACAAGAGTAGAAAGGCTTAGCCTTGTGACAAGTGTCACAAGGTGGAATTTTGAGATAATGACATGTGACATGGGGAAGAGGGCTAGGTGTGCTCACACATGTGTAAGAACACACATAGGTTGGGCTCATAAATTTGACAAGTGGGCCCTATAAGTAGTAAATATAAGAAGGTGAAAATGAATGTGAATGATATGTTAATGGAAAGGGAAAGAGTAGGGTGGCTCCTTTATGACATGTGTAGTGTCCATCCATTTTAGGTTTTCTCAGCATCCAAGTAAGTTGAGTGATATGTGGTCATTTTGTTCATTGTTAAAAATGTTATGGTATTTTTCGTGGTTTAATGATTTCAGGGTAAAAATAATATTTCAATGGTTTGTGAGATTCATTAATTTTATTAAGATTGAGCATGAAATAATTTAAATAAAAATTAGAATTAAAATAATGATTATTAAGCCAATGTTAGAAAGTATTTGTGTGTATGGATTTTATTAAATAAATAAAGTAACTTGTGATTGAACATCTCATATGGGAGGTAACGTAAATTTAAATAAAGCTATAAGAAAAGTTTATAACTAAAAATGAAATAGAAAAAGATAGAGATAAGATTTACAAACTGAAGTAAAAAAAAAAAGAAGGCAAGAAAAGATAATTGTTTTAATATAATTCTAAATAAATTTTGAAGATAAGTTTTAAAATTGAACTAGAAGGGGATAAATATGAATTTTAAAGCAAGTAAAGAGGAGTTATGATTAGGAATGGATTATAAAATCAAAAAAAAAAAAAAAACTCAAAAGGACGAATGCATGTTCCTGCTTTATTAAAGGACTGAAATGATAATTGAAACTCGCTATCTTTGTTTGATTTTCTTTTGGGAATTCGAAAGCTAAAGGGAATTTTTTGGTATATACGGTAAAAGGGGGAAATTGTCAAAGGGGGGAATGGTGACTTCTTGGGGGAGGAAGCGTGAATTTTCCCCAAAAGTGATTGGAGTCTAGAGGAAGAATTGGTGACAGCGAAATAGGGGTCTTCAACTGTCCTTCCCTGTCTTTGGAACGCAGAAAATCCAGGTTTGAGGTGTTATTAATTTCAAATCTTTCTTTTCTCCACCTTCATAAACGAAAGAAAATGATTGCTTGTTATTTGTTGAATTTGGAATCTATAGTAGATGCATTACATCATTACTCTGTGACAGCGATGTGCATTGTTTTAGTCATCTACTTGATCTTTTTAATTGTTCTCTTAAAAGAACTTTGGCATCCTCTCGTACATCGTCCATTCTGTGACCTTGATTCCTAGCCGGTTTGTTTCTACTCTGTTAGTTTTGTTTTTTTTGTTATTGTGTAATTACTCATGCATGGATCTAAGCCCCTACATCGTTCGTCTTTGCATCGGCGTTATGTATTTGTATTCTGGTAAATTTAGATGCCACCATAAGAAATAGATTTTTGGATAGTAATAGACTACTGTGAGTTGCTAGTTTGTGTGGAAGCTTCTTAATCCTATTTGGCCCACATCTGCCAGTCCCCTCCTCTAGCCGTGTCCTCCTTTGTTCCAGCTGTATGCATCACATGGTGTTTGGGAGAAATAGTTTGCGCCTTGTTTAGGTTTCCACATTCCCACGAATGCTTAACAGGGCACTTAAAACTCTGTCCTCTTGTAAATCGTTACTTTTGATAGATCATTATAGTACCAGTCTATTGTATGTATTGCATCACTTGTAATCTCGCTAAGATCGATTCACTTCCTTTTCTGCCATCTCGCCTTGTCTCTGGTTTAGGTGCTAAAATCTGGTATTTCTTAAAATTTGAATTGTTTATGATAGCCTGATGTATTGTGTTTTGGAACAGATTATATATTCTATTTTAATTCGATAAGCATCTTTCTTGATTGGAATTTGCTACTTCTTATTCCTTTTGGGCATTCGATTTACTTTCATGGCCATCGATTTAAAGTGCTTGTGCTGTGTTTTATTTTGCTTATATTGTTGTGTTCTAATTTCTGGAATGTCAATTCATTATTGCGCGCGCCTTTATTTCAGATAGTCGCGCTTAGCTTTATCTTTTGACCATGGTCACTATTCTGAAATCATCGCATCTCCTTGAACTCAGCCAGTGCTCTTATCTGTGTATCCCTTTGATCTGCTTATTGCTGCCACAAGTCACGACTCTCTACTCTATAGAAGGTACATTCTAAATTGGGGCCCAGCAACTCACAGTCCTCCCACGTATCTTATGTTAGGTGTTTTCTGTGGCTATATGCGTGTGCTTAACCTCATGACAGACTGGATTAAATATAAGCCTCCCAGATTGGTTTGGGAGCACTCTTTTATTCCTGCTTGCTTGACTGAGAATAAATTCTTTACTTAATGGATGGAAATCGGTCAAACTCTTGAGGCATTGGCAATTTAGTCTTACGTTTGATCCATCCATGTTACTATGGTCCCGAAGCGATTGCACGTGTGCCGTGTGAAATGGTGTCTCTTGGAAGCTTCTGTCAGCGATTCTTGAGTTCTTTTACCATGTTCTCTCCTAAATTTGGTATAGGTAGCGGTGATCCTCTTAGTGGAGTCGTAGGGCTATGACCCCTCATGTCCTTTAGCACGCCCCCACCACTATCATTGGATAGGACAAATTTGAGATAAGCTAACAAGCAATACAAATAGTTGCGCCATAAGCCTCCTTTCAAATGATTAAAAGTTATGCACTATTATAAAATGAATGAGATTTCATGAGAGAGTAAAAAAAAAGGATTTTCTTTTCGGATCTTACTCTTTGCGGTTTGATTTCTAGTATGTTTTATTTAAGAGCTTTCTTTTTGATAATGGCTAGTTATATATTGCACTATATGCA
Organism: Sequoia sempervirens; assembly: GCA_007258455.2. Taxonomy (NCBI): domain Eukaryota; kingdom Viridiplantae; phylum Streptophyta; class Pinopsida; order Cupressales; family Cupressaceae; genus Sequoia; species Sequoia sempervirens. The sequence goes on from VDFB02271358.1 coordinate 759,734,210, forward strand.
TCGATAATGTTAGGCGTACAAATAGTTACTAGAGAGTTTCATAACTTCTTCCGTGAGGAATTAGGTAGCTTGCGGGTGCTCTATTACATTAATACATGAACGTAGGTTTTTACATGAGAATATACTTATACATATATAAACATTTAGGTGTTTATATATATATATATATATATATATATTTGTATGTATGAAGGACTTGATAATAGTTACATTATTATTTAGGTTGCGTCTCTTAAGATTATGGGTATAGAGGTATTCGTAGCAAACATTAAATTGGAAAGAGAATTAAATTAGGAAGGTTGTTTTTAAATAAATAACAATGATGATTAAAAGTTAAATCATTGTGCTAAGATGCGTAAACATATTAAGATATTTGTATATGTTGAGATTATGTAATAATGAAATTAATTTGTGGTGTTGGATATTGTGGTGTGATTGATTTGGGGATAAGCAATGTTAATTAAATTAAGAGGAGTGATTTTTGGGTAAATCAATTATTTATTCTCTTTATCCAATTGTGGTTGTCGTATTATTGTTGAACTTGTTGTGATTTTCTCTTTATTGGAATTATGTCTTGTGGGAAAACCCTAAAGCCAATGTATCATGTTATCGAAACTTTTGTTGTTGTCTAGTACTTCCAGAGGTGGGAATATCATTATTATATTGATTTTAGCCCGCTTTGAGTCTATGGTTGTAAATTGTGTTGCATGTGGAATTATATTGGTTGTCGATGTGTTTCATATGTTATGGCGAGATGGTTATGCCTCACAGAGAATCCATGTGATTGGTTCAGTATTTCTGGTGGTACAATCTTGTTCAGTTGGATATTCTTGTGTTAGAGTGTCTAGAGAGAGTGGCTCTAGTGGGGGCCGACACACAAAGGGGCTGTCAGGGTAACCCATGTAGAGTTAGATTAATCAGTGATAACTTAAGTAATAAACCAGGGGTGGGGATTAAACACTAATAAGATAATTGTGAAGCCTCGTCCACCTGTTAGTGCTATAATAGACTAAAGGGGACTGAGAAGGCCGTGGTTGGCAAGGTCATTGCCTTGTCTTCACGAAAGGTTAATGACTCCGCATGAGTAACCCTATGGAGCAGCGCCTTGAGATAGGCTGTCAGGAGAACCATAGATGGAGGCGACACCTTTACTTGGTTGTCTAGAGAATCCATGTAGAGATGGAGGCGGCACCTTGTGGTAGGTTGTCAGGATAATCCATGTGAAACCATGCGATGACACTCTCGTCTAACATTCTATTTGTGTTGAGTTATTGAAGTCCTCTGGAAGTGATTTTATTGATTTGTCTTTGGTTATCGTTGGAAGTAGTCTTTGATATTATGTATTGAGCTTCATTGATGTGATTGTGACTTGTTATGTTCATCAGTGGTTTGTTGCGCCTTTTGGATTTGTTGTTGTTGAGTTTCTAAGTGGTCTTTGATGTTAAGTTTTCTGTCTGGAGTTAGTTTTGTGTTACTATTAGACGTGCTTGGTCGGGGACCCTTCCTTGTCTACTCTCAGCACGGGGGTGGTTGGGTGGAACGTGCTTCGCACCCCATTGGGTTTCCCTTCCTGTTGTAGATATATCTTTTGTTGCAGGGTTTTGGAAGATGTTGATGATCCAGTAATTCTTTGTACTAGATGTATGTTATACTTCTGATGTAATGTATTCATTGATGTATTGTCTCCCACATGTGTTGGGATGACCTTGTTGTAAATTCTATATGTGGATGTTGAGATGTATTTTTAGACAGTTGTATTTTACTATCATTTGGGATGTAATATTTATTTAGGCAATGTATTTATTTAGGAACAATCATTGTAATAGTTGTGTTAAGTTGTTATTGTTGTAATGATGAAATGGGAATGGATAGATTTATATAATGGTTTAATTATTGTTATTCTATTATCGTTGTTATGGATTAGTGTAGTTATGTCACCTCGTGTACCCCAATGGAACTAGTCGTGTAACTTAATACATTGTTATATTGGAATACTTAAGTAAGTTATTATGTTCTTTAAAAAAAAAAAATTGTTCGTTGTTATTAGTTCCTTTGGGGTTCGCACGGCGGGGTGTTACAACATGTGTAAGAGGTAGGGTGGCTCCATAGTTAAGAGGGGATCTCACATATGTATGATAAACCAATAGAGGATTTGGTCAAGCATGAGGTGAAAGATGATGTTGAATTTTGTATGTTCAAATGTATGTGTGAGAATTTAAAGGGCTATAAAACACTTGTCACATGATGAAAATTTTAGATCTTGATCGATGTAAATGGATTCAATGACTAATATTATATGCACAAGGATTGAGGGTGAGGTGAAGTTTTAATTTAGAGGAAAATGCTAGTGATGATTAGGATGGGATAATTAATTAATTAATCAAATTTAGAATCTTATGAATGAGGCTAAGGTTAAATTAATTAAACTTTCAAAAATAGGGGAAAATATAATAAATTAAATAAAATTTAATTAATTACAAGAATAACTGATAATTAGCTTCTAATAATAAATTATTTAATTAATTATGGAGGTTTAAAATATTGTGAATTATAGTAGATAATTAATTAAATAGTAATTTAATTAATTATATAATATGGTTGAATTTGGGGTGTCTACAAATAAAATACCTTTTTCTTAACCATTATAGTGGTTGTTTCATATCCCTTACATTCTACTTGATCATTCACCTATTCTTAGACATATTCTCATTCCCTTAACAATGAAATGGATATTCACCAATAATGGCATGCATATTTTCTTATGCTACTATGTTTGTGTACATAGGATTTAAGGCTTTTTTTTGGCTTATATGGAATATACATAAATAGTTATAACATCAAAAATATAATCAAATACAACTATATGCACAATATGAAATAAACATGTATTGATGTGAAAATTGATGATTTTAATCACACATTAAGGGTAAGGAACAAAAGTGGAAGATGTCATAATAATAATGAATAGAGAGTGCAAAGTACTTATACTTTGATAATATTCAAGTGGCATTTTTTTTTAGATGCTTTGAGATGGATTTGGCAAGTGTTAGTTATTTTCATACATTGTTCAAAGGCTCAAGTATCATGGCATCTTCTAGTAGCTTGTGTTGTGAAGGTGGTACAATGAGGGGTAGTAAATGAAAAAGATGGTTGTAGAGGAAAAATATACCAAGAAATGGATGTATCAATTCTTTGGAAAAGAAATGTTGACCGATTTAATGAACTTTGTAAAGTATATTAAAGACCCTTTCCTTTAACTTTTGATGGTGAGGATATATGGGCCCCCTAATGCTTGTATCTCGTTAGTATTGGAAAAATTGTTGTTGGATCTTGATTTTATTTATGGTAGGTGGATTGTGTTCAATGTGGCCCAATCTCAATATCAATTAAAATATTTAATGATTTTATGTTCTCTATGGCTACTAGTTCCTTTATGTTACATGCCATATCAATGATGTGATGCATCAAGAGGAGGCTCATTTTGATTATTTATGGGGCATTTTCATACTATAAAATGCTACCTACTTTATATTTAATGTGATTTTGGAAGAAATTATAAATTATTTGAGGGATTCTCTTGATTACTTGAAGGCATATAGGAGGTGAAGGTTTCTATTTTGGATATTCCATGTGAAAATCTAAGTGGTTGCATTCAAGTGGATGAGTCCTACATAAGTTTCCTCAATCCCGATCTTTTACAACTCTAATTATATATTTTGTTGGGTTTTTGTTTTGTTTTGGGTAGATGTTCTATAATGGGTATAGACACTAAAATCATTTTTCTAATCATTGATAATTAATTTATCATTCATATCATCCATTTACTACATCATCATATTCATTATTAATCAATCATTGAATATAATTCATTAATGATTTATGATGTCATCATAACTATTTTCCATTATCCATTTATCCATTAGTTAAATTTTTTTTATATTATTTAGTTTATGAGAGCTAATTATCCATTTTTAATAAATAAATAAAATTTCCATTTTTAACCTCATCAATTAACTCCATCTTTGAATTAGAAACTTCCTCTCATTTATCCATTTAATAAATTAAATTATTTATTATTATCCTCTTAGTAGTTTTAAATGGAAAATTTCTATTATCAATTGAGTTGTCTTCTCATTTTCTCAAGTTGAATTCAATGTTAGTCTAGTAAACTCATGTATTTGGTTCAATACTTATCCATCCATTTAATTTTTCTAACAATTATAAATATATTCATCCTATCATTTCCAACAAATAAACATTTATGCAAGTCTATTATTTCAAAATCCATTATTACAACCTCCAATATTATGATGTTGAGTTGCATTCACATCAATTAATTATAAATTCACTAGAATAAAACTTGATTTGAGGTTTGTAGTGAGTTTGATTTATTTATTTTGATTTTTTGTTGTTTTGAAGATTTTATTTTCACATTTTTCGTTTTAATTGCATATAGTGCCTTCAACCTAATTAGATGGGTGGAGGTTGATAATTAACTATATAGCTTTGTTTTTTAATGAAATACTTCTCTATATTGGTCTAACCCCTTGTTAGAACTTGGATTTTTTGGTTTCTAGTCCTAACCACATTTTTTAAATAAAAAACTTGATGATTTTAAACTAAAATTGAATATAAAAATTGTAAGAAGTCAATTAATTTATTTTATTTATATGTTTTCACTTCTATATTAATATTTAAACCAAAAAAAAATGATCAAGAGTAATAGTAGGGCTCAAAGATAGAAAAAAAGAAGTTAACACTAATTAGACATAATCTAGACAGTCTCATTATGGACAATACGATGTAATTTCTGTCTTAAAATAACATAAAATATCTAATCTTATGATTTTTATTAAACCATTCATTCATTCAGTTTTCTTACACTTATTTGAAAATTAGGTGTATAAGGCTTCCTTAAATAGAGGAAAAATAGAATTTTCTTCTTAAGAAAAAAATACACTCATCAAGATTTTAGTGTACAAAGAATTTCTAGATACCTTGCTTCCTTTTAAATGGCTTACTATGGTAAAGAAAATAAAAAGGCTAAAGTTCATCCTTTCTATGAACCCAATATATATGATGTTAGTTTTAAAAAATCCTACTAGTGTCAAATCCAAAACTAGAAAAAATAAAGAGGTTTTTTTATGGAGTGACAATTATGTTAGGAAAAAAGATAACATACTACCTTTGGACTGCTTTTGTAATTAGGACTGCTTTTGTAATTATGGGTCTTTTGGTGGAGATGAAATCATTGATATTCAATCCCAAAATCTATCCTTGGGAGAAAAATTACTCACAAGATGTATTCAAAGCCACAATTAAAATGGTGTAAAATTATATAAGAAAAATACCTTGATACAATGGATAATAAAATATTTTTCTAGTTACAAATCCCTCGAGTGGTTTTAAGGTGTGGAAATTGATTACTTATAGTAGAGAGGTGATTCTTCCCCATTTATCATTGATAATACATATTTGGTAAAACCTGATCTATTCTAATAAGACCCTTGAAATGGGTAGAAACCACAAGACAAAAGAAAAAACTTGGTGTCCAGGTAAAATAAATAAAAAATAATTTGGATTAAAAAATAAATGACCATATTACAATTTTGGAAGGAAATCTAGTATAAAAAGATAATTGGAAAAAATTTGATGACTACCATTTTGAACAAATCTAGGAACATTCATTATCATTAATCCTTGCTCAAAGAGTTATTTTCCTCTCACAAGAGGAGGACTTTATTGGAGGGCCTCAAAATTGAGAAAATATGTAATAAAAGGGAGTTAAATGACCTTACCACATACCCCCTTTCAAAAAATTGGCTTAATAATCTCTACTATTATAATGTTTCTCTTCGCAAAGATGGGGAATTTTTTTATAGCTTTCCCTACATAATAGGATTTTAATATGGATAAAGGGTAGAAAATTTGGGTATCTTGTCACCTTTTAAATTTGTTCTTTGGGAAGAGAGGAGGAAGACATAGATAATTTATTACTAAATTATATATTTACTTTAAAGTGTTGAAAATGGATTTATGCTAAACTTGGTTGGATTAGAACTTTCCCTGACATTTAATTTCAACATTTTCTAGTTTGGTTGTCTCTTTTTAAATAGTCCACTATATTTTCATTTTGAAGGTGAGATCGTCAATACTCATATATAATGTGTGGCTAGGATGTAATTATATAATTTTTAGAAAATCAATCACCAAACTTGAAGATGTAATATCTGAAATTGAGAGAATATTTTCTTAAAATAGTCATACCATTTATTTTCAAGAATAAAAATTTAAATAAGAAGTTTTTTAGGATAATGTGTACCGCTCGCCATGAAACCCTAGAGAATGTCACACACATAACGAAAGCAAACAATTTTTTTTTTAAATGTGTAATAAAACAAGTAAAGTAAACTACACTAACACATACATTCTCTAAGGTACATGATGATGCTTACTTACAATACCCATTACTAACAAAAGTTACTAAAAATAACTTATATTTATCACTCATGAATTAAAGATCATACATCCAAACATTTAAATACATCATTTAAACTATAAAGTACAATATAATGATCCATTCACACAATACATTTATTCAATATTCCAATTACAACTCTCATTTCCAAATGAGAGTTTATACAAAAGTGTTACAATTACAAATTACAAGGATTCTCCTCGAATACAATTGAGTAATGCAATTACAAATTACAAGGTAAGAATTGGGGACCCAACAGTGTAAGGTGCACGTTCCACCCAACCATGTGGTACCCAAAGGACCAACCCCCATGCTAGGAGATAGTAAAAGAGCTTCCTAGGCAAAACCTACAACCTCTAGAGATAGGAAAAAACAATATTAAACTACACAAGTACAATACTAACATGATGGTTACAATGCTTCCAGATAACAATGATCAACTACACAATACAACAAACTGACTGACGGTTGTCATAGGAGAAGTTTCATCAAAAATTTGTATGGGTTACCTTGGCGAATCTTCCTAGGCTCCGGCCCCCATCTTGGGTTACCTTGGTGACCTCTTACGAAACCTGACCCCACATGCAATCCAATGTAGAATTGATTATCTTTCATAGAGACAAGATAACAATCTTGCCATTCCAGGCCTTCTCATCTCATCCCAAGTCTTTACTATCCCTTGAGTCCATGAGCAAGGCATTAACAAAAGTTAAGTGTTTAAACTATGCTTTTTCCCTTAACATATTTATTAAGTTATCACTGATTAATCTAACTCTTCATGAGTTTCCTAGACACCACTTTGTGTGTTGACCCCCATGAAAAGCCACTCCCCTATTAAGGTTCTAACACTGGGCACTCTGGTTTCATATGAGCCCATTATGTTGTCCGGTTTATATATTCTATCTAGAAGAAAAGTTAGTCTACATATGCATATGTTATGAAGGCAAAAATGTTATACTGAATGAATAGAGGTGAATGTGAATTTATTAATTGGAGTTGTTAAGTGATCATAGTAATCATGATATTGGCTTGTAGCATCATGAGATATATGGGAAATAGTACTTATGGAATGTGATCTTTTGAAGAATAATGGAGTTGTGCATGTAATTGTAACCCCTGTAAATGTGAAGAAACCAGTAACTGTGCATTGATTGAGTGTTGTGAGTACCCTGTGCTTGCTGTGTGCCATGCGATGGTGATACTATGTAATCATCCATGGGAAAACTATTGTATTTGGTGTGGGATTAACCATACCATTATGTGTGTATGTTTGTTACCTGATTGAGGGCCAACCCACGTGTGGTTGAAAATCTATACATATAAGAGTAGCCAAAAGCTAGTTTCATGGATTCTTTTCTTTTGGTTCTCTAGTCCCTCAATCTGTGAAGGGGTAGTAGCAGCCACAAAGTTCCTTGGGCGGAGTGTGTAGCGTACGCATATTGCGACGCAGAGTATTCTTAGCTCAACCGATCCCGAGGAAACGTACTCACTACTTCCCCTTATGATGGATCAGGGTACTTGATTCATATGTGCCAGCCTAAACCCCACAGTTTTGAGTATAGCAGCATTGGTTGTTAGTATTGGTCTGGCCGTCCATAGGGACGTTGAGCTGACATTAGCGAGTGAACCTCATCCGTATGAGAGGTGAAGCTCGAGTAGCCCCATATTGATATGCCCATATATGTATTGCATACACCGTATTTGCACATGTTCCGACATGATGCAATGGATACGATGCCACACCCCACTGATGTTCCGACATAGTGCTGGTGATGATGCCGTGTTGTTGATGGTAGCGAGCTGGGCTCGAGGACACGATGCCATGTGCTTAGAAACGTGAAGGTGCACTATGAGATGAGTTATGATAGCCTACTTGTGTGATGAGCGTAATGGGGCCTCACACATTTGTAGAGGGATACTCATGTTTGCTTTCGACAGTGTTTGGGTCGGTTAGCATATGGGTAGGTCCTGGCCATGTATACCTCTGGCGATGGCGAGTACCTGCGTGTGCCTTTTCCACAAGGTATCGCTATGCGGGGTGTGTCTAGCGCGTGCCTACTTCTGCGGAGCCACGGACACACTGCCATGCGGCATATGACCAGTACGTGCCTTCTCCGGCTGGTGTATGACCACGCCGCACTGAGATGTGATGCAGGATGGAGGCCGAGGTGCACATCCTATGCGGGCAACCAAGGAGTGCGAGGGCCACTTGGTTAGTCCATGTCGCGTGACGACGCGAGGCAGAGTGTAGCCAAGGAGCACACTCTGGGTCATGTGGATGGCGTGCTCACTCCGCACCACATGGGGGATATTGTATAGCCAGACGTTGTTCCCTCCTTCCTCGTTGGTGGCTAGTATCTAGTCACGCAGTGTTGTATAGTGCAATTTCTAAGGTTGTGAGCTTTCTTTATAATTATTGATGATTTTCTAGTGATTGTGAAAGCCGACACCTTGTTATATTTGATTGTGATGTTTTAGCCACACTTTGTGATTTTATTTGCTCGTAGCCCTCGTGGTTACATTTGATTTAGTGTTGAAATTGTGCACATTTGTTTCTTTATTGTTGAAATTGAATACTTGTTTCTTTTAATTATGGCTTTGGTGGCTAAACTAATTTATCCTTATTGTTTTCGAGGTCGGCTATGTGTTGTATTGTGATTCCTCTCCAAGGACGTATGAGGCAGACTTGGGAGTGTATACGAGGAAGTAGACGCAGGGAACCTTGAGGATGGGGGGTATGGGAGGCTATTTTATAGCTAGGACCCACTACCCACCTATGTGTGATGACTATCTCTTGGAGGCTAACCACCTTGTACAACAAGAGATGGGTCATAGTGGTTTTGTTGGATGGTCTTGCCATGTGTGTGTGGCCTAACACCATCAAGCCACTGAATGTGTGAGGTATGGATTATGTGAGATGGATATTGGCTCTTGGCTCATGGATTATGTATCATAGATTAGTATGCTGCTTTCCGGTGTCCAGATGGACCCTTGTGTAGCCTTGTGATGTTTCTTTTCCGGTGATGTGACTGTGTATGTATGTGTAGAAGAATATTCTTATATTGAGCCTATTGATGTGAAAGAGGGATGACCATGTTGTTCTAAATGTGGGTATATTATGACTCTGTGGTATAAAATAGATTGGATATTATTGAGAATCGTAAATTGTGACTTAAAATATGTTACTGAATCATGTTATGATGAGTATTTTTGTTAATTTCAAGTAATCATTGATGTGTATTCTTTCTATGATGTTTTGAAGATGCTTGTTGTAATGAAAAAATTGAGTCGATAAGAGTACTGGCTTTGTTACTAATGCCGAAACCAAGGATGTTATTATAAATAAAAGCAGTTAAGAAGATATTGTTTTCAAATGTGAAGCCGAATAGTGATTCTAATTGCAATGATTCAGAAAGAGGGTGTACATCAATTATAGATTAGATAAATTTTGGTACTAATGTGGTTATGTTTCCATTTTGAGCCATGTGACTTCCAGGAGTAAGTCAAGTTTTAGGGGGGGAGGATGTAGTACCCCTCTGGCTAAGGAGTCGGAAGAGTAAGATAGGTCAAGGGCTCCTGCTGGTATTTATTACGTTGAGATTGAATTTATTAAATAAGGGTAATATTAGTTATTAAAATGTTAGATTAAATTGTATTTAAATATTTAATTATTTAATTTATTTTAGAAAAAGTTACGAGTTTATTAAATGTTAATTAAATATTAAAATTGTGTTTATTATTTTAACTAATTATCTTGTTGGGGATAACTGTTAGAATAAATTATATAAATTAATTAGATAATGTGTTTTGTAAGTAAAAGTTGTAAAAAGCGGTAATTAAAACAAAAAATATATATATATATTGAAAATAGAAAAGTAAATAAATAAAAGAATAAAAAAAAAAAAAAGAAAGATGAAAGAACGAATGGGGATTGAGATTTAATGGAAAAGCTTGCCTTTTAAAATATCAATTCTTTTATTTATGTTTTTTTTTAAGAGCTTTTAGGGCTTCAGTGGTGATTCCAACCTAGCTTAAGTTTGCAGGTTATTCCCGAGTCTTGGGGGGGCTGGATGGAAAAAGGGCGTAAATAGATTTTGATATATTGTTAATCGGGGAAAATGGGAAGACGTGACTTTTTGAGGGAGTCGGTCGTTGGACTGGAGAGCCTGTAAGAGCAGCCATTATAGTGATCTCAGGAGAAGGGTTACAGCACTCTCCTGCACAGAGCTCAGAAAAATCCCAAGAAAGGAATGATTGTGTTGTTAGTGAAGATGGTCAGATAAGGAAGCATCCCTTGAAGCCATACTTGGAATACATTGGATATCTTTACCAACTGATAGAGCCTCTCTCTGAACGGGAACGGTTTGAGCTTGGCTACAGGGACTTTTTACAAGCTCCATTGCAGCCTCTGATGGATAACCTTGAGGCTCAAACGTATGAAACATTTGAGAAAGACACCATGAAGTATGTTCAGCATCAGAAAACAGTTCATGCAGCCCTACTTGATCGGGTGCCTGAGGAGAAAGCATCAACAACTACTACTGTACTCATGGTTGTAGGTGCTGGCCGAGGACCTCTAGTAAGGTCTTCATTGCAGGCTGCTAGAGAAACAGATAGTGCGAGCATAAGGGATTCAGGTCGGTATTATGATTGGGTTTTGATTCCTGCATATACTATAGTTGATATCGCTACATATAAGTTCTAACTGTTGTGTTGTTTTTGAAATAGTTATTTTGTCTCATTCTTGGCAATTGAATTTGTTGTTTACTTGACTTTCCTTATCAATCGTTTCGTAGCCTTGGGATATCATCTTAGTTGTTCTAGCATAATCAATATGTATTGCATGAGTACATGCATTGTTGATTTATTTTACTGTGTTAGGTTGGTCTCTAAGGTTTTAGGGATCTTCCATCGAATTTTATAGTGTGGGTGTTCACAGATAGGTATGTTGATATGTATTATGCCAAATTCTAGTTGTCTGTATTGTAGATTATCTGTTTTGTAAGTGTGTTCTAATATGCCTAGCCAATCAAATCTTCTAGTGTTACGCCTTTACCAGCCTAAGACTGGCCTCATTGCTGGTGATCAGAGGTTCTTCCATCCTGCATGCGTGACCCTTAAAGTCATGTTTCGTTTCTTAACTCTTATACCCTTCATGCATATCTTGTATGTGTCGTAGCGCGCCATAGCTGCCAGTTTAAGTTTACCTTGAGCTAAGTTCAATGCGTTTTGCATGATTCTTTCTTTGAGTGTTGATAAAATAGATAGCACTTGAAATCTATAGCTCTTCTTAGTTTTGGTGTACATGGTATGCATGGTTGAGATTCAATGTTAACATATAGATGATAGTCGTTGCATGTCATTCTCTAGAAATTTCGTTAGTTCTGTCAGCAGCTCGATACTTTGTTTATGCTTAGCATTCGATTTTCTTTCATTGGTTGTATACTTTAACTGACATTCCTTGCTTGATATTGTTTTTTTTTATATACAATGCATATACTATATCTTGGCTTTTGATGCTCTGTATTATTGAATTTTATACTACCTATACATTGATACTTTATGTTTGCGCCCTATTCATCCTGGCGCAGTCCTCTCTCTCAATCTCCCCACAGCCTCACGCCTCCTCCTAAATGGCAGGGAGAGTGTACCGACGGTTTCAAATGGGCCGGCCTTTGGTCGATAGGATGGATCTTATCGTAACCAGAGGTGAACTCTGAGTAACAAAACATGATACGTTTGACCATTCCTCCAAGTCAGTAACTCGACTAGGGTGAAATAGCTCGCTTCCCATGTGTGTCAGGCACTCAATGAATTTTCTTTTGATTGGTAAACTCCCTTCCTTTGATTGGCTGTCCAATCTTCTCCTTTTACTTTATTCACTAGTTTAATCAACACTTAAAGTCCGTGACCAAGATATATTTAGGTGGGCAAAGAATTGGGAGGCCACTCTTTTGTAAGGATATATAATTTAATTAATTGTATGTCTGTTATATTATGTTGCATCTTGACATTGATAAAAGCCACGATAGTGGATCAACAAACTTGGTAGGGCATTTACCTTAATTATATTATATGTTTAAATAAATTTATTAATTATATACAATAATTAAAATTTATAATTAATAATTATTGTAATTTTATATAATAATTTAAATTTTTTTTTATCTTAATGAGAATTGTAAATGGATTTTTATTTAAAAATATTTGTTATTGTTTATACATTTATTTTAGTTTATGAGAATTTAAAAAGAAAATTTATTTAACAATAATATTGGTATTTAGAACGTTTAATTTTTTTAAATTAAACTGTGCAATAATTATTGTTGTGTCATATTGTTTTTATTATTATATATTATATTTTCAAATCAAACTATTAATTACAAAAATAGATCAAATTTATCCTAATTGACTTTCCACACTTCTTCGGCGTACCCATTGCACACTAAGGTGCAAATGCTGGTTATATGATTTAAAGTATAGGGAATAAATGATTTTTTTTTTTATGTATGATTATTTTTTTTTGAAAGAGGATATTAAATTAAAAGAACCTCATTTCATTATATTGCTTTATCATGTTTTGCTAATAGTTAGATGAAAAAAGGTCTAAGTGTTTATGGAAGGGTTAAGATAAAAGTAATTGGTTAGTTAAGTATTTTTATGATTTATCAATAGGACTTGTGCTTGTGATTTAAAGGGTTAGACAAGTGATATGTATTATGATTTTAAATAAAAGTAGATTTGGTTCAAAAGTTAATAGAAGCATTGAGTTGTTTAATGATTTCTTTAATTATTCTAAAATGATTGTTGTTGTAATAAATATATAAAAGGTAGTGTTTATTTTAAATGATTTCATAATGAGTGAATAAGAATAAGGTAGTGATTACCATAAATGACTTAGTCACGAATGAATAAATGGTCTAATATAATATCCATTATTTGTTGGTTGACTTAGTTATTATAAGATGTTAGTTATGCCCCTTACAATTGATAAAGTTACTTTTCCTAAGAGCATTAATCTTTGGAAATGTACTCTTATAGTTAGGAGAACAAGGTAAGTGAGCCTTCATAAGGAAATCCCTTGCTGGTTAAGGTCTGGTTTACATTTTATCTTAAACAAGGATTAAGTGGTAGATTATTCTAGATCAACTAATTATATGTCTAGTGTTATTATACAATTGTTATGTTCGCATTCATTATAGTATTAGGTGGGTTTAGGGTCATTCTTAATTGGTAAAGGACATTATTGTGAGACCCGCTAGGGTAGAAAGTTTGTAGCTCTTAGTTTATCTTTATGCCATACTATAGTGGATAAAGAACTAATTAGGAGAATATTATTATACTAACGTAATTTTAAGGGCTTAAGTATGTTTGCAATATAGATTTTATGTAATGAAAATTAAATAAATAATGGTAATGTAATCAAGGGGGAAATTTGCTTAATTTCTCAATATTAAATATGAGTGGTGTTGTATTCTTTTGTAAACTATTTAATAGTTGAAGCACCAAATTTGGAGAACACTTGTGTTTGTTGACATGATTGATTTCAATATTGGAGTAGACTATATTTATTTTATTTTTGCAAGAATATGCTTACCCAGTTCTTCAGTCTTCGGCTTCACCTAGGTGGGTGGCAGCCGCCTTAGAAACTGTCTGGGGTGATGGACCCTAGAAAGGGTTGCATACCCACTCTTCTCTAGTATATAATTTTTGTATGGGTCACATAATGCTTATGAATAGAGGTTTGAGTTTAGCATGTATGTGTGGTGTTGTGTACTTTTGTTTTAGGGTAGATTCCTCCTTGAATGTCTTATGAGTGAACCCTTGGTTGGTCAGTCAATGAGTTGGAGCAACTCAAGTTGTCGAACTACGGTGCCTCTGCGAATTATATACGTAGGCAAGGCCATCGAGTAATGAGCTCCCGAGGCATTAGGTCGGGCCCCTAGGATTGTTCTTCTGAGCCTTGTTCGAGTCTTGTCGTTTATCCCCGATAACATAAAACTGCCATTGAATTATATAGTTTCTCTTAGTGATTATGTGTTAACTATCTTTGATCTAATGTGTGTGCCAAGTCATGTAGACCTTGCAGGTATAGGCATTGGGAGCAAGGACTTGTCAAAAAAATAGAATGTAAGAGGTATGTTAAGCTAGCTTAAGTAAGTAGACTCTATTGCCAAGTTAGTAAATCACTTCTATCTTTTCTTGTGGCTTGTGTGATCATTGAGTATAGCTATAAGTAGTGTATAGTGTTGTTGTTATCTTTGTTTCATTGTTAGTTGTTTGTGAAGTAACCTCGCGTGCTCCAGAGAACTAAGTGTACTAGTGTAATGTAATGTGTTATATGTTTATGGTTAATGATCTTGTATGTTCAATTGTAATGTTTAAAAAACAAAAATTATTTGCTTTGTCTATGTTCTCTGAGTTGCATGACGGGCGTTACAAACTAATCCCACTAACATTGGGTAAACTAGGTGTAGATAACCAATTATAATTACCAACACAACAATAATTATACGACACAACTTGTTCACATAACCAAGTCCAACTAAAAAATATCCCTTGCACTGCCCAAGTTAAACAATAACAATCGCATGAGACACAACATCATTTCAAGAAAACACATCTAGAAAACTTAGAAAATCAAAGACTCCAATTTTCCCAAACAACCAGCATAAAAGAAATCATAACCTTTGAAACAATTTCAGGCAAAATATTAATCTAACTTTAGGATTTCTTAAATCCAAATAAAGCAATAACATATTGCATAAAATTAATATCAAAACAATTTGTAAAATCAAAATTTGTGCATCCATATATATATATATGTATATTTGTAAAATATATCAGAACAATTGTCCAGAAGGACTGATTTTCACCAAAAATATTCTACAGTTCAGGGTATTTATAGTTTTAAACAAGGGATTTCAATTTTCAAACAATTTTACAGAGAACCACAATTTTCTCATTTCTATAGAGGTTTGTTTCATTTGAATTTTCTATTGTCACAAATTGATTCTCTGTAGAGATATGAGATTTTCATAATTTTCCTATAGAGATTTCTAAAAATTTACAGTAATTTCTCAAGCAACCATTCAAAATTTAAAATCAAAGCTTTTAAACAATAAGCAATAAAATAACCTATTTTTAAAGTTTGAAGAAATGAGAACTGAAGTTGAGCTTCCCTACAAAATCCAATCTTCGAGAATCTCTTCCAAAATCTCTACTTCCAGAATAAAAATGTTAAAAATAAAGAGAAAGCCTTCCTCTATTTTAGCAACCAAATTTCCAAGATATTTTTCATTTTCCATCAAATCCCTCAATAAATTCCCTCAACACTTAGTCAAAATTCAAAAAAATCCCTCTCAACCACCATAGTTATTTCCTCCTTAAATGCATTTACAAGATATTTTGCTTTTAAATAATTTAAAACAAAATTTAATTTCCAAATAAATTTAAATCACTTAATCTATGCACTTTACAAAATAACTAAACTATTCGCTTAATAAATTTAATTGATTAATTTATTTACTCAACAAAATAAATTTAATTAATTAGTTTATTTACTTAATAAAATGAATTTAACCACTCGGGTAGCACGACCCCCTATAAATTGCAGTGCGCCTGGTAAACTTTTTAACATGACCGGCAGCGTTGGCGTGACATGCCCTCCGGTACCACGGGACGGGGGAGACTAGAACTTGTGACCAGCAGAGCCACAATGGAATTACTTAGCCAACCGAGCTAGGGCCCCCGCCCAAATTAAATTACCTTATCACATAAATGAAATTTAATTAATTAATTTGTCCATTTAATAAGATAAATTTAATTAATAGATTAAATTACCTTACCAATTGAATAAAATAAAATTAATAAAATTAAATAAAAATTTTAATCTAAAATACATAAATTAACATTTACAACCTCTTAACATTAATTTCCACATATAATTCCCACCGATAATAAATTATCAGAACATCAAAGATGACATGGCTCAGCAACAAACAAGACACAAACTGACAACACACTATGACTGGGATTGAGGTTTGACAAGGCCACTCTGTTACTATCTCCCTATCAACATAACCATTGGGAAAGTGGACACGCTCAGACCTATGAAGCCAGGTGGAGACAATGTTCTGTACTTGCAATCCTGCAATCAAGATGAATGTCGTACATGGATAAAACATAACAGTAACACCATGAAGAGAAATTACAGAATCATAGGGCGCTCGCAAGCGAGTGATGTAATCCCATCCCCTTTACTAATACAGGCACATCAAGACTGACAAAATTAAAGTATCATAAATCAAGAGATGAGCATATATCAATATTAATAACTATGCTAATTGAAAGCATAACATAAAACCATAAACATCCACATAAAGTATCATCACATCAAAGTATAGCATCCACATCACTCTAATTTCAACGATCATAAAAACATAACAAGGTATTTGAATCTGTCAAAATAAACACATTGACTAACAACATAGCAAACTGAAAGGGTGCTACATAATGAGTTTTTAGAATAATGGTTTCTCATTATATCCACTTCTCTTACCAAATCTATTTCTAGAGTCAATCTCCCAATGAATAGAAAAAAAGGTTTGATTGTCTCCACCTCCATCCTTTTAGGTAAAAATAAAATTTTATGGTGCTTCTTAGGGAAACCTAGGCCTTTGGTGTGTTGTTAGGGATGATTTAGGGAAGATACTAATAGCCAAAGCTATTGAAATTCTTGAAGAAACTAAAAAGAAAGAAGAAGCACATGCCTTAATTCATTGTCTAAAAATGATAATCTTAAGTAATCTCAATAGTATCTTCATTGATGGTGATTCAATGTTGATCATATTATTATAAAAAATAAAAATATAAATCAAAGGAAACTCCAATAGACCCTCCAACTAATTTGGAACATTCTAGACAACCTTGATTTCTATGAAATCATTATAGTGAGGAAAATAAAGTAGCTAGTTCATGCTAGCTAATATAGTAATTGGTCAATGAAAGGATGAAAGGTACACAATTTTGCAATGTTAATAAAAATTAGGCTATAAATTTTTTATTAGAAGTCTTAAAATTCTCTCCCTTCAACCCATTAAAAGACAACCTGTAGGGGTCACCTTATCTTATTCCAATTGGTAGATTTAAATTTTTATAGATGTTTATGTTCTTTGGTTGACCATCACCTACATTATATGGAGGCCCATATGCATATTAATTTAATGTAATAACTATCAAAGAACTACTAATCTTCTTACTAACCCCTTTGTTACTCAACATTACCACTACAAGCACTCCTAGTATTTAAGCCTATGAACCCATCTATTTATTTAATTATCTACTCTAAGTTGATCAATGTAATTTTTTTATTTACAACTTCTTTTGGTTCAATAATAATTCCTACCCTTACCCTTCAATCTCCTACTTTGTTGGATTGAATACCAAGATGAGTATGCCCAAAGGAATAAAATGATTTTCATCTCTCCTCAGAAGAGGGATTCATCTATTGTTGGACCCTATGTATTTAACATGCTTTCCCATGTGTCTTTGATATGCTACTCATGGGTTGAAAGGTCCATTCATAACCTATCATTGATGAAAACAACCTTAGGTGTGGTTCTATAGTGTTATTATAGTCTAAATTGGTCCTTTATCTTCTCTCTAGTGTCATGGATTTTGGTGTAGGATATTATAATTTTTTTAGAAGTTATTGGATTTAGATGCATCCAAGAATACCTTTTCTTGGTAAGCTCTTTTTGGCATGCTATTGAGAGTATGATGTGTTTATGGGTTTATATTGGATAGGGTAATTATTTCCAATTAACAACCAATTGAATGAAAATCATGATGTGGTGTGCATCTACCACATTAAACAATCTACTATTTTAAGTTATTATAGATTGGTTCTAGTAAATCCTCTACACATACACAAGCCTTAGATGGAGGAGGACTTTGAATTGAATATATCAAAGGTCTTTATTACCTTAAAATTTCTATGCCACCATGTCCTTAATTAGTCTCCTCCCCTTGCCTATCCGACTACTCTAACTCCTTTGAATCTACTAATTTTTATTGATGACTCAAGCTAAGTCTATTATACTCGTTTGGGTAATTTCTTGTAGTCTTGAAGCAATCTTGTTATAAATTATTTTCTATGTTTTCTTGTGCGGACATTGCCTTCCTTTATATAGTCTTGAATGTATTGTTTTTTTCATATTTTATTTAATAAACTTATCACAAAATAAATTCTACTTATAAGTTAGATCAAATATCTTTCAATTATAAAACCCAAAGAAATCTATGTAAATATTATATTTTAAATAAATTTAATCAATTAGACACTCTGATTATAAAATAAATTTAACTAACAAGAAACTTTGAACTATAAAGGCTAAGATAGAAAATTCTATTTAAATAATAAAAAAAATCCAAAAAGTATTTTGTAAATTATAAATACGATAAATAATTTTTTAGTAGAACATCAAATATTTAATAAATTTTATTGAAAAAACATTGATCAATTATAAAGGCTAGATCTTAAATACATTTAAATGAAATTACACTTCAAACTGTAAAGCCAAATTTAAATTGAATATAACTAAAAAATATTTTTTCACATAAGACTTAGTCACTCTTATCTTATGAAGTTATAATTAATTTTTTTGCTATCTAAATTTAAGAGATAAAGTGAGATGGATTCACTTCTCTTATATACATGTCAAAGGGCTATACATTCTAATATAAAATTTAAATTTTTCATCATAAAAATAAATAAAAATTCTGTTTAATAATTATATTAGAGAAAAACTAAAAAAATACCTGTCTATTATAAAAGTTCCAATCCTAAATAAAATTAATTAAAAGGAACTTCTGACTATAAAGACTAGATATAAAATTATATTTAAAAATGTCAACTCTTAAATATATTTAACTCAAAAATATTGTCAATTATAAAAGTCACATGCAAATTTTTCTTCAAATATAAAGACGAGATCTTCTATGCATTTAAATAAAAAGACAACTCTAATTATAAAGGTTTAGTTTAAAATAAATTTAACAAAAGAATATGTCATTTGATGATTTAAATAAGATTGTCATGAATGATGGATAAAGCACAACAAGTGTTGAAGATTTTATAAATCTGACAGAAAGCTAAGTGAGTTTAATCTTGAAAATAAATTTTATGATTGCATATTTAGGTGAGTACAAATGCATTGAGTACAAATGAATTGGATGACCTCCCAAAAAATCTTATACTTCACCCACATTAACATCAGTTACATGCAAAGAATGTTTAATATGGCATCCCCACATTCACCACAACAATTCACTGTTGAAAATTCAATGCCAACAATTCATCACAAGAAAATTCAGAAAATTCACCTAAGGAAAATTTACCACCAGCAATTCACCGTTAAGGAAGATGAATTTTCCACTGTGGTGAATTGCTGGTGGTGAATTTTCCTTGCGGTGAATTTGTCATGGTGATGAATTTTTTTGAAATGTATTGTTGACGGTGAATTTTCTGATGGTAAATTGATGACAACGTTTAATATACCATTCATGTTCATGAAAGAGATGAATTTATTAGAACCGACATTCATGAAACATATATTAATGATTAAAAACCTATACAATTAAATCTTAATAAAACATCATAATTTAATATACTGCAAAAAATACCACATATAAAAAAATATAAAATATAAAATAAATTTAATTAAAAATACCCTTAATCTATAAAAACCAGATCTTTTATATAAAATGGAAAAATGCCCTTTAATTATACATACCGGCATACAGTTTCAGAGAATACAGTTTATTCATGCCAGCACTCATCTTTGGATAGGCATGGTGGTTTCGCTTGTAATTTGGGTAAAGCATACATTAATTGCAGTAAAAGAATACACTATTCCACCCAAAAGAAGTGCAGCCTGTTTCACTCTTAATAAGGACAGTATGTGGTTGGCCGTCACACCCACCAGTATTATAAAGAGCCACACCCTGGTCTTGGTAATCAAAATCATATCCTCCATGGTAATCATTGGGTATACCAAAACACCCACACCCTCGGGCAGCCCTAACAGGACCGTCAGGACATCCAGGCTGTGGAAACACTACAAAAGTACTTCCTGCATAAGCCTGTTCGACAAGAGCCATACCAACATTATTCCTATGTATTTGGCAACATTAATTTTCTTCATAACTTCACAACGCAATGGAGTTGTACAGAAGAAATGCTTACATATACTGTTGGAGGAGGAGTACAGAAAAAATGCTTACTGTTGTACTATATGGCATCAAAATTCATACAATTCTCTACACAATAAAAAAAAATATTCAAAAAATATTTAATTTAGGTTGAATAATGTTGTTTGTATACGTTGATTTTTAAAAACAACAATTAAGGCCAATAAAAATTAAATTAAAAAAATTCAACAAAAAATTACAAAAAAATTCCACATCAATTTTCATGTTGTTAGCTCTCTTTTCCCAAACGGAATTAGCTAAATACTTTTATTTGGGTCAAAAAGTGGTATGTGCTTGGTATGGTAAAAAAAAATGGACTTTTAAAAAGTGGTTTTTATAGATCCATATCAAAATTTAATTTCTATAATCTGGGTATTTGAATAATTTAATATTTGGAAACTAGATTCTAAATTCTAAATTTTACATTACTAATTTTTTTAAGATTCATTGTAAGTGCCTCAAATTTTCAGTCCAAGTGTGACAAATTTTGAAAAACCAACAAAAACACTTCCACTTTTTGAGCTTTCTGTGTACCCAACTTCTTGCATCAACCTTTTTACTTGTTACTCTCTCTATGATCCTTTTCTTATTGTATTTGATATTATTTTGGATGCCTCTTCTTAAACTAACTCATTTATTAAGAAAAGTGGGTGCCAAATTATAGAGGAAGTTATATATTTTTCTATCAGCTAAACCCTTGCACCCCCTTGGTGCAAGTGCTAGTTCAATAAGATGTATACGTAGAAAGACAATTAACTTATAGACTAATAAATAATAGTTAGAATTAGATTTTGACAATTATACAATTTTCTATAATAGAAAGTAAAAAAGAGGATAGGTTGCTTAGCTCTATGGTTAAAGAGTAAGTGTTGAATCAACAAGACTTTGGAATATGTATGGATTAGAATCAAATATTTTTCTCTATTATAATCTAGGTCAAGTTTAATAGTATACGTCTAGCTCATATTTATAAACTCAATCTATAACTACAAACTAGATCTATGATAATCTCTAAATTCTAGCCTTTACATAATTTGAAAGCAAGCTATTTGATCTCTCAAAAATAAGGACAACTATATATCAATGTGAATAGAATTATGTGTAGATGAGGATCTAATAAGGGCTAGGTTAAAATGTTTTAATTTGCACAAATTACACCTTTTTTCATCATGTAAAAGTATCAAGATATTACCTCAAAATAGGCATAAAGCTAAATGAGAAAAGGAAGCATTGTTCATCACAAAAAAATTGAGAAAAGGTAGCATTTGTCCTCATAAAAATGAGAAAAGGCACCATAATATACTTTTTTACTATTATATTTTCCCCCACTTTGAGATACAAGTGAATCCTAAATGAATCATATTTCTCTAAGTATGTAACACTCAAAAAAATGCATGTGTAATAATATAAATATTTACACTTAAGGATATGACTTGTGGGTTTTGTTGGTGTTCCAAATTTTATCCTATAATTCGAGAGAATGCACTTGCAATCTAAACATGGGTAAAATAAGTTAATTCATTTTAAAAGTGAAACAATCATAATCATGATATAGCAATTGTGGGCTAGTTGACAACAACAAGAAAATATTCAACACTTTTGGCCTTACAAGACCAATAAAATTATTAATAGAGATATTGATAGGAGAATTAAATGGAAATGAAAAATATACTAGGTCACACAAATAAACCACACCCTTTGTGTAAGGATATTCAAAGGAGACTAAAAATAAAGGGAAGCAAAACAATTATTTTCTTGTGAAGCATCTTGATTTTTTATAGGAATAATGGGAGGTTGCGGTGGCCCTAAACAAGTTGTAATGCTTTTGTTGGTTGTAAACCCAAATTGATCTTGTGTTATTTTTTGGCTGGTTTTGGTTGGTTGGGGTGCCTTTGTTGGGCCTTATTTCTTAAAGGAATTTCTATTGTAACTATATGTAGTTATTAATATGATGTAGTTTTACTAATTTTTTCTCTTTTCTTGTAAAATACTTGGGGCACTTTCAAAACTATAATTTTACCTTCAATAAAAAAATATAAACATCATTATAAAAAAATATAATAGAAACATCATAAACATTTGATAAACAGATTTTTTTCATTAAAAATTATATGTCTAAAATAATCATTGTGAACAATTAGGAGCATTCCTCTAAATGGATTGGGCTTCACTTTGGAGAAATGATTATGAATTGAACCTATCTTGAATTCAATTTCATCTATCCATCAACGTCATGTGACCCATGTGTTAAACCTTCCAAGAATGTATAATTCACAACAAAAATAAATATTTACTAATTTTATACACTTGCATGTATACATAATTTATAATATCTACCTCTACACCCACATATTATATGTTGTAGATCATCTTAAATCTGATAGTGATATGACTAAGATAGGAAAACTTGACACATCATACTATAACCTAAGTGTATATATAAAAAATTAAAAAGATATGAAATTACTTTATAACCATTTAGTTATGTGGAACAATTTTTGTAAGTCCTATAAAACCTAATTTCTAATTGATGACTAAGATTGCTAACAAGCATGCCCTAAATCTCTATACCCATGCTCATGCACCTTAGTCTAACCTAATATAAGAATGACTTAGTCACAACATAATATAGTCCATACTACTAATGTTTCTAATCAAATTAAACTATTTATATAATATATAAACATGTTAAATTAGTAATTTTTACAATTTAAATACTTAAAAATCTCATCCCTAGAACTAAAAAACCTAAGATATAGCAAAGGCATAGTTATCCCCACTAAGGATGGTGTAATAAACTATTCGGATATCACCCAATGATGGAATGAGTGTATCATTGAATAATAGACCCCTAAATGATCTCAAAATAAAACTTAGAAGAGTATTAATACAAGAAAACTAATGAGTAGAAACATTTGGAAATTGGTGACCTGCAAGTCCAATATGATCAAATTGAGCATGAGGTGAAAATTGGTGAGCATCAAATGTAGTACCATTGATTGTAGCATGAGATAAAAAATGAGGATAAAGACATCCATGATCTAAATATTGTGAAGAAGCATCATATATGTTAGGAGTTTTTCAACATAGTGTCCCACATGGTTGGACACACCATACACAAGAATGCACCATCCTAATTACTTATTTTCTTTAATATGCATGTAATAAATCGTAAATGAGACATATGCTCAATCTACCCAACATCACATTGTGACACTATATTTGTACGTGTATAAATTTATCATAAGTGATATAGATTTAAATGTTGTGCATGTGTGTGTGGGGCCTCGACAAATATCTAGTATGGAAACAACAAACTAAACTTGTAATATATAAATAAAAATAAACCTAGTAAAGATGAATATAAAACTAGAAATTATTTCTAGTATAATTATTAATGAATCAATTAGAAACCTAAAAAAAATCTATCTTCAAAGAACATGGATTCTATTTTATTAATTTAGTTGACTATTATTTTTCATTAAAAATCAAATGTACAAAACACCATAAAATTTAAAACAAAAAAATTAATCATAAAATATTCTTGATACATTGATAATAATTTTCTCAAATTGAATTACAATAGATTTTATCTAGGTAGTCAAGTGTATAAGGACTTCAATTATCTTTATAACATATTTATCAATGAATTAATAAAGATATAGCCAACCCAATTTAGATCATTCTTGATAGAATATTCTATTAATATAAGAATCCTCATTCCTTATAATATTCTTGTGGACATTATCTAATTCTTGACAATGTCATAGGTGTCCTCATATATGTGATATTTATTGATTCATAAAATTTACAAGTATTCAAGAATGAGCTTGCAATTTATTTAATATTCAAGAAATCTAATTATGAATTCAATGGAAATCAAAATATTGTTAAAGGAGTCTAATTACATTTTTTTAGAAGATATAGAGGAGGTTATAATTGTGATCTAATTGATGCTCTAAAAATTTCTCTTAAATTCTAGTTGGAAAATACAATTAGATCTAATAATTGAAACAATATTTTGTTTAAATAATAATATCCTATGTGCCACTTGAAAGAGATTTTACCTTTAAACATTTGAATACAAATATAATCTAACTCCAAAAATAATAACTTTGAAAACGAACCACACAAATGTCAAATTTAAGGCATGATCAAATATAAAATTATTATTTTTGAAATGTTTTATCAATTTATCCTCTACATTCTTGAGAAAATCAAGGAATGATGGCAAAATACATTAGATTTAGGGTATGGTTTCAATGGACTTTTATTTTATTTTTATTTTCTAAATTAGCTAAAAAGCTATGTCTTATTAAGAATGAAATGCACAATTGAAATTAAGGGACAAACTAGATTGAGTGAAAGATTACATTGTTAGATATGTTTTAAGATCTAAAGAACCCTTATCTTGTTAAATCCATTTCAATTAATTTCTTGAAGTATGTTGTAGTGCCCCTCCATCAGTGTTGTTTTTGCGTTGCTTCAGACTCACTTGCAAAGTCAGGTTTTGATTGATGTTGTTTGATTGTTCAATCTTTGAGTGGTGCTTGTGAATTATGTTTTGTTCAATTAATTCATTAAATTTAAATTGTCAAAATTGTAGACTTTGACTAATGAAGATAAACACTTTTATTAAATAAAATAATTAAATTAAATTAAACATTATGAAAATATTTATTTAATTATAATAAACTAAGATTTATCATTTATAACAAAATATTTAAATTCTATATATATATAATTGTGTTTGTGCAAACAAACTTAAAAGAGAAATTAAAGTAATAAATTAATAAAATCAATTGTTTGATTATTGTGTATGGTTAAATTTGTCAAATAAAGCAAGTTGAGAAGTGGTGAGTTGTGGAAAAACATAAAATAAATAAATTAATGAGTTTAAGGATGTGGAAGTAGTTGCGGATGGATTCAATGAACCAGGTAGTGGGAATTGTCGTAAAGAGGCAATGGAGATACATATGGCATTGTCTATAGAGGCGACAATTTGCACCGATGGGAACAATGGGCATACATACTACTGTTCACGTGCGGTTCATCAGTGTTGTACGCGTACCATACTGCGTGCATGCCTACTATTAAATCAATCAAATTTAGTTTTCACTACTCTTAAGGAGCCTTACATTTAGGGTTAGAAAAAATATTAAAGCAGGTCATTATTAAAATTTAAAATTTATTGGTATGTGTTTTTAGAATTTAAGTTAAAAGTTTAATTATGGAAACACAAAAGTTAGTAAATAAATTTTTTATTTTATTTTATTTTAAATTATTTAAAAATTACTTTATAAAAATTAATTTGTGAAAGAGTTATTTGATAAATTTTTAGAATAATTTAAGTTATTTTATTTATATTTATCAAATGTTTAATATGAAATTTACAAATATATTTTTATCCTACATTTAAAACTAATTATTAAAATATTTTATTGTAATATAATATGATTAAAATATTATATTATAGTATATAATATAATTATAAAACCCCAATGTCTATACTTATAGTATTTTTATTTTATTTTATTTTAAATTATTTAAAATAATATTTTGTAAAAAAATATTAGTTAAAGAGCTATTTTATTTACTTTTAGAATTATTTTAACTTATTTTATTGCACTTATCACATATTATTTTTTGGAAAAAACTTTTCTTAGATTTACAAATACATCTTTCATATTAACATTGAGATTTAAAACTAACTAGGTATTATATTATATTATATTATATTACATTATATTTTCTTTTATTTTAAATTATTAAAGATATAATATAATATAATATAATATAATATAATATAATATAATAATATTTTTAATAGTATTTAATAATTCTAAAATATTATAGTAGTTTTATTTTATTTTATTGTACTTTAAGTATATATTATTTTATTTTATTTTAAATCATTTAAAATATTATTTTGTAAAAAATTAATTCATTAAAGATTTATTTTATTTTTTAGAATTATTTTAACTTATTTATTTGTACTTTTAGAATTAATAATCTTATTTTAACTTATTTTATTCTACTTATAGTATTTGCACTTTTAGAATTAATAATATTTTATGTTTTACATCTTGTATACATCTTTTAATAGTTAGTTTTAAATCTCCATTTAACATAAAAGATGTATTTGTAAATTTGAGAATTTTTTTTTCCAAAAAATAACACTTGATAAGTGCAAATAAAATAAGTTAAAATAATTCTAAAAGTAAATAAAATAGCTCTTTAACTAATAATTTTTTACAAAATATTATTTTAAATAATTTAAAATAAAATAAAGTAAAAATACTATAAGTATAGACATTGGGGTTTTATAATTATATTATATATTATAATAAAATAATGTAATAATTAGTTTTAAATGTAGGATAAAAAATATATTTGTAAATTTCATATTAAACATTTGATAAATACAAATAAAATAACTTAAATTATTCAAAAAATAAATCAAATAACTCTTTCACAAATTAATTTTTTATAAAGTAATTTTTAAATAATTTAAAATAAAATAAAATAAAAAATTATTTACTAACTTATGTGTTTCCATAATTAAAATTTTAACTTAAATTCTAAAAACACATATCAATAAATTTAAAATTTTAATAATGACTTGTTTTAATATTTTTTTTCTAACTCTAAATATAAGGCTCCATAAGAACAGTGAAATCTTAGATTTGATTGATTTAATAGTAATAGGCTAGGCAGCCTACAAAACCTAATGTGCATCCCATGGGCTGCCATGCTATTCCCATCCTGCATAAGTACACCCCAACGCCCTACTCTAATGTCAGACAAAATACATAGCCTGCCGTGTTTTTTTAACAGACTGTCAGTTAATGTACATTGTACTTCCTTATCTCTTCTCCTGAGTTGTGCATTGTATGTGCAATATAATTTTCTTGTTCTTTAAAAAATATTCTCTATTTTTTAAAATTCCTAAAAACTGTTGTATATTTAAAATCTTAAAAATATAAAATAAAATTTTTGCTCTTTAAAAAATAATTTTATTTTACTTTGAATTATTTTAAATATAATTAATAAAATAATTTTGAAGTAATTGTTATATACACTTAATAAAAATAAATAAAATAAAATATCAATTTTTAAAATATGATTGATAAAATAATTCTTATACACTAAAAATATCTATATATATAATATATATCAAGTTTTAAAATATAT
>VDFB02271358.1:759762234-759784883 GCA_007258455.2 Sequoia sempervirens
AGGGAGAGGGAGCAAGGGAGAGTGGGAGAGGGAGAATGGGAGAGAGGGAGATAGAGTTGGTTTAGGATTTAGGGTGAGAGGGAGATAGAGTGGGTTTAGGGTTTAGGGAGAGGGAAGGAGATAGAATTTAAGGTATAAGGGTGGAAGGGAGAGATAGAATTAGGGTAGAGGGTATAGAAAAAGAGAGAAAATAAATCTATAGAAAACCAACTTTCTCATAACACAAGCACGTTTTGAAGAAGTTGAGACATGACCGTTTTAGCAAGAAATAATTTGCTAGCGTTATAACATGAGTCTGTTTTGTCTTGCTCTAAAAACGGTAAAAAAAACATAATATACCCATGATGTCAACCCATATTCTGCATATTCTCCTTGTTCTATGCGTGCTCTGATAAAAAATAGCTTTTTGATGAGTGAGTGAAGTGTGCATGCATGTTTTTTAGATTCCAACACCTTTTTCATGATCTTTCCACCACCTTTGCATGAAATAGTAGAGTTTTCATGTTGAAAGGCATAAACTATCAATTCAAGTTTGAATTCTAGTGACAACTGATATACAATTAAATTTTGGAAGGGAACAAGATTTTGAAAAAGTCAAATTGTTGAGGAGTTTGAGGAAAGTAGAAGCAAAGACTACATAATTGGGTAGACCTCCATTTGAAACTCTGGTTTTTTGGGTATGTGAAGTCTTTACACATTTTCTTTCATTCTATTATGGTTTGCTTTCATTTTTGTTATTTCGCATATTCCATGTTGATCATTGTTTTTTTGTCATATTATGACCTTAGGTTGTTAATGGACATTTTAAATTATGGGTATGTGCAGGATCATCATGGAAAAACCAGGCCCTTAAGTGGCAAAAAATTTAGAAAAATTAGTGTTAGGCAACTTGACGTAAAAATTTGAATAAGTTATCTATATTATTTCAAAAATATGTAAGAATATAATCTATAGAAAATTGAATGTAGTTCTAAACCACTAGGTTTATTTAAAATAAATAAAATCTATTTGTTGAAATTTGAAATTTCAATGCAAGTACTTAAATTTCATGGAAAAAATAAGAAGTAGGTGTCTGCAACCACCATAACCATAATAAAATTACAATATTTTTTTATAATATTTTATATATAAGTAGAGGACTCATGTCAGGATGTGAAGCATATTTTTTGTAATTTTTTTCCAAGTAAATAATTAATTATGATTTTTTTATTACAACTTTTTAAAAATATAAAAACTGGTATGTCTAACCACCTTAACTTGGTCAAAACTTCATAAAAAATTTTTTTTTTTAATTCTATATTATGTAAGCATAGAATGACACATGTTTCAGTTCAAAAAATGTGATACCGTTGGAATTTATAGATTTTTTCAAATGACCTTGGACTTTTAAATTTCTAATAGAAAATAAATAATAATTATTTATTAAATTCAAATTAAAGTATAATTTATATTGGTGGAAAGCTGAGAATCTCCTCTAAAAACCCTTTTCGTTTCATCAATTTTGGATAAAAATAAAGTCGTCAGCCACATACCCTACAAATACCCATAATATTGCCACTTTTTAGCCCCTCATGATCCTACACATACCCTTACACAATTCTATACATTTTTCAATTAAAATTTTAAACCACATCTCTTTGAGGCATTTTGTTATTTTAAAATTGACTTACTTTGTGTATGCTTCCAAAGCTTTCATTGAGGTATTTTGTCAAACAGTTATACAAACCAGCTGATTTCCTTGTCTATGCTACCAAATTTTCCATACAGGTCTCTAAAAAAATGGAATATACTCCCGATGTAGTAGGGGGAAGCCTGCACCACACAAACACACAACTCCAATCTGCAAACACAATTTTCAATTTACAATTTCATGAGGACCTCTTCATTCAACAAATTCACACTATTCCTTGTAGCATATCAAAGTCACTCAATCGGGTAAAATTCCACTCATGCAACCTTTCAAATAACAACACAACACACATCAAGGACCCATTACAGATTCTTTCAACATATCTAACAATCACAAATTCTTGTTTTGTACCAAACTGCACAAATCAGGTTTTCCACACTTTTAAGGGCCCAAATTAGCCCACTTTTACAAATGGACCACCTTCAAAACTTGTCTAAATCTTCTAAAACCTTTGGGAAGTACTTTATATATGTCAAAATTTCAAATTCCAGCATTAGATTGGAGTGATTCAATTATTTACCACCCAAACCATAAACCCTCACCCTAGGCTTATAAACCCTAGGTTTTATTGAAAGTAGCACTTTCCAAACTCTCCAAAACTTGATAACTATTCAAACAAGCCTAAAATACCCTAATCATGCTTGATCTAACATAGAATAACACTTCCCAACTCAGAAACTCAATTTCACTCACCAAAACCTCATTTTTCTCAAGGAAAACTCAACATTTCCTCATAGGGTTTGACACCCAATCCACTTCTAGACCTCCCCTGCTCTAGTTTAACATTCCTCCACCAAAAACCTATTGTTTCCAATCCATCCCACCAAGTTACAAGCCTTAAAGTAGGTGGGATGGAATTAATACATGCTTGAGGTTTACAAACTTACAAGAAACCCTGTTTCAGCCGGTTAGAGAAATTGAAGATAAATCACACAAAACTTAATGGAAAAAACTAAAAATGGATTCAAATAAGAGAAGACACAATATACTATGCTATTCCATAAGAAAATGAATCAAAAATATGTTGTACGACATGTACCAATTGCTGCTATATTGGAAAATACAAAAAAAAAGGAGAAATTTTGTGTTTTATTGTTCAAATTCTTCTTTCCAATCCAAACATCATCCTCCATTCAAGTTTCTCATGGATTTTTATAATGTTACCCTCCTAAAAAAAACCACTTCAACTTCTAAAACTAACATTTGAAAGAGGTGACTGTTGCTCCCCCTCTTTAATACACTTTTACAACCCTTCACTATTTGTTAATTTGACAACTTAGCACTTTTTGCACATTTATAAAATTCTACTACCTAGACCCTTAAATACTATTGAAAAAATGACCAATTACATCAGCGCATGGCCTTATAGACCTTAAATTAAGAAAAAATTCCTCCAAAACTATAATCTAGACCTTATTCAACTTTAAATGGTGCTCCTGCACGAATTCCTCCCACATCATGATAGCACCGATTTAAACTATTTTGGTTTTCATTTGTATTTCTAAATTACCTCATCAGTAAAGCTACCCCATCACCTATGTTGTCTATTTATGAAGCCTTGAATGACACATATTTTATTTATTTTAATGGATACAATTTTGAGGAACTAATATTCATCTCATTACCATGCTACAAGTAAAATTATCCACCATGTTGAAGAAACTAACAGAAGAAGAGCTCCAAACCTTCAAAGAAAAGGAGAGAGAATAGTTGAGCGCATATCATGAAAAAAAGAAATTGGAAACAATTGACGGAAACAAGCCAATTGAATAAGAACCTTAATAAAAAAAAAAGAACAAAAAATGGTAGCACAAAGGGAACGAATGCGAAAGTTCCATTCTAGGACAGATGTAGATACCATAGTTGGAGACACACCCTCTACCACAAGTGAATACGAAGGGACACCATTAAGCACAAGTGAATATGGAGGGACACCATCTACCGCAAGTGAATATGGTTGGACACCACCCATTGCATCTCAAGTTGAGAGTACATCATCACTCGGATTTGACGAAGAAGGTATGCCATCATCCCCACATGAACCTCAAGGTATGTCTTCTACTCCACCCTTGATCGAAGGTACACAATTTAGACAACCTCAATTAAATATTGATCAAATTGTTAATGTTGAGATGTATGTACCTAGGAGAAAAACACCTAGAATTTTGTGTAGAAAGCCAAAGTATTTGATTAATATTGATGAAGATATTTTGTAGCGCATGTAAGGTAAGATTTCAACGTGCTCTTGTAGAAGATATGCTGATAAGATTTAGAAATTCTTCTTTGAAATCCTAAATGAGATCGCAAGATGTTAGTTATTTATTGAAATGATGCAGGGTTTAAAGTATAGAAACATCATGAAGACTCTTGGGTTGAGAACATCAAATGCATCAAGTGAAAACACGATTGTGAAAAATCTAATGGATGGTTATGAGAGTGTGGGTAAGACCTCACGCTCAAAGGATAGTAATGTCACCCAATGTGTTACTACATCGACTTTGGTAAGATATCAAACAAAGAGATCTCATCTCATTAAAAAGACAAGTGAACAAATGAGAATTAGTGGAAAAACTTTATCAAAAGCCGTTCAAAGGCGGAAAAGAATTGAGGGTATTGATTCAAATGAATTATGGGAATTCTCGGGGAGATTGCCACAAAAAGATAAAAAAATTTGTTAAAGCATTAAGAACACTAAAATTGAAGAGTATTGGAAGAATAATACAAGGCCATCTTTGAATCAAAGAGATGTCGTAAGAAGGAGAATTAGTAGTCGGAACCGTGAGCCACATCCAAAGCATTTTTTTGGATACGACTCAAACCCAATTTTTTCGTAATTTTCAAAATGATTATCCTCAAATTCTAGTATTTTTTAAATATTTTTTGAAATGCTTAAACATTTTTATGTCAAGATAAATAACACATGCACTAATTTTTGTTGTAGAATACATATTGAATTCTCTAACTATTATGATGTTTATCATTCTATATGTTTAGATTTACATACTAACGATGTTTTGTAGGATTGTGGCATAGAAACCCCACCAAAATCTTCAAGAGGGTTCTTATCAAAAAATTTATGTGCAATAGATGATGGCTAAATATTCTATAGGACAACATGCTTGATGGTTCATGCGAGCATTGTGGTGGCTTGCAACGAATGTCAGTATGTCAACATATGGAAAGCACATATCAAGTGAGACAAAAACTAGTAGAGTTTGAGAAGTATAAAATAGTGGCATACGCTACAAAAGATGGGTCTCAAGAAAAAATTTGTGATTTTGTTATTCAGAAGATACCAGTGTATCATTTTATGTCCATGTTTCGTGACAAGATAGTGTATGAGTATGCAAGGCATACCCATAGAGCTCAATGGCTAGACAGACAATTCAAGCTATCTAAGGACACCTTTCCAATTAACAACATAGTATCAATAGTTAAATTTGCAGAGAACTAAACTCTATGGCCACAATGTGAGGTGCAATCATAGTATTACAACTCCACACAAGTTTTGATATTTGCGCACATAACATTCATTCATGCAGTTGATAGTATAGAGGACCAAATGAAGGTATTGAGTGAGTATCACTTTTATATTAGTGATGATCACACATTCTCCAGAATTTGTGCAAGGTTGCTTCCAGATGTTCTATAGTGATTTGGCTTAAAGGGGCATAGCATATGGTTGACATATAATATGGTTAGATAACTGTGCAACATAGTTCAAGAACTTGCACACGTTCTACTGGTTGTGCAAGATGCATCTCACTATAGGTGTTCAACATATGTAGAAATTTTGTTAGGCCAAGCATGGAAAGGGGGAGCATGATAGTGTAGGAGCATGTGTGAAAATAGAATTAGCATGAGAAGAGTTAAAATATAAAGATAGTGCAAAGTTGAGAGATGCAAGATCAATCGTCGAGTGGTGTAATGCTTTGATGGGTCCAGGTAATGAAGGTATGTCTTCAGTTCATAGATTTTTTTGGTTGATGGATGATACTAACATTGGACCATATGAGGATTGTTGTACACTAACAGGATCAAGTGAGTTACACTCTTTCCTTAGCTCAAATGCAGGTTCATGGAGTATCGATACATGTAAGATGGCATGCTTTTGTTTATGTATAATGCAAACCAAGAATGATTGTGAGTTAGGGGAGTGGGTTAACAAATGGTTGAAAAGTTATCTTAGCCCACTTCACATGTATCGCCCTCTAATGCAATTGGAACTAACATAGATGGAATCATCAGTCAACTTTGACCACGTATTAGATCTAGTTCAACCAAGTAATATATCTACTTGCTTAATTTTTGAAATTCCATATTGTTATTTGACTTTGTACTGTATTCGTAATGTTGACTAATTTCAAGTGATTTGCTACACATATCAATGCAGGGCATGTTTATACAGTTATTGTAGATGAAGACAACAAAGAGGGAACTAACTATTACTTGTGTTGTTGTGTTGAGACCAAAAAGAAATTGGAAGCCCCAGTTATAGATGGAGAGAATATCGAATACACTACAGGCTTAGTTGTTGTTACTGGAATGTGGCTTAGAAGGTACCCACATAAGAGTGTTAAACAATGG
This sequence comes from Sequoia sempervirens, assembly GCA_007258455.2. Classification (NCBI taxonomy): domain Eukaryota; kingdom Viridiplantae; phylum Streptophyta; class Pinopsida; order Cupressales; family Cupressaceae; genus Sequoia; species Sequoia sempervirens. Next base: position 759,768,512 of record VDFB02271358.1, read on the forward strand.
CTATTTTAGGACTTTGACACACATCGTAAGATTCTTCATTACTCAAACCTTGTCGTGGTAGCCAATGTTCGTTTGACCAAATATGCGGGTAGAACTTTGAACAAGACCTTGTGGAAGGTCCGTGAGTCTGACCATGAGAAAATACTTGACACAATAAAGAGTAGAGCAGACCCGGATGGTTCATTGGATTAATTTGTAAGTATATGCACAATGGTTCTTATTAATTTATACTTGTATGCATGTCAATTTGTTTGATGCCAATGCTATCATCTTATTTTACTTTGCGTATTTGTAAGTAAACTAGTAAACATTGATTGGTGTCCCCTTGTAGAAAATGCAGATTTATGAGCCATCCAAGAGAATCTCAGCCAAAAAATCAATGCAAATTTATTTGCGTATCTATAAGTAACCTTATCATGAGCACCTATGATGTAGACATTATAAGTGCATCTTGAATTTCAAGATGTTCTATTCATAAGAGGTGTTGTGTGCAATAGGTATAGTGGAACTCCCAGTGAAAATGTATGACCAGGAGTGACTAAGTTGAGAGACTACCATGCCTATCTGTAAGTGCCTTCCATCTATTTCATTTCATTTCCATTTTGGATACTATTTCTTTTTCTTCTTTTACTTTGCGTATCTGTAACTAAACAACTAAAAATTGATTGGTCTCTCCTTGCAGAAAATGCTAATTTATGAGCCATTAAAGAGAATCTCAGCCCAAAAAACAATGAAACATCCTTATTTTGATTATCTTGAAAAATCTCAATTCTGATTTCAAACCATTCTAAAAAAGCGTGTGAAGCTTTGCGAGGGAATCTCAAGTTACTCATTTGAAGTTAACCTCATAATGAGAACTTATGATATAGACATTATAAAAGAATCTCAAATGTATAAGTGGCATTATAAAATATCTGTGAGAATAGAGTACCTAAGACATTGTAATGAGATTTACTTGTAATGAGATTTACTGAAATATTGAAATTTTGTGTAGGGGCACCAAGGTTATTGAAAAAATTTGGTTCACGGAAGTCTTAAGTTAGTTTTGTGTTTTGAGTTTTGTGAATTGAATAAGGTCATATTAGACCAATTGATTTATAATGTAGTAAGTCATGTTAGTTACAAAAACAATAGTTAGGTACGATTGGAAAGATGTAGAATCATTTGTAAAAGTTATTTAAAGCCTCTTGAAGGCTCAAACACAATGTAATTTTGTTGATAAAATAAATTCAAAACTGAAAACAACATTTTCTCAGTATTTGGTTGAGTTTCCTAAACTTTCTTTCCCTTGTACAGACCTGTATAGGTCCTTCTTGCTCTAATTTTTTTTGTATTGTGTGGCAGTGTAAAGTAGCTTTAGTTTGCATCATTTTGGAGGTTCTAAGAAAAAATATTGAGTGAGTTCTCTTCAGTACTCTACTGCTCCCCTGATTGAACACCATTTGCTTATTGAGGGTCTTCTAAAATGTGGATTTGACCCATTCCACTTTATGTTTCCACTGTTTCTTATGGAATGGGTCATGTGAAAAGTGTAATCTAACTGTATAGGGGATTTCAAAGGCTGAGAGGTCATTTTGGTCAGTTTTGAGTGATGCCCTAGGGCTAGGCAGAGCAAAATACATGTGAAAATGGAGGTTTTATGAATGGCACAAAGAAACTTATGGGGATCTTTTTTTAATCTTGTAGTGGTAAGTCTCTAGTGATGATATTTTGGCCTTTGTATGGCCTTAGCAGTATGATAACTTCATTTGTTGAATATTGAAGGCTATAATCCTTTTAAGTGTGTTTTGAGAAATCGAGTGTTTTAGTGATCAAAGATTGGGTTCATTGTTTGAGAATTGATTATTTGATGTTGAAAAGAGTTCCTCCACCTTGAATTGCATCGATAAGCCCTCTAACTGTATAACAAACCCAAAAACCCTCTTCTTCCACAAGTTAGGCAAGGGTTTATTGAAAACCCATACCCAAAGCCTTCCCATAGCTAATGAAAGCCTGAAACACCTTCAAAAAGGTTTGCAAAAGCTTAAAATTTCAAGCAATATCGCTGCCCCCAAAGATTTCTTCAAACCCTAACACTAAACCACCATTTTCCACTAAAAAATCACCATTTGACATCTAGGGCATCACCTAAAAACCCTCTATTCACCTCCCTTGCAAAAAAAAAAATTCACACATGTTTTATAACCTTGACTAAGACTTTCCATTGAGTTATAGAAGTATACAGTGGGTGAAAAGCTTAATATGACATTTTAATGCACTCAAAACCCTTAAAAAAGGGTATACAAATCGACCCTCAGTAATTGGCTTCTAAAATGCACAAAATAACTTGAAATCCAACCAAACCAAAATTAAAATAGAGGTAAGTTTACTACCCATCGAATTCCATCAAAAGGAGAGCATAATCACCCTGTATAGAACCGTACAGTTCAAGGAAACATAAGATCCCAAAGTGCAAAAGGGTAGCAATCTTTGACGGGGTATTACATGGAAACCATGGCACTTATGAAATCTCCATCTGAACCTACAAAATTATGTTGAGCCCCTATACAATAGAATCTTTTGGTTTTTGTTATCTCAGAGTTGTTTTCCCGTTGTGTCTAGTTTTCACTTGATAGAAAAAGTGTCAAATGCAAGCAATCCAAAGTTGCAAAGTGGTGCAACTTTCGTTATGCAACTTGTGTGACCAAATTGACTATTCCAACATGTCCGCATAGGTATGTTTATGCTAGAAATGGTCCTCTTTCATACCCAAACATGTGGAATCGCTCCGAACTACATTCAACTAGATTGATCCCTTAAGGGTCCAAAGCGCAAAATGACTGCAAACTTCAGCATACTATTACTCGGATAATGTGATGCTTAGAACTTCTTTTCTAATCCTATGGGATCACGTTGGGCCCCTCTACAATAACCTCTCTCAATTTTTGCTATTTCAGAGGAATTTTTTCGTGGTGGAAAATTTTCACTTTGGAAAAAAGTTATCAAATGTAAGTAGTTGAAATTTGCAAAGTGGTGCAACTTTCACACTACAACTCATACAACCAAATAGACTGTTCAAATGCATCTTAATATGTATGCTTATGACAGGAATGGTCCTCTTTCACACCCAAACATGCAAAATTGCTTCAATCTATGTTCAACCAGATCGATCCTTTAAAGGTCTAAAGTGAAAAATGACTACAAACTTCAACATACTGTTACTCGGATACTGTGGAGCTTAGATAATTCTTGTCTAATCCTATGGGATTGCGTTGGGTCCTTCTATAATAATCTCTCTCAATTTTTTCTATTTTAGAGGCATTTTCCCGTGATGGCAAATTTTCAATTAGGGAAAAAGTTGTCAAATGCAAGTAGTTGAAAGTTGCAAAGTAGTGCAACTTTCGTTCTACAACTCGTGTGACCAAATAGACTATTTCAACGTGCCTGAATATGTATGTTTACACTAGGTATGGTCCTCTTTCACACCCAAACACACGAAATCACTCCGAGCTATGTTCAATCAGATCGATCCTTTAAGGGTCCAAAGTGCAAAATAGATGCAAACTTCAACATGTAGTTATTCAGATATCGTGATGCTTAGAGAATTATTATCTAATTCTATGAGATCGTGTTGGACCCCTCTATAATAACTCCTCTCGGTTTTCACTAATTCAGAGGCATTTTCTCGTGGTGGCGAATTTTCACTTGGGAAAAAATTATCAAATGCAAGTAGTTGAAAGTTGCAAAGTAGTGCAACTTTCATTCTGCAATTCATGTGGTCAAATAGACTGTTCCAATGAATTTGAATAGGTATTTTTATGCTAGACATGGTCCTCTTAACACCCAAACACACGAAATCACTCTGACCTATGTTCAACCAAATTGATCCCTTAAAGGTTCAAAGTGCAAAATGGCTGCAAACTTTAGCATGTTGTTACTCGGATATTGTGATGCTTAAAAAATTCTCGTCTGATCCTATGAGATCGTGTTGTGCTCCTCTATAATAACCTTTCTTGGTTTTTTCTATTTCAGAGGCATTTTCTTGTGGTGGCGAATTTTCATTTGGGAACAAAAGTTGTCAAATGCAAGTAGTGTAAAGTTGCAAAATGGCGCAACTTTTGTTCTACAGATCGTGTGACCAAAAAAAATATTCCAATGCATCCAAATAGGTATTTTTATGCTATAAATAGTCCTATTTCACACCTAAACACGCAAAATAACTCTGAGCTAAGTTCAATCAGATCGATCCTGTAAGGGTCCAAAGTGCAAAATGACTGCAAACTTCAACATGTTGTTACTTAGATACCATGATGCTTCAAAACTTCTCGTCTAATCCTGTGAGATCGTGTTGGGCCCCTCTAATATAACCTCTCTTAGTTTTTTCTATTTCAGAGACATTTTCCCGTGGTGGCAAATTTTTACTTGGGGAAAAAGTTGTCAAATGCAAGTAGTTGAAAGTTGCAAAGTGGTGCAACTTTTGTTCTGCAACTCGTGTGACCAAACAGACTATTCCAATGCATTTAAATATGTATGTTTATGCTAGGCATGGTCCTCTTTCACACCTAAACATGCGGAATCACTCCGAGCTACGTTCAACTGGATCTATCCCTTAAGGGTCTAAAGTGCAAAATGACTGCAAACTTTAGCATGTTGTTACTCGGATACTGTGATGCTTAGAAAATTCTCATCTAATCCTATGAGATTGCATTGGGCCCCTCTACAATAATATGTCTCGGTTTACACTATTTCAGAGATGTTTTCTCATGGTGGCAAATTTTCACTTGGAAAAAAAGTTGTCAAATGCAAGTAGTTGAAAGTTGCAAAGTGGTGCAACTTTCGTTCTGCAACTCATGTGACCAAACAAATTGTTCCAATGCGTCCAACTGTGTATGTTTATGTTAGGAATGGTCCTCTTTCACACCCAAACACGCATAATTGCTCTGAGTTACGTTTAACCAGATTGATCCTTTAAGGGTCCAAAGTGCAAAATGACTACAAACTTTAGCATGTTACTAAGATACCGCAATGCTTAGAAAATTCTCATCTAATCCTATGGGATTACGTTGGGCTCTACGATAACCTTTCTCGGTTTTTTCTATCTCGGAGGCATTTTCATGTGGTGGCAAATTTTCACTTGGGGAAAAAGTTGTTAAATGCAAGTAGTTGAAAGTTGCAAAGTGGTGCAACTTTCATTTTGCAACTCGTGTGACCAAACCGACTATTTCAATGCATTTGAATGGGTAAATTTATATTATACATGGTCCTCTTTTGCACCCAAACACACAGAATCGCTTCAAGCTACGTTCAACTGAATCGATCCCTTAAGGGTCCAAAGTGCAGAAGGGAAGCAATCTTTGACAGACTATTACTCAGAAAATGTGATGCTTACAAACTCTTTTTCTGAGACTATGAGATCATGTTGAGCCCCTCTATAATAATCTCTCTCGTTTTTTGTTATTTTAGAGTTATTTTTCTATGGTGTCCAGTTTTAACTTGATGGAAAAAGTGTCAAATGTAAGTAGTGTAAAGTTGCAAAGTGGTGCAACTTTTATTTTGTAATTTATGTGACCAAAAAAATTGTTCCAACACGTCATGATAGGTACGTTTATGTTAGGCATGGTCCTCTTTTTCACCCAAATACATGAAATTGGTTTGAGCTACTTTCAACTAGCTTGATCCCTTATGATGGCATGCAAAAAAATCAAAAAGAAAAACATATGCATGATGGTTGATTAGAATCCATTCTTGTAGAATGGTTTTAGCTTTGATTAGAATCCATTCTTGTGGAATTCTATTAAGTTCCAAGCAAATTAGAAGTAGATTTTTGAAACAGGTCTGAACTTGCTCATACAAGGGTTTGAGTGTAATATGTTGAAATAGGCCATTCCACCTATTCTTCAGGTTGTGTCGGTGATATGAGCCTGATGTAAGTAGGATAGGGAGTAGGAATAAGAAAATAGCATTGGTAAAGGCATTGGAAGAGATTACTAATGCTACCCTTGTTGAAAATTTAGAATTGAGACCCCTTAAAAGCAAGGCTATAAGAGGTGAAAAGAAGAAATTGCTTGAAAATAAGTTAGAATAGATTGGAAATAGGATGCGGTTGTGGAGTTTGATGTATTCAAAAGGTATGTAAGGACAGGGGAGGTCAAAAATATGTTATGACATGATGCCCTTGGTGGGAAAACAATGGTTTTGAATGAAAAAGAGAGGTTTGAGGGAGTAAAAGTGGGTAAATTAGGGGACAACATAATTTGGTGGTCAATTAAGTTTTTGTAGGCAGAATGAAGAGTGTTGAAAGTGGTTTTGAGGTTGTTTGAGGTTTGGGTTCGGGTTCGGGGGTTCAGTTAACTATATATATATAGCATAGAAGCATGAATTGGGATTAGAATATCACATAACATCATATAAACAACAAAAACACCATAGCCTTGAATGTCATTTAAAACATGCATGATAATTATTCATCGTTGAAACTTGAATTTTGGTAGCTTGATAGACAAAGCCTATTGATGCTAGATTTCAATTTGTATTATTTTGAAAAAAGAAGCCAACTAGCAGAGTTATCAGCGATCTTTAGAAATCATAAGAATTTTTTTAGTACGCTAGCCATTTTGATGTATTCTTGCAGTCTCAAACATTATTTTGTATCATTGTTACATTGGTCTTGAGAGTGGTAGCTTAATATAACTCCACAATAAAAAATCCGGTTTACCTTTGCAGTGTAACAGTGGCATAGGTAGATTTTTCTTTCAAAGAACCAAAGGGTGACTACACAATTGAAGTGTATAAATACATATCTTTTTGTAATATCAAGGATACTTTTTGACACTTCCATGCATTTCTAATCTAAAAGGAAAAGTCTTTTGCCTAATCTATATGCAGCCATGCTTTTAACATTGTCAAAAAGAGCAAAACTTCCTGAATGATGCAAAGACATGGCCAAATAGTTCTAACTCTTCACATGAGACAAGAGAGATGTTGGAGAGCACATCAAGTCGGTGAGAAAAAAAGTGTAATGTGTTTTAGTTTGTAGTATTGCTTTATTTCTCTATAAATGTGTGAAATTCTTAGTTCAATGATGCAAAACAATTTTTGAAAAAAGGAAGTTGTGTCACAATCCGCTTTCAATCTAGCAAGCAAAAATGAAAGCTTAGCCTCTTGGAATGAAAATTATTGTTTGCAAAACAAATGAATAAAAATGAGGTAGTTAAGGTGTTTGAAGTGATTTAGAGGTCACTTTTAGGGTTCCCTTGGGTGTGGGTCAAAGTCAAACTCCATAAAACATTAAAAAAATGTTCAAAAAAACATTTTTTGGATGCCTAGGCATGCGGGTTTTGTCTTGGTTCGCCTGGGTTCTATCTGGGTTCTGCATGGGGGAACTAGACCCAAAAATGAAGGACCCTGGTCGAACCCACAGGAAAACTGAACTAGGACAAAAACTGGGGTTAAAATAGAAGAACCCGGTAACATAGATAATGTGTCAAGAAGTTGACTACTTCATCTACTCTAAATATTATGTTTTGCAAGTGTTGTGAAGATTATGTATCATTTGCTTAATTGAGTTGTTCCGATTAATTGATTAAATATATTGGAATGTTTTTATGAATCATTTCATGGAATACCAATTGAAAACATGTTTTTTGCTTTTAGATAAAGTTGTTTAGCATCAATCAATTAAATTATTCAAGACAAACCATGAAGGATAGCAATGATCAATGCTAGAGCTAACCAATTAATAACTATACATGTGAATAAGTCAAGTATGTACATGTGAATAAGGGAAGCACAAGTAGTCACAAACATGTAAGCCTTGAAGTATACACATGAATACATAGTATGCACAACTTAATACAAAGTATATGCACGAATACAAGGTATATGCATGAAAACACATAAGTCGCAAAGTATACATTGGAACACATGTAAGTCACAAAGTATACACATAAGTTGTAAAGTATACACTTGAATACACATAACTCATATTTATTGAACCATGAATTTATAATGGAAATATGTACACCATCGATAAAAATGATTTATATTAACCAAATAGCCATGTATGCATACATCAATTTATATGTTGATATAAGTATAAAATATAGGTACAAAATAGCCATATAGGGTTACAAGAATGCCATATAGGTATACAATGTCAAATATATCTAATACAAAATATGTACAAAACTGCCATGTAGACATACAAAAAAGGGCTATGGAATCAAAATTCATTCCTCTCCATGCTCTGAAAATAAATTCTTTCCCTTTTCTTGTCGATCCAATAATGATAAGTCCATCACTCATTTGTGTTGTGCTCGAGGAGTGCTCCTGCTACTCCTACTGTTAAGTTCTTGATCAATAAGAAGTAAAAACATTGATATATAGAAATTACATTATAAAAAATGATATATTTAACAAAATAATCACTTACCGCCATCTCACTATCACTCTCCATGAGGGAAATATTCACACGCCCATGTTGAGGCATGCTCAAGCCCTATATAAACCATCCAAATAGAAATTAAACTACAAATCAATAATGCTTTAATTTTTCTCTAGAACTAATATCTATAACAACGAATGTAAATTAAAATTTAGTAATTTGACTCATACCTCCCCTGTTAGAGCCATCGAGGATTGTATAGTAGATGAAACATTGATATCCATTGCCCTCGTAACATCTGGAGGTGTTTCCGCCACCAACATCTAAAAATAAAACAACAAATTATTCAATCACAAAAACTACAATAGCGATCCACGTCATGACTTATAATGTATGAGGTTGTATAGGTATTTTCATGATGTAGTAAGGCTTAAATAGCCATTTTTTAGTTTGTAATGGTCTTTGGTAGTCATTTTAGGCATAAATTGTAAAGTTACAGTAGAATCTTAACAAAATTTGTCAATCAATGTTGTAAAAATGCAAAAAGGTGACAAACAAATGCAATTGGAAGCTGCTCCTAGACTTATTACTTATGCTATGTGAAGTAATTACATCATTGCCTATGTTGAATTTCTAAACAACTATATTGTAGTTAGAATTTTGTCATCTATCAACATCTAGTTATTAGTTATGGAATGTGAAGTAATGCTTTGAGTTTGAATGATGTGCAATGCAACGTAATCAACAATATGAATAAAAACTACACAAATCTATTAAATACAATTCATTAGTTAAACTCTTTATTCTATTATGTGCGTGTAGGTTTGAGTAAATCCACTGGAACTAGGAGGTGTTCCCTCGAAACCTCCAATATTAGCCTGTTCAACATCCAACATCACATATTAAAATACCATTCATAAAATAATGTTATTAACATGTAATAAATTTATAATTGTTTACTAATTTCATACCCCACTGATAGGTGTATTGCATAAATAAGCAGGTGGAGGGCTAGTGTATCTAGTCTCAACACTGTGACCTTGCAATTTTATTAAAATCATTAAACTAAATTAGTTAATCTTTCATTTCAAAATAGAAATTCAATAAATTAAATTCAATGAACATGCCAAATTTTAGCTGAGTATCAACATGCCATATGCCTCATGCAAAATGTCAACTACTCTCTCCATCTCCATAGCTGCAGACAAATCCTACGTAACATCCTCCCGAGTGTCGATGGGGTCATATGAACAAGTCACCCCACAAGATTGACACACATGGGTTCAAAGGCCATGACTCAAAGACTCCCGTGGATGGCACTGTAGAATAGGGCTAGTATGCTGGATGACATTCTGGGGCAAAGTGTTTATCGTTTGCAATGTCTCTACATCGACACTCTCCTTCGTGATGAAATGCATAATAACGTGCTCATGAGGCAGCCTAGCGAGAGCTCATCTTCCTTGCCACATAGGATCTGACTGTGCACTGGGTCTATCTTGAGCCGACCCCCCACCTCTCCCTTGGAAGTCCCTCATATCAAAATAATTTGGAATTTTGTTCAAAATGAACTCACTGTATAGTTTCCTAAGGAAATACTGGGGGACTTCACAATTGTTGCATGGGTAATCAAAAACCAAGTACCACCTATTATAAAAATAGTTCATAATCTATTGGTGGTGGCACGAATGAATAGGAATCCTCTTCGCATTGAGGGTAAGATTTTAATTTGTGTGTGGGTTAGTGAATAACGAGCACAAATCAACATTTGTAATTTTTAAATCTTTTACATTTTTATATGATAGTTTATTTGTGTAATGGGCCCTAGCCACCTACCTCCTATTTGTCCATCTAGTTATTTGATTGCTAATTGAATCTACATTTTTAGCATATCTTTCAATGAACTTGCTAGGGTCAGTCTTTCTATAGTTGAACCATTTCGATCACTCAATCTACTGATTAAATCCTCAATTTGTTTTTTTTATTCTCAATTTCACTCATTAAATTTTGTTTAGTGCCAGGAGGGTGTTGAGTGAATGGTGGAGGAGGTTGTTGTTGAGGTTGATTTTCTTGTTGAGAATTTTGTTCTTGAGGATTTGGTTGCTCTTCTTGTTGAGGATTTTGAGGGTTTGTAGGTTAATTTAAATCTCTTATAAATTTTAAAAAATAAATATCAAATACAACCTAAAACTAACAAAGGGTAAGTGCACCAAGATGGTCGCACTTTTGTGGCCAAAAAAGAAAAAAAAAGCTCAAAATGCATTCGCGTTATAACGCAAATGCGTTTTGAGCTTTTAAAAGCAAAAAAAAAAAGCAAACTCAAAATCATTTCTCATTTCCTTTTTGCTGTGTTTTAGCTCCGCCCGCGGCCAAAAACCCTGTCATATGCGCTCGCATTTTTGGAGAGGTCAAAATTCATCAAGAGAAATTGGATTTCTTCACAAATATGGTGCCACGATGATGAAAAGATGCAAGAGGTAAGTATTGTTTGGTATTTGTTTTGAATTTGTTAGTTTTAAATTGATTTTTTTTGTTTTAGTTTAGAAATGAATATATTTTTTTTAATTTGTAGGAAAGCGTCAACAAGAGGAGGAAAATCCTCAACCAAATCAACCTCCCCCACCATTCTCTCAATACCCTCCTGGCACTCAAGAAAATTTGAGGAGTGAAATTGAAAATAATAGAAAAGAAGTTGAGGATCTTATTAGTAGGTTGAGTGATCAAAATTCTTCAACCACAGAAAGGATACATCTAGCAGATTCATTAAAGGATTTGTTAAAAAATGTGGATGCAATTACCCAACAAATATCTGGATGGCAAAATAGGAGGCAAACATCGAGGGCATATTATGCAGATAAATTATCATATAAACAAGCTAAAGATTTAAAGATTACTAAAGGTGATTTGTGCTCTCTATTCACTGACCCTAGAACAAATCAAAATCTCACCCTCAATGCAAAGAGGTTTCCTATCCATTGGTGCCACCACCTAGAGATTAGGAACCGTTTTTATGACAGATGGTATATGGTCTTTGATTACCCACCGTGCAATAATTGTGAAGTCCCCTAATATTTTCTTAGGAAATTATACTATGAGTTTGTATTGAACCAAATCCTGAATTATTTTGATATGAGGGAGTTTCAGGGGATAGGTGTGGGGGTCAAGACAGATAGGCCCTCGGTGCACAAATGATCCTACACGGTATTGTGGGAGACGACTCTCACTCAGTTTTACTGCGGAGCAGATTGCGATGTCGGTAGTTGCAAAGGAGAGTGCTGATGTAGAGACTTTGCAGGCGATCACATCCTTGACTCGGAGTGTCATCCACCACACTAGCCCCATTATATAGCGCAATCCAGGGGAGTCTTCAGGTGGTGGCCTTCGAGGCCATGTGTGTCGGTCTTGCGGAGCCACTTGTTCATATGACCCTATCGGCCCTCAGGAGGGTGCTACACAGGTTCCATATACTTCTATGCAGCCTAATCCATATGCATCTACGGGGATGGAGAGGGTGGCTGACATTCTGCATGATGCATATGGTATTGATAGTCAGGTAAAATTGAACGTGCTCATTGAATTTTGTTTATTAAATTTTAATTGTCAAATGCAAGATTAACTAATTTAGTTTTATTATTTTAATAAAATTGTAGGGTCACAATGTTGACCCTGGGTACACCAAATAATCTACTATTTTGCAAAGACAATCTATCGTATGTAAAGTTAGTAAACAATTATAAAATTGATACATATGTTAATAGTATTTTTTATGAATGGTATTTTAATATGTGATTTGGGATGTTGAACAGGGTGTTGTTGGAGGTTTCAAGGAAACACCTCTGAGTGTGAGTAGATTTGCTCAAACTTTCACTGAGGTAATATAGAATAAAGAGAACTTAAAGTTAATGAATTCTAAGTTTAATCTAGATTTGTGTATATATAGTCATAAGAGTATAAGGGTTCACTAGGTTATTATTTGAAATATTTTAAGAATGGTCCTACCATGATTGTTTGTCTTAGAATTCCTACACTAGTAAGCTATATATAATAAAAATTTAACATGGAACTGACAAAGGTAGAGCTACATTCTATCCATCCTATATAATTTTTTGTGATGTCAACATAACCAAGAATAAGACGATGGATGTCCTACATGATGTCAATGTAACCAAAAATAAAATTTCTATCCTCGACCCTATCTATCAACCAAGACTCCTTCAATATCTCCTAGACACTTGGAGATACTTAAGACTAGGTCAAAATACCCTATATTCTCTTCATTTGTTGCATAGCTCATCAAGTTTCCCTATATGTTCTCTAACTAATCATGATTGCATGGAAAGAAGTTTTAATTACTAATTAAACTCTCAACTATTGGAGCCTCCTCAAACTTTCCCATAGGACGTGGAAAATGCTTAGAAATGATTAAATTCCCTAATAGGGTGTGGGAGATCTTTTAGGAAAACATTTGACACTAATTTGATCCATTGAATTCTTTCTTCTCATTCTTATATATTCTCAAATATACCTTGCAATACTCCCTCATCATCATACCTAAATCTACTACATTCATGTCCTTGTTAGCTAGCATGTAAAGATATAGTATGGTCCATGAATTTTATGTCTTCTTTTTCATTTTCTATACAAATTCCTTCTTTATCTCATCTTACTACGTCTCACACAAAAAGAAAAGAAAAACATTACTTCTTTTTCTCATCTCAGGCCCCTAAGGTTTTAAACCCCTTAGATGCAAGGATTCAAAGCACATCAACCATGTAGTACAAATGACTAAATCCCAAAGATGATTTGTGGCAATGAAAGAGTTTGGAAAGGTAGAGAGAGCTACACTGGTGACTCAAGAGAAACTTCAGCTTTAAAAAACAAAGCCAATTAGGCTAGCAGACATGTGGATCAGGACAACATTTGGTCGAAGAGGAAGAAAGATGACTAGAACTCTGGAGGCCCACCATAATCGATTTTGATATTCAACCATGAGAGCAAAGAGAGTTGAATATGTATCAAACATTAAGTATGCATTCTACCAATGGATAAGGAGATGATTACTTTTCTTCATTTTCATTTGCATAACCATATCAGCCAAAAGATGGTAAACCATGAAGACCAAGGATGTCCATGAGTGGAGGTAATGGATGTGGTCCAAAATTTAAGAAGGGCAAGAAGGTCAATGTATGATCTTGATGAATGATAGAAGAGGGGTTGGTCAGACAAACCAGGAGCACCTAGTCATGAGTAGGGACCTATAGGTTAGATTAGTGAAGCAAAGCACCAAGGAGGTCTTACATGAAAGGCTCTAGAGGTGTAATATTACAAGGAAAGGATCCCTCACCGCTGTTCTCTTCTCTCTATTTGAACCTCCTCCTTGAGGTCCCCACCCTGCTATGCCCCAATCTCCTTGTAGATGTTTCACCTCCATGCTCTATGAGTTTTGACTCCCCTCGGTTTCTTTGGTCATTGCTTCAACTGGTAGCCACCATGTCAGCCCTTCTTTGATCTCTCTTTCCTGCCTTTGCCTTAGAAGTCTCATCTTTGCTTCCTCTTACTCCTCTCTCTCTTCTGTATTTGGTACGCCAATTGATAACATTGGTGCACTGCTTTTAGCTTAAGAGAACCATCTCCTCTTGAATGTTCCACTTCAAACCATTTAGATACCTTGCCACCTTGATACTTTCATCCTCTATGACATTGGACTTCATGCAAAGTCTTTGAAACTCCTCAGTATAGGAACTCATCTCCTGATCTCTTTGCCTCAAACTCTGTCTCCTCGTATGCAATTGAATTTCATAGTCTTTAGGCAGGTATGATTCTTTCACCTTGGCAACCATTCCCTTCCAAGTAGAGATAGGTTGCTTGCCTTCCTTATCCCTCTCCATCTAAATGAATTTCCACCAAGTTAAGGTAGAACCTCTTAGTCTTGATTTAGCCACCTTTACCTTTTGTGCTTTAGTGACCCCATCACACTCAAAATGGTTTTCCATTCCCTCTATCCAATCCATAACTAAATCAGCCTCCATCTTTCCACTAAACAATGGTACTCCTTCAAGTGTTTTTCCACTCAAATCCTTCAATGCTTTCAAGAAGGGATCCTCCTTCAATATAGGGTCGTGCCCGTGGATTCTATCCTCTGCAACCTCTTCTTCTTTTGCTATTCTTCCATCAAACCACATAACATTCAGTGCTTGCTCAAGTTGGTCTAACTTCTCTCTCAATACCCTATTGTCTTCCTCTATTTCTTCAACCCTTTTGGCCAACTCAACATTTGTCACCATGATGCTAGAACCACTAGACTCTTTCTCTGACATACAAGATCAATCCCAAATCTTTTGCTTGCTCTGATACCAATCTGATAGGGAGAGGGGTTGGAGGAATCAATCACTGATTCCTGCTCTAGGCATTTCCTTGTAAGACCTCCTTGGTGCTTTGCTTCACCAATCTAACCTATAGGTCCCTACTCATGACTAGGTGCCCCGGGTTTGTCTGACCAACCCCTCTATCATGTCCCAAACCACCAAGTCCACCTGGTTCATTGCCACAACTCTTTCCTCAGCCTTACACTATACTCAAAGACCACCTTCCTCAACACTCCATCAACTTCTTGCGTGGGTAGTGATAAGTCTTAAAAGGTTTCAACCTGCCTCCAAAGGTGTTTGAACAACCTCCAAGACTTCAACTTCCCATCGCTTCCTCACCTCAACTTTTAGCTAGGGCTTGAAAGGCTAGGGTGCAGCCCTGAGTCTCTATTAGGTCTCCTTCACCTACAAAATGTGTTAGAACTCACAACCAAAAGGACTTCCTCACTCTTTCCAAGGTTCTTGGTTCACATGGACAACACTCAAATATTCTTGAGGTCCCAGCCTTCCACTGTCCGTACAAAGCTCAAACATGAAATGGAGCAAAAACTAGGGTTTTAAGCCTTCACTTGATAGTTAGCAAACTTCCACTTTGTTTACACACCAAATGCAGAGATGGAGCCTCCTCCTTCATGTAGTAACAAGGTAACACATGATGTTCACTATCCATTTCCTTTAGATGCAAGGATTCAAAGCACATCAACCATGTGGCTTAATTTATATCATAAGTTGTACCATGATGTTCACTATGCATTCCTCTACTCTTTCGATTGTCAAATGTGCCACCGACTTGTCATTGATCACCATCATATTCTCCTTTTCATGATTATTTTCTCTATCATCTTTGGTACAAACACTTGACTATTATATTTAACTCAAGTGAGGAAACTTAAAAATCATAATGATAGGCCAAAGAAAGAATATTCAAATTTTTCATGGTAAAAGGATCCCCACTTAATCACCATCCTCAAAAGGTTAATTCCATTGTCAAACATTTATTGCATATCTTAAACTATGACAAGCTGCTTAATAAGGGTTTTGAAGAATAGGACCTTGACAAGTTAGATCCATCATTTTTTATTGTCGTTGTATCTTTATTTAGCTCTTACTCCATTCCTTGCAACAGTGATACTTGGATTTGTCATACTTAACTCAGTTGGCTACTATCAAAGCGCCTTTTGACTTGATCATCTCTTCTTCTCATATTGGTTGTCATATTTTACATTGTTTTTTGACGCTTTTTCACTTAAAATTTGTCCTAAAGGGTCTTTTTTTTTCAATGTGATTGTCCCAGGTTATTGCTTTTTAAAAAATTGATAATCATATTGTTGGTTACGTTGCATTACACATCATTCAAACTCAAAGCATTACTTCAAATTTGATAACTATTTTGTGATTGAATAATTTGTTGTTTTATTTTCAGATGTTGGTGACAGAAACACCACCCAACGTAACAAGGGCAATGGATATTGGTGTTTCTACTACAATAGAATCCTCGATGGCTCTGAGAGGGGAGGTATGAGGCAAATTACTAAATTTCAATTTACATTCGTTGTTATAGATGTTAGTTAGTGAAAAATAAAACCATTATTGATTTGTAGTTTAATTTCTATTTGGATGGTTTATACAGTGCTTGAGCACCGAAAGC
>VDFB02271358.1:759794925-760044529 GCA_007258455.2 Sequoia sempervirens
ACTAGCTTGCCAATTTGGTGAAATTGGAAACCTAACTTGGCCTATTTAGAAAAATGGGTCCAAGAAATGGGGTCTCCTAGTGATGGCCCATTAGCTTTCCAATTTAGTGAAATTAGCAACCTAACTTGGCCTGTTTGAAAAAATGGGTCCAAGAAATGGGGACTCTCGGGGATTTAAATCACCGGGAGACCCCATTTTTTCAAATAGGCCAAGTTAGGTTGCCAATTTCATCAAATTGGCAAGGTAGTGGCCCACTAGCTCACCAATTCAGTGAAATTGGCAATGTAGTGGCCTGTTTGAAAACATGGGTCCATGAAATGAGGTCTCCCAGATATGTAAATCACTGGGAGACCCCATTTCTTTGACTCATTTTTTCAAATAGGCCACTACATTCCCAATTTCATTGAATTGGAAAGCTAGTGGGCCCATTGGCTTGCCAATTCAGTGAAATTGACAACCTAACTTGGCTTGTTTGAAAAAATGGGTCTAAGAAATGGAGTCTCTTGGTGATTTACATCACTAGGAGACCCCATTTTTTCAAACAGACCACTACATTGCCAATTTCACTGAATTGGCATGCTAGTGGACCCACTACCTTGCCAACTCAGTGAAATTGGTAACCTAACTTGGCCTATTTGAGAAAATGGGTCCAAGAAATGGGGTCTTCTAATGATTTACATCATCAAGAGACCTGATTTCTCAGACCCATTTTTTCAAAAAAACCACTACATTGTCAATTTTACCAAATTGGCAAGCTAGTGGGCCCAATGGATTGCCAACTCAGTGAAATTGGCAACCTAACTTGGCCTATTTGAAAAAATGGGTCCAAGAAATGGGGTCTCCTGGTGATGTAAATCAGTGGGAAACCCCATTTCTTGGACCCATTTTTTCAAACATGCCCCTACATTGTTAATTTCACCGAATTGGAAAGCTATTGGGCTGACTGGCTTGCCAATTCGCTAAAATTGACAACTTAACTTGGCCTACATCATAGGGAGACCCCATTTCTTGGACCTATTTTTTCAAATATTCCAAGTTAGGTCACCAATTTCACTGAATTGGAAAGCTAGTGGGCCCACTACCTTGTCAATTCAGTGAAACTGGAAAACTAACTTGGCCTTTTTAAAAAAATGGGTCCAAGAAATGGGGTCTCTCGATGATTTTAGGTTGCCAATTTCACTGAATTGGAAAGCTAGTGGGCCCACTACCTTTCCAATTAGGTGGAACTGACAACCTAACTTGTCCTGTTTGAAAAATGGGTCTAAGAAATGGGGTCTCCTGGTGATGTAAATCACCAGGAGCCCCCATTTCTTAGATCCATTTTTTCAAATAGGCCACTACATTGCCAATTTCACTCAATTGTCAAGCTAGTGGGCCAACTACCTTGCCACTTTGGTGAAATTGGAAATCTAATTTGGCATGTTTGAAAAAATGGGTCCAATAAATAGGGATGGAGAGAGAGAGAGGAGGGAGTGGTAGAGAGATAGAGGGTACAAGGTACAAGGTTTAAGGGTTAAGGGTAGAGGGGGGAGAGATAGGAGTGAGTGAGTGAGAGAGAGAGACTTGAGAGCGCAGATCCGCGTCAAAATCAGGCGACAAAATCCAGGGTCCGAGATCCGTCAGATCAAAGATCAAATCAAAATCAAAATCATCATCCGTCGACTCATCCGATCAAATCGAGCGTCAGATCATCAGGTCCGGTCCGGATCCATCATCAGTCCGTCATCAAAGATCATCACTTTTTTTTCCGCGTCAAATAAGTCCAGTTCAGGATCAAAATCAAAATCGCCGTCGAAATCAAAAATCAAAATCATCAATCAAACATCAATGAAAAATCAATCGAAATCAAAATCAAAATCGTCGTCGATCAAAGGCATCATCATCAGCATCCGTCAGAAAAATCAAAATTCGTTCCAGGATTCAGAGATCATCCGTTCAGGATCCGTCAGGCGCCGATCAATCAATCATTCAGATCGATAATTCCGCTTTGAATCAAGAATCCGTTTTCCGTCAAATCAGGATCCAAATCAAAATCAATCCGCGCAATCCGCTGCGTCCGCTTTGCGTCAGGATCAGGATCAGGATCAAATCCATCACGACCATCATCATCCGTCATTTCAAAAAAGAAAAATCAGAAAAAACAAAATAAACCGAAATCCGGGAGATATAGACTTGAGAGAGGGAGAGGGGGTATGAGGGAGAGACTTGAGAGAGAGAGAGGGAGAGAGTGGGAGAGAGATATAGGGTAGAGGGTAGAGGGTAGAGGGTTTAAAAAGGGTTAGAGGGTAGAGGGTTAATGGTAGAGGGGAGAGAGATAGGAGTGAGTGAGTGAGAGAGAGATTTGAGAGAGGGACAAGGGGTAGAAGAGAGAGACTTGAGAGAGAGAGAGGGAACGAGAGAGAGATAGAGGGTAGAGGGTTTAAGTGTTTAAGGGTATTGGGTAGAGGATAGAGAGAGAGAGAGAAAATAAACCTATTAAAAATCAAGTTTCTCATAATGTGAGCATGATTTGAAGTAGTATAGATATGGCCATTATTTTAGCTTGAGATATAACATGCTCGCATTATAACAAGAGTGTGTTTTGTCTTGCTCTAAAAATGGTAAAAAACTCAATATGCCCATGATCTCAAGGCCCATATTCTACTTATTCTCCTAGTTCTACACGTGTTCCAATAAAACAAAGCTTTTTGATGATTTTGTGAAGTGTGCATGCAATTTTTTCACATTCCACCACCTTTTTCATGATCTTTCTACCACATTTGGATGAAATAGAAGAGTTTTCATGTTGAAAGGCATATAATATCAATTCAAGTCTGAATTACATTCAAGAGTGATATACATTTGAAGTTTGGAGGGGAACAAGCTTTTGAAGGAGTCATTGTTGAGGAGTTTGAAGAAAGAAGAATCAAAGGCTACATAATTAGGTAGAACTCTTGAAATTCTAGTTTTTTAGGTATGTGAAGTCTTTACACATTTTCTTTCATTCCATATTGGCTTGCTTCAATAATTTTGTTGTTTTTCATATTCCACATTGATCATTGTTTGTTTTTCATTATAACCTTAGCTTGTCAATGCACATTTCAAATTACATAATTATTTACACTTGCCAATTACATTTTTAAACCACATCTCTTTGATTCATTTTGTTAAACAATTGACTTACCTTGTGTATGCTTCTACATTTTGTATACACATATATATGGTAGAAGTTATAAGTAAGTAAAATAATATATCATTTCTCAATCCTTTACGATGTATGTGCATACCGCTCTCCAAAGCTTTCATTTTGGTATAGGCATGGGGGATGTTGGAAAATGTAGTTGAATTTGGTTTTACACCTACAAATTATGTATCCTTGAAATTTTATAAAGCCTTTTCAATAAATCCATTTTGTGCATATACTGCAATCATTCTAATCCATGAGGAGATATCTCATTGAGGTATTTTGTCAAACAGTTATACCAAGAAGCTGATTGCTTGTCTATGCTACCAAATTTTTCATACATGTTTGTAGACATGCAAAACTAGCATTATGCATTCATCAAGAAAATCAGGCTTCACGTGCATCCACTCAGTTAGTTAATCAGGTTCACCTTCATCCATTCATCAGGTAATCTCATTAATCTCCTAAGGTCATTTATTTTAAATAAACATTATCATCAACCTTTTAATAAATCAAACATCCATTTAATTAAATCAAATCCCAAATCATATTCCATCATTTTCTAATTTAAATAAATTAAATATCAAAGTCCTAAAAGTCAAACTCACCTAATCACCATTAAGCTAACCTAATCCTAATTAGCCTAACCTAACCCATCTACTTGCATTCTCTAGATATCCCCACTTGCACAAATAAATCAATTTATTGATTTATTAAAACTCTCATTTTCACTCAACATGACAAGTTGATTTGTTCCTCCAACATTGCATTTATTGCTCTTTTTTTGTCCCCCTCTCTAAATTTATTGCCAAATTTGAATTCAAATTCTCCCTCTCATGGGCACTCTTCCAAAATTTTGCACATCTATTGGCCTATCATCACTTGACAAGTGGCCTATTCTCATTGGTGGATCTTTAGTCCCACATTCACCCTCTTGGCCAATCTCTCATCAAGAAAATCTATAAAAGAAGGCCTTAATCCTCATTCATGAATCCACGACTTTTATGCAAGGTTACTCTCTTGGTTTGAGAACTCATCTTACTCTTCATCTCCATTTGCATTTCATCATTTTGGCTTCTTAGCAAGGGTTGGGAAAAGGTTACTAGCACATGTGACACCAATCCAATATGGAATAGGTGATTATCTTGCTTTTGAAGTGTCTTCTTGATGTTGTTTCTGTTACTTGTGGCATTTCTTTAGCATAGATATTTTATTTCATAGAGGTATTTGCAGATTTGTATGTTTAGACTAACCCTTCTAATGAGTATTTGTGGTTGGTCTTACTTGTAGATTTAGGGTACTTCAATTTCTACCACATAATTTTATCAAACATCATAGACAAGGCAATTAGTTGTTTGAAGAAATGCTTCAAAGAAATGGGGTCTCATGATGATGTGCATTTTATCAAATGGTTGATTGCATTGTCTATGCTACCAAATTTTCCATACATGTCTACAAAATTGGAATATACTCCTCCCACATTGATAGATCTTTGAATCTATTTTGATTTTCATCTCTATTTCTAAATTTACCTCATCACTAAACTTACCTCATCACTTATGTTGTGAGGTATTTTAAATGTTTCCTTGATTAGTCTACCTACAAGAGATTCTAACCCTTCTCTCCATTGTTTCAAGACTCTTTATTCAAGGATAAGTTAGCAACATGGGGAAAGGTGCAACCTATCTTGCAATCATGGCGTGCCACAAGACAATGTGTTAGGGTTGACAAAGTAGGGGCAGCGTGAAAAAATACCTCATAGAAATGAGGTCTCACGGTGATGTAAAAATGCCTCATTTATTAAGAAAAATCAACATAATGATTTATATCAATATAAATATAGCATACCATCTATTCACATAAACATTTGTAATGATATTTACTCAATTTTTGAAATTTATTGTTGCCCTCAAATATTTGTAATTCATGTAGCATAGTCGCTTAATAGTCCAAATTGCAAAAGGACAACAATCTTTGATGGCGTATTACCCAAAGACCGTGTCAGTTATGGGAATTTTGTCTTAGGCAGCAAGATCACATAGGGAACCTCTACTATAACCTCTCTTAGTTTTTGTTATCTTAGAGTCATTTTCCCGTGGTGTCCAATTTTCACTTGATGGAATAAATGTTAATTATAAGGAGTGTAAAGTTGCAAAGTGGTACAACTTTTGTTCTGTAGCTTATGTGACCAAACAGACTGTTCCAACATTTCTGAATGGGTATATTTATGCTAGGAATGGTCCTCTTTTTCACCCAAACATGCCGAATCACTCTGAACTACGTTTAACTGGCTCAATCCCTTAAGGGTCCAAAGTGCAAAATGGATACTATCTTTGACGAACTATTACTCAAAAATTGTGACACTTACAAACTATCCATCTGAGCCTAAATGATCACATTGGTCCCTCTATAATAACCTCTCTTGGTTTTTGTTATCTCAAAGTCATTTTCCCATAGTGTCCAGTTTTCACTTGATAGAAAAAGTGTCAAATGCAAGCAGTGTAAAGTTGCAAAGTGGTGCAACTTTCGTTCTGCAACTCGTGTGATCAAACAGACTATTCCAATGCGTTCATATGGGTACGTTTATACTATTCATGGTCCTCTTTTGCATCCAAAAGATGCTGTATCACTTTGACGTATGTTCAACCGACTTGATCCCTTAAGGGTCCAAAGTGCAAAATGACTGCAACCTTTGATAGGATATTACTGAGAAACCATGATGCTTACAAACTCTCCATCTAAGCCCATGGGATTATGTTGGGATGCTCTACCAAAACCTCTCTCATTTTTTATTATCTTAGAGTCATTTTCCCGTGGTGTCCAGTTTTTACTTGATGAAAAAAGTGTCAAATGCAAGCAGTGTAAAGTTGCAAAGTGGTACAAATTTCATTCTGCAACTTGTGTGACCAAACAAACTATTCCAATGCATTTGGATGGGTACGTTTAATCTAGGCATGGTCCTCTTTTACACCCAAACACGCCGAATCACTTCGAGCTACGTTCAACCGACTCGATACCTTAAAGGTCCAAAGTGAAAAATGGCCGCAATCTTTGATGGACTATTACTCAGAAACCATGATGCTTACAAACTCTTCATCTGATCCTACATGATTGTATTGGGCCCCTCTACAATAACCACTCTTAATTTTTATTATCTTAGAGTCATTTTCCCGTGGTGTCTAGTTTTCACTTGATGGAAAAAGTGTCAAATGCAAGCAATGTAAAGTTGCAAAGTGGTGCAACTTTCATTCTGCAACTCGTGTGACCAAACAAACTATTTCAATGCATCTATATGAGTACAATTACACTAGGAATGGTCCTCTTTCACACCCAAACATGTCGAATCACTCCAAGCTATGTTCAACCGACTCAATCCCTTAAGGGTCCAAAGTGCAAAATGATTGCAATCTTTGACGGGCTATTACTCAAAAACCATGATGTTTAGAAACTATCTATCTAAGCCTATGAGATCAAATTGGACCCATCTACAATAACCTCTCTCGGTTTTTGTTATCTCAGAGTCTTTTCCCGTGGTGTCCAGTTTTCACTTGATGGAAAAAGTGTCAAATACAAGTAGTGTAAAGTTGCAAAATGGTGCACCTTTCGTTCTGCAACTCGTGTGACCAAATGAACTATTCCAATGCATTTATATGGGTATGTTTATGCTAGGAATGGACCTCTTTTTCACCCAAACATGCTGAATCACTCTGAACTACATTCAACTGGCTCAATCCCTTAAGGATCCAAAGTACAAAATGGCTGCAATCTTTAATGGGATATTACTTGGAAACCATGATGCTTACAAACTCTATGTCTAAGCCTATAGGATTGCATTGGGATCCTCTACAATAACCTCTCTTGGTTTTTGTTATCTTAAAGTCATTTTCCTGTGGTGTCTAGTTTTCACTTGATGGAAAAAGTGTCATGCAAATAGTGCAAAGTTGCAAAGTGGTGCAACTTTCATTCTGCAACTCATGTGACCAAATAAACTATTCTAATGCATCTCGATAGGTACATTTATGCTAGGCATGGTCCTCTTTTGCACCCAAATACACCGAATCACTCTGAGCTATGTTCAACTGGCTCTATCCCTTATGATGGCATGCAAAACAATCGAAAAGAGAAACATTCACATGACAATTGAGAAGTTTGAGTTTTGCACACCAAAAGAATATGATCATCCTCAAGTCTAGCAAGTGTAAGAAATTTTTTAATTATCCTCCTTTCCCTTACAACAATATACAACTTGATATAAATGCGTACAATAGTGGAACTTGGAAATTTTTTATTTTTTCCTCAATTAACATCTTTGGTTGTGAAGCATTTTGTCATTTTCATTTGAAATGATTTGCTATGCTTGAAAATTGGAGTCTAAGAGAAACAAGTGATGCTCTCACACACATTTATTATTTGGTGTGATAAATAAAGTTTTCACCCAAGTCCATTTCTTATTTTTATTATAAATTATAAAACTTTCTCTCAAGTCCATTTCCTATATAGGAAATAATATTGCAAAAAGTTGAAATATACATCTTTCAATATGTTTATATGGTGATGGATCAAGAACATAACAATTCATTCTGTACTATGAGGATTATGCTGTGAAAATGTTTAAATACTATTAAAGATAAATTTTTGTATGATAATGTGTCAATAAGTTAACTACTCATCATCTAATATGAATATTATGTTTTACAAGTGTTGTGAAGATTATTTATCCTTTTCTTAATTGAGTTGTTCCAATTGGAAGATTAAATATACTAGAATATTTTTATGAAAAATCTCATGGAATACCAATTGAAAACATGTTTTTTGATTTTAGATAAAGCATTTGATGGAACTCTTGAATTAAATTAAATTGAGATATGTAAGAACAAGGGAGCATTAGGAAATACATTTCTCAAGGATCTTAAATAAGCCTTCTTACCAAATTTGAAAAAGCATGATAAGCCCATGGTTGAAAATTTTGTAGTCATCAAAGTGGGTACTAATTCTATATTATATAGATCACAATCCTTCTTTATCTTTAAGATCTTCTAAGTTTGCCAATGGTTTCACCAAGTTGTGAAGGGTGAACTATTATTTATTCAGTTATGCCTATGTGGGTTCATTTTCCTTATCCCCCATTGCAATTTTGGGTGGATTACTGCTTTCAAAGTATTGGGAATGCTTTGCCTCTTTTCTAGTTAGCAGTTGCCATTGTATAATGCTCATCTCTTGATATATATATATTATACTCATTCTTAATCAATTATCAAGTTAATAATTAGTGCATTTAATTATAGTTACTCTTTTCTTTTCAATTTGTGCAATTTTGTAATTTGTAACTCTACTAGTATTCCAAGAAATATTGAAGTTGTTTAGCATTAATCAATAAATATTTGAGACAAACCATGAAAGACAACAATGATCAATGCCAAGGCTAACCAATTAATAAGTATACATGTGAATAAGTCAACCATACATGTGAATAAGGGAAGAACAAGTACTCAAATACACATAAGCCGTGAAGTATACACACGAATACATAATATACACAAATTAATACAAAGTATATGCATGAATACAAGGTATATGCATGAAAACACGTAAGTCACAAAGTATACATTGGAATACACGTAAGTCACAAAGTATACATGTGTAATTTGTAAAGCATACACTTGAATACACATAACTCATATCTATTGAACCATGGATTTATAATACAAATATGGACACCATCGATAAGAAAGATTTCTATTAACCAAATAGCCATGCAAGAATACATAAATATATGTCAATATAAGTATAAAATATATACAAAATAGCCATATAGGCATACAATGTGAAATATATCCAATACAAAATATGTATAAAAATGCCATATAGGCATACAAAAAAGGGCTCTAGAATCAAAAGTCATTGCTCTCCATGCTCTCAAAATAAATTATTTCCCTTTGCTTGTCGATCATATTGCGATAAGTCTGTCACTCATTTGTTCTGAGGTTGAGGAGTGCTCCTAGTGCTCCTCCTAGGGTTTACTTCTTGGTCAAGCTGTATTTGTTACAATAACAAGTAAATACATTAATATATAGAAATTGCATTATAAAGATGCTATGTTTAACAAAATAATCACTTACCACTAGTAAACGATCTCTCTCCTCAAGGGAAATGTTCTCATGCCCATGTCGTGGTGTGCTAAATCCTTGTGGAAACCATCCAAAGAGAAATTAAACTATGAATAATTAATGGCTTGATTTTTCACTAACTAACAATTAGAACAACAAATATAAATTGAAATTTAGTAATCTGCCTCATACCACCGTGAGAGGCATCGAGGAGTCTATAGAAGAAGAAACACCAAGCTCTATTTCCCTATGAACATGTGGAGGTGTATCGACTTCCAACATCTGAAAATAAAACAAAAAATTATTCAATCATGAAAACTACAATAGTGATGCACCTCATGACTTATAATGTATGAGATAATGAATATAATTTTGAGTACTTATTAAACTATATATTTTTTACTATCATGCTTACTATTTTCCCTATCCATAACTTATTCAAAAACACCTATTTTTAGGCTTTTATCCATAGCAGCAAGGCGGTGAACTGTTTAATAAAATGCTTTGGTAGACATGTATGATAACTATGGTAGCATAGAAAAGGAAATGAGCTATTTGAAAAAATTCTTCAAAGAAATGTGGTCTCATGGTGATAGAATGCCATTAAAAAAAAATGTTCCATGGAATTCCATGACCATGAGACCACATTTCTTTGAGACATTTTTTCAAAAAATTCATTTCCTTCTCTATGGTATTATGCTAGGATGGGGTGGATGGTATAGTGTGGTCTTACTTATGAGATGGAGGGAGAACATGACATGAAGAGGGAGGGGTGGAGACATGAACAAGTGCAATAAAAGGTGGAAGGTTCCATGGATTGGTAAATTGAGGATGGGGATTTAAGGACCTTGAAAAGAATTTGGAGGGGAATTTTGGCTAAACGGTTGGTTTCTATTCTTCAGGCAGTGAGCTATTTGAAAATATGCCTCAAAGAAATGTGCTCTCATGGTGATGGAATGGAATTTCTTACTAATACTCACTGCCTTGACTATGATATTGCTTACTATTATGCTTTGATAGATTTTTTCCAAGCATCCATAGTTTGTTGGAAAGCACCTATTTTAGGCTTTTAGCTATAGCAACAAGGAAGTGAGTAGTTTGATAAAATGCTTTGGTTGACATGTATGAAAAATGTGGTAGCATAGAAAAGGCGGTGAGATGTTTGAAAAAATACCTCAAAGAAATGTGGTCTCATGGTGATGGAATGACATTCCATCACCATGAGACCACATTTCTTCGAGGAATTTTTTCAAACTACTCACTACCTCATCTATGCTATTGCTTACTATTATGCTTTGTTAGATTTTTTCCAAGAATCCATTGTTTGTTGGAAAGCACCTTTTTAAGGCTTTTAGCCAAAGCAGCAAGGAAGTTCAAGAAGTTTGATAAATGATTTGGTAGACATGTATGGAAATTGTGGTAGCATAGAAAAGGCGGTGAGTTGTTTGAAAAAATACCTCAAAGCAATGTCATCTCATGGTGATGGAATGGCATTCCATCACCATGAGACCGCATTTCTTCGAGGAATTTTTTCAAACTACTCATTTCCTTTCCTATGTTATTGCTTACTATTATGCTTTGATGGATTTTTTCAACAATCCATAGTTTGTTGGAAAGCACCTAATTTAGGCTTTTAGCCATAGCAACAAGGAAGTGAGTAGATTTATTAAATGCTTTGGTAGACGTGTATGGAAAATGTGGTAGCATAGAAAAGGTGGTGAGATGTTTGAAAAAATGCCTCAAGGAAATGTGGTCTCATGGTGATGGAATGGCATTCCATCACCATGAGACCACATTTCTTCAAGGCATTTTTTCAAACTATTCACTTCCTTCTCTATGCTATTGCTTACTATTATGATCTGATAGATTTTTTCCAAGCATCCATAGTTTGTTGGAAATCACCTTTTTTTTGTCTTTTAGCCATAGCAACAAGGAAATGAACAATTTGATAAAATTCTTTGGTAGACATGTATGGAAATGTGGTAGCATAGAATAGGCGGTGACCTTTTTGAAAAAACGCCTCTAAGAAATGTGGTCTCATGGTGATGGAATGGCATTCCATCACCATGAGACCACATTTCTTTGAGGCATTTTTTCAAACTACTCATTGCCTTGTCTATGTTATTGCTTGCTATTATTCTTTGATAGATTTTTTTCTAACAATCCATAGTTTGTTGGAAAGCACCTCTTTTTAGGCTTTTAGCCATAACAACAAGGAAGTGAACTATTTGATAAAATTCTTTGGTAGACATGTATGGAAAATGTGGTAGCATAGAAAAGGAAGTGATTTGTTTGAAAAAATGCCTAAAAGAAGTTGGGTCTTATGGTGATGGAAATCACCATGAGACCACATTTCTTTGAGGCATTTTTTCAAACAACTCATTTCCTTTTCTACACTATTGCTTACTATTATTCTTTCATATATTTCTTCCATCCATCCATAGCATAGACAAGATAGTGAACTTTTTGAAAATATGCCTCAGTAAAAAGTGGTCTCATGGAATGCCATGACAAGGAAATGAAATTGGTAGATGCTCCTAGTTATTACTTATGCTATGTGAAGTAATTACATCACTGATTATGTTGGATTTTTGACAAACTATATTGTAGTTGAAATTTTGTCATCTATCAACATCTAGTTATTAGTTATGGAATGTGAAATAATGCTTCGAGTTTGAAAGATGTGCAATGCAATGTAATCAACGATATGAATATAAACTAAAAAAATCTATTAAGTACAATTCATTAGTTAAACTCTTTATTCTATTACCTACGTGTAGGTTTGTCTAACTACACTAGCACTGGGACGTGTTCCTACAAAACCTCCAATATTAGCCTATTCACCACCAAAATTAGATATTAGAATACCATTCATATAACAAAGTTATTCACATGTAATAAATTTATAATTGTTTACTACTTACATGCCTTAGCGGTAGATGGAGTGGACTACTAAATAGGTGTAGGGCCATTGTATCCAATATCAACACTGTGACCCTGGAATTTTATTACAATCATAAAACTAAATTAGTTAATATTGCATTTCAAAAATAAAATTTAATAAATTAAATTGAATGAACATGCTAACATTTACCTGAGTATCGATGCCATAAGCTGAGCTCAAAATGTCAGCTGCCCTCACCATCTCTGTAGCTGTAGATGTATCTTGCATAGCAGTATCCTTAGTGTCGGTGGGGTCATATGTACATGTCACCCCGAAAACCTGACATGAATGGGTTAGAAGCCTACCACTCGAAGACTCCCCTCAATGGCGTTGTACTATAGGACTGGTATGTTGGATGACAATCTGGATCAAAGAGCTGATAGATTGCAAGGTGGCTACCTCGTCACTCTCCTTCATGATGGAAGGGATAATGATATGCTTATGATCCGACCTAGCAAGAGCTCGCCTCACTTGTCGCTTAGGATCCTATCGTGCGCTAGGTCTATCTTGTGCTGGCCCCCCACCTCTCCCCTAGAAGTTGCTCATATCAAAATAATTGGGTATTTCATTCAGGATGAACTCATAGTAGAGTTTCCTCAAAATATATTGTGGGACTTCACAATTGTTGCATGGTGGGTAGTCAAAAACCATGTACCACCTATCCCAAAAATAGTTTATGATCCCTTGGTGGTGGCACCGATGGATAGGAAACCTCTTCGCATTAAGGTCAAGATTTTGGTTTGTGTGTTGGTTGGTGAATAATGAGCACAATTGATATTTTGTAATTTTTTCATCTTTTACTTCTTTATATGCTTATTTATCTATGTAATATTTTTTGCCGCCTGCCTCCTATCTACCCAGCCACTTAATTGTTTGTTGATTTCATCTACATGTTTTAACATTTCTTTAAGTGAATTGACAATTGTTCTTTCCATGGTTGAACTTATTGGATCATTCAACCTCGTGATTAACTCCTCAATCTATTTTTTATTATTTTCAATTACCCCCATTATATTTTGTTGAGTTCCAGGAGGATGTTGAGGAATTGATGGAGGAGATTGTTGTGGTTGTTAAACTTGAGGATTTTGTTCATGTTCTTGTTGCTCTGGGTATTGAGGATTTTTAGGAGGATTTTCAAGAGGGTTTTCAAGATCATCATCATTTCCTACAAAATCAACAAATGAATATAAAAAACAACCTAAAACTAGTAAATTCACAATAAATTCACAAAAAAAAACAAAAATCCTTACTTATTCGACCTCCTCGTCGACTTGGCAACATCCTAGCAACGAAATAGCAACAAATTGATAAAAAAAATGTAAGATTATCTCCTCTCAAAATGCGAGTGTGCAAGAGAAGGGTTTTTGGCTCCAGACAACAGAAAAAATAGTCAACATAAAAATGAATTCAATTTTTTTGTTTTAGTAATTTATAATGCGCTCGCGTTATAATGCAAGCACATTATAACATGCTCATGTTATAATGTGAGCACGTTATAGGCTCGATGTGGTTGAGCCTTAGGCTCGGGCACACTAAGCCATAACGTGAGCACATTATAATGTGCTCGTGTTATAGCCTATCAATTTTTTTAAAAAAATTTGCCACAATTTGGTCCCCTATCTTTTTGCACCCGCCCAAGAGTCATACCAACATTATTCCTCAATTTGGAAAAACTAGTTCTATTCATAACTTCAAAAAATAGATGCTTACATGTACTTGAGCTTTGTATTTATAAATGAAAGGCGAGCATCTATACACACAAAACTATCTCAAGTGCATGACTAAAAGATAATATTATGTTATGCTATACAATCGAATAATACTAACACTTTCACCAGAAGGAGGTGCAAGGGTTATGCTGAAAAAAATATATATGAGTTAATATGTTAGAGAGTACAATTTTATGTGTACATAAAAGATATAGTAATTTAATTTACAATATCTTAGGTATAGAATTGTATTTTTTATGTATGCAATTTTTACATACAAATTTTACTCTTTTTACTAAGCTATTATTAACTCAATTTATTTGGAGATTTTTAGTTTAATATTTGCAAAGAAATAACTGAAAAATGAATTGCCTCTCCATATTTACAAATTCAAAGAACTCATATTTATCACCAAAAACCAACAAATAAGCTTAAGAATTCTTGTCTTTCTAGAAAACTAACATGACTATTATTCAAAGCTCACAAGAAAAACAATAGGCGGTGGTTAGAATGCAACCACACCTACTCCTTATAGTATAATTTGATTAGTACACATACTAATACAATGAAATCAATGAATTTCGTTTACCTGGTTGGATCGGTGTATAATAAGTACAAAGCTCAACATATTTTTCCTATGACAAATAGGATAACTGACCAGGTGTATCAAAACACAAAAAATTGTCACTTCTGACTTCAGTAGGAGTAAGTTGCACCATTTTAGTGTAAGACACATTTTTGTTACCTATATTGGGCCTAAGGTTTTCAACACAAAATTTCTTGACCACTCTAGCCAACTTTAAGAATTGATTAGATCGTTTGAGAATGCTTGCATGTAGACTATTCACAAGTACATTTTCCAGGGCATCTTGAGGTAAGTGGAAATGAACTCTTCATTAAAATTAAATCTTTTTTTGCTACAAATTTACAATTATGAATTGAGATGCCATGTTCTAGTTGGGATCTTTTATGCTAGATGCACAATGATGACATTCTTCTTGAACATTGGTCTTTTGGTAAATATATTGTAGTTCTACATAACCATTGTTGTGTAGCCACATATGAAGTCCACAATTTCATAAATGTCACATTCTCCTATAAATTTGGTAGGAGTGGACATACAAGGTGTCATGGTAATCGATGAAGTTGCAATGGTAAATTTCCAAATATTCGTGCATCATACAAGATTGGTCAGTTGATAAAACAAACAAAAAGCTATGTTACAAGAAATGAGAAAATGGAAATGACAACCACAACAAAAATGTGACAAAAAAATGAGATATTTAAAGATTGTGTATAAGAAACAAATATATATTAATTATATAATTATAATTTATATTAAAAAAAATCTATGAAAAGAATTAAAAAGCTATTAAAAACTTAAAATATTTTTAAAAAGTATATAAATTTATTTTTTATATTTTATTATAAAATAACCTATATTATAAATTATTTAATAATATATTATTGAAAATATCCAAATAATAAACTGTATGAGGAAAGTGCAAACCAACTTATGCATGCTTGCTGCTTGAGGCTAGGAATAACAAAACTATTATTAAAAAAGTCATGCAAACGAGGAGGAGCAATTAATCATTAAAAAATAATCCTTAGCTCTCTAGTTACTCTTTTTCTTCAACCATATTAACTCCATCTTGCATAAAAAACTATTTCTTAACTCGAAAAGCCTAAAATGATGTAGAATTTTTTGATGCTGCTTCACAATGGCTTGAAATGAAGAGGTGCTTGAGTTGAGCCAACACCATCCACGACATATGTTCTTAAAACCTACAACTATTACTTGCACCCCAATGAGGTGCAATACTTATGCTGGTAGGTGTAGCCCACATTATTTACGACCATGAAAAGTAGTGGACGACATGAAGAAAACAATGATCTATCTCACCTATCCCTCTCTACCTCTCCCTGCCTCCCTCCCTCCCCCCTTCTCTCTCCCTCTTTTTCTCTCTTTCTCTCTCTATTTCTCTCTATATCACATATCCCTCTCTACCTATCCCTCCCTCCATCCCACCTATTTCTCTCTCACTCTCTCCTTCCCTCTCTCACTTATTCCTCTCTACCTCTCTCTCCTTCACCCTCTAATTCTCTATATCTCCCCTATCCCTTTCTGCCTCTACCTCCCTCCCTCTCTCTCTTTCCTTCTCTACTTATTTCTATCCCACCTCTCTCTCCCTCCCCATCTCTATCTCACTTATCCCTCTCTACCTCCCTTCATCCCTTTACCCTCCTCTCTCTCTCTATCCTTCCCTCTCTAGTTCTTTTCCCTCCTCTCTATCTCTTTCTCTATCCTTCCCTCTCTACTTCTTTACTCTCCTCTCCAATTCATTCCTAAAACAACACTTCCTATAAAACTTTAGTTTTTCATTTTTCTATTTGTTTATTGTTTGGATTTTATAACACATAACAAATACCAGGTAGTTTATCCTTTATGACCTCTATACTAACGAATATCAGCCATTCCACAAGCTTTGAAACTCTAGAAAAGATCTACTTTCTTACACTATTAATTTTCCATGATATTCTTCAAAGATTCATACATTTATTGCTACCAAGAAATTTCTAATGGAGACTAAAATGTATTCGTACCTCTTCCACATACATTGTATTGAAAAGTATTTGGCCCCTATTGAGCAATGATGAATATTGAATGCGTATTTATCATTACATCTAGATATGTGGACTTTCTCTATGCAATGAGCCCTTAGGAAACTTCTATGTTGAGCTTCTATGTGGAATTTCCTCCTACAACTTCCTATAGCAACTGCACCTTTAGCAGGTTAGATGGCCTAAAATTCCCCATAAATGCGAGTCACATGGCTCTAACTTCCTTGTGAATGTGGGTTAGATGGATCCAACTTCCTCATAAAATTGGGTTGGATGGATCGAAGCAAATGAGCCCCAAAAACTCGCAAGAGAATAACTTGGGAAATTTTGAGTATTTTGAAAAAATCCACAATGTAACCTATGTTATTTTTCCATGTTCTATCCATCCATGATGACATTCACCTACTTGGAATACCATATGCAATCAACTCTTCTATCAATTTCCCACAAATATTTATACAAAATTTCCAAAGTACAACTTTCATTAGCAGTTTCCATATGCCTATAAAAATTCATGTTTCCCACACAAGTTTATTTGAACTTTCCAAAGTGCATTTTCCATCACCACTTTCCATTTTACCATATGGATTTACATGTTCCATCTTTCCATGTGCATCCCCATTATCCATTTTTCACTCTTCAACTACCTATTTCATCTACACTCTGCCAATCTATTCACACAACCTCATGTCCACATGCCGAAATCACTTCATTCATCTGTTTTCATATATTTCAATATCATCTTTGTGTCATCTTACATTATCATCACAACCTCTCCTTTTGTAGTTTCCATGTCCATTATAACTCCCCCCATGTAGATTTTCATATTCAATCTATCCATGTAGATTCCCATCATCCATTTCCCACTCTTCATATGATTTCATCTACCCATTACTGAATTGTTCACACGACACCATCCGCTTGCACATCTTTCAATCTCATACTTCAATCATCTTCCAATTTGTAACCAATTCTCCTTGCGGAATTTCCATGTCCACTGGAACTATCATCCTCCTCTCTCACTGCATTCACAACAATTCAATAACAAAATATGTAGTTCACAAGGGTTACAAAAGTCCTCATTAGTTAAATTTATTTTATATAATCAAATGCACATACACTTTCTATGTGTCTGCAAACAAACTAAACAAACCCAAAACTATTATGCTAGTCTTTGACAAGAATTTTGCTGCTTGTAGCCCTTATTTGAGTCAACAAGAGTTTGGTTTCCATTTATTTCCACTATGTACATATTCCCATTCTTTGATAAAATATGTGATAGTGCAAGAAGTTCAATGTTATAAAATTTATCACATGCAATATAAGACAAATGATTCAAGTTTGACTTTTATTTTTAGTATTTTCTTAAATTTTTTTTTTTAATTAAAACTATTTAAGTAATTATTACTATGTATATTTTTTAATTAATAATATTCTAGAAGTTTGTAAATGAAAGTAAATAATTTTTTATAAAGTATAATTGTAATTTTTTTTATTAGTAATAATTAAAAAATCATTTTTTAACATTTTTTGACATATTTGTTGGCTAAAACTTCCACTTTTATTACAAAATTGCATGTTCTAAATCAATCAACAATGAACATTCAATGATCTATCTTTGTAATAAAATATTATTTTATTAAAAAATAAATAGTTGTCAACACAATTTAAAATTGTTACTAATAGCATGACACAAAAATACAAATTATTAATTTTTCTCTAATTGTTACTAAGTCACATCATGCCATATAATCTTATATAAGAATTAGGCCATAACATACAATTTCATCTTTTTAGAAAACAACAATGAAATGTAAGAATCAATTTGACAATTAACCTTGATACTAATTGACGAAAATATTGAAACAATAAACTGAATTTATTTTGAAGAACCTAAAATAATCTTTATGAAAGCCTTATATTACAAACTAAATTATATCATTAAAAAAAATTATTCACTTTTTATACCAAATAAATTAAATCAAATATTATAACTATAAATTTAGTATACAAAATAAACCTAAAATTTAGATGTAAAAGTAAAGTATATATTTCTGAAACAAGAAGGAAGCGCGGCTTAAAAACTCAAAAGGTTTAGGTAAATGGGCTTGTTACATGACAAAATTTAACTACATTCTATAATTCAAGCCTAAAATCATGGCAATCTATTTCTAGTCCACCTCATAATTGCCACTTCATTTCAAGTGTCAAGAAGGAAACGTATGTCTAAATCAAGGGTCTCTTTTTTTTAGGTCACCAACGTGGGAAACTAAACGAAAATTACGGCGGATTACTAGGGACAGCATTTAAGTCTGATATTTATTACATTATAGAATATAATATTATGTTTATAATGTTATAATAAATATATAATATATTGTATATTTAGAATATATTATAGATTGATAAAATAATATTATAAATTAAATAATTATGCATTTTAATATAATGTTTATATATTATATATTATTAGAATATTATGTTTATTTTGGTAAATATATTATAGAATGTGTAATGTTATATATTAAAAATAATATATATATATATATATATATATATATATATATATATATATATATATATATATATAGAAAAAAAACCTAAATTTATATATAACATTACATATTCTATAATATATTTACCACAAATATATGTTACATTATTTTATTAGAAAAAAATCTAAAATATAAATTATATTAGATTATTTTATTAGAATATTATGTTTATTGTGATAAATATGTTAGAATAATGTTATTTTAGGTTTTTTTCTATTTATATTTTAACTTTTTTTCTTTAAGTATAATATAGAAAATAAACCTAAATTTATAAATATATTTTAAATATATAATTTTACAATATATATTAATATAATTATA
This sequence comes from Sequoia sempervirens, assembly GCA_007258455.2. NCBI lineage: Eukaryota > Viridiplantae > Streptophyta > Pinopsida > Cupressales > Cupressaceae > Sequoia > Sequoia sempervirens. Next base: position 759,814,350 of record VDFB02271358.1, read on the forward strand.
TTTATATAAAAATATTATATATATTTATTACATTATATTTGTATTACATAATACTTTTTATATTTATATTATATTATATAAATATATATATTATATATTCAAAATATAAATTTGTAATAACCTAAAATATAAATTTAATTACATTATTTTATTAGAATATTATTTTTATTGTGATAAATATATTAAAACAATGTTATTTAGGTTTTTTTCTATTTATATTTTAGGTTTTTTTTGTTTAAGTATAATATAGAATGTTTATTTTGGTAAATATATAGAATGTGTAATGTTATATATTAAAATAATAATATTAAAAAAAATATAAAATAGAAAAAAAAACCTAAATTTATATATAACATTATATATTCTATAATATATTATATTTAAGAAAAAAAATCAAATCTAAAATAAAAATTATACACACATTTTAATTTTAAAACTTAAAACTAAAGAGGAGAATATAAAATCATTAAAAAAAAGTAAATGGACACCTAAAACAAAAAATTACCCGATGTCTGCAGCACACGGCTTGTTCGTATGGACCGTTAGGTATGCAGAAGCATTGACATCCCATGCCCCATGCTGTTTTGGGGGCTGGATAGCCTTTGTCAGCGTATAATAGGTAGCCTATCGGCTAAAAAGTGCTACTAGTCATTTCCAAACCCAACGCTAGCTCAGTGACTTGTACTGTTGACATGGCCAAGCGGCTGCTGAAGCTCACATAGACGACCAACTTGGCAAGTTGCGTGTCTAGCCACCTTAGGCACTGTCTCTCGCCTTCGTCATCCAACATGGAAAAATTATTCGAGGCAAAAAAATAGGCGTCCAATGGCATACACAAGAGGTAGGGCACGTCTGTTCCAAAGACTTTGGATGTATGGTTGTTCAAGCTCCTCGAACGTATTTACTACTAGCAATCGCACCTTGGTGTGCAATGGGTATGCCAAAGAGTTGTGGAAGTTCAATGAGGGAAAGTTTTGATCTATTCTTTTCAATTTGTTAATTAATAATCTTAAACACCTTGCAAAGGTTGCCAATCTCAAAAACCATGTTCATTTTCCCTTAAATACCATTTTCCCTCAACACCATTACTAGGACTATGTAGCAGATTAAAAAATGTCATGCAAGTGCCTATGTTTGCTAGCACAACCATCCACAAGTAGATATAACCCATGAAAGTAAGCACCACCAAGGCTACCTTAGTCAACAGGGAGAATGCAACATTTATGTATATTGTCCTCACTGATCTACACCCTATTTTCACTACACCAACAATCTTCCTTTATCACTAAACATTTGAGCTACATCTACAAATTCCATGGCTACCACAGAGCCTTTCACACCATAGCTATCCCCACATCTGTTGCTGCTAATGTTGGTTCATCATTAATTCCATCACCCACCATGGCAGTCATGCCCTCTTGCTTTAGCTCTCCAATAAATCTTAGCTTGTCTTCTAGGAGTAATTGGGTGTGAACTTTAGTTTTTCCTACTTGCACACCATCGCTAGGGCTCCTCTGTCAGTTAAAAATGCTATGACAAGATTGCCTACTCAAATTAGCCATTTAAGGCATGTATACTAGGTGAGAAGAAAAAGAAGTATCACATGTGACCATGAGCGATTTGATTCACCTGTCAAGTTACTCTCATGAGGCCATCTAAAGGAATGCTTTCACCAGCTTTCATAGGCAAAACAATGTTAACTTTCATAGCAATTTGAGGTGAGAAAGAATAAAAAGTGAGATGCTATAGTTTGTAGGTCCTATTTGTGAAAATTCTATTGCAGTTACTGATTATTAATCTCCCATCTAAATAGATTATTTGACTCTGGAAAATTAATTCACAACAAATATTGAAAAATAACACAACTACAACTTCACAAATAAAAACTCACAGGAATAGAGAAGAAAACATGCACAACAATGAACACAATATTTTTGGACAAATTGTCCATGGAAAAAGCCCGAAGGGAAAACCACTATTGCAGATGAGGAATTTTATTAAACTTCAGCAAATAAAAAGATACATAAACCACTTGCCTCTTATTGGCAGAGCTCCGACAATATTCTTTTCCAGAAATTCTTCCCTCAATTTCTCCTGCTGAAATTCCACAGCTGCTATCCTCAACGCTATGACTGCGCCCTTTCTATTACTGCAAGACTATTTTCTCTCACTCCAAAACTACTTGCTATGACTGCGCCCTTTCTATTACTGCAAGACTATTTTCTCTCACTCCAAAACTACTTGCTATCACTGCAAGTCTTTCTCAAGTGTATCTACTTGCTATCACTAAAAGTCTACTTGCGTATGTTCTCCAAATGCCCATTGATCTTCTTTTATACTTTTCTCATTGGAAAACCAATGTCCATGATTTAATTTCAATCAATGGCTAAGATTAAATAGACTTTAACAACCCTAACTAACTGGATTCTAGAAGTCTCTAGAGGAATCAATTATTTAATTTCATAATTATCTAGACAACTCACTCCTTTGTAGAAGTCTTTAGAAAATAATTAAATAATTAAATAAACACTTCTTGGGAATGGAGACACCTATCCAAGCTACATAAATTAACACTATTATCATACACCAATTAACATATTATAAAGATTATAAAAATAAGTTACCAATAGCACAATCATGTACTTGGTAGAAAGATCCCGAGCACTAAAAGAGATGAGCGCTGAGGTTTGATGTGGGTGCAGGATGTAACCAGTTTGTATGAGTGCATCTGAAACAGGAGTAAAAACAAGTTTATTCAGCTCTATCATTACGTCCGCTAGTGACGTTAAATGCCTGAGAATGGAAGTAGGTTGTAATGGGGTGTTTGGGTGCCATCGCCTTGGAAGATTCAGGCCACTCGTGCATTTATCCGGGTGTATGATTTCTGTGTGCGAAAGAGAAAACTAGAAACTACTCCATATTTTGTCAGCTCGGCAATCAACAGACGAAACAGTTTCAATAGTCGGCAGACGCTCCCACCCATTGATCACCAAATTTAGCTTGAGCTTGTTCAAATAGGATACGCCTTCGGCGTAAAAAATAGCTGAGGCATTCCGGACCCCCAATCCACTAGCGAGAAAAATCCTGCAGAATATGTGATCTTTAATCTTGAAGGCCTGGGGGATCTATGCAGCGTGGAACAAAGGAAAGCCTGGGATCTGTAGAATTGCTTTGTCATCATTGAAATCGAAGCCCTCTGCCTCTGCAAGGGGAGTGTGGAGCATGAAACCTACGTTAAGTGCAGAACATAACTGGGTCTATTGAACTTGGGGACGATGGACAAAGTGGGTGTCAGTACGAGATCTGCTAGGATAGTGGAAATGGAAGGAGTCTGTTGCAGCAGATCTAAAGTGAGGAGGTTTCCGAAGGTGGGCATGTAGGCTTTCATGGCATCCTATTGAGCGAAAAATGGGTCTTCTTTGCCTTCCTTTCCAGCTTCTAATTCGATCTAGAGCTTTACGACACGAATGTCAAGGCCCGAGGCAGCCAGGCATTGGGCGTGTGCAGTTTCGGCCGTCTTGATGCAAAATGGGGTTACACCATCTCGTTTCTGGTAACACAGGTGGAAAGAGCTGTATACCGGTGGAAGAAATTTGTTTACCGGTCAAAAAGAACAGTATATCGGTGTGAGACAGGTTTTGTCTCAAAGTTCATTCTATATTCATGTTGATTGACGTTTGGGTTAAATTCATTAATAATGTTATTCTCAAGACAAGAATATCTTCCATAGTGTCATAATTAAAAGATAATTCATAATTGTTCATACCCAAGCTATTGTGATGGATAAAAGGAATTATCTAATCACTTGAAAATTTTATGTTTTTGATGTTTGTTAGATATCTTTTGTAACAAGGTGATCATAAATTATAATGTTAGTATCATGCTCTCCATATTCTTTATCTTTGTTGTTTTAATATACAAATGTCCCAATATAATTAGAGTCACATGAGAACGTATTAGATAAAATTTGTTGAGTAATAATAGAGGCTAATGAAAATAGAAACATGAGAAGCTACAAGTGATTAGTTAAAATTTAGGGCTTGATTAGCATTAAACACATAATTTGAATAAGAGAATGGATATAGAAAGGAATGGATTGATCAAATTAGGAATGGCTAGGATTAATTGAAAATTAGGGTATATAAGAGGAAGGTCTAAGATTTATCTTATAGCTCATGGGAACAAATATTGAAGCAAAACTCTAGGGCATGAGTTATTGATCCACATAGATTGTCTCTATAAGGATCTATAAGTGTTGTCAATCTTAAAACTTGTCTCAAAATATTGTAGACATTGGGTCATAAGATTTGAAATAAATATCCAAAAATTAATTCATAAGGAAAAGAGTTAACAGTCCAAACTGATTGATTCATTTAAATCATAAGGAAAATAGAGTTTATTATAAATATTCATGAATCTAAAATTGAAATATAGAATAAAATCTTCAAGAATTCTCTTTGTATTTATAAAATATAGGTATATCTAACTTAGATCATTAATAATTTCAAACCATTATAAGAAGAAGCTCTCAAATTCAACCTACAAATGAATAATTCCTAGGTGTAATAGTGTAATTCTAGGGATATGTTGTATTCTACAAGGATGAAAAATAAAGCTTAAGAAATTTCTTCATACATAATACTTAGGTGAACCAACACATTTGTAAATATTTTAAATAATATAATTATAAGAACCTAAAATTCATATTTGTATTTTTATTGTCATTACACACAAGCCACCCTAGGTACCCACTTCTAACGTTAATTAAATTTTATTGTTCTTCTAAAAAGTATTGATTAACATTAACCAAATCTTTCACTCTCCCACCTAGCTCTAGTTTGAATCATGTTTTTACATGGAATTTGATAATCTAGGGGGTCCTTGCCACCCTCATGATTCCTTGGTATGTGATGCTACTATCTCTATCTTGGATAGTGAAGTCAACCTTGGGTTTTTGGGTGACGTTTCAACTATTGTTGACTCTTCCTTGGAGTGCACTCTAGACCCTATCATTCAAGTAACAATTCCAAATTTTGAGAATATGAAAAGGGTTCTTGCAGGTGTGGATTGAGGTGAACATGTGATTTTCAATAATCTTGTGTTCCTTGAGTTTGCTAATGAAATCGCTATTAAACTACCAAACTATACTATGGAAAGGATTGTCTCTTCAATGAATAATTCCTTGATGGATAAAATATTTTCTTTTCACCCTATCATTAATATGGCTAGATGATGGACAATGGCCAAATGGTGGCTAAAAGGAAGTGTAACAGTAAGTGTGATGCTTGGACATCTCTTCCTTTTCAAATTTACTTTAAAGGAGGATCTCCTATTAATCCTCACAATTGGCACATGGATATATGGTAAACACAACCTATCTCTCTATAGATGGAAGTGAAGTTTTCACCCAATAATAGGCCTAAACAAAAAAAATCATGTTTGGGTTCCTATGTCAGGTCTCCCACTTGAATTTTGGGATGAGGAGTTCTTCACCTAGATTGCTAAATCTCTTGGACACTTTATCTCTGTTGATAATATCACAAAGGATAAATTGAAGTTAGTATTTGCTCATTTTTGTGCTAATGTAGATATCTTAAAAACTCTTCCAAACTCAATCATTTTGGAGTCTAAATTTAGAAAATGGACCTAGCTAATATTTTATGAGAATGCTACATTTTTATTATAAAAAATACTCTTAAGTGGGTCACTTATTCATTGAATATAAGTTCCCCAAGAAACAAAGTCAAATACTTAAGAAACCAATGGTTGTACAAGTTAATGGGTCAAAAGATTACCCATTCAACGATGATATTCTCAAATTATTAAATTCCTATAGAAAACTAGTACTAAAAGCTCAAGAAAAAAGCCCCAAACAACCCCTAAAAGGACCCTTGTTGAGAAGGATAATATTGATTCTTGTGTGGAATAAACAATGGAAAATAAGGCAAAGAGCATTGTGGGGGGAGAGACTTTTACAACTCCTTCACATACCCCTGCTCAATGTATAAGCATAGTGTAGATAGTTGAACAAATAATTGAAAATAAAATTGATGCCCTAATTATGGGGATTCCTTCCCATTGATTACGGAAAAGAAGATGGGGAGCACACTATTGGGCCCCCCACTACTTCTACCTTACAAAACAAACCACTATAGGTTAATGTTCCAACATGGAGGAAAATTGAACCAAATGTTGTGGGATTCCACTCCCCCCTAAAAAGTTTCCTTTCCTTTTCTGTTGGGGTAGGAACAATTAAGACTCAAAACTCCCCTAACCAGGAGAAATGGTCTACCCCAAAAAGAAAGGGAAGAAAAAATTGCAGATGTTGGTACATGGGTATGTGCAAGATTACGATGGGCCAAAAAGTGGCAATATGATGGGGATGTGGCTGACAACTATTTTTTAACCCAAAATTGATGAAACGAAAAGGGTTCTTAAAGAAGATTCTCAGATTTCCATTGATATAAATTATGCTTTAATTTGAATTTAATAAGAAATTATTATTCATTTTCTATTCAAATTATGACTAAAGTCCTGATTCATAGGATGATTGAAAAACATCTATAGCTTTCAAATGGTATCACATTTTTTGAGTCCAAAACATGCGTCACATTCTATGCTTCACATACTATAGGATTAAAAAAGAAAATTTGAATTTCATGAAGTTTTGACCAAGTTAAGGTGGTCAGACATACGAGTTATTATATTTTTAAAAAAGTTGTAATTAAAAATTCATAATTAATTATTTACTTGGAAAAAATTTACAAAAGAATACGCATCACATCGGGGCATGAGTCCTCTAGTTATATCTAAAATATTATAAAAAAATATTATCATTTTATTGTGGTTAGGGTGGTCAGATAGACACCTACTTATTTTTTCCCTGAAATTTAAGTACCATCGCATTGAAAATTCAAATTTTCACCAAATAGATTTTTTAAATAAACGTAGTGGTTTAGAAACTAAATTCAATTTGCTACAAATTCTGTTCTTACATATTTTTGAAATAATATAGATAACTTATTCAAATTTTTACGTCAAGTTGCCTAACTTTGATTTTTTTGAAAATTTTGCCACTTAAGGGCCTATTTTTTCCATGATGATCCTGCACATACCCACATACTTTAAGGTAGGAAGGCCTTCTTAATAAGGGACAAGACAAAGAGAAGTAGCTAGAGAAATTGCCAATGAAAGAAAAAGAGCCTTTGCGACATCCTCTAGAAAGAATCATAAATGAAGACACTCTCTTAGAATATTAGAGGACTCAACAGTCATAAAAAATTCTCTCTTAAGAATTTGGATCCTTGAGAAAAAATTGACATCCTTCTTCTTCATGATGTTAAAATGAAAATGAATAATTTTCTTGAGATATTGCTAAATTTATCTAGCCCAATGTTGAGTTTTACATTTGTGAGGGTATTGTTACAATTTTAAACCCAAACATTATGTTTGGAACTTATATTTCACTCTTTAAAAGCTCATTGGGGATAAGGTGTAGGAGTTTATGGTGAATTCCTCAAACACCCCAGGATCACCTGTAAGACAAAATAACTTCCACAAGAGAGAAATGGTAGAAATATCATGATATGATTAAGAATGAAAGAATTCCAAACCGAATATGGAAAAGTAAATAGGAAGCCTTGCTTATATAGGCAAGGAGTGAGATAGGATTAGACAAGATCATGAAAAGTGTCTTAATCCTATCACATGAGACAACTAAGATATAACCTCAATGTAAATATTAGATGCATGAGAGAATTATTAAATGCCTAGATAAGTTCTAAAAGTAAATAATGAGACATGACCTCATTATAAATAACTTCTATAAAAGACAACTAGGAAACTTAAATCCTAAGTAAACATAATAGTGTGAATAGGTCCTCACTAATAACTAGTTAGGAAATAACCCCATTCACACCAACATAAGGTTCACTTACCCTATTAGTACTTGGAACCTTATTAATATATATGTATCTAATGTAATGGATACAAGAAAATATGTTTGGAAAGATGTGGCCTTCCAAATGAAGGCCAACAAGGATCCTTTACAAATGGGAGGGTTAATGCAAGAAGTTGGCTACACAAAAAACTCAAAAAGTGGAAGTGTTTTTGTTGTTTTTCAGAAATTGTCACACTTAGACTAAAAATTTAAGGCACTTACACAATGAATCTTAAAAAAAATTAGTAAAACAAAATTTAACATTTTGAATCTGGTTTCCAAATATGTAAATTATTCAAATACCCAGATTATAGAAATTAAATTATGACAGGATCTATAAAAACTGCTTTTTAAAAGTCCCTATTTTTTTACCATACCAAGCACACGTACAGACACCACTTTTTGACCCAAATAAAAGTATTTTGCTAATTCCTTTTGGGAAAAGAGAGCTAACAACATGAAAATTGATGTGGAATTTTTTTTGTAATTTTTATTGATTTTTTTTTAATGTACGCACAACATAATTGGACCTAAACTAAACATTTTTTGAATATTTTATTTTCATTGTGTAGAGAATTGTCTGAAGTTTGATGCCATATAATTTTTTTACAAGAAACTTAACCAAAAAAAGTTATTAAAAAAAAAAAGCCCGATACTTCAAGTTTAAGGACTAGTTTGCTTAGAAATTAATTAAAAAATAGAAAAAATAATCCAATATTAATAAAAAATTATATATTTGGAAAGTAGATATCATGTTCTCTAATGGGTTTTAATTTTATAGATCGATTCAGAAAAAAAGTCCATTAGCCATATTGCCAAAGTTGGACATTCTTGTTCAATCTGCCTTAGTTTTTTAGTTGTAGGTCAAAGGCTGAGGCTTAGATTGCCAAGCCTTTTCCAAGCCTAAAACCAAGGCTGCATGTGGATTGGGAATTCAATTTTTAAATAATACGTACGCGTTATTTAAATGATGCGCGTATGCATTTCGTAACACATACACGTTATCTAATTACCTGTTGGGTAAAGGTAACACATATGCATTATATAATGCATACACATTCCTAGAACATAATGTGTACGCATATCATAACATGTACTCATTTTTGATAGGGCCTTTTTTCCCTAATTTGGTTAATAATGATAAAACATGTTTTTTCTAAAACATTCCTTTTCTGTAGTATATACCAAAAGTGCCATTTTCTGCATTTTTTATTGCAAATTTGTCTTGTGCAGGGCATATTCTATTCAAATTGTTGGAAGAGACAAAGTACAGGTTGAATTTTTTGAAGTGGAATAAAGTACAAGAACTTTTTACAAGAAGATTTGGAAAAAGAGAATTTTTGAATGCATTCATAATGTTTTTGTACTTTAGAGTTTAAAGAAAAAAGGATCTTCATACTACATAGTTTTATTTGAATATTTGAAAGAGATAGAAATTTGAAAATAGGTTGTATTTGAATCATTTTTTTTTCTCATCAAAGAGGTTTGGTAACCATAGGTGATAAGCAAAGACAAAGAAAAAGATGTAGAAAGTTAATGACACCTAAAGAAATTCAAGCAAATAGAGATATGGAGGAAAAAAGACAAAGGGATAGAAGAGAAATGATTCGTCAAATAAAAAATTTGTTATTGAATAAATTAATGCTTGCTTACACATAGGTTGACCTAAGACTACTTAGGCATTTATTGTTGTATGACTCATTGACATCGACTAGACATTTTCTAGATATTTTCCTAATATTTTCCTGATATTTTGTCTAGCTCTTGGATATTTCTCCTTTATAAGGAGACCCTTGACTATCTAATAATATGAGATTGAGTTTATGCATTATATCTCTAATGTGCTTGTCAAATATCTCTGTCTCCTAGTTCTTTCATGGTATTAGAGCAAGAGGTAATTTTAGGCCAAAGGCGAATGCATACTGACTCTCCTCATCTAAGATGCTATTCTATTCTCCATGAATGCTGACTTTTCTCTATTGAAAGGGTCAATTTCTCCTGGTATCCAAGGAGGGGACAATTCAAAATAGAGGAGGGGAATTTTTTTTTAACTAACTACGCATCCTCTCTTCCTCTCCATTTTTGGCATTTCAGTCTTTGCTTGGCATCTAAAATCATTGATTTCCAAACAGACTCTATTGTAAGTGCTCATCCTTGCACCTGCATGGGAAATCCTTGTTGTGATCCTTGAAGAAGAGGTCGAAACCTTCTACCAGGATGATTTAGTCCAATGGTGACACATGAAGGGGATGCTGACACATTAAGGGGAGGTGCATGAAGAATGGCACAAGGGTTGTGAGGAGTGATCTCTTTTTGAGGCATGATTTTCTTGTCTCTGGCATGTGATTCTCCTCTCTTGTAGCAATTTAACCCATCTGGAGTCCATTTGCGAGCGTGTTTTTTCTATTGGGAGGATGTGAATTGCTATTATCGGCAGTGTTTGAGCCCCTTCTTAGCCACAAAGACCATAGATTCTGCATTTCATCCCTCCATCTCTTCATTTTCCAAAGGCCGATTTCATATTCCTGAATAAGCTGCGATCCATGAGTTGGTGTTGGGAGGGTGTTGGGCATTGAGATCTTCATTCTCTGTGTTGAATCCTCTAGCTACCTACGCCCTGGACAAATGGAAGAGAAGAGGCATGAACCTACCTTCAAACCCTCTGGCTCGTGATTTTTAAGAGGCCTGATGTTAGAGGCACCATTAAAAGGCATGATCCAAAACAAAGAGGGATGCACCGAACTACCCATCTCTACCCAAACTAATGCATCAAGGGGAGGCTAATTTGAGAATGAAGAAGGGGAAAAGAGGCACGATTCTATGCTGGGGAGGTGGGATTTTATGCTCTTTCCCTGTGGTTACATGGGGTTTCAACACCTATTTTTTCACAGCCCATGAGGGCTTAAATTTTTCTTTATAGTTCTCTCTAGCTCTTTAGAAATATTTGATATTTTTCATCTATTGCAAATGAAAAATTTATGAGTGTTAAATTGCAAGAAGTGAAAATGTAATTGTGCTATTTTAAAGTACTTTTTTTTTCAAACTTTTTCAAAATTTTGGTGATTTTGCACTAAATATAAAGTGCCATCTTTCACCTTCTTTTTGTATGCAATACATGCACTAAAATAAAGTGCCAAACAGGGGGGAAATAAAAAATATTAAAAAAGGGGGGTCATCTAATTTGCAGGGGTTCTTAATCTGTTGATTTTCCATTATCTAAAGGAATTAACTTATTTTGTAATCATGGGATATGAAACCCATTCTTCTGTAATCAACCTAAAATTGGGAAACTATAAGTGTTGGTGTGAAGGAATCCGAGAACATCTTAGGTTCCATAATCTCATGCCATATTTGTATGGACTTATCCTTGAACTAGGTAAATAAACTCATAAGGGTAAGTGGTTTAATATTCGTGATCATATTCGTGGATTAATTGGTTTACATATTCTAGATGATTCTTTGTATGTCATCATGGATATTGAATGTCCACATGCATTATGGATCAAAATTTGGGAAATATATGGAGACTCAAATGTTTCTCCCTTCCCGCATGATCCTGCTATGATCACAACTCACATCCTGCATCATGATTCAGATACAGAGCATCCTGTTGCTTCATCGAATTTCAGAGTCATTTCTTTGAGAGCTTCAAACACTTCTTTGCAATAGGATATTTGTCTTCTTAGCATTGCTGATTTGGATGCATATCTACCTAACATTTCATGTCTTTTTGTAGAGTTCTGCATTGCTGACATGGAAGCACACATTGAGGAGGCCAGTCTTCTTTTTGATGACAACTTCAATAAAGTTGCATCAACCTTGTCTTCTTCATATATGATTTCTCTTCCCATGTCACATGTCATCATTGGCTTGGAGATTCCTGAGCAACATTCAAACACATCAGGGGCACCATCATCATCATTCTTGGATGAGCTTCAACTCTATTCAAGATCATACGTACATCTTCTCACATGGGAAGATATCTTGCATCTTCAGTTGGTTTCATTTCTTCCCAAGGGAAGGAACATTGTGAAGTGTTCTAGGAACTACATCTGCATCCTTTGTTAACTATCCAACCTTAATGTAGTAGGACATGTATTATAGGGGGTCTCATAGACATTCTATTATTTTCTCTCTTATGGAGGAAATAATATATTGTACTTAGTGAAAGAAGTAGTACTTCTTCATGTGCATTATTTTCATGCATCTTTTCTCTCTTTTGGAGGGTAGTTTTTTCCCACAGGGTTTTCTACTTTTCTCCACTTCATGAGAGATTACTTTGTGCATGGGTACCTAACATGGCTAGTAGCCATGGCCCATTTTATCCATGCTCACCTAAGTTATGCTTAAGGGGGCGTGTCAGTGTATACATTAATGCTTACTTACACATAGGTTGACCTAAGCCTACTTACCTGAATTTATTGTTGTATGACTCATCGACATAGACTAGATATTTTCTAGATATTTTCTTGATATTTTGTCTAGCTCTTGGATATTTCTCCTTTATAAGGAGACCCTTGACTATCTAATAATATGAGGTTGAGTTTATGCATTCTATCTCTAATGTGCTTGCCAAATATCTTTGTCTCGTAGTTCTTTCAATTTGCAAGCATCTAGTTCCAAGAATGTTGAAGAGGAAGCCATGAATGATGAAATGAATGTAGATCATGATGCAAATGTGGAGATGGTGAATATGGAAGAAAATGCAATTACGGAGACAAACCCAACTATGCCTTCAACTTCAACTTTAAATGATGTGGAAATGGTACCTATGCAAACAACTTTGGGTATGTCTTCAAATCCATCTCTCATTGATATGGAACATGCACCTATTCATACAATCCATCCAAGTATGTGTTCAAACCCAAGTTTTGATAATATTGAGATGAAGCTAGATACACCATTGATGATATCAATAATTCTAGGGTTGAAACAACGAAAAAACAAAAAATTATGAAATTATATCTTATGAGAATGCAAATGAGAATGAAATCCCTCATACTGATGAAAATGTGAATGAAATCCCTTTTACATTTGAAAATGAAAATGAAACCCCTTGTGTGAATGAAAATAAAACCCTTTGTATGGATGAACCTGAAAATGTTTTTTTTTACAATTGAAAGAGATGTGCTAGATAAACTTCATGGTAAAGTTTCTTGGATACAAATTAGAAATTATGGAAATAAAATATATAATTTTTTTTTTATAGAATGAAATTAGGATTCCAATGTCAACTCATGGTGAAATTGATGATAATGTCGAAAATGAGAATAGTGATGAAAAATTTAGGTGTTTTTGTAAAATCAAAAAAGAAAGATGATTCAGTAGAACAAGTCATATCTAGTTTTGCTAATGCTATTGATTTTATAGGTAAGAAAATTTGATCAAAATATAAGAATGTGGCTTGTCGTGAAATAACAACTGCTCTAGTTGATAAGCAACTTCAAATAGAAGAATGTTAAGTAAGATTAGTAAATGTATAAAAGTAAATCCAAAAAATTTGATAAGAGCTGCTAAAAGAAGAGAAAGTATTAAAAAGGATCCAATTAATCAATATTGGAGTTTTAGTAGTAGACTCCCAAGATTAGACATGAAATTAACTAATGAAATTAAATCTTTAATAAAAAAATTTTGGCATGAAAATACAAGAGTATCACCTAACATTAGAGATGTCTTAAAATTAAGGGTGGGTTCAAAAATTTATGAACCTCATCCAAAGTATCTCTTAGATATGACTCAAACTAAATTATATAAATTTTTTTTAGGTGCTTCAATCTTACCATTGAATATTAATATAAGTCAAAGATCATTTGAAAAGTGTAAACCTTGGTATGTTGGAATTAATAAGCAATGAATCTCTTGTTGTTGTAAGACCCATGCACAATTTCGTTATTATTACATGATAATTTTTGATATATACGATGCACTTTGCATGCTAACCAAATTATGTAGGAAATTTGTGGTATTCATATGCCACCTGAAAGAATCAAATATTTTATTGTAGGTTTTTTTTGTGAACCCTCTAATGAAAACTTATTTTATTTAAAAAAATATATTGCGATAGATGTGGCAAATTTTCATTATTAGGAGAATGTATGCATGAAAGTAGTTTAGATGAATTTGGACAACAATTAGTGGATGTAAAAAAAATTAAAAATGTTGAGTATACTTTGAAAGATGGAAAAACTGGAAAACGTTGTGAACTAATTGTGGAAAAATTTAGTGTGCATGCATTTATTAATGAATTAAAGATAAGATTGAACCTAAATATGTTCAACACTCTCAATATGCTCATTGGCTTGATAATCAATTTTGTTTATGTAAAAAAAACTCCCAATTGGAATTATACTATCAATTGTTGATTTTGTTGAAAATTATACTCTTTCTCCACAAGAAGAAATTCAATCACAGTATTATAATTCATTGCAAGTAGCTATATTTTTTCACATTGTTTATAGAAATGAAGATGATAGTACAAAAGATAATAGAATTTTTTTGAGAGAGTACCATTTTTTATGTAAGTGATAATTGATTACATTCATCTGAGTTTTTTCAATATTGTTTTGATATATTTTATAAAAACTTAAAAGAGAGAGGAATTCAAATGCTAGAACATCTCATATGGTTAGATAATTGCGCGGGTCAATTCAAATATGTTTGAATGTTTTATTGGCTATGTAGAATTCATAAAGAAAATAATATCCAACACATATGGAATTTTTTTGAAGCTGGTCATGGTAAGGGAGAACACAATGGAGTAGGTGCATGTGTGAAAAAAGCTCTTGCTAGAGAGCAACTAAAATTTGAGGATACTGCGAAATTTAGAGATGCATGTGCAATTGTAGATTAGTGCATTGCCAAATTATCTACAAGAACAAGTGAGAGCTCAATAATTCAACACTTCTTTTGGTTAGTTGAAGAAAATGATAATTTTTCTCCACAAGATTGTGAAACAATTAATGGATCTACAAAATGGCATTCGTTTAAGAGTTCGAATGCAAACACATGGACAATATGGACAAGGGAGTTGGAATGCTTTTGTCAATTTTGTATTACAGGTGATTGGGAGGCATGTGAAAATACGAAATGGGTCAAACAATGGAAACAAAGAGCCTTAATGCCTACATTGACACATCTTCAACACATAACGACAATTGAAGATAATCAACTGTTTGCATCAGATGATTATGACCGTGTTTTATATCTTGTACAAGAAGGTACATTATTTATTGAGTTGAATTTTATATGTATGCATGTTTAATATATGTGAATTAAATATAAGTCACTCTATTGATTTTTTTTTTTTTTTCAGGACATGTGTATGCTATTGTTGCACCTAAGGGGAATGAAGAGTAGACCAAGTACTAGTTGGCTAGATGTGTTGAGAGAAAACATAAGCTGGTACATCCCATAGTGGATGATGACAACTTTGAGTGTCCAACTGGTTCAGTGGTTGTTGTTGGTACCTGGCTTCAAAAATATTTGATGAGAAAGAATGGCTTTCTTGCATTTGAAGATTATGAAAGACACAAGAAGATTATACATTATTCAAATTTGATTTTGGAAACCAATATAAAACTATTTAGATATCAAGGGAGGCATGCTAATAAATTTTATGGACACTTTCAATGGATGATCATGAGACAATCATAGATGCATTACAAAAAGAGAGGATGTAGATGGTACAACAGAGTAAATAAATATTGGTAAGTATATATATATATAATTGATATATATATTTGTCTTTAATAGTCATTTCCTAATTAAAGTTTTATATCATTTTTTGTTTCAAGTCTCCCAAAATTAAATGCTTTACAAAAAAGAGAGAAGATACATATATTACAATGGAATTCAAATCTAGAGATAGGTAACTATATATATAGTTCTAGATACATTTAATTGATAGTATAAATATAAAACTAAATTTAATTCATTGTCATTTTATAAAAAAATTATAATTGATTTCATATCCCCTTAAGCCATTCTCTTAAAACCCCTTAAGCCATCCTCTTATGTACCATTAATCCATCCTCTTGCATCCCCTTAAGTCTCTCTATTAATTCCCCTTAAGCCATTCTATTAGGACCCCTTAATCCATATCATTGTATATCTACCCTTAATCCATCCACTTGTATCCCCTTAAGTCACTCTCTCAACACCCCTTAAGCTATCCTCTTAGGACCCCTTAATCCATATCCTTGTATGTCTACCCTTAATCCATCCACTTGTATCCCCTTAAGTCACTCTCTCAACACCCCTTAAGCTATCCTCTTAGGACCCCTTACCATATCCTCATATATCTACCCTTAATCCATCCACTTGCATCCCCTTAAGTCACTCTCAACACCCCTTAAGCCATCCTCTTAGGAACCCTTAATCCATATCCTCGTATATCTACCCTTAATCCATCCACTTGCATCCCCTTAAGTCACTCTCTCAACACCCCTTAAGCTATCCTCTTAGGACCCTTAATCCATATCCTTGTATATCTACCTTTAATCCATCCACTTTAATCCCCTTAAGTCACTCTCTCAACACCCCTTACGCTATCCTCTTAGGACCCCTTAATCCATATCCCCATATGTCTACTCTTAATCCATCTACTTGCATCACCTTAAGTCTCTCTAGGGTTCATGAGATTCTTAGAATAAAAAATCTATATGGGTTAATGGTTTAGGATTCATCTCCTAGTTTCTAGGTCATATGGTTTAGGGTTTACAATTTCTAGGGTTCATGAGATGCTTAGAATAACAAATCTATATGGGTTTTAAGGGTTTAGGGTTCATCTCCCAGTCTCTAGGTCATATGGTTTAGGGTTTACAGTTTCTAGGGTTCATGACATGCTTAGAATAACAAATTTATATGAGTTTTAAGGGTTTAGGGTTCATGATATACTTAGAATAACAAATCTATATGGGTTTTAAGGGTTTAGGGTTCATCTCCTAGGATTTAGGTCATATGGTTTAGGGTTTAGGGTTTAAAGTCATTCTCTCAACTCTCCTTAATCCACAATCTTGTATCCCTTAAGTCACTCTCATCATTCCCCTTAAGCTATCCTCTTAGGACCTATTGATCCATATTGTAAGGTTCATGACATGCATCCCCTTAATCCACTATCTTACATCCCTTTAAGTCATTCTATCAACTCCCCTTAATACAACCTCTTAAATCCATTCTATCCATTCTATCAACTCCCCTTAATCCACCCTCTTGCATCCCCTTAATCCACTCTCTTACATCCCTTTAAGTCATTCTATCAACTCCCCTTAATCCACCCTCTTGCATCCCCTTAATCCACTTTGTTACATCCCTTTAAGTCATTCTATATGTAGACACCAAAATTTGGTCTAAGCCTGTGACTTCAATATTTCTTCATAATTTGTATTTCCATGGTCATGATTAAATAATGCCAATTATTTAATTATTCTTTAAAGTTCTTCATTTCCCTATTAATTAAATAAATATATTTATTTAGTTAATTCACTTTTACATTTATTCAACTATTAATTAAATAATCTTAATTATTTAATTAATTCACACTTTTCTTTATTCTATCTAATTAATTAAATAAACACTTTTTATTTAATTATGTTACTAATTAACCTTATCCTTCTTCTTCAACTAAATAAATTCTTATTTAATTTACCCTATACCATATGTCAACTATAATTAAATAAATTCTTTATTCATTTAATTACTCATTTAACCCCTTCAACACTTAATTAAATAAATCTTATTCATTGAATTATTCTTCAAATATCAAATCTTGAATTAAATGAATTATTTAATTCATAAATTCTATTTTAACACACTCCTCTATATTTAGATAATTGTGTAAGTTATCTAAGTATTCACTCTTGCTTGACTCGAGATCTATTTAGATCGATCAGTTAACTCTTGATTTAATCTCTCAGTGGCTTTCATGAGTAATCTCTTTGTTATATCATTCAATCATCTAGTTTTAACTCGTTTGCATGTACATGCATATTAATTAAATATTCCTATTTAATTAATTAAATCTTGTGCGTGTATTCAAACAAAGAGTTGCTTTAATCCTATCTTTATCTTTGTCATGCAAAGACTATTCTTTTTTTTTTTGAATACCAAACTCGAATATTAAATCATTTATTTAATCTTTATTTCTATTTCTAATTTTTATCACTTAAGTCACTACTAACAGTTATCATAATGCATGTCTAATCTTTTGATCTCAATCGTTAATTGATCTTTCAATCCCGACCTGTCATTCAAACGATCAATTTTCTATAAATTGATCTTTCTTTCATCATTTCAATCTCTCTCGAAATCGTATGACTTCTGGAGCAATTATCTTGAATAGTTGATGTTTTGTCTTAATCACAACACTTAGGCCATGCTTGCACGAACTTTGAAAATATGAGGGCAAGTACACTACATAGATGAAATGAAGAAGAGTAATGGATATTATTCAACGAAATTGATCGCATGTTTGGTAAAATAGTTTCTTTTATGCATGTTGTTCTTTGCTTTCTTTTTTACTCGATTATCTAGCTTTGGGGATTTGATTAGTATAGTTTGAATAGATTATATTTGAATTTCCTAACTGTCTTGTGTGTTTTTCTCTGAGCTACACTATCAACTCCCCTTAATCCATGCTCTTACATTCCTTCAATTCATTCTATCAACTCCCCTTAATCCACCCTCCTTCATCCCCTTAATCCACTCTCTTACATCCCTTTAAGTCATTCTATCAACTCCCCTTAATCCACTCTCTTGCATCCCTTTAAGTCATTCTATCAACTCCCCTTAATCCACCCTCTTGCATCCCTTTAAGTCATTCTATCAACTCCCCTTAATCCACCCTCTTGCATCCCCTTAAGACATCCTCTTAAAGGATCCTTAAGTCATATACTCTTACATACCCTTAATCCACAATCTTGCATCCCTTAAGTCACTCTCATAATTCCCCTTAAGTCATCCTCTTAGGACCCGTTAAGCCCCTAGGGTTCATGACATGCATCCTCTTAACTTTCCATCCTCTTAACTCCACTTAAGGCATTTTCTTAAGACCCCCCTTAAGCTATATATCCTCTTAGGTCCCCTTAATTCATCCTATGGAAAACATTATTTGAATTTGAATAGAATTTACTATATATTATTCTTTTCTCGCATGAATTTCTTACTTAAATGACTCATAAAAATTATAGTTATTTTACTTACATTAATTATTTTTGTAGGTTCTCATCAAGTCGGTCTACCATGTGATTGTAACTGAAAAAATTATTTTATCAAGAGACTGTGTAAATATGAATTTTTGGTCTTCATGTAAAAGTTGATAAGCTTTAATTGTATCTACATGCACATATATGTTTCATCATGTTATATAGTTGTATTAAACATCAATATACATTATTTATGTTTGTTCGATGTCTGAACTTCAATGAGCTTATTAGTCACTTTTTAAATATCTTCCAATTTTATAGATTATACATTTCATGGCTTGTATTTACCACATTGTATATAATTGTTCAATTGTATAGATTATACATTTTATACATACAAGGAAATAGATTTTTGTTTATTGATTCAAATATTTGCTAGAATTGGAAAATAGTTAAAATTACATGTCCTTAATTTATTATGTACATATTATCTAAAATATTTAAGGATTGTTTTAATTTTTCACCTAACCATGTGATAAATTATATATATGAAATTTGATTCTAGATAATAATTTATATAGTGCACATGTATTACTTGAAAATTAGATAATTTATATCTATACATACATGAGTGCATATAATCATCAAAATGAACATAACATGATTATAATTGACTACATATATAATCATCACATGTATTAAAGTCAACTGATATAAATAAACACAAATATGATAATAACATGTTCAAAATAAAACTAGAGATAGATAGTCCATAAAATTTATATGTCAAGATGTATATGTCAAGTCCAACACATATATTAAAATAAAACTCTAGAGATCTATAGTCCATAAAATTTAAATCCATCTAACTATCAGGGTGATCGTTCATATCAAGTCTCCTCTTTGTTCCATGTCCACTAGATGTACCACATCATGTTGGAAAAGAGTACAAGAAACTTGAAATTAGATTTAAAGTTATTTAGAAATTTTGATATAATTAAACATATTTAAAGTTGAAAATATAAAATTTTAGATAAAAATAAATTTAATTAAATATATCTAGTAAATACAATAAAAATGATTTTTAGTATGCATAAATTACCATATGATCATGTGAATCTACTGGTACATATATATATATATTTAAAAGGTTCATAAAAATTGTATAGGATCTATTTAGTAAAGTTTACAACCTCAAATGATATGACCTCATGATCACGCACCTGAGATTTCCCATGCATAAATGTCGATGAAGTCTAAGGTGTGCCCGCCATGGGTATCTCATGAAATCCCTGCAAGTATAGATATACAAAAATATACATAGATCATTCAAACATGTGTATGTAAATGCACAAATTATATTAGATATATGATGTGTATTTTTAATTTAAACTTAACAAAATTTTGAAAGCACACACCTGAGCTGATGATGTCTCAGGACTGCTCACCACAACTTGTGGTTGGTCAGTACTAGGTATTGTATGACCTCCCTACATCTAGATATAACATTATATTATATCAATTCACACATGTGTACAAATTAAAATTAAAAATTAGATATATGCACAAAAATTATTTAATATATATTGGTTCAAGTACCTTTCCAAAAGGTGAGCCCATGTCTACAACACTCGACATATAGATACGATGATCATATTGAGTTTTAGGCATCGTGTGATCATGCGTCTACACCAAACACTTATTGAATTAATAAATGATATTATATATAATTTGATGTTATTATTTACATGAATTTTTCACATTTTAAACTTGAATTAAATTTAAGTTCAAAAGATGAACATACCTGTGTAGGAAAATCCTCAGAATATAGTAAATTCAAGTATGACCCCGTCTTAGATGCATGTGGGTCACCTGAAGTGGATGTCTAAGTATCCCTATAGCTTAAGCCTCCATGCTCTCTATTGGGTACTTCAGTTGCCACATGTGTAGTTTGATGAGTGAGATGTCCTGAAAGTGAGCTCAATGCTCCTAATGTCGATAACATGGTCTGCTATTGAACTACAATAGAAACACCAGGAGAAGGAGGAGGAACAATAGGAGCAATTAGAGCACATTGTTGAGAATCGACACATGCTCCTAGTCTATGTTGGGGCATGCCACGCCCAACTCCCTGAAATGACCTCATATGAAAATAGTTGGGTTTTTAACCCAACTCAAACTTTTCCCATAACTTTCGCAAAAATTACAAGGGCACCTCACTGTTGCCATCTGGTGGATTATCAAACACCATCTATCCCAAAAATGCACAACTATTTGCAGGTGCCTACACCATAAAATTGAAATTCATTTTTTCATGGGTGGAATTGGTTCGTTTGTTTGGGTGTTAAAAAAATATTGACACATGGCTTGTTTGGTAATTTTTAGGTCATTGATTTCTTTATAAGACAATCCATCCACATAGAATTGTCTCCTCTCTTATCTCCATTGGTGGAACCTATCTAGGTTTGCATCAATAGTTCAAACATAATCAACAATAGTTTGTATCGTAGATGCAAATTGTGTGAGATTTGGAGGAACTCTAGGATCAATTTTTATTAGATCTATATTTTCTTGAATGACAATAAGGTTTCTCAGATACTCTCTCTTAATTGATCTTGATCGACTACATGAGGGGGTGGAGCGTGTGGAGGTGTGTGATGGTTTTGTTCTTGTGGTGGATTGGGATGTATGAGATCTATAGGAATTTCTAGATTGGGCATAAAATCCTCTGTATTAAACTCTAGATCCATGTGAGCAATTAAATGGCAACTGCATGTTAAACAATTAAAAAATATATATCAACAAACTAATTAAATAATGCACACAATTTGAAAGTTATTTAAAATCACATTGAACATGAAAAAATTCAAAATACATTTCATTTGAAGACCATTCGATTTATAATATGAAAAAATCCATAACATTAAAAATTCATAGCATGCACACACATTAAATTGAGTCCAGTGTATGGTTGTTAATATGAAGGGTAGAAATGAAATTATGGGGTTTTATTAAAATTTATAATCTCATTCATTGTTTTCAAAAAATACTAAAGATAAGAATGATAAATTAATAGAAGACATTCAAAGGGACACATAGATATCTGCTAGTAACCTAATTGCAATGTAAAAAATAAGACATGATAGATATATGCTAGTGACCTAATTGCAATGTACACAATAGGACCCCTTAAGATATCGATTTATGATTAAATAGTGTGATAGGATGGCTTCAGGGGATCTATGTACGAAGTAAGGTCCTAGGAAAAAATGGTCTGGATGGCTTAAGGGAATAAAATTTGGTGGAGTTGCCTAAGGCAACCAAATTTCATTTTTAGGTCCTACGGAAAAATGAATGCTTTAGGGTTTAGGGATTAGATTTTAGAGTTCAGGGTTTAGGGTTTAGGGAACTTAGAGTGAAGTTCGGGTGGCCCTTGGAATAATGGAATTGCAAGTTAGTGAGCAACATTTTCTTTTGGAACAGTTGATTGAGATAGCTCTTGTTTCTGAACAAGAGTATATCTATAGAGCTAAGGTATATTAATTGTGAATAGATGTATTAATCAAGTATGACATAGAATTTAATTAAATTTGAGGACATAAATTGATTTATCTAAATTTTCAAATTTCATGATAAGGGACACAAGTTCTCTATAGTGGGAAAAAGTAGTTAAGAAGAAATTATAAGTTTAACACTAACATTAAAATTTATAATTTCATTCATTGTTTTCAAAGAATACTAAAGATAAGAATAAAAAATTAATAAAATACATTCAAAGGGACACATATATATGCTAGTGACCTAATTTCAATCTACAAAATAAATAAAGATGAGCTTGAGCTTTGTTCACCAAATTTTGAGAACTTCTTTGATCCCCGTAAGAAATTTCATATTAGGACCCCTTAAGACATACATTTATGATTTAGGGTGATAGGATGGATTAAGGGGATCTATGTCTAGTAAGGTCCTAGGCCAAAATATTCCATGGCTTAAGGGAATAAAATTTGGTGGAGTTGCCTAAGGCAACCAAATTTCATTTTAAGGTCCTATGACAAAATGAATGCTTTAGGGTTTAGGGATTAGATTTAGAGATTTGATGACATGAAAACATATAGAAGGAACATGAATAATTTTTTACAAGTAAATGAGAAACCATACCACCTAAACTTAGTACTTTGAAGCAAATATGTGACATTCTAGGAATAACTTCAATATATCAACAATTATGAATTTTAGATTTCAATTATAACTAAGTTGTTGAGTTAAGATGGATTTTGAACCTATTTCCTTGTAAGCACTTTTGGATGATTTAAAAAGGAAGAGGGGATCTAAAGTGATTTAGACCCAATTTTTTTCCTAATCATATATTTTTTGAAACTTTTCTATGGCATAAACTCTTCCTTCATATTTATAAATTCTAGACACATGGGTTTTCAAAAAAGAACCTAACTGCCACTAAGTGAGGAACTAATTGATCAATTCAATAAATACATAATCTTAGAAAATAAACCTTTGGTTATAGAATTGACTTGCATTTATGAATCATCTATCAAGTTTCTCAAAAAATTAATTTGACTTTTCCATTGAAATGTTCATGCTACAAGTTAGCTTTGATACACTAGTTTAAAGAAAGTACAACATTTAGTTTTCCTAATAGAACAATGCCACTACACATGAGAGTTAAACTAGGAATTAGAAATTACACACAACCTATAGATCTTATGAATAACATCCTATAAATTAAGGCTTAAATATGATCATAATTCATCCTTACATAATTCACAAAGGATCTCATCCAAATAAGAGAAATGGGTAGAAATCATTCATGCTTCACATTTTAAAATTTATTTGATTTATAACACTATATAAGCTAATAACATTGATATAGAGTGATTACATGCTCATATCAACTAGTATTGAATGATATATACACTTATTAAATCAAGCACATAGTTTCACATGAGGTACATTATTTTACTTCACTGGTACACTTTCTCAAGTTAAATTATACAATCATGAATTTTTCCAAGATAAAATTAGCTATCATTTATATTATGTGAACATATTATAATCAAATCAATTTGTTGGTTAATATATCTATGCATCGATTCTTTGTATAGGTCCTTTATTAGTCATTTATGAATTTCATTGGTAGTTGTGTGGATCACCAAAAACATACCAAAATGTACCTAACCTATGCACTATAATGTGATCCCTCCCTACATGCTATGTCACCAAATCTTACTACACATCCTTATTTTACCTCTTCTATTATATCACATGCCCCTAATATTGAACTTGTCATCACTTCCACCCTAAATAAAATAAGAACCATGAGTGAGTAAAAATCATACAAAGAAGGTTATGTCAAATAAAAAATGTAATCTAAACCTCCAAGGAGCCCTAATTTAGGGTTTTAGGTTTAGGTTTTAGGGTAAGGGTATGTGCAGCATCATGATGGGTATTTGTAGGGTATGCGGCTGACGACTTTTTTTTTCCCAAAATTTATTAAATGAAAAGGGTTTTTAAAGGAGATTATCATTTTTCCACCAATATAAATTATGCTTTACTTTAAATTTAATAAATAATTATGATTCATTTTCTATTTGAATTACGACTACAGTCCTGATTGATAGGCTGATTAAAAAAAAGAAGCTTTGAAATGGTATCACATTTTTGGAATAAAAAACATGCATCACATTCTATGCTTAGTATAATATAGGATTAAAAAAAGAAAAAATTGAATTTCATGAAGTTTTGACCAAGTTAAGGTGGTTAGACATACGAGTTTTTTATATTTTTTAAAAGTTGTAATAAAAAAATAATAATTAATTATTTCCTTGGAAAAAAATTACAAAAAAATATGCATCACATCTGAACATGAGTCCTCTATTTATTTCTAAAATCTTATAAAAAAATATTATCATTTTATTGTGGTTAGGGTGGTCAAACAGACACCTACTTCTTATTTTTTCCTTAAAATTTAAGTACTATTCCATTGAAATTTCAAATTTTCACCAAATAGATTTAAAAAAAAAAAACCTAGTAGTTTAGAAACTACATTCAATTTGCTACAGATTATATTCTTACATATTTTTGAAATAATATAGATAACTTATTCAAATTTTTACGTCAAGTTTCTTAACTCTAATTTTTTTAAAAAAATTGCCACTTAAGGGACCGTTTTTTTCATGATGATCCTGCACATACCCGTAAATAGGGTTTTAGGTTTACAATTTAGGGTAAATAGGGTTTAGGTCCAAGGATTAACCTATGTAAATTATTTTTTAGGGACCTATGTAAACTTTGTAACCTAGGGTTTCTAGGGTTTTAATTTCTAAGTTAAATGTGTCCAATTTAGGTTTAGTTTTTATGGTTTTCGATTTACAATTTAATGTTCTTTGTTTCATTGATGTTTTTGTATTTTTAAATGCAATTAAAAAACTATAAAATATTAAACTAAAAGAAACTAAATAAACAACATTTGAATACTGATTACAAAACAAAAAAATAAGATATAAAGCAAAAAAAGGAAGAATTCAACAAACTTGGAGGTCGCTGAGGTCAGTTGTGTCATGCAATTTTTTTTTTGCCAAAAATTTCCCCTCTTCGTGTACCCAACTTCTTGCTTTTACCCAGTATTTGAGGATTTTAATTCCCCCTTCCCTCTAAGAAACTTGGGGGTTAACTGACTACACTAGCAACATGTCAAGCTTGGTAGGTTTTCTAAGTTCTACTAGTCTTATGGATGTTGATCTTCAGGGGTATATTTTCACTTGGACTAACTGAAGGAAAGGTGACCACCTAATAAAAGTCAAGTTGGATATATTTCTTGTTTCTTACAACTAGGACTCTATCAACAACTCTATTATCATTGCTTTGCCAAGAACAACTTCTGACATAGCACCTTGCTTCTTACTTGGAGGTATTCTCTGCTAATTGGTTATTTCCCTTTCAAATATGAGATTGTGTGTTCAAATCACCCAAATTTTAGGGATTATATTTATAATTTGTGGGATATACCTATTTGAAACATTAGAAATGGGAAGAGGGTTTCTATCCTTGAAGAGATAGGGCTCCTCCTATTTCAATGTCTTATTTCACTCAAGGAAGCCCTAGAGACCTCAATCCAAGGATGGAATGAAGGAAAAAGATCTGCTAAAGGTTGTCCAAGGTTCTGATTAATGACTAAAGAGGCGTTCACCACCAAGCTAGGGATTGGAAATACAAGTAACATGCAAGATCTAATGGCTAAACCTAGTGATATGAAATGCTTGACTAAATGACCTAGAAATGAATGCAAAATAGAGTGGGAAGTTGTGAGATCAGAGAGGGGAACCTAGAAATCTATAGGAACTTGAAACAAGATATGAAATACTAAAAAAATTGGATTTAGGGAAAACTGGGACTTATATGCCACTTTTAGCGTATCAGTCCCAGTCTAGGGTTTCTAGACTGGAACATGAATCTAAAAGTGCTTAATCTAAATCCTCAAAAATCTAGAAATTTTCTTGTAGTGGGAATCATATGCTACTTCTGGCATATCAATCATGTTCTGCATTTTTCAAGAATTCAAAGCATGAATATGCTCTTCTATCACTACTCTATTCTTCCAACCTGATTTCTGGATCTGAACCTATAAAAATCCTTGCAAAACATAATAGAGTATTGATTTTCTTATGGGGGTTTTCCTTGGTCAAACCCCTAGTTCAGTAGTTAAACCTTGATAGAAACAATGGATCTTGAATATAAATGTGAACATAAACCCTAACCTTAAGTGTATCTAAGATTAGGAAATCTGAAATATAATGCAATCCTATCCTAATGTGCTAGAATAGGATGCACAAAAGGAATATGAAGATGATGACTCACTTTGAGAGATCTTTAATCACCCTAATAAGTCATAATGATGTGTGTAACTTCCTTAGGCTAAAAGTAGAGTGATAATGGAGGATGAAATCACTTAGGAAATGAGTCATTAGGCTTAGCTTGATGGCTAGTTGCATCTCCCCAACCTAGAATCTATCATGATTCACCATAGGAAACCATAATCAATCCTTGACAATGCTAGATCTTGGATGAAAGTGAGATTGAAGACCTACAAAAACACAATAATATTGCTCCAAGACTTTAACTTTTCTAATTAATTTCTCTTGAATGCTCTTGTGAAAGAATGCTTGAGTGCTTGTGAATGATTAGATCTTGAAACTGCTCTTCTAGCTTATTGCTTAGATGAAAATGACTTAAAAGCTTGTTTATATAGGAATTACACCTAATTTACCATTATTTAGATCTCAAAAGCTGACATCAACCAAAATTTTGAATTAAAAACTTGAATTTCCCACTCAAACCCTAAAAAGGGGCTAGATGGGACTCATATGCCACTTCTTGTGTATGGGTCCCACCTAGGGGGACTCATATGCTGAAGGTCCAGTGTATGAGTCCCACCCTAGTTTCTCAAGATGGGTTGTTAAAAATTTTAATGCTTTTGATGATTTTTTCTAGTTTTTAGTTGAAATAAGGCTTGAGATTTGAAATAAAGGGTCATGAATGCAAGGGTACAAAAATAGGTCCAAATTAAGTAAGAAATTGTACTATCTCCAAGAAGGGAGTACAATTTTGATTTCCGCACTATTCATGGATCAATTATATACAGGGTGACACAAAAGATCTCTAATATTATAAATAAAGTAAAGGGATGGAATAAATTCAATTTTTGTAATATTTTGAAAAAGGGTTTATTTATTAAGCTAGCTAATATACTAATAAGAATGGCCCAAGGATACACTATGTAGGATACTTATCAAACTAAAAGTTCCTTACAATAATATTGGAAGGATATTTTGAATAAGGAAGTGACTTTTTGGAAACAAAAATCTAGAGTTCAATTGTTGAGCCCAAAGGGGCCATAAAATTTGCTTTCTTCCACCAATTTGTTACAAGACATAGGAAAATGAATATCACCACTAGAATCATTGATGAGAATGGTTCTTAAGTTCTTTTAGATGAATTTATAGGACATGTTGCTTCTAGGAAGTTCCAAACCTTGTTGGTCATACATACCTCTAACCACTTTGATGTCTAGGAAGAATAATTGTTGGACAATATCCCTTCTTCCTTATCTTGTGAGGAGAATGCCCTACTTTTGTTTCCATTTTCTGAGGAGGAAGTTAGAGTTGCAACATTCTTGTTGGGGGCTTTTAAGATCCCATGTTCTGATAATTTTCCCTCAACTTTCATCCAAGAGTTTTGGGATATTATGGAATTGAATGTCACCTTGGTTGCTAAAAAAATATTTAGAGTTGGTAAGTAGCTAAAATATCTCAACAATACCTTTATTTCCCTAGTCCCTAAGAAATATGATTATTCTTCAATAAATAATTTTAGACCTATTAGCCTTTGTAATATTATCTACAACATTTCTCTAAAATTCTTGTTAATAGGCTCTAACCTCTGCTTAAAAAATTGATCAATAATAACCAAAAAGGTTTTGTTTGTGGAAGGAAAATCCTTGATGCTTCTATCTCCACTCATGAAATTTTGCATTCTATGTGAATAGAGTAATCTCCTAGGAATGGTTCTTAAAATTGCTTTTTTTTAAGCTTACAAGTTCTCTTGTGGCTTTTTATTGAAGTTTTTACATAAATTTGGCTATTAAATTTTTGGTTCTAGCCAATGATATCCCCAGAGGATTATTCAATTCTAGAAGAGGGATTAGTTAGGGTGATCCTCTTTCCTCATACCTTTTTATTCTTCTAATCATTTCAAAAAAGAAGACTTAGGATAAAAATGGTTATTATTAATTTAATGTATGAAAAGATTAACAATGACATGTTAAAAACACCATAAATACACCTCCAAAAATTCTTTCCATTACTTTGCAAAATTATACAATTCTAAAATCCCTTATCAAAATATACAAGAATCAAAAGTCTCTTTTTACAATGACCAAAGATCTATATATAGGCTTGTATATGATAAATACTTTGTAACTAACTAATAACTACTAGGATAAATACCCTTTTTGTTGGAATCCTTGCAACATGAGCATGAAGTATGGATGGTTATGTTGGTTGTTCCTATGCTATCATTGATGTCGACATGGTGATAACTATATGGCAATTCTTCTTGGTTTATCGAAAGTTGTTCTTTGCTGGTAATAACCTTTTGTGATGGATCAGTGTGTTGGTATTTGAGTCCAAAATTCACTGCAAGATCTGATATGAATCTATTCTCTTAACCATGTTTTCTTGACTCATTCAGAAAATTATATCTTGGATCTTGAGACATCTTTTGTTGTGAGCAAAAATTTATCTCTGACAGAGTTTAACATTGTATCCTACTATTGTTTTGTGTGTGGCATACTATACAGGAGACTCCTCATTCTACTAAGGTGAACATTCTTATGCTATGGTTTCGTTGATAGTCTCTATGTTGGTAGTATGATGGGAAATTAATGTGTTCTTAGATCCAAAATGTATTTTCTTTGAGGATTGTTTGTTGGTTTGGAAAGTTGCATTCTAGTCTTGGCCGACTCAGCGTATGCAATAGATTATGAAGACTAGTTACGTTTTATGGATGATAGCTGACTTGGTATAATGAACTACATGCATAAACTATTAAAATCTTATATGGTGTTGACGAAGAAGGTTTTTATTTATTTTTGTTCATCTAATTAGGCCAACCTAATTGATGATCAATATATATATATAAGATGTTTTGAGGAATGAAAAGGAGTAAGCAGAAGTGAGAACAAGGAGTAGAGAGAATGAATGTATGCGAAAGAAGAGGTGCAAAAAGGATGAAGGGGTATGTGAAGATCTGAGCTTAAATGCTTTATCAGTTGTGGATTAGTGTAGATTTTTTGAGTGACTACTATGTGAGGCAATACTTCTTATTCTGAGCTTCAGTGGAACTGAACCCTGCAAATTGAAGGTGTATCCTATCAGTTCAATCTTTTGATAGTGAGCCAATATCATTGTATCTTGGTGGTTAGGCATATTTGGTATTTAGGGAGCTAGAATTTTAAGGATAGTGAGTCCTAGTAGTGAGGCCCGTAATATTTTGTATTTGGATAGAATATTGTGAGTTAACTCTCACCATAGTTTTTCCCATTTTTGGTTTTCCACATAGAAATCTTGGTGTTCATGTGTATGGTTGCATTGACTTGTTTCTATGTTCTCTCTTGCTGATTCAGTCAAAATTGTGATAATGTTTAAGTGGATTTTATTATGGTTTTAGGAATACTAATTCACCCCCCCTCTTAGTATTTAAAATGTTCAACATTTTTTAACAATTTTGAGAAAGTAAACCAAACTTTATTCCAATTAAAATTTACCAAATCTTCTTCAAATTAAAGTCCATTTTCTAACTTCACTTACAAAGTAGTGACATAAGTCACATTACATTAATATTAACTCAAATTAATTTATGGTTTATGATTTGAGAAAATAACTAGGAACTTGACTTCACTAAGTCACTCTTTCCCTTTATCTACATCATCTTTGACTCTTTTTGAAGAAGTCCCTTGCATCATATCCTAGTCCTAATGAAGAGAAGACTTCACTTTGTATGATATAAATAACTTGACAACGGAAGCAAGGAACTTGTTCTTTGGAATGACAACATTTTCATCCTTAATTTCCAAATCCCTCGGCTCTTCTTAATACCCTTCAATTCATGAAAAAATCATGCATACGAAGCCCACATGTATCTAGACCTACTGAAATTCCACTCAACTTCTTCATTGTTTATTTGTTGAATGTTTTCTTTCTAAATAATTATTTATCAATCATGTCTTCAAAGTTATTTTTGAGAGTTTGAACTTCATTATTTATCAATATATTTGGGTTGAATGAAAGGAAATCATTCTAAACCTTAGTATTCACTTGTTCAAAAATTGCCAATCGTTTCCCTTGTTCTACCCAAACCTGACTAATGTTTACCAGTTTTTATTCTACACTCTTAAAACACAAATCATATTGATTTCTTCTATGGTTGAAAATATATTTTTCCAACTAAGATATTAGGATCTATCTTTATCATTTCCTTAGTATCTTTTAGAATTCCTTTCCAAACTAATTCTTCTCTCACAATACTCTTCTTTTTCAATTGCTTATTTCTTGACTTCTGCTTCATTATAAATCTCGTTTTCTTTCTCAATGAGATACTATGCATGTGATTTGATCTATTCAAATCATTTTTTTAATCACTTTTCCATATGATTGATACTTATGAAAACTCTCTATGAATCATTTCTCAATATTTCACTCAAGAAGAGGAGATGTAGAAGAATAAATTGCATCTATTTGCTAATTAGATGTTTCTATAATAGATTTGAGATATGAAGTCATAATTTTCACTTGTTTTAACAATTATTCTATATTTTTTTATTTTTCTTTTCATTGCACTAATCTAGTAGCTAACATCTAAAAATTATGAATGCCATCCTCATGAGTTGAAGGACCCAAATCCACCTTGGTGATATTAAAAATCAGCCCTAGTAGCTTCATTCACATCTTTATTTGAAATAGACTAAGAAAATTCAACACACATGCTTCCTAATGTAGGATCCACTATCAATCTAGATCTATGACCTTTATCTTCTTCAAGATTTGAAACTTATGGAACAAAAATGGTAATTGAAAAAAATTAGGAACAACTAATTATACAAATTTCCTTTTCCTCAATTTTTTTTTATCTAACCAAGAAAATGTATAACCTTGTGATGAATTTGGAACATCAGTATTTGATGGATAAGATGCCACAAATAAAGGAATAATACGTGGCTCTAAAATATTCTCTAGAGATGCACTTATATCTATCGAAGGTGAAGGATTTGTAATATGAGGGGAATCAAGCACCTAATGTGTAGGAGATATGATGATAATGGAAGGAGACACCATTGCGGTATGATCAATACCTTTAGGATCATCCTTATATTCTATTGAATCCTTTCCTTTGGATTCTTTTTGAATGGGTTGTAATGACCTTTCATTAATTTTGATATTTTCTTCCTCAAATTTGGATTATTCCCACATGAACTATTGAAACTACCATTTTGGATAGTGTATACACCTGAAAACAGTGATCGCATTCAATTAATTAAATACAACCTATTTTATTAATACTTCAACTACATATAAATAAGGTCTTATTTTATTTATATTGTTCACTTTCCTTTTAATTCTCCTAATTCGTATTCTCCTAAATTAAATTAAAAAAAAAATCCCTAAACGTGTTTATTTAATTAATCCTCCCTAATCATGATTAAGAATTAGAGCACATTTCTACAACTTTATTGTGCCACCTCATAAAGGTCACATGAAAATAAATAAGATTAATTATTAATTAGAATTATCCTCTCACACTTCCACCAATAAGAAAAAGCACATGGCTTTATTCCCCCACACTTCCAACAAATTTGGAGCACATGGATCTTTGTTTCACACACTTGGAATCTCATACATTTGGCATGCTTCCAATTGGTCAAGGGATTCTCTTCACACACATGGCATTTTGTCCTTGTTCAAGGGGACAACATCCTGATTCCTTTCATCTCCACCGTCTATCTTGTCTCCTTTGAATTTGAACCATTGATAGGTGCAACCTCACAAAATGCTTGAGAAACCCTATAAATACACCCTCTTGCCTTAGCATTTATCATCCACCTTTTTAGTAATGTTATAATGCTATTTTGAAATACAAATTGGAATAGTTTTACAATGCCATTTTCCATTCACACTTTTCGTAGTGTTACCATGCAGGTTTTTCGTAGGAGCTTGGAGCTTTCATGGAGTCTTATACTTAGTTTTCATATTATGTGTTACTTTGAATTCTCATCTTAGATTAATTAATTGCTTCATAGTTACATTTTATCATCTCCATTGCATCATAGTTACATTTTAGGTTAGTTTTCTTTGTTGTTGCATTTGAGCATATACATAATCATGGATAGTTCACTATAGTTTCATATAATCTCACTCATCTCCACTTGTTCATCTATCATCAACATCATCCTTCATTTATCGTTGCATCGATTATCCTTTCCATCATTTTGTTTCATTTAGGAGCATCCCACTAATCATTCCAACACACATTTGCATGCCACTAATCCTTCCACCACACATTTGCACATAGAAATCATCATAGCTTGCATATTAAGCATCAAATATCATTTTCTAGGTAGTCATTTTAACAACCTTTGTGCCCATAGAAATTTGAGGGCCAAATGGTTTAATAAATCCCTAGAAATAGAGAACAATGATATGCATTTGAAATGTTTGATTTTATTACGAATAGGTTAGTTTTACTTGCTTCAAACTTTGAATGTAAACCGTCTCATTAAGGTTTGTGTTGACATTAGAATAACTCACTCTACACATTCGACACACAGAGAGAATGGCGCCCACCATGGGGCCTTTTCCTCACTTATTACTAACTTTTTTGATGATTTCATGATTGTAGGTTCAAGGTTTATGACTTGGGAATGTTTTTCACCAGTTTGGAGGCAATTCTGAGCTATTTCAAGGCATTTTTGGGTTGTTTTTAGAGTTTTGGCGTGCCTCTTACCTCTGTTTTGGCACCTCTTGCAAGCAGTGCAGAGACCATTTTCAACTGTTTTGAGACCATTCTGGCCTATTCTGAGAGTTTTGGCACCTCTTGTACCTATTTTGGTGCCTCTTACAAGTTGTCTTGAGACTTTTTTCACTTGTTTCAGGACCATTTTGGGTCACTTTTAGAGTTTTGGCACCTCTTGTTACAGTCTTGGCACCTCTTGCAAGTTGTTTTGGGACTATTTTCACCTATTCCGGGACCATTCCGAGCCACGTTTAGAGTTTTGGTGCATCTTGTTAGAGTTTTGGCACCTCTTGCATCTTGTTCCAGGACCCTTTGCACCTGTTTTGAGACCATTCTACACTATTTTTTGAGTTTTGACACCTCTTGTCTCTGTTCTGGCACCTCTTGTCTCTGTTTTAGCACCTCTTGCAGTTTGTCACCAAAATCAGAAACTCACATTCTGTGTTGTGCATTTGCAGGTTTTGCCATATTCACTATCAAAGACTCAAAACATAAACTACTAACATATTGAAGGGGCTGGACGTTACTTGTTTCTTTTGGTTAAGATAGGAACGTAGCTTAAGTAAAGGGATAATTAATATCATGTTTCCTTTTGGTTAAGTTAGGAACATAGCTTAATTAAAGGTTAATGAGCACCATGTCTTTTGTATGTGATGAATGGTAGGAATATTCTCTCCCCTTAACTGGGTGATCCAAAAAGCTAAACCCATTCTTGTTTATGTGCGAGTGTAAGTGGAGTATATGGCATGAGTTCTCTCTTTATTCATGATAAATAAAGATAGATCAAACTATGGGTATACTTGCTTGCTTTTGTTTATCCTAGAGGACCCACCTTGTGGGAAAAAGTAATCACCCAAGGGAATGACCCAAGCCAGTAACACGCTAAAGCCAAGTGACTTCCAATCGAGATATAAATGTGGATACTTGAGGAAAGTTCAAGTATCACGAGGATAATTATGATGAGATGGATCGATAGGGACTCTCATCGTATTAATTATCCCCCATGAACAGAATGCCCGATTTAAAACCCTTGATGTAGATTTTCCAAAATCCTTTATCTATTCTTTGGTGCAGCAACGGACGTTGCCAAGGCATCCACATTCTTGTAGTTTTTAGTAGCGGTGATCGGTTTGCCATGGGAGTTTCATGGGGATTGGAAGCTTGGTTGGCCTAGGAAGAGAGTGCACTATAAGGGGGAGCCCATGTATCCAAGCTTCTAAATTCATCTGCTAAAGATAGTGCGGTTGGGGTAAAACCCACATGGAATCTAAAAGAATAAAATCTTACATAGCCTTAGGAGTGTATATTCTGCTTGATGTGTCTTCAAAATGAAACTCAAACAAAACACCATAAAAAATGTTACATTTTGAAAGTGAAAACCTTGATTTAGAACTACATTCATGAGGTAGACAAGTTAGTAACTTAGGTCCATCCATCTTCAGAAAATCAGTCCTTCCAACAGTATTCCATCTTTCCTTAGGAAAAACAGAGTTAGAATATGTGTTTTACACGATGATTTCACGAAAGGTCAAGATTAGAAAACCAAAGATCAAACCTCTTAGTCCAAAACAACATAAAAAATGTTTTTCTATGCTTTATGACTTTAGAGAAAGGTTAACCTTAAATTTTTACAAGAGAGCATGCAAAGAGAATATAGAGTTATACATGATGTACTATTGTCAAAATCCAAGACTTTTCCAACATTTTGAGTACCTTAATTACGTCTCTTGAGTCAAAACTTCAAGTCCAAGATTGTTCCTTAGATACCTTAGAAGTCTAAACATTGTTGAAACAAACCTATACAAGTGGAACTTTTCAAATTAAGCCTAGATCTAAACATTTCAAGAAGCCTAAATCAACACTATATATCACATTTTTGAATGCAAAACCTAGTTTCATCTTTGGGATTTGTCATCCTTTAATCACAAAACTATGTCATACAATCAAATCAAACTTGGTCTAATCAATATAGATTTCATTCTATTTGACTTAGTTGTAATCCTTGGAACTATTTTAAACTTAGATCAAAGCTTAGTCTAAATCATAACACTTGTATTCCCATCCAAACAAGATCACAAAAGAGGAGACTCAAGGACAAGGAACTTGGAACACCCAACTTTGAAACAAAAAACATAGGAAGTCTGAGTAGTGAAGCCTTCGATATCAAAACTCCCAACATTGAACCTCAAAATAGTGAGATCCCTAGCAACATGGCTAATGCAGAAGAAAACTATATTCCTGGACTCAACAACACTCAAGGGGAAGAAATAAGTGATGAGGATATTCGACAAGCAGAACAAGACCCCAATTGCCATAAGTTTTTGGAAAAGATTTTTGAAAGAGATGGGGACAAATACCTATTAATGTTATCTAATCAAGGAGTCAAACTTCCCCCTAACTTTGACATCAAAATCTTAAAAGCAGCTCTCCAAAAGTTTGAAAAGGAAATAGAACAAATAGTTACTTTAATTCAACAAATGAAAAACCTTCAACAAGAAGTTCTAGACATGCAAAGGGGAACTTCGAAACGATACTTGATTGAGGAAATTTTTCCTTATCCATTTAATCCATCTGTCAACATGATTCCTTTCCCTAAACGTAGTGAATTTACAAAGTATGATAAATACAATGGTACAACTAATCCATTAGATCACATAAGGGAATTTTTAACTATGTGTCTAGAATTTGTGCATGAGGAAACTTATTTGATTAGACTATTTCCACGAAGTCTAGGAGGGAATTTCCTTGAATGGTTTTCAAAGATTACATCCCCCATCAACACATTTGAAGAGTTGGTCAATATATTTCTCACTCAATACTCTTACAATATCCAACATGATATCACCATGAAAGAACTTTGCAACTTGAAACAGAAAAAGGGTGAGTCCTTCCTCATTTTCTTGCAAAAATGGAGGAGATTGTTCGCAAGGTATTCTCATCTTGTGCCCAAAAAGGAAAAGAGAAATTTTCATTGATAACCTAAATGATGAGATGGATTATAGGTTGGAATTACAAAGTCCCCCTACCTTCGAAAAATTGATTGAAAATAGAATTAAAATCGAGGAAGCCTTAGTCAAAAGAGGGGTCATTAAGGCATAGAATGAAAACAACTCATGCACTTCCTCTAATGACTACAATAGTGGGGACAAACCTAAATTTTAGAAATGAAACAAGAACATGGGTAACAATGAGGTCATAGCTGAAAATAAAAATACCAAACCCGTATTCAACCTAACAGTAGCTGCCACCAAGGCCAATCAGACCAACAATCCCCCCAACACTCCAAATGCTAGCCAAAACAACAATCAGACTAATCCAGGGACTAAAGCAACACTATTTCTAAAACCTTCCAATCAATGAAAATTCACACCATTGGGACAATCCTTAGATTCTGCCTTAAAGGAACTTATTGAGGCTAAGCTTATCACAATGCTAGAAGCACAAAACTAGGATCCACAAGTCAAGCCCTTTTGGTGGAATGAGGCTCATTACTATGATTATAATCAAAGCAAGGGTCATATGATGAAATATTTTTGGCAATTAAAACATGCAATCCAAGATCTCATTGATAACAAAAAGGTACACATTGAAGGACCCCAAACAAACAATGATCAGGGAGTGTTCAAGAACCCTTTACCCAATTATGAAAATGGAGAGTCCTCTACATCGAATACCAAAGGAAAGAATATAAACTATGTTTATGATTCTACCATTCATTGTATTGAGATGGTTGGGAATTCCATCGAAGACATTGAAATTGGAAGCCTAGGGAAGGATGCCACTACTGAAATCCAGCACAAAGATGACACTATCTCACATCAAATCAATGACCTTGAACCTATAAATCTAAGCACTAACGTTGACAAGAATGACAATCGAATTAACGTCATAAAAATTATGAATGATCAAGACAATACACCTATCAATGCGATTACAAGAGGATAAGCCAAGGTAACATTGAAAGGAGCTACCCCTTCCATGTCCAAAATGAATATTTTTCCTGTAACTCAATATAACATCGTTGATCAATAATAGAAGATACCCGCTCAAATATCCATATTGGAACTTCTCAATATTTCACCAGTGCACAAAGAGATATTGGAACAAGCTCTAGTTGCCACCATAGTACCAAACAATCTGAAAGTTTTTTACATTTCAAGCTATGGTGGGACATTTGACTGCACCTCATTACTTATCATTCTCTAAACATGACGATGCATCCACCACCCATCTGCATAACATTGCTCCCCACATCGAAGTCCTATTCCATAAACATCATGTCAAACATGTCCTTATAGATGGAGGAGTAGGCTTAAATATCTACACTCTCAAGCTTGTTCATGCATTAGGATATTCTGAAAATGCTATTGATCCTAGAAGGAAAATCACCATAAAATCATATGATGATGAAGAAAGATCCTCACAAGGATTGATCATTTTACCCATTCAAGTGGGACCAATTGTCAAAGACATAGTGTGTTAGGTGTTAGACAAGGAATTGACATATAACATACTCTTGGGATGACCATGGATTCATGAAATGCAAGCGGTACCATCAACCTATCATTAGTGCTTGAAATTTCCTTTCAATGGACAAGAGATCACCATTGCTGCCGATTCTAACAATCCCCAATATTGCAATGCACTTAGAACAAGTCAAGATACCTTTGTACCACATAATAGAGAATTCATCAACTCTAATCCATCAAACAAAGAAAGTCCAATGGGTTCTTCGTCAAGACAACATGAGGAAAAGGATAAATCAAAAGACAAAGGGGTCATTGACTCTATTTCATGCAATAATGGAATTCAATTTGATGCCTTATCCAAATAGTTAGAAAGGATCTAGATAAAAGACAAGGGCATGGGGGAATATTCATTTGAGCAATCTTCATACTTATCACAACTTTCATCTTCTCGTAAGTCACATGGACAAAAATATACTTCAAGACAACAATCTTTACAACCCATCACACTCTTTGATTGGAATTTTATAAAAGAAAGCACTCAAGTGAAGGAATCAAAAGACAGAGATGTCCGAAACTGGTTATACAAAGATGAAGAACCTTCACAGGTATTAGTGTCCAATATATGCACCGATAAGTATGGAAAAGGTCAAGCAATCCTGACAAAAATGGGATATGAGGGAAATGGTCCTTTGGGTAAAAGAAAAGAAAGCATTAGTGAACCAATACAGCTTGTCACAATGAATCCCAAAGACAAAACATGACTAGGCTATAGGGAAGACTTAAAAGAGGAAGCTACTCAAAGAGTTGTTGAAAGAATCTTACAGTTATAGGATAGTGAGGATCATGAAATAGATTCCAATGAATATAAATGGGACTCTCTCTCTGAGGAATCTTTCCATGAAAAAGAGATTGATGTGATCCAAAAGTATACCCCAATATGTATGAAAGGAAAAATTTATAGTTCTAGACCACTTGAATATGGATCGCAATATGTCATTGACTCAAGTGAAGACGATCATTCTTTGAGCGAGATAGACACATCAGAACAAAGTAACATCTTAGACCTCACTAGACAATTTGATAATATGGCTATCCTGATGCTTACACCTTATGACCTTGACCAATCTAATGAATCCTTGTCCTTAATGCATCCATAACTAATTGATTGGGATCAAAATGATCCACTCAACATGCCCCCCTTTTCAAATGATGATTCCCTCATGAACTTCCTATGTTCTGATAAACCTGACACATGTTCCACCATTGAATCTTAGAACGAAGCTCCTGATGAAGGGAGTGTTAAACCTTTTAGCTGCAAAATGAAAAATATAGGAAACAGGTCTAATAGTGAAAACCACCTAGTGGCACT
The DNA here is from genome assembly GCA_007258455.2 of Sequoia sempervirens. NCBI lineage: Eukaryota > Viridiplantae > Streptophyta > Pinopsida > Cupressales > Cupressaceae > Sequoia > Sequoia sempervirens. The sequence continues at coordinate 759,853,848 of VDFB02271358.1, forward strand.
ATTAAAACAAGAAAAAGTAAACACAAAGAGCATATCTAAAGGTGTAAACCTCTCTGAGGCACCAAGATATGGAAGGTTTGACACTCTCCTAGAACACTATCAAGAGAGATCTTCAACTCTAATACATCCTACACAATCTATCAATATTGGCACAACTAAAATAGTGAAGACCCTGTGTTTAGTGGAATCCATGGCAGAGGAGGAGAAACCTCATTTCACCAAATTATTTGAGGAGAGGAAAATCAACTTTTCTTGGTCGTACGTTGACATGCCAGGTGTAGATCTAGAACTCATTATGCATCATTTGTCATTACCACTTGGCATGAAACTAGTAAAGCAAAAACTGAGAAAGATGCATCCCCATATCACCCTTTTGGTGAAAGCTGAGTTGAAAAAGCTATTAGATGCAGGATTTATAAGATCTATTGACTATTTCAAATGGATATCAAACACAGTTCTGGTATCCAAAGCATATAAGAGCATCAGGATATGCACAGATTTCAGGGACCTTAACAAAGCCTATCCAAAAGATGATTTTCCTCTACCAAACATTGATCTGATTGTAGACTTGACTGCTAGGCATGAAATGTTATCACTTATGGATGGATTTTTAGGATACAACCAAATAAAGATAGCACCTGAGGATCAAAATAAAACAACCTTCACATGTCCTTGGGGCAATTTTTGCTAGAATGTGATGCCTTTTGGGTTGAAAAATGTTGGAGCTACATATCAAAGAGCTATGACTACCATCTTCCATGAGATGATGCATAATTTTATGGAAGACTGTGTAGATGATCCATTGGAAAAATCCTACACTAGAGAAGGACACTTAGAGATTCTAGACAAAATCTTCACAAGATTGGAGAAATTCAAGGTGAGGTTAAATCCCATGAAATGTATGTTTGGTGTAACATCAGCTAAACTTTTGGAATACATTGTCTCAGCTAAAGGAATTGAGGTGGATCCTGCAAAGGTCAAATCCATCATGGAAATTCCTCCTTCTAAAAACATCAGCCAACTCAGATCATTACAAGGAAGGTTCTAGTCCATCAGGAGATTCATTGCTCAACTAGCTGATAAAACTAATCCTTTCAATCACTTATTACACAAGAATTTCTCTTTCAAGTGGAATGACAAATGCGAAGGTTCCTTCAGTCAACTAAAACAATACCTGATGACACCACCTGTGTTGATACCACCAGTCAAGGGAAAACCATTATTATTATACATTGCAACAACTGAGATCTTTGGGAGTTTTATTAGCACAAGAAGATAATACAAGAAAAGAAAGAGCCAACTATTATATTAGTAGGACCCTAAATGGTTATGAGATCAACTACACCTTTATTGAGAAAGCTTACTTAGCAGTTGTATTTGCTACACAAAAATTAAGGCACTACATGTTGACTCACACCATCAAACTCATTGCAAAAATTGATCCATTAAAGTAATTACTCAACAAAGTTGCTTTAACAGGAAGGTTAGCCAAGTGGGTCATGATATTGAGTGATTTTGACATCCAGTATGTGGACAAGAAAGCAATTAAAGGTCAAACCATAGCAGATCAACTAGCTAAAGCACCATTGTCAGATAACAATCTAGTGAACATTGAATTCCCTGATAATGATGTCCTAACCATATCTACACAACAGTGGTGACTATACTTTGATGGCTCTTATACATAACATGGATCAAGCGCAGGAATCTTGTTTGTTTCACCACAAGGATACACAATTCCAAAATCCTACAGATTAATGTTCCCTTGCACCAACAACACAACTGAATATGAAGCATTGATCATTGGAATCAAGATAGTTGTTGAATGGAAAATCATGGAATTGCTAGTCTATGGTGACTCACAATTGGTCATCAACCAAGTCAACAATGATTATAAAAAAAAGGATGATAAGTTTCTGCCTTACAAGAGGATGCTAGATAATTTCAAAAAGTACTTTGTTGAGATCAAGTTTGCACATGTTCCCAGAATAGAAAACAAAGTCTCAGATGCCATGGCACCCATTGCTTCTCTCTTGCAGATACCTAAACAACAAAAATGTTATGTATTCATGGTAGAACAAGTGTCCAACCTAGCATATGAAGATCCAGAATCCCAAGTGATATGCCATATTGTTGACCCTCAAATTTCCCTCTATGGAGAAATCCATACCTACCTACAAGACAATACCCTTCCAATTAACTTATCTCGAAACAAAAAATGAAACTTCATTCGACAAGCGGCTCGCCACACCCTAATAGCTGATGTACTTTATAGATGAGGTTTGGATGGTACTCTTCTTCGGTGTCTAGAACATAATGAAGTTGAAATCACTTTACAAGAGGTTCATGAAGGTATTTGTGGCACACATTCAAGTGGCTTAACCTTAGCTAAGAAATTATTACGATTGGGGTATTATTGGTTAAATATGGAGAAAGAGTCATTTCAATATGTCAAAAGGTGTTCAAAATTTCAAATTCATGGAAATTTGACACATACACTGGCACAAGAGTTACAGCCTTTCGCAGCTACATGGACCATTCACTAGTGGGGATTAGACCTTGTAGCAAAGATTCATCCCTCTTCCTCTAATGGAAATAATTTTATAATTATAGCTACATAATACTTCACCAAGTGGATTGAAGTTGTTTTCTAATCACCATCACCGAGAAACAAATCTCCTCATTTATCTTGAATTATCTCATATGTCGGTATGGTGTTCCTCAATCTATCATTATAGATAATGGCCGACCCTTTAAGAATAAATATGTTCAAGAGCTTTTTGAAAGATTTCATATCCAACATCGGTTTTCTAAACCTTACTATCCCCAAGGGAACGGCCAAGCAGAGGTCTCAAACAAGACTATCTTGAAAATCTTGAAGAAAAATGTCAATGAAGTTGGACGTGATTGGCATGTTCAACTAAACCTGGCATTGTGGGCTTATAGAATCAGTATTCATACCCTGACAAGAGCAACACCCTATTCTCTTGTCTATGGATCAAAAGATATTCTACTTATTGAGGTTGAGATACCATCCGTGGGTGTGTCACTTGAAGGGATGATTTTAGATGAGGATTATAGAGTATCTAGGCTACAAGAATTAGAACTATTGGATGAACACTGACGAAATTCAGTTGATTACCTAAAATCTTATCAACAAAGGATATCTAGGAGCTACAATCACAAAGTAATACCTAGAGCATTTTAGGTGGGTGACTTAGTCTTAAAATAAAATCCTCATAATCAACAAGATCGAGAGAAGAAGTTAAAATTTGAACCTAATTGGCTGGGTCCCTTTGTTATAGTATCAATCTTTGGATCAGGAGCATATCAGTTATCCACACCAGAAGGGGATCTATTTGAAAAACCCCTCAAAAACTTGAATGTCAAAAGGTTTTACACCTAGCTCATCTAGTGCATTGGTAATGGTCTTGGGAAAATACCAAAAAATAAAAAAATTCAAAAATCCAAAAAAATCAGAAAAAAGATTGAAAAATAGTAAAGAAAAAGAATCGTCCTCTAGCGAAAACCACTTCGGTGGCGCTTTGGGCAAGTACCTTGGTGAAAACCTAGAAAATAGGCACCTTGCATAAAATAAACACTCTCCATCTATCTTGGGCTATGTAACTTTCTCTACAATGTTCATCCATCATGCTTCCATCTCTGCATTTGTCATGCTTCCATGTCCACATTATAGCTTGATCCAATGTTTGTATTATGGTATCCCCTAGCATTACTCGACCTATTCTAAAAATTAGTTTGTCTTATCGTATCACACTAGGGGCATGTCCTACATTGGATTGGATTCTTGTACATTCTCAAGGTCAAAAAATCAAAAATCCAAAAATCATTCAAAACATATCGTTCAAATCCCAAAAACATTCAAAACAGATCAAAATCCAAAAACATTCAAAACATGTCAAAATCCCAAAATAGGTTAAAATTTCAAAAAGTAAAAAATAGTCTTTAGTTGAACTACGCTATCTCTGAGCTTTGAACGTAGGCAAGGGTGATCTTTGATTATCCCCCGAGACATTTTAGGTCATTCTTCTAGGTGTTTGCTATGTTCATATTTTCGTCTTGTAAATCTTGGTTGTGTCACCAGTCGAACTACGTGGTCTTTGCATGTATAACGTAGGCAAGGGTAATCTATTGATCAGCCCCCGAGGCCCCTAAGATACATCTTTAGGTTAGGTCTTGGTCATCATGGTCATGTCTCGCCCTGGACTGGGGGAAATATCCTGCACTCACTAGGGGCAAATAAACTTTGAGCTTGAATCAACAGACAAATAGTCATCAGATCAAAGTTACAAATAAAAAATTCAAATGGATGATGATCTTTCTGAATCAAGGGTTTATCACATTAAACATGAAAGTTCAACTTGTTCTACTTTTATTTTTGATATCATATCTCTCAAGTCCTAGATGATGTATCAAACTAGAGGAGCAAGGAAGGAGTATGATTTTTCTTTGTTTGTTGTCTGTGAGTTTATCATTATTACTATGCAAGTTGTCATGAGACGTGCGCTGCAAAGTATCACTAATGACATTCTGAATTTGCATAGGAAAAATATTAACTCTTGTCTATTTACGCAAGCAATGCTCAGGTCATCTTGGTTTAATTATACTTAGATGCTTGTGTTAACTTGAAAATTTAAAACATCATGGAAGTAGTACTCAGGTCATCTTGGTCTAAAATATGCCATCGATGCTTGTACTCAGTTTCAACATTTAAAAGGCCCAATGATGATAAAAATCATGACAAATTGGTTAATATAAATGACAACTTTTGAAAATGAGATTTGCATAGTTAAGTTAGACTGCATTCATGTTAGCATTGCATGTGTATTTATGGGGTTTTTCACTGCTAAAAAAATTTCACAATGGTGTCATCTCTATTATTAATGGATTGAGTACAATGGACATTAACCAATAAAAAAAATACATCATTCTCATTTAGTTGCACATCAGTTGCATCATCATTTGCATATGTTAGAAAACATTCTCATTTCATTTACATCCATACATTCCATCATGATATTTTCATCAGAAAATACAAAAGAAAATAATAAAGGACATACATTGCATATCATTTGAACACAATCATGTCATTCACTATGCCTGAATAAGTGAGTCTTTTCAGATTTCCAAGAAAATGGGGAAATATGTCAGAGTTATGAAGCTTAAAAGATCAATCTATTGTAGTCTTCCCACAACTTTTGGAAGTTGGATAGACTCACTTATTTAAGCTTAAGGTCTTGAACATTTGAAGTCGAGCAAATTCATTCATCTGCATAATCATTTGCATTACATCATTCATCATTACAAAAATCATCATTGCATCCATATCATATCATAACATTAGAATCATCATCATAAAATGGAAATCAAATGCATCCTATAATCATAATAAATCACATCATTTTTATTACACATCATAATCATCTCATCACATTGCATAATCATAACAAATAAAATCACGTTGCATTACACATAATAAATCACATCATTTGCATTACACATCATAATCATCTCATCACATTGCATAATCATAACAAATCAAATCACATTGCATTACACATCATAAATCACATCACATTACATAATCATAATCATCTCATCACATTGCATAATCACAAACACAAATACATTCATTGCCTAATCATTTATCATCACATAGAAATTAAATAATGTCACAACATTGCATATCATAACAGGGAAATCAAATGCATCATAATCACCGCTGCATATCATATATCATAAAAAATGTCATAATGTCCATGTGTACAAGGATATCAAAAAAAAAGGATGAGATACATCAAAATCCAAAAGGGGATTGTATCATGGGAAACACACCCTCAATCTCACAAAAGGTGTATACTCAATGTCTAAGGAACATCACAAAATGCTATGTCAAGCTCCCACCAGATGGTGCTGCTCTCATGGAACTAGTACCTCCTCTACTCGACATACCTGCACCTGGATCTCTCCTATCTCCAGGAAATGGTTATGTGATACCCATGCTAGTATTCCGAGAATGAGATCTGCCAGAACAATATTGTACAAAACTCTCTCGTCACTCAAGAGGAACCAACTCATGATATTTACCTCTGTAAAACTGCAACTCTTGAGAAATGTGTCTGATCTCTCTGAAGAAATCTGTTGTACCTGCAGATGGTGTCATCTATTGTATCCTCTCGACACTAGCCTCAGCCTGCTCTATCCAGTGTCTGAAGGAATCCCTCTCTGAAGTAAGTATAATCATATGTTCCTGCAACTACTATATCTACTGCCTATCTATACCTCTACCAGTCCTCAAAATATCAATCTATGCCTGACACTTCCCTAAGTCATCTTGAAGGGACACCATCTGTGCTCGAGCCTACGCTATCTCACTTTGAAATGACTGAATCTTTTCCTCAAAGATGCTATCTATGTTGATTGCTACTATGAGGGTATCCCAATCTGAATCATGGGAAGCACTGCCTGTGCTACAATGACGCTCCTCCTACACTTTGGAACTACAAAATCCAATGGATTATTTTTATCTACCCCAACATCATCACCCACTGCACCACCATCACTCTCCCCACCATCATCACCTCTACAACCACCCTTTGCACCACCCTCATCACCTCTGCAACCACCCTCTACACCATCCTCATCACCTCTGCAAGCCCCCTGTCCACCATCATCACCACCCTCGTCATCTCCTCCCTCTTCATCAACTGGTGGTACTGTCTCCTCTGGATGAGTAAATCTAGGAAAGGGAAGCATGTGGAAGAACTTTGAATAATCCTCAGTCATCCTGATGTCTGTAATATACATAACATAATCCCATAAACCAGGGGTCAAGGGATAATACTCTATAGAGGCTATCTCATATGATACACATGGGCCCCACTCTAAAACATCCTTCTATTACCATGCATAATGGGAAACTCCTAGGGGAATCCCCTGAACCCATCCAAACTGTCGACATACTCGTAGATACAAGTAGTGCTCAAGCACAACATGTGTCTTCCCAATCAAATAGTGGGATAATAACATATATGGCATCTCCAGCTGATCCTCTAGCCACTACTCACAATCCAAGTACGACCACCATGTGACAGTCTCCAAATCATCCAGAACCCACCTCCAATAAGCAACCTTTCCCAACTTATGCTGGACATGTGGACCAATATAATTGAAAATATAGGGTATCCCTACTGGTCGATGTCTCTCTCCCATGGGTCAAGTGATGACTATATGCTCCCATGCCCTGGTCTACAATAATGTGATGGCACATGACAAACTCATCACTTCATAATAGACAACCTCGTGCAAATATCGATATAAGTGGGATAACATACATGAGCCCTAGGCATACCTCATACCATCAAGTGTCATCTGTAAAAGCACACGACCCCAAGTTGCTAAAAATCCCTTTGACCTACGATCAGGACATAGGAATCCACCAATAAATCTAGCATGTACACATGGCAAAGGATCATATCTTCTAATCATCTCAGTCCAAGGGATCCATCGGCCCATAACATAATCATCTCGACACAATCTCCACAATGCAGCTGTCCCACCTCGCTCTATCTTATCGTACACTACTATCTCTCCCATCACTAGGATCCGTAGAATACAATAGACATCCTTGGGAGTCACGTTCATCTCTCCAGTCGGTAAATGAAATGTATTATGATCACTGTGCCATATCTCTTCCAAAGATGTCAATAAACCTCTATTGATTCTATATTGTGGAATGTCTAACAAGGAAGTCAACCCACAACAGGAGATAATCTCTAAGTTCATTGACGACAACTGGCAGACCATGTTCCAGGTCTTTGAGAATCGCTCCCAAGACTAAAGTACATCTCCATCTACCTAATCATGAACAAAAATCAATCAATCAATGTCATGTTCAATCAAGATTATTAGTCAATCAAGCTAATGTGCAATCATTTGAATCAAATCAAATTAGAACAATCAACATCTCATTCAATGAACCCCTCATTCCTCACCTATCATGAGGACGATCTACTATCAATCAAGCTATCATTCCTCGCCTATCATGAGGATGATCTACTATCTATCAAGCTATCAATTCTCACTTATCATGAGGATGATTTGCTATCAATCCTACCATCGTTCCTCGCCTATCATGAGGACGATATGCTATCTATCCTATTATTGTTCCTTGCCTATCATGAGGATGATACAACACTGGTTCTATCATTTGATTCTCACCTATCATGAGATCAAATCATCACGCAAAACATCAATCAAACACTACACATACCACAATTTGAATGAAATCAATCCAAAACGTGACAAACCGATGACTCCTAGACTTCAGGGAAATCTTGTGAACATCACTTCGAAGGCTTTCCGCAATCACACCCCACAAAATGGGTCAAACGACAAGCTAAACCACCTCAAATCAATAAGAATGACAACTTTCCAAGGCAACAAGAGGCGCCATTTGGGACCCCAAAGGTACCAAAACAAAGTTTGCATCTCAAAAACATGTTTTCCAAAGCTTGCAAGAGGCGCCACTTGGGACCCCAAAGGTGCCAAAACAAAGTTGAACTCCAAAAATCTCCATTTTCAAGCTTGCAAGAGGCCCACTTGGGACACCAAAGGTTCCAAAACAATGTTGGAGGCCAAAAACTTGAATTCCAAGCTTGCAAGAGATGCCACTTGGGACCCCAAAGGCGCCAAAACTCTAAAACCACCCAAAAACATGCATTTTCACCCTTGCAAGAGGTGCCACTTGGGACCCCAAAGGTGCCAAAACTCTCAAAAGGCTCAGAAACATCAATTTCAACCTTGCAAGAGGCACCACTTGGGACCCCAAAGGTGCCAAAACTCTTAAAACACATGAAAACTTGAATTTCAAGCTTGCAAAAGGCACCATTTGGGACCCCAAAGGCACCAAAACTCTTAAACATGATAAAAAACTCAAAAATGACAAAAACATCACCTGAAAGTGCATAAATGACATCCCATAAGCTACAACATCCATCTACAATGTTCAAAATACCATTAAAAGGCAAGAAAATGACTAACAAAGAGGTTTCTCATAAAGTGTACCATAGGTCTAGAGGCAGCAGGCTAATCAAGTTGGCGAAGATGCTCGAAACGATGCTTGTGGTATGGGATCACCATATTTCTCTAAGCTCTCCAATCTTCAACTTCTCCAAACTCAAAATGTGCAAATGAATCCCATTTTACCCCATTTTACCTTATAAGGGTAAAATGGAGGGAATTAGGGTGGGATTTATTTCACATTTTTACCAAAAAGGAGGGGTAATTAATCAACACTATTCAGAGAAAGAGCTTGCAACTCAATTTTGAGAGATAAATCATCTCTGACATCAAACCTTCACCGAATCGACATTGGATCATCATTGCATCATCACAACACTTATCACATCATTCAACACTTTATTTTAACATCCTTACATTCACTGATTTATCTCTCAAGGGGGCATATATCCGTCAATACCTGAAATTCAAAAGTCTAGGGCATTGAAATCTTGCATCATCTAAACATTGACAACAAAACCTTCTTTGAAGTAACGTGTAAACACATTACTTCAAAGAGGGGGAAAATGTATACACCTAAAAATTGTCATCACATTCAATTAATTAAATACAACCTATTTGATTAATACTTCAACTACATATAAATAAGGTCTTACTTTATTCATATTGTTCACTTTCCTTTTAATTCTCCTAATTCACATTCTCCTAAATTAAATAAACTAAAAAACCCTAAACGTGATTATTTAATTAATCTTCCCTAATCTTGATTAAGAATTAGAGCACAATTCTACAACTTTTGTGTGCCACCTCATAAAGGTCACATGAAAATAAATAAGCCTAATTATTATTTAGAATTATCCTCACACACTTCCACCAATGAAAAAAAGCACATGGCTTTATTCCCCCACACTTCCAACAAATTTGGAGCACATGGGTCTTTGTTTCACACACTTGAAATCTCATACATTTGGCATGCTTCCAATTGGCCAAGGGATTCTCTTCACACACATGGCATGTTGTCCTTGGTCAAGGGGACAACATCCTGATTCCTTTCATCTCCACTGTCTATCTTGTCTCCTTTGAATTTGAACCATTGATAGGTGCAACCTCACAAAATGCTTGAGAAACCCTATAAATACACCCTCTTGCCTTAGCATTTATCATCCACCTTTTTAGTAATGTTATAATGCTATTTTGAAATACAAATTGGAATAGTGTTATAATGCCATTTTCCATTCACACTTTGAATATTGTTACCATGCAGGTTTTTCGTAGGAGCTTGGAGCTTTCATGGAGTCTTATACTTATCTTTCATATTATGAGTTACTTTGCATTCTCATCTTAGCTTAATTAATTTCTTCATAGTTACATTTTATCATCTCCATTGCATCATAGTTACATTTTAGGTTAGTTTTCTTTTTTGTTGCATTTGAGCATATACATAATCATGGATAGTTCACTATAGTTGCATATCATCTCACTCATCTCCACTTGTTCATCTCTCATCAACATCATCCTTTGTTTATCGTTGCATCCATTATCCTTTCCATCATTTCATTTCATTTAGGAGCATACCACTAATCATTCCAACACACATTCACATGCCACTAATCCTTCCACTACATATTTGCACATAGAAATCATCATAGCTTGCATATTAAGCATCAAATCTCATTTTCTAGGTAGTCATTTTAACAACCTTTGTGCTGATAGAAATTTGAGGGCCAAATAGTTTAATAAATCCCTAGAAATAGAGAAAAATGATACGTATTTGAAGGTTTGATTATATTACAAATAGATTATTTTTACTTGCTTCAAACTTTGAATGTAAACCATTTCATTAAGGTTTGTGTTGACATTAAAATAACTCACTCTACACATTCAACACACGCATAGCTAGATCCCCATCATAACTTCCTGCTTGACTATCTTGCTGAGAACTAGAAGTCAGGGTGAAAAATTGAAAAGGAGTAGAAGAAGAAGTACCCTCATTACTATCATTCTTATTTCTCAAAGAATCTCCTTTGCATGATGACTTATTGGCTGTTGTCTCAATCATTTTTCTTCCAAACCAATCTTTGATATTTTGAGAACATAAGTAGTTCTCTGATTGATTTATTTTATTTCCCAGTCTTACCAATTGATAGACAATTTAAGTGTTGAACCTAGATTTTTTAAAAATGCAATGGATCAATTAAGCCTACTTCATCATCATTGATCCCATTCATATACCAATCAAGTTTGAAATCCTATAATTTTTTTCAATGTTAACTTCTAAACCAAAAGGAAAATAGGAGAGGGGGATAATTGACCACTATTTTCCTTAGGTCATTCAATAATGTCCTAGGAACCCAAATTGGATCAACTATCAACCCCAAAGGGTGAGTCAATTCTCAATAAGGAAGAACTATGAGGGGTTCTTTTAGGCTTTGAAGGGTTCACCACCAAGCAAAATCTTGGAAAATAAAACTTAACATTCAACTCATAAAACCTAGTAATGCAAGCTAAATGATGAGTACAAATGATGAAATTAAGCAACAAGAATTTATGATGTGTGTACCTGGGAAGTCTAGAAATGTGATGAAGATTCTGAAAATGCAAAAATGTTGTCAAAGTGTGCTAGGGAGGACTAAGATGCCCTTACTATCTTATTAGTCCCACTACTATTTTTCAGGGTAGACGTAGAATATTTGGATGTCAGAATAGGATTCAAAAGAATCTCTACAAATTTCCACTTGGAGGACTAGACGCCCTTGCTACTGTGTTTGTCCCAATCAATTTTTTTGAAATATCTAAATGTGATCTTGAGGCTTGATGTTTTCACTTCCTTCTTCTCTGATCTCAGGTTTTGAAACTTTCAAATTTGTCTTGTAGGTGAGTTTCCATGAAGATGAAAACTTTGCAATGCAACTTTGCAACTTTTCACTTCAAATGATCTTCAATTCTTCAACCTAAATCTTCAATCACAAACATGGAAGAGAGGAAAAACTTGATTGTTAGTAGATGGGGGTTTTCCTTGGTCAAACCCCTTGTTGGTAATTAAACCTTGAACTAGAATGAAATGGAATAAAGGAAATGATGAATGAAAAACATGCAATGTTACTTAACTCACCAAACCCTTGCTATAAAGGTGTTGCAAATATGTTTGAAATGGCTATAATGGATATGGTTCTCGATTCTTGCTTGAATGATATTGATCTTGCATAAAAAACTTGATTGAATGATATTGATCTTGCATAAAACACTTGCTTGAATCATAAACCCTACATCACAAATGTTAGCACAATAACAAACATGATGCAACAATATCATTTCAATATGATGCTTGAATCTTGATGATGGATCCAAATACTCAATGAATTGCTCTTGAATTCTCTTGTGAACTCAATTATGCTATAAGGAATTCTCTCACAAAATACTTGGATGAGAAATGAATGAACCTTGTATTTATAGTTATCCATGCTTAATATCCTGAAATTACACCACAACAGGTTGACATGTGAACACATTAATTAAAGGAGGCTAAATTTCATCAATATTTGAAATTAAATCCTAAAAATAAGTTAAGGGGGACTAAGACACCCTAGGTGGTTTCTTAGTCACGAGGCATGAAACTTGGGGCCCATTAAGGCACACTTGCAATCAGGGTCCCAAGACCTTTGGGGGACAAAGACGCCCTAGGTTGCGTCTTAGTCCTGACTTAACAATTAGGGACACACAACTAGAATTATTAAATTATCATTTATCCTTTGATGTTTGTCGGGATTAGTCATAAAAATATATAGTTTATTGGGATTGTGGATGCAAACTAGGACCAATTAAGACATAAATAAGGATAAACAAAGCAAGGTGGGAACAAACAAGTGTGAAAATTATGCAAGGGTATGCATTTTTCGTACAATACATTGAGCCCCCACTTTAGTGAGAGGATGAACTTGCTTCAAACTCACACTAAAGTAGCTAACTGCACAATCAAGAGGGTTCAAATGTACAAATGATGGTAAGATACGATGGCAATAACCAAGAGGGTGGCCAAGCCTCTAGGATCAAGATCCTATGACAAACCAACATAGGCACAAAGGAACAAACTTGTGGATGATATATGAAACCATAACTAGATCACTAACATACATCATGAAAGATAAAAAAAGGAAAAAAGGATAAATAAAAATGCAACAAATCAAGCTTCAACTGTTCGTCCAAAATATTGTGGATTGGATCTAGACTATTTGTCCAAAATAGGTTTACAAGTGGAATGCATTGTCCACTATGCAAACAAAACGCATGCTCACAAGAGCTAGTGAATGTAGTTATCCAATAGGTGAGCCCCAAGAGGTCCATATCAACAATATACCCCCATGACTATGATAAGGACAAAATAAAATGCATGCTCACAAGGGCTAGTGAAGCTAGTTGTTCACTAGGTGAGCCCTGGGGGACCATATCAAAGCCATACGTCCATGAATTTAATAAGGTACAAAAATGCATGATCACAAGGGCTAGTGAAGCTAGTTGTTCACTAGGGGAGACCTAGGGGACCATATCAAATCCATACCTCCATGAATTTAATAAGGTACAAAAAGGAAATGCACCAAGAGAGGAAATTTTGAAGGGATTTTTCTTAGTTCATGTAAGGTCTTAATCTTAGTGGACATTGTGATTAATGTATCTCAAAGAGGATAAATATAAGGTCTCATCCTAGGGAATATTGTACCTAATGTTTCCAAGAGAGGACAAGTGCAAGGTCTCATCTTAGGGAACATTGTACCTAATGTTTCCAAGAGAGGAAAAGTACAAATGCCTCATCTTAGGGAACATTGTACCTAATGTATCCAAGAGAGGACAAAGAAATATCACACTCTCAGAGGAAGTAAAACCCAATGAAACCACCAAGAAAAGGACACATCGCAAGAAGGAAGGAAATCACACAAGGATCATGAAAACAAATGCAAATAAAATCATGCCAAAGATAATGCCCATGTATGCCCCACTTTAAAGGAATTGCTAACACCATGCTGTGAGCAATTACTTTAAAGTAGAAAAAACATGAAAAAGGAAAATAGGGCAGCCTCGAGAAAAACATAAGGGATCTATGGATTCAGGGTGAGTATTTGTCTTTGCTGCAATGATATTAGAGAGCTCAGAACTACCATCATTCCCCAAATACACATAGAACTGGAAGAATGACATAAAGAGAGTGAAAACAAAGAATTTTTCAGGGTCAACATGAAAGAGACATAGGGTGTCTTGATGCCTTGCCTTATCCCCAAAAGGAAAAAAAAAGACAAAATGAAAAAAAATCTTTTGGGTCAACATGGAAGAGACATAGGGTGTCTCGATACCTTGCGTCATCCCCAAAAGGAAAACACAAGAGAAAATGAAAGAAAAAGAAACGATGAAGAATTTTTTTTGGGTCAACATGGAAGAGACATAGGGTGTCTCAATGCCTTGCCTCACCCCAAAAGGAAAAAACAAGACAAAAATGCAAATGAAAGGTAAAGATTAATGAAAAGGAAGAAGCATACAACATATATAAGAATGAAGGTACAAATAGAGGAATGCACATAGAGAGAGAAAAAACAAACAAAATGGGGGATCACATTACACACATGTAATCAAACAAAAAGAAAGAAAAAATGAAAGCAAAAATGCTAGTAAAGCACATGTAATTCAACCATCCAACAGGTCATCCACATCCCAGTCTTGTTCAGTATATGTGGAATACATATCACTAGTGAGAGGGACAACATCGAGTGTTGGACTAGGAGAATCACTAGGTTCAACACATGTTGAATCACTCGGTTTAGGAGGATCATCATAGTTGTTATCGTTTAAGCTCATGGATGAGGAAAATAAAAAATTCAACTCATTATGCACTTTCTCATCAATTTTATCTATTTCTTCATCATCATCCAAGCTAACCACAACAGGAGGACAAATGATAATATCTATAGAAGGTGCTGGTCCTTGTTGTGTTGGAGACATAGGATCTATTTGTTCTGGTAATGGAGGGGGCTCATCATTTATTGCTTTTGTCAACTTTAGATTTTGATTTTCAATGTTGTTTTCTTCATTCATATTTTGAGCAATAGCATGACATTTGCACCTACGCTCTCTAGCATTTCGGTTCCTTTTATTATAGTTTTCAAGCTACGTTTGTGTAGGAGCCGGTTTGTCAACCATGGGTTCCTTTTCTTCTTGTGAGGGATGAATGGAAGAAACCATGGAAGGTTGTTCAACCACTTTCTCTTTGGCTTTATAATTTTTCTTATGAAGTGTTGGTTATCTTTTTAGAACCAAACTTAATCTCAGTCCTAACCTATGGGCTTGCCACGACCCAATTATTAGTTAAGGTGAGGATTGGCCAACACTTAAGTTGAGTAATTTCTACTCTACTTCTTCTCTTCAGGCTCTGTGAGACCTAGGGAGGGTAATCCCTTATATACTCATAACGTTTCACACTTGGTTAAGAGTATTTCTTTACACAAATGCACAATCTCTTGAAAATAACTCTATCACAAGCTTGGCTAACCTTAGATAAAAGCACTATTTATTTTTCAAGAAGTCATCTTTCAAACTTACGGTTGGGACATTACAGTTCACTAGTATGTAAAAATCATTCTTCATCTTTTAAATCCTAGGCTGAATTCGATACTAGCTCGACTAATCATAAGGTAAACTGACTAGATAATTGTTGGCTCATCTAAGGAAAAAAGAAATATAACTGTTAATAAAGGGTATGTGCAGGATCATCATGGAAAAAACAGGCCCTTAAGTGGCAAAAAGATAAAAAAATGAGAGTTAGGAAACTTGACTTAAATTTTTTTATAAGTTATTTATATTATTTCAAAACTATGTAAGAATATAATCTGTAGCAAATTGAATGTAGTTTCTAAACTAATAGGTTTGTTTTTAAAAAAATAAATCTATTTGGTGAAAATTTAAAATTTCAATGCAGTAGTACTTAAATTTCAGGGAAAAAATAAGAAGTAGGTGTTTGTCTGACCACCCTAACCACAATAGTATGATAATATTTTTTTATAATATTTTAGATATAAGTAGAGAACTCATGTCCCAATGTGATGCATATTTTTTTGTAATTCTTTTCCAAGTAAATAATTAATTATGAATTTTTTATTACAACTTTTAAAAAATATAAAAAACTCGTATGTCTGACAACCTTAACTTGCTCAAAAATTCATGAAATTCAATTTTTATTTTTTTAATCCTATATTATGAGAAGCATAGAGTGTGACACATGTTTTGGATTCAAAAAATGTGATACCATTTGAAAGCTATAGATGTTTTCAATTAGTCTACCGATCAGGACTTTAGTCATAATTTGAATAGAAAATGAATAATAATTACTTATTAAATTCAAAGTAAAGAATAATTTATATTGGTGGAAAGCTGAGAATCTCCTTTAAAAACCCTTTTCATTTCATAAATTTTGGGTAAAAAGAATTCGTCAGCCACATACCCATCATATTGCCACTTTTTGGCCCATCATGATCCTGCACATACCCTAAACTAGTAATACAATCTTGATTTAAATATAGAAATTGGTGGACTATCATAGTGTTACTTTGTAACATCTAACTCACTATGTCTTCAGAATACCACTTCCTTAATAAATCCTATGTGTTTTTCTTCACAAACCAATGAGTTTATTTCAACATTTTAATCAATTCATTGAATTGAAGAATGAAACAAATTCACACATTCTATGCAAAGGATAGAAGATAAATGAAGCTATCATTAACAATATTCATTCATAACTTGAGAGATAACATAGAGGAGAGTAAAATTCTGAAAAGCTAATATTCATCTTCATTTATGATATTTCCTTGAAAAACATATTCAAGATTTATACACAACATAATTTGCATCTCAGACTTGCTTCCAACATATCTATTTGAATACCTATTAACATTCTATTATGCTACTAGAGCTATGTATCTATTGTGAACCTATTCTAGATTCAAAAATTTTAACTCTCTTTTTAGCCATGAAAATCCCCTTTATATAATAGGGGAGCAACAAGCACCCAACTAAATTACAATTACAAATTCAATTTCAAGTTCATTTCAAAAACCTAATTCCAGCTAAGATATCGAAGGACTCCCCAGGTGGTTCCATACATAATCATTTCAGAGTAGGGGAGGAAAAAAGCATGCGAAAAGTGTTAGTTGTCACTGCCACAACATTTGTCATTGGGAACAAAAAGATTTGGTTCATTTTATCTAAAAATTCTCCACATCAGCAAAGGAAAGGAAAAGACAAACCATGGACACATATAAACCAATACCTCCTATGCAATGACCATGGTGTCATCAAAGCTAAAATAGAAGGTGTCCCTTATTCAGAGTTGTTGGCATCCAAAAATTCCCAACCACTTCTAGTTCTTGTAGCAATTGGAGGTTTTATAAGCACACCATCATCAACACTATCATAAGGCACTAAGGAATGAAGATGTTGGCCATAATCTGAGTCTGTCTCAGCTTTGGCATTTGAAGAAGTGTTTGATAGCAGGATAAGAAACTTCTTCTTCTTTTGATCAGTCTGGTAGCTCTCTCCCTTCTTCATAGCCTTCTTTAATGGCAACGACAGTTCCTTGCCTTTGGGCTCAACCACCTCCCCTGAAAGGGTCCTATTTATTAGGCAGTAAGTAATTTGCACAATTGTCTTCTTTTTATGGCCCCTGGCCCTCCTTTTTCCCTTTGCAATATCAGGGGAAACCATGGTTTCCTACTTAGTTGCATCCTCATGGAATTTAGACACGCTCAATTGACTAGACCTCCTAGTTGGCGGGTTGCCTTACTAATTTTTTCCATCACTTCAAAGTTTACAAAATGATAATTTAAAAAGTATTTTGATTCAAAACCCACAAGATGAATACCCCAATCCCAGTGATAACACTTAATTCTAGTATCAAAAGTCCTACGTAGACCAAAGAACTAAATTTCATGCCAACCTGACCAGGACAAGAAAATTCTACTACAAACAACCCCTCACACAAACTGCAAACCCAAAAGACAATGAGAATAATCACCAATCAACCTACATTAAATAGAGATTTTGAGCATGCAAAATTAATGATGTAGAACTCCTTCCGTGAGCGAACTGGTAGCATATCAATTTTTCTTTGAATCTGGACCATTCATCTAATAGCAATTAAGATTTCATCTAAGGTGGCCATGAGCATCGTTTTTTGACTCTTCTTGAAAAAATGATGCTATCTCAAATATTGGCACGTTATTCCTTAATCTTGATTTAATCATACATGTCTTGACAATTTGGCATGTATCACCAACTCAATCTGTGATCTTCATTTATATCGACAAAGTGCATAAGGTGCTTATTAGTGATGAACTTACTCATGTAAGGACTTTCTGCTCATTGGATCATCTTGCTTTGAACATTTCATCGAAAATCATCCAATTCTTTCGTTGATCCTTTTCTTGCTTTATCAATGATAAAAATATTTTTGTGATGGCCCTTATCCCTTGATTTAATGGCTTGACTCTCGGTCACATTTGTCCCTTCATTGCGCTCGCCAATTCACATCTTATCCCTAGGATCACATCAGCGATGGGAAACATCGTGAAACATTAGATCTTAGATAGGTATTCCTACATAAAACAAATGCCACCAAAATATTGTCCATAAGATTATATCAAAATTAGCAAGAAAAAACCCCTTTAGAAAGCATTGATCGCTTGTCACTGATCTAGATCTTAGGTTCAGAAACAGATCTGCGATGAGTGATAAGGCCTCTATTCATCACTGATCCTCTTCATATATTGTGCAAGCAATCAATGACAAACAATTTACATTATTTATAGGGTTCATCACACATTACTAATGTGAAACAACATTTTACAACACATCTGCAATCATATGGTGTAACAACATATCACTCATCACTATTAGAAAGTTGAAGGATCATATGTCATTAGCGATGAGCGATATCAAAAGAAAATATTGTTTATCACTCATCGCTATTACATAGTGTACACTTATGAATAAATAAATGACAAGTGATATAGGTATAAGGGTCATGGAGACTTAAGTGAAAAATTTATGCATGTGTTTACAAGTTGTTCTAAAAAATGGCGACTTCCCTAGAGGGACATGAGAATGGTAAGCTCACAACTTTGGAATAATATGGAACAAAGGACACAATGATCAAAAGATTATTCCCCTAGCCTATAAAAAGGATGATTCAGACCTTCCCAGGAAAGAAACTAGTCATAAGATGATAGTCACGTAATGATGCAACTATGAGGATTTCCTTCTTTTCCCCAATTGACAATAAATAATTTATAGCTAGCAGCAAAATAGAATGCCAAGCAACAAAATAAAACCCTAAACCTCACATAAGAACCCTATAGCAGATGTGACAAAGATTTTTAGGTCAAAATTTCTAGGGTTTTCACACGAGCACACAAAAATTACAATTTTTTTTTAAAGTGCCATGAGGAGGCAGATTAGGACTTTTTTGGTTTTCTCTTGGTCTTTTGTAGGAAATAGGCAAGGGATTTTTGATGGATGGGTCTTGGTTAGTCAGAAGGGATTTAAGCTCAACATTGTTTTCGTTGAGGGGTGGAGATTCAATCATAGGTGTAGGAAAATTCTCAAGGGATAGCTTGGCTATGTATTTTTCTTTGAACCTTTGATAGGATAGGAAAAGGAAGTCCTCACAGGGTCTTATGGGCTCCATGGGCTTAGGCCATAAATAGTCTAAGGAAAAATTTCCATGGGAAGATAGAGGTCTAAAGCCACTATGGTTTACGGTGAATATTTCATTACTGAATGGAAACTTTAAGCACTTATGCACAACAAATGGGACCATATTCATGGATCGAAGCCATTTGTAGCCTAACTTTACATGAAAATGATCTGAATTAGAGATGATAGAGAATGATACATTTAATTTGTTTGGTCCTACTTGTAAAGGGAGTGTGATTGAGACCATCATAGTATGAGAAAAACCATCATGTGTTTTAATCTATGCTTTCGGTTTATCATATCTATCTTGAATGAGTTCATGCACATATAAGAGTTCCTTTGTGATCACATTCTCTCCATAGACGAGATCAATTAAAATCCCAGGAGTGGGCCTGTTATTGATTTTTCTAGCTATATAAAGAAGACCATCAGGTGCATTTTTTATTATTTCTTCTGAAGAGAAAGTAATGTCAATAGGCATTTTGGTTTGTTGTTTACGAGGTTTGATGTCGATCGCTCCTATCATTTTACTTATAGGACTTTGGTCACAAGTATCCATAGGATTTTGCTCATCATCATCCATATGATTTTGTTCATCATCATCCATAGGATTTTGTTCATTATTGTTCATGTTTTCATCATCGGTGTCAATGCTCATCACATCGGGCTTACTTTCACTAGCCTTAATGAATGAAATATTATGGTTTGGCATGGGATTGGTAAATATTTGTAATTTTTAGTTAGGGGGAGATAAAAATTTATTAACTTTGTCATTCACACCTCCAATTTGGGTACGATTGGAATCAATGAGGTCTTGCACAAGATGTTTAAGATGCTTGCAATGTTTTGTATCGTGTCCTTTTTGTTGGTGATAAGCACAATAGGCATTGTGTCTAAAGCTCAAAGGTAACGATTTACTAGGGTCAAGAGGTCAAATGGGAGGTAATCTAAGCATGTTCTTGTTTAATATCTAAGTTAAAATGTTTGAAGTGTGTCAAGTAAGGGAGTAAATTATCTTTGCGGATCCCCAACGATATAAGGATTACTCTTCTTTATAGTAGCTACTTGGATATCAACTTGTTCAAAGTTTGAAAAGTCACACATTCAATTTCATTATTGTAATAAATTTGAGCATTATGATCATCAATGCAAGAAAAAATAGTATAGTAAGCACAAACAAGGTCAAATCAGTCAAGTAGAACTCCCATATGCACTATGTTTATTGCATGCACTAGGTTTGTTGAAACAATTTCTAGAAACTATTTAGTTGAGTGCAATATTTTCTAAGAAAGCCCATGTGACATATGGTATTTGGATTTTGGTTGTAGTAATCATATGATAGGTAATATATATTTGTTTTGTAGCTTGGATGAATCAATTCAAACTAATGTCACACTTGGTAACAACATCAAGGTCACTGTTTTGGGTAAAGGTACAATTAATATTCTAACCAAAAAGGGGGAGAAAAAAGTTATAGAGTGTACATGGAAAACAATAAGTGTGTGATTTTAGACAGGTTTCCAAGCAACCAACTACTTTCCAAAGTGCAAATGACTAGCAACTAGATGTTTCCCTTGAGGATAAGGTCAGATATAAAGAGAAAAATAGGCCAAGTTGTTCAAGAGATAAATAATGTACATTCTAGAGCTACCTTTAAGTAAGAAAATAAAAAATTGGGAGTTGAAATGAATTTTGTAGATTCAATAAATTCTAGAAAAATCCAATTTAGCTTGAGAGAATCAAAAGGTAGTTGTGGAGAATTTCAAACAATATTTTAGTCAATTGTAAAGGATGGGTCTTGGTTGTGGAATTTTAGATTTGGGTATTTGAACTTTGGAGAGATGAAGCTACTACATATGAAGAATATGGTGAAAGGATTTCCATTAATTGAGAAACCAAAAAGAGTTTGTGAAGGTTGTATCTTGGGAAAACAACATAGAGAGTCCTTATTGGTTGGAAAATCAATAAGATCAAGAGTGCCACTTGAGATTGTTCATTCAAATATTTTTGGGCAAATGCAAACACCATCTATAGAAGGCTCCACTTATTTTCTTATTTTTATTGATGATTTTATAAGGACAACTTGGGTTTACTTTTTAAAACAAAAGTTAGATGCATTTACTTATTTTTAGAAGCTCAAGGAACTTGCGGAGAAGCAATGTGGCTACTACATCAAGGTTTTGAGGATAGATAGAGATGGTGAATATATTTCAAATGGTTTTCTCAATTTTTGTAGATTACATGACATACATGAGAAATTTATAGTCTACTATATACCTCAACAAAACAATGTGGTGGAGAGGAAGAATCAAACCATTATAAAGATGACACGTAGTATGTTGGAGTGCTAGTTGGAGTTGCTCTAAGAATTCTAGCTGATGAATATTGGGTTGATGAAGTGGAAACTATTATTTATATCATGAATAGGTGCCCAACAAAGAGTGTGAAGAACAAAGTCCCTCAAGAGGCTTGAAAAGGTATGAAACATAGGGTTTATCATCTTAAGGTATTTGGTTGTGTTGTATATGCACATATTCTTGATGAGATGAGGAAGAATTTAGAAAATAAAGGATACAAATACATTTTTTGGTTATTGAGAGGATACAAAGGCATATAATTTATTTAATATTATCACTAGTTAGGAAGTTCATAATTAGTCATGATGTTCAATTTGTGGAGGATGAATCATGGCATGGAATTGTAGAGAGGACTATAAATATTATAGCTATTGTTCCTCATGATGATATGGCAAATGAAGCGTTTCCATCATCAAGCACAACTTAAACAATAACTCCTTTAACTCTCGGGACAAAACCACAAGTTGTAGCTCAAGCTACACCTCCATTCACAACAATGAGATCTTCAAGGTTGCTACCCACACCAAGAGTACAAAAAACTCCACAAGTAACCACAATAGCATCTACATCACTCCAAGTAGCTCTACATATTCAAATCCATCTAGCAAGCATGCTTCCATTAAAAAAAAAGGGAGTTTGAGTGAGTTGTCTAATGTTGATACAACAAATTCATTTTTTAGTTTTTGCTTTATTTTCTCATGTAGATAATCTATTAACATTTGAAAATGTTGTGAGTTATGGCACATGTGAACAAGACATGGATGAAGAGATTGAGTCCATTGAGAAGAACCAAACATGGGAGTTGGTTGATTTTCTTGAAGGCAAGGATGTAATAAGTGTAAAGTGGATTTATAAGACTAAACAAGACATTGATGGAAAAGTGAAAAATCATAAAGAAAGGATAGTTGCAAGGGGCTTCACACAACATCCTAGAATAAATTTCAATGAAATATTTGCTCATGTTGTATGGTTGAACACAATTAGGACTGCATTAGCTATTTTTGCTCGCAACAAGTGGCCTGTGTACCAAATAGATGTGAAATAAAAATTTCTAAATGGCTATCTAGAGGAGGAAGTGTATGTGGAATAACCAAAATGCTATGAGATACCATGTCATGAAAACAAGCTCCTAGAGCTTGGTACAACTGCATGGAATCCTATTTCATTCAAGATGGATTCCAAAGAAGTATTTGTGAGCCAACCTTGTACATTAAAGTATACAAGCAAGGTAACTTTCTAATTTTCTACTTGTATGTAGATGATCTAATCATTATTGGTGATCTTAGCATAGATAGTTTCAAAACAACAATGAAGAGTGAATTTGAAATGACTGACTTGGGGCTTATGATATATTTTTTTGGGCATTGAAGTCCATTAATCCAATGCTGCTATATTTATTTCTCTATCCAAATATACAAATGAAATATTGAAGAGATTCAATATGGTAAAGTGCAAGGCAACCCCAAACCTGGTCATGATGGGATTAAAGCTAAGCAATGAGAATGATGGACCATGTGTGGATCCTACATTGTTCAAGAGGTTGGTTAGAAGCCTTATGTATTTGGCAGCCATAAGACCTAATATTATGTATGGTGTAAGCCTAATTTCAAGGTTTATGGAATCTCCAAAAGACTCTCATTAGCAGGATGGTAAGAGAATACTGAGGTATGTGAGTGGTACAAAGTACTTTGGTATATTGTATTCCACCTCAATTGATTTCACTATTGTTGGATACACAAATAGTGATTGTGGGGGCATCATAGATGATAGGAATTTTTTTTTGGGTATGTTTTTCACTTTGGTATAGGTGTTGTGTCACGGGCTTCAAAGAAACAACCCATTGTGACTCTTTCTTTAGTTGAAATTGAGTATGTGGCAACCACTAGTGCAGCTTGTCAAGCTATTTGGATGCAGAGGATGTTCAAAGACTTAATGCATGTTAAAAAAGAAGCCACTACAATATTTTGTGACAACAACTCAACGATTTCATTTTCCAAAAATCATATTTTTCATAAGAGAACTAAGCATATTGATAACAGGTACCATTTTATCAGAGAGCCTATCAACAACAAAGAAATTTACCTAGATTTTTACACGTATGAAGATTAGTTTGCTGACATATTTTCAAAATTGTTGGTGAAGGAGACATTTTAATATCTACGAAGCTATTTAGGAGTTTTTTATTGTGCAAATATATACAACTATAGAGAAGTTTGATGAAAATTTTTGTTGATCACCAACAGTTAATAATTGAGGGGGAGTATTGGAAAGACTTTAATTATTCATAGATGGGCATTTGTTGTCCAAGTTTTTTTTTTTGTCTTTTCTTATTATGTAGCATCTTCTAAGAGGACTTACATTAATGATCTTTTTACCTATTCATTATTTTGATGTTAATCTTTAACTTGTGTGAGTTGTAACTACACATTAATTTTCAATTTTTAACTTTTTCCATGAGCCCAATGAAGCCTAAAAGAAGAGAAGAGAGAAGTCATTTTGCATTGTATAGTCCATCTCAAGCTTGGTCTAGAACAGAGGTTTTACCTGCAACTATAGTTGTTGTTTGTTATTGATGAATGCATTTATATATATGAAGCTAATTTATGTGCAAATTTAGTTTCATATATAGTTGTAGTTGTGCTTTTTATCTTGTTTTGTTATGTTTGTTAAATTTATCTCCTTTGCCCTTCCTTTAAAAACCTCAAAGTGCTCTACACAAACATAGGCCTTAGATGGAGGAGGACTTTGAATTGAACATATCAAAGGTCTTTATTGCCTTCAAATTTCTATGCCACCATGTCCTTAATTAGTCTCCCCTCCATGTTGTTCTATTACTCTAACTCCTTTGAATCTACTATTTTTAATTGATGACTCAAGATATTTTGGTTCAATGTATAGTCTCTTATACTTATTTGGGCAATTTCTTGTAGTCCTCAAGCAATCTTGTTATACATTATTTTCTATATTTTCTTGTGAGGATGATGATTGTCCTACATATAGTCTTGAATGTATGCCATTTTTTCATATTTTAGTTGATAAACTTACAAGTGAGCTATCACCTTTTTATGGGAAAAAAAAGAAAAATCTACTTAGAAGTGAGATCAAATATCTTTCAATTATAAAACCCAAAGAAATCTATGTAAACATTATATTTTAAATAAATTTAATCAATTAGATATTCTAATTATAAAATAAATTTAATTAAAAAGATAATTTCAACTACAAAGGTTAAGATAGAAAATTCTATTTAAATAATAAAAATAATAATTCAAAAAGTAATTGTAAATTATAAATGTTACAATAAAATTTTAGTAAAATGTATCAAATATTTAATAAATTTAATTGAAAAATACCAATCAGTTATAAAGACTATATCTTAATACATTTAAATGAAATTACACTTCAAACTATAAAGCCAAATTTAAATTGAATATAACGAAAAAATATTTTTCACAAAAGACTTAATCAATGCTACCTTATGATGTTATAATTTAATTTAGTTTTTTACTATTTAAATTTAAGATAAAGTGAGAGGGTGATGCAGGAACATTCCGAACGAAGAGCTATCGTGTACGATCTGCACTTGAAGCTCAGTCTCAATTAAAACAATGGTCATCTCGTTCCCAAAAGACACTATGGCGGTCGAGTCCAGCATCCAAGCATTTTTTGTATTCATTGATTCCTTCGAATGTTTAATTTGATTTGTTTGACAATGGCATCAGGCAAATTTATCCTCAGCAATTCACCTTCGGAAAGTTCACCGACAACAATTCAGGTCATGAAAAATTCACCTCAAAGAAAATGCACCACCACCAACGATGAAAATTAATCACAAATTTTTAATGGGATGAAATTTTTGTGGCAGTGAATTGTTGGTGGTGAATTTTTCTTGAGGTGAATTTGTCATAACGATGAATTTTCCCATGGTGAATTGTTGGCAGTGAAATTTTCCGAGAGTGAATTGTTGTTGGTGAATTTTTCTAAAACCGTTTGACAATATTAACTCAGGAAATGTTATTTACGCGGAGAGGCATTCTACAGTCACAGCAGGGGTGGAAAAAACCTGAGTACATAAAAAAGAAAGAAAGCTCTACCGTTAATGGCAGTTACAAAGACGAAGCACTTCATGGCCATTGCTGGAGGTGGACGGTAATGAACAGTCATTCGTGAACCGTTTTCTTTTTTGAAGCTTTTTGACTCCCGTTCTTCTCCCATTCCCTCAAAACCTTTAAATTCTCTAGTCGAGCCAGAGAGAATGGCTGTGGCATCAAGGGGGCAATGTCTTTGGAGAGTGGCATCATAAATAACTGGGCTAAGGGCCATTACACCGACGGTGCCAGGCACATTGATGCAGTCCTGGATGTCATGTGCAAGGAGGTCGAGAACTGCGACTGCCTACATAGTACATTCAGGTTTCCAATCTTTCTCTGAATGTTGAAACCCTCGAAATTGTTGATCTGTAGCTCTAATTTTTAGTTTTTGTTTTGTGTTCTTCTAGGGTTTAGGTATACCATTCACTCGCGGATGCACAGGATCTGGAATGGGGATGTTGTTGATATCGAAGATCATTGAAACCGTCAATACTCTAGATCTGTAGTTGTAATGTTTAGTTTCTGTTTCGGCGATTCTAATTTCAGACTTTGAATACGTGTATTTCAAAATATTTGAACACAAATCTGTAATTTAAAGGCAATATTTGATGCATTATTTTTTTCTTTGTCGTATCCATTTCTGTACTATGTCCCGAGCCCTAAAACCCCAATCTTTTCAAATCCACCTTTTGTTTACTGTGAATAGATTGAAGCAGTAGCCATAGGGAGATTGGTTTTGGTTCGTGTCATTGTTAAAAAATTCTGCTGTGTAAGGGTTTCGTAAAATTTTCCTGCAGAATCTTGAGGTAAGTCATTTGCAATGGTTGCAATGACTTTTAGTTTTTTTAATCTATACGTGGCGAGATCAGATTCTACTGGTGATGGTGAATTTTTATTTGATATGAACGGAATACAATCTTTGAATTTGTTCTTTAAGATATTCTAAATATTTGGTTTATAATGTTTTGATAGAGTATTTAAAAATTTGGGTATCTAATGTTTGCTTTATGTTTTGAAAGTAATTGTAGACTCTCATCACACGAAAATTTGATGGAAATAAGGGAGATTTAAAAAAAATAAAAAGACCATAGTGACGTGTGCGTAGAATACTTCATAAATTTTGGGAAATCACTTCCGTACATCAGACCTAGAGGAGGACACTAATGGTAAAGGTTAGGGTTATAGTAATTTTTTTGGAGCAGTGCTTTCGAGAAATAATTAATTGTGTTTTTAGCATTATAAAATGTACACAATGTTAAAATATTTTTGGGCAAATTGTTCAAATATTTCTTTTGAGGTTTTTTCTTTAAAAATCCAATTTCTATTTTATTGAATTTAAATGTATTTTTTAAGTCATTTTTTTATAATTAATTTGGAAATTTGGAATAGACACTAAGGGGAATAAAATTAGATTCTTTTGAAAAACTATTTCAATAATTATAAAATTGATTGGATTTTATTGTGAAGTATTTCAATCAGTTTATTTTGAAGTATCTAAAAAATTAATATTGATGTAAGTATTATTTAAATGACATATAAATTTATGTCTAAAGTTTTAGTGATAGATATTTTTTTATTAAAATGATAAAGATTTTGTTCTAAAAAAGCTCAATCTTTTTTACAAAAACAATAGAATTTTTAAAATTTATAAAATCGTATAAAAGAAATATTGTAAATTTACTATTTCATAAAAAAATAAGTTTATGATTTTTTATATAGATTTATTTAAGTAATCTTTTTAAAAGTAAGTTTCTAATTTTTTATATAGATTTATTGTAAATTCAACTATAAAGTAAGTTTCTATTTTTTTATATAGATTTATTGTAAATACAACTATAAAGTAATGAAAAGAAATTGTTCTTTTTATTTTTACACAGCTACATAATGAATTTATGGGAAGTACTTAAATAATTACTATCCATATAAGTGTTCTTTAAATGGCATAGATTTATGTCTAAAATTTTAGTGGTAGATATTTTTATTAAAATGAAAAAGAGTAGGTTTGAAAAGGTTCAAACTCTTTCACAAAAGAATAAAGTTTCTAAAATTTATAAAATCAAGTATAAAAGAAATATTGCAAATTTACTATTTATATAAAAATAAGTTTCTAAATTAATAGACTTAAAATTAAAAAATATTGAAGATCTTTTTAAAACAAGGATATCTTGGACGTTTTTTTATATAGATTTATTTAAGTAATGTTTTTCCAATCAAAATAATAAATATTTATAAAAAAAATATATTCAAAAATAATGTTGAATAAGAGAAATTTCCTAAAATTTACAATTGCATATAAAAATAAGTTTTCAAATTTTAAAATAGAATTGAAATAAAATATTTAGTAATGAAAAGAAAATGATCTTTTTAAATATAATTTATTGTTAGAGTTTAATTAGGGATAGGATTTTGGTTTTACAATAAAGCTTGGGGTTTGGGTTAGGATTAGGGTTGAGCTTCAAATAGGGTTATCATCAGGGTTAGGCTTACAATTCAATTAAGGTTAGGTTTAGGGTTTAATTAGAATTCTAAATAAACATTTGGTTAGGGTTAGGGTTAGTGTTAGGGTTGGGTTTATCATCACGAATATGGATTAGGGTTAAGGTTAAGGTTAGGATTAGGGTTATGGTTATGGTTATGGTTATGGTTATGGTTATGGTTATGGTTATGGTTAGGGATAGGTTTATAAATGATAAAATATAGTAATTTGGTTAGGGTTAGAGTTAAAATTGGGGTTAAGGTTTAGGTTATCATCATGAATAGGGTTAGGGTACAATTAAGGTTAAATTTAGGGTTTGAATACAATTACAGTAAGGGTTAGGGTTAGTGTTATAGTTTAATTAGGGTTAGTGTTTACTTAAGGTTAGGGTGATGATTTGATTAGTGTTCAATATGGGTATGGGTTAGTGTTACGGTTATGGTTAGGGATAGGTTTATAAATGATAAAATATAGTAATTTGGTTAGTGTTAGAGTTAAAATTGGGATTAAGGTTGGGGTTATCATCATGAACAGGTTTAGGGTATAATTAAGGTCAAATTTAGGGTTTGAATACAATTACAATTAGGGTTAGGGTTAGGGTTATAGTTTAATTAGGGTTAATGTTTACTTAAGGTTAGGGTGATGATTTGATTACTGTTCAATATGGGTTAGGGTTAGGGTTCTACAATAAAGCTTGTGTTTAGGGTTAGGGTTATGGTTTTACAATAAAGCTTGGAGTTTGTGTTAGGATTAGGGTTGAGCTTAAAATAGGGTTATCATCACGGTTATGATTACAATTCAATTAAGGTTAGGTTTAGGGTTTAATTACAATTCTAAAATAAATCTTTGGTTACACTTAGGGTTAGGGTTAGTGTTAGTGTTAGGGTTAGGTTTAGGATTAGGGTTAGGGTTAGTGTTAGGGTTGGGGTTATCGTCATGAATAGGGATTAGGGTTAGGGTTATGGTTATGGTTATGGTTATGGTTAGGGATAGGTTTATAAATGATAAAATATAGTATTTTGGTTAGGGTTAGAGTTAAAATTGGGATTAAGGTTGGGGTTATCATCATGAATAGGGTTAGGCTACAATTAAGGTCAAATTTAGGGTTTAAATACAATTAAGGTTAGGTTTAGGGTTAGGCTTACATTTTAATTAGGGTTAGTGTTTACTTAAGGTTAGGGTGAGGATTCGATTTGTGTTGAATATGGGTTATGGTTAGGGTTCGACAATAAGGCTTGGGTTTAGGGTTAGGGTTATGGTTTTACAATAAAGCTTGGGGTTTGTGTTAGGATTAGGGTTGAGCTTCAAATAGGGTTCTCATCAAGGTTAGGATTACAATTCAATTAAGGTTAGGTTTAGGGTTTAATTACAATTCTAAAATAAATCTTTGGTTACACTTAGGGTTAGGGTTAGGGTTAGGGTTAGGATTAGGGTTAGGGTTAGGGTTAGGATTAGGGTTAGGTTTAGGGTTAGGGTTAGGGTTAGGGTTAGGGTTATGGTTATGGTTATGGTTATGGTTAGGGATAGGTTTATAAATGATAAAATATAGTATTTTGGTTACAGTTAGAGTTAAAATTGGGATTACGGTTGAGGTTATCATCACGAATAGGTTTATAATCATGAATAGGGATTAGGGTTAGGGTTAGGGTTATGGTTATGGTTAGGAATAGCTTTATAAATGATAAAATATAGTAATTTGGTTAGGGTTAGAGTTAAAATTGGGCTTAGGGTTGGGGTTATCATCATGAATAGGGATTAGGGTTAGGGTTAGTGTTAGGGTTAGGGTTAGTGTTAGGGTTAAGGTTAGTGTTAGGGTTAGGGTTATGGTTAAGGTTAGGGTTAGGATTAGGGTTAGGGTTATGGTTATAGTTACAGTTATGGTTATGGTTAGGGTTAAGGTTATCATCACATATAGGTTTATCATCACAAATAGGATTATCATCATGAATAGAATTAGGGTTAGGTTTATCATCATGAATAGGATTAGGGTTAGTCTTATGGTTAGGATTACTGTTATCATCACGAATAGGTTTATCATTAATAGGGATTAGGGTTAGGGTTAGGGTTATCATCATGAACAAGTTTTATCATCATGAATAAGATTATCATCATGCATAGGATTAGGGTTAGGATTAGGGTTAGGGTTAGGATTATGGTTAAGTTTATCATAACAAATAGGATTAGGGTTAAGGTTATGGTTAGTGTTAATGTTAGGGTTAGGGGTAGTGTTAGGGTTAGGGTTAGGGTTATGGCTAAGGTTAGGGTTAGGATTAGAGTTACAGTTATGGTTACAATTACAGTTATGGTTAGGGTTAGGGTTAGCATTATCATCATGTATAGGTTTATCATCACAAATTGGATTATCATCATGAATCGAATTAGGGTTAGGATTAGGGTTGGGGTTAGTGTTAGGGTTAGGATTATAGTTAGGTTTGTCATCATGAATAGGATTAGGGTTAGGGTTAGGGTTAGGGTTAGGGTTAGGGATAGGTTTATGAATGATAAAATATAGTAATTTGGTTAGGGTTAGAGTTAAAATTGGGATTAGGGTTGGGGTTATCATCATGAATAGGTTTATCATTACGAATGGGGATTAAGGTTAGGGTTAGGGTTAGGATTAGGGTTAAGTTTATCATCACGAATAGGATTAGGGTTAGGGTTAGGATTAAAGTTAGGTTTAGGGTTATAGTTAGGGTTAGTGTTAGGGTTATCATCACAAATAGATATTAGGGTTAGGGTTAGTGTTAGGATTTAGGGTTAGGGTTATGGTTATGGTTAATGTTAGTGTTAGGGTTAGGATTAGTGTTAGGGTTAGGATTTGGATTGAGATTAGGATTAGGATAAACCTAACCCTAACCATAACCATAACCATAACCCTAACCCTAACCCTAACCCTAATCTATATTCATGATGATAACCCTAACACTAACCCTAATCTTATTCATGATGATAACCATAACCCTAACCCTAACCATAACCCTAACCCTAATCCTAAACCTAACACTAGCGCTAACCCTAACCCTAACCCTAACCCTAACCCTAACCCTAACCCTAACCCTAACCCTAACACTAACACTAACACTAACCCTAACCCTAACCCTAACCCTAATCCCTATTCATGATAATAAACCTATTTGTGATGATAACCCCAACCCTAATCCCAATTTTAACTCTAACCCTAACCAAATTACTATATTATATCATTTATAAACCTATCCCTAACCCTAACCTTAACCCTAATCCCAAATTTAACTCTAATTAAACACTAACCATGACATTATTTGAATGTTAACCATAGTTTAAGTCTAACAGTAACTGAAATATTTCCCCTAATGTTAACCAGAGTTTAACCCTAAAACTAACTTAAATTTTTATATTAAATATACTAAAATATTATTATTTATGTAATAATATAATAAAATAATATTGTATAATTATATATTAATTCATGTTATGTGTTGGGTCGTGACTGCTACTAACTTATCTATCTTAATAAATTAATATATATATTATACACGGATAGGTATCATCACAAATAGGATTAGGGTTAGGGTAGTGTTAGGGTTAGGATTGGGGTTAGAATTAGGGTTCTAGGTTTATGATCATGAATAGTTTTATCATCACAAAAAGTATTAGGCTTAGGGTTAGAATTAGGGATACAATTCGGGTTATAATCTTGAATAGGTTTAGGGTTGGGGTTTAGGGTTTAGAGTTTAGGGATAAATAGAGTAATTTAATTAGGGTTAGAGTTAAGATTGGGATTAGGGTTGGGGTTATCATCATGAATAGGGTTAGGGTTAGGGTTAGGGTTAGTGTAAGGGTTACGGTTATGGTTATGGTTAGGGTTAGGGTTAGGGTTAGGGTTAGGGTTAGGGTTAGGGTTATGGTTAAGGTTAGGGTTATCATCATGATTAGGTTCATCATCATGAATAGGATTATCATCACAAATAAGATGAGGGTTATGGTTATGGTTAGAGTTATGGTTATCATCGCGAAAAGGTTTATTCATGATGATAAACCTAACCCTAACACTAACCCTAACCCTAACCCTAATCCTACCTCTAACACTAGCCCTAACCCTAACCCTAACCCTAACCCTAATCCCTAATCGTGATGATAAACATATTCATGATGATAACCCCAACCCTAATCCCAATTTTAACTCTAACCCTAACTCTAATTAAACCCTAACCCTAATTAAACCATATCCCTAACCTTAACCCTAATCCCAATTCTAACCCTAACCCTAACCTAATTAAACCCTAACCCTAAATCTAGCTCTAACCCTAACCCTAACTCTAACCTTGACCTTGATCTTAACTCTAACCCTAAACCTAACCCTAATTCTAACCCTAACCTAATTAAACCCTAACCCTAATCCCAACTCTAACC
This sequence comes from Sequoia sempervirens, assembly GCA_007258455.2. Lineage (NCBI taxonomy): Eukaryota > Viridiplantae > Streptophyta > Pinopsida > Cupressales > Cupressaceae > Sequoia > Sequoia sempervirens. The sequence goes on from VDFB02271358.1 coordinate 759,886,937, forward strand.
CTAATCCTAAACCTAACCCTACTTCTAAACCTAACCTAATTAAACCCTAACCCTAACCCTGACCTTAACTCTTACCCTAAACCTAATCCTAACCTAATTAAACCCTGACCCTAATCCCAACCCTAACCCTAATCCTAACTCTAACCCTACTCCTAAACCTAACCTAATTAAACCCTAACCCTAACCTTAATCCTAATTCTAACCTTAACCCTAACCATAATCATAACCATAACCATAACCATAACCATAACCATAACCCTAAACAAAATTAATAAACTTAACCCTAACCCTAATTAAACCCTAACCCTAACCTTAACCGTAACCCTAACCCCAATCCTAATCATAACCCCAATCCTAACCCTAATCTTGACCCTAACCTAACCCTAACCCTAACTCCAATCCTAGCCTTAACCCCAATCCTAACCCTAACCCTAACCCCAATCCCAATCCTAACCCTACACCTAACCCTAACCCTAATCATATCACTAACCCTAATACTAATGTTAAACCTAAACCTAATCCTAACCCTAAACCTAATGCTAATCCTAACCCTAAACCTAATCCTAACCCTAACCTTTTCCCTAATCCTAACCCTAACCCTAATCTTGACCCTAACCCTAATCCTAATACTAACCCCAACCCTAATCCTAATCCTAACCCTAATCATATTATAATATTTTAATTATTATAATAATTTTATAATAAATGTAAAAAATAATTTATATAAAATACATCTAGATATATCCTTCTCGAGGCGCCTATTCAATTTTTATAATAAAAATTTGATTAAAAAATAGGCACCTCGAGAAGGATATCTCTTGGCGTATTTTATATATATTATTATTAAAATAGTATATATATATGCTAGTCATATTTTCTCTCACTGAGAGAACAGGGAATTGAATAAATTATGTCATGAAGAAGAATATGAACAGTTGGTCAATAATTAAAATAAAACTTCAGGCAAGTTGAAAGGCAGTAAGGGAGAGAAAAAGGCTCAACACCAAATCTCCAGGAAGATGAAAGTGGTTTTAATAAGCTGTAACCAAAATATATATAAAATTAGCGCCAAAGAAAGAGAGGCTGGTGCGCAGAGATAGAGAATAAAAGAGGAGCTGTCCAGAGATTGATTTTAGTGGAGGCTGCACCAAAGTAATGATATATTAACAGCAAAAGCAAGTTGTGGAGAAAGGCTGCGATGGTGAAAGGGGCGGCAGAGCAATTAGCAGGCAGCGATTGGGAAAATACAGAGTAAGCTGTCTATTTTAAAATACAGACTGATTTTAGGGGAGGTGGGTGGCTGCGTGAAGAATGAAAGCAGTGTAATATTTCAACTGTAATTGTTCAGATTGAAGGAATATTAGTTTGAAGATAACAATTGTATGATAAACCAGTTTCGTTGGAAATGAATTTTGAGTGCAAATATTTTTTTAGTTGTAACTAGTTTTTACTCGACAGAATTAGATTTCTGTTTGTGTAGGGACACACTTTTCTTATATACATATGAAAAAGCTAAAATTTTAATATAAAATTTGAGTTCTTTGATTATAAAAATAAACTAAAAAACTTTTTAACAATCATATTTTAAAAATACTTTTAAAAAACCTCTCAAGTATAAAAGTTCTAATCTTAAATAAAATTACTTAGAAGGAACCTCCATCTATAAAGATATACAATTATATTTAAATGCCAAATCTTAAATATATTTAACTCAAAAATATTGTCAATTATAAAAGTCACATGCAGATTTTTGCTGAAATATAAGACTAGATCTTCTAGACATTTAAATAAAAATACACTCTAATCATAAAGATTGGATTTAAAATGAATTTAACAAAACAATATGTCATTTGATGTGTCAAATAGGTTTGTTATGAATAGTTGATAAAGCTAGTGTTGAAGATTTTATAAATCTGGCAGCAAGCTAAGTTAGTTTAATTTCAAAAAAAAAAAATTCATGATTAAACATTTTTAGATTGAAGTACAAATGAATTGGATGACCTCCCAAAAAAATCTTATGCTTCACCCATATGAGCATTAGTTAGATGCAAAGAATGTTTAATATGCCATTCACGTTCATAAAAGAGAAATTTGTTAGAACCAACACAGATCTTTTATATAATATGAAGTGGAAAAGTACTCTTCACGGAAAACAGTTTATTCATACCAGCACTCTATCTTTGGATAGGCATGGTGGTTTCGCTTGTAATTTGGATAAAGCATAGATTATGAGCAGACAATGAATACGCTCCTCCACCCAAAAGAAGTGTAGTCTGTTTGATTCCTAGTAAGGACAGTCTGTGGTCGGCTGTTACAGCCACCATCATTATAAAGGACCACAGCCTGTTGTTGGTGTTCAAAAATATATCCTCTATGGTAATCACTGGGTATAGAAAAACACCCACACCCTCGGGCAACCCTAACCGTACCGGAAGGACATCCAGGCTTTGGAAACACTAGAAAGGAACTTCCTGCATAAGCCTGTTCGAACAACAGCCATACCAACATTATTCCTATGCGTTTGGCAACACTACTTTTCTTCATGACTTCAGAATTCAATGTACTTGTACAGAAGAAATGCTTACATGTACTGTTGGAGGAGGAGTTGTAGTTTGTATTTATAGAGGAAAGGCGGGCATGTCGAGGCACAAAACTATCTCAATATTATTCCCTATTAAAGTTGGATGATTTGTTTCCTATTCCTGTAACCGTTTATTCTTGTTTTTTAGGCTGCCATTTCCCAGGCCTGCAACTGATTGTTTTATTCTTTTAGTTGATAGCAACGATGAGAATTCTTAACACTCTTTTATTTAAAATTGGCTTCAAATGTTTTCAAATACTTAAAAGATAAATATGCCAACATTTTAAATTTAAAAATATTAATTATCTGGTTTGCAATAGTCTAAATTGTCTAAAATTATATTAGTGGTTAAATCATTTATCAATAAGTTTAAAAAAGAGAAACAAATTGTTATGGGTAGGCTAGTATAGGTTAATTCAATAAATAAAGAATAATAAATAATAGTTAGAGTTAGATATATCTTTGACAATTATACAATTTGCTATAATAGAAAGTAAACAACAAGACATATTGATTAGCTCTATAGTTAAAGAGTAAGTGTTGAATCAATAAGGCTTTGGAATATGTATGGATTAGAATCAAATATTTTTCTCTTCAATAGTATAAGTCTAGTTCATATTTAATAACTCAATCTATAACTACAAACTAGACGTATGATAATCTCTAAATTCTAACCTCTACATAATTTGAAAGCAGGCTATTTGATCTCTCAAAAATAAGGGCAATTGTATGTCAATGTGAATAGCATTATGTGTAGATAAGGATTTAATAAGGGATAGGTTAAAAAGTTTGCATATTTGCACAAATTGCACCATTTGTCATCATGTAAAAGTATCCATATATTATCTCAAAATAGGCATAAAGTTAAATGAGAAAAGGAAGCATTGTTCATCACTAAAAAAATGAGAAAAGGTAGCATTGGTCCTTATAAAATTGAGAAAAGTCATAATAATATATATTTTTACTATTATATTTTCCCCCACTTTGAAATGCAAGTGAATCCTAAATGAATCATATTTCTCTAAGTATGTAGCACTCACAAAAATGTATGTGTAATAATAAAAATATTTATACTTAAGGATATGACTTGTGCGTTTTGTTGGTGCTCCAAATTGTATCCTATAATTCTAGAGAATGGACTTGGAATCTAAACATGGGTAAAATAAGTTAATTCATTTTAAAAGGGAAAAAATTATAATCATGATACTAGCAATTGTGGGCTAGCTAACAACAACAAGAAAATATTCAACACTTTTGGCTTTACAAGACCAATAAAATTATTGATAGAGATATTGATAGGAGAATTAAATAGAAATGGAAAATATACTAGGTCACACAAATGAACCATACCCTTTGTGTAAGGATATTCAAAGGAGACTAAAAATAAAGGGAGGTAAAACAATTATTTTGTTGTGAAGCATCTTGATTTTATATAGGAATAATGGGAGGTTGTATGGCCCTAAACAAGTTATAATGCTTTGTTGGTTGTAAGCTCTTATTGATCTTGTGTTATTTTTTTGTTGGCTTTGGTTGGTTGGGGTGCCTTTTTTGGACCTTTTTTCTTAGAGGCATTTCTATTGTAACTCATATGTAGTTATTAATATGTTGTAGTTTTACTAATTTGTTTCTCTTATCTTGTAAAATGGTTCTCGCACTTTCAAAACTATGATATTACCTTCAATAAAAAATTATAAACATCATGATAAAAATTTATAATAGAAACATCATAAACATTTGATAAACATATTTTTTATTAAAAATTATATGTCCAAAATAATCATTGTGAACAATTAGGAGTGTTCCTCTAAATGGATTGAGCTTCACTTTGGATAAATGAATAAGAATTGAAACCTATCTTGAACTCAATTTCATCAATCCATCAACATCGTGTGACCCATGTGTTGAACCTGTAATGTCCCCATTTTGGCCATTAGCTCTTCATTTGGTTTTAGCCTATTTCCATAAATCTGTAGGCTTGTCTGAGGTAAAATTAGGGTTTCCTTCTTTGGAGGTTTTTTGACATTTCTCAGAATTTCCTATTTTTAGTAAGTTCTAATTTTAGTAGTGGTCCAGTTGGCAGCTCTTCAGTAAGTTTTCCTTTTCAGTTGGAGCAGTTGAATATTGTTGAATTTTGCTATTGAGGTGTAAAAAGGAGAAATGAGTTATTTTAAATCATTAATATTATATTTCATACTTGGGCCCCTTGGCCTAGTTTAATGACTTGAAGTTGTTTTAAAAGGTGGTCATAAAGGGTGGATACCTCATGGAGGGAATAATTGATATTTTATATTGTTTTAATATGCCTTGGGTTTTGGACACCATATTAAGGGAGAATTAAATATTTTGAAAAGTAAAATATTTCAAAAAGGAGCTTTTCGTGTCCCCTTCTTGGAGGAGTTATGGAATTTGAAAAGTTACTTTCAATTCTATAAAAGAGATAGTTTTCTCCAGTATTTATCATCCATTGTTAATTGTTAAAGTTATGCTGTCGAAATGACATTGTGATTATTTCTTTGAGGGATACTTACCTTCTAGATTCCAATCAATTTCCTATTTGAAAGACAACACCTAATTGGTTTTATTGCTGCTTCTCATCTAGACTAGCAGATTGAGCCTATTTGTTGAAGAATTTTGGAGTTTATTATCATTTTTGAGTTATTGGTTCATCTACAACTAAAAGTGAATTTTGTATACAAATTTGTGAGTAAATTTTATTTCATTCTGGGCATTTGTGCTATGTGATTGTTGACATTGGGTGACCCTTCTCATAGAAGATGAGATTTAAATTCAAAGAACTTGATTTTTAATAGCAAAATTGCCCTTCGAGCCAAGTCGTACCTTCTTAGAGCACATTGGGATTCATGCCAAATAAATGAGAAGGATTTGATGTTGTCTTATGACTTGTTCTTGGGCACCATACTCCTAGAGAGCCTTTGCAAAAGGCTTTAGTCAATTTGAAGGTATATTGATGAAGTTATGAGCATTTCATGGTGTTTTCTATTTGCTGATCAGAATTTCTAGAACTCAAATTTTTATATCAGATTGCATTATTTTCCTATTTTTGGCCTTTACTTCATCATTTAAGGGATAAACACTGTAAAGCATTCATTCTTTACATCTTAGCATTATTCTTTATCATTTTAATACTTGTAATTTGTAAATTCCTTGATTGTAAGGTTGAGATTTAGTAGTACTAATCCAACCATTGTTATTACTGCAATTACTTGTTATAATTTCATACATTTGTAACCCTTAGATGGTTTACCGCCAGTGTGGTGAAAGAACAATAAATTTCTATTTAGTCACCCACTGTAAAGTGGTGAATTCCCACTCATAAGTGGATGCCCGCCGCAACAGATGAATTAGTTTTTTATTGTAATGTTTTCCCCCCACTGTTCAAGTGGTAGCATGGAAATTCTCATGGCTGGTTCACTACCTATTAGCATTTAATTGTAATTCAATTTTCAGTTGGTAGCTTAGTTCCTCTGCCATATGTTAGCACCTCACCTTTCAAAGGATCTTGAGTGCACATTCTTGGCATTGAGTGTAATTTCAGTTTATTCCTTTTTGAAGCTAATGCTAATCCATTTGGCGTACTGCTAGTTGTGTTGTGTAATTCAAGAAAAAAAATTACTAGCACATTTTAGTGGTATCAGAGCAAAAGATCCTACCATCCTATTGATCAGTGCTTCATGTTAGGTAGATGAGTGACAAAGATCTCTGGTACTACATTGAAAGGTAGAGCAAATTCTAGTTCAGCTCCTTGTGGTATCTAGAAGCTGGCAATTGGGCATGGCTAATGAAGAAGAGATGAAGTTGGCAAAGACTCTCTTGATGGCTGGAAAGAGACTTGGTAAAGAATTTTAGTCAAGAGAAAATGAAGAGAACATTCTTCATTTGTTAGAACAATGTTTGAGACAAGTGAAGCTATCACCTTAAGAGAAAATGAAGTTGGCACTAGCTCCTGTAGTGAATTCTTTGAATCAACATTATTGGTTGGAACATCTTGATGAAGAAACCAAGCTGTTGATTTCTTCTTGTTTCATGGAGATAATAAGAATTATAAATCCCCATTTTTTGTATGATGTTGAAACCATGAAGATCATATTAAATATGATAGTGGAGAGTTTTCAAGATTTGGATGAAACTAGAATTAGTTTGTTTCCGAGTTTCTATATTGAAGATATTTTTTGAACTCAAAACAAGTATGTTGTTGGTTGAATTAGGTATGCAAGATCGAATATATTATTTGATCCATTACCTCTTCATTTCAACTTGGAGTGAATAGGAGGAGGTTGCAGTGGTAGCAATGAGAAGCATTTTAGTTTTGACTATTAATGAGATGAATGACATTCCAAAATCCATCCTAACTTTTTTGTTAAACATTCATGAACAAGAAGGAAATAATTCCTCTACTACTAGTTTGTTGATCAGAGATTTGTCCATTCAGTGTGAGAGAAAATTGCAGCTCCACACTTGAAGAAGACAGAGCAAAAAAATGAGGTAGTTATTAGTGCAAAGGATGGGAATAAAATGTTGTTTCTCAATGATTCTAAGGCGGTTTCTCAAGAAGTACCTATTGATATGCAGTTGTTCACACATGCTGAGGGTGAGTGCAAGGAGGAAAAATCATTTTTGAATACACATGAAGAGTCTATGACAAGTAATCAAGAAGAGCTCCTTGGTATGCTTTTAACGTCTTATGAAGAGATCAGTAATATACCTTTACATGAAGGGCTCATTGAAGACAAGAAGGATGAAGTATTCAAATAAGCTACTAATGATGATCCTTTACTTCATTCCAGTGAAGATGTCATGAATAGTTATGGATTAGAATTGTTCGATCATTAAACTAAGCTCTTGGAGAAAGATTCTCATGAAGATATCAGTTTTGTTGAGTTGGGAGGTGCCTCATTCAAAGAGTCACCAGTCCAAGTGGAGTATGACTTGGATAGTTTCTTTTTGAACAAAATAATCAGCCCTTCAGCATTTGGCATCTGGGTGTGAAGGCACCTAATTTTGTTAAGGAACTTGTATTGGATAGATTTCCCTTAGATCCCAATAAAGAACAAAATTTAGAATTCACTACAAGCTATGAGATGGCCTTAGGAGGAGAAGTTGTTTTTGACAAAGTAGCTTGCATGAAAAAGCCCCATAATGACCATTTTAGTTTGGTTGTGCAGCCGCTAAAGAAAAGTTTTTTGCTACTAAAGCTTTTAGGTCTGTGATTAATAATGACTCATTGATCAAATTGGGGGATTTTTTAACATATAATCAAGGAGATAATGAAGGGGAAATAGAGCTAGAAGACCACGGGGCCTTTGCTAATGAAGAGGTTCAAAAAATTCTCAAATTCAAATCAGATTTTCCTCTTTATGTAGTTGATAGTAAATAGAGGTCCAAAGAATTGGTAAGATTTGATTCTCTTCATGACCTTGAGTATTTTCAATTGGTGGGTGGTGAAAGATAGGAGTCTTGGAGTAGCTATGGGGGAAACAAAGACAAGGAACAAAGTTCTAATTTTGAAATGTAGCCTAACAACAATTCACCATACTTGCACTTCGGTGTGTGGAAAGGACAATTAATGTTTTCCATTGGGGATGAGGTGTGTGCCTTATTCAGATTTGACTGCTCACATAGTTTGAGTGATGAGAGATAGGAAGGAGTTTGGGATGGAGTCAGTCTCTTTAATTTACAAGTTATTAAAGACTCCTTAGTGATTATGAAATCAGGGTATCTATGATGGATTAAAGATAAGGATTATGCCTATGAATTCACAAAGAAGATCATTGGTTTATTTCAAGGATGTGAAAGAAAGGTTGATAAGCTTACTCTTGAGCTTGAATCAACAAAGTTCATGTTAGCAAATTTTTAGTTGGGTGTAATGGAGGTAGGAGACCAGCTAGCTGATTTCAAACTTCTTAGAGAATGTAGGGACAAGATATATTATGTGATTGATAATCCTCCAAGCTTGCTTGTAAGTGAATGCATAAGAGGTTTAGAGAATTCAGTCTCCATATGGGAAGTGTTGATTCATGACGACTTCCCCATCTTTGACACCAAGGTGTTGTTAAAACATGTTTTGGTAAGACATATTGTTTACATGCCTGATAGTTTATCCTTTGGATTGAGTAATGCTCACACTATCCTGTCTTGGGAGAAGGATTTGAAGATGATGTTTGTTTCAGGCTCCCTTGTTTTTGAAGCTTTATTGGATAGACTTCAGTGGTTTACCAAAGAAGTCAATAATTTTTTGGGTGTACAATTGGAGTTGATAGGCACTTAGGAATTTGTTGTGAAAAATATTTTGGGGTATGGTAGGAAGGGTCATTGGAGGGATAAGGATCAAATATTCAAATTTAGTGGTGTTTTTTCCTTTCTTACCAGTGACTTGATGATTCCATTTTTTTATCAACAAATGGATTGGAGAGAAATTTTGAGCAAAGAATGGTTCTTTGCTATAATGAAGCTCATAGAGTGGGTGTTTCTACCCTTGTGTTTGAGCAATTTGGTCAAGATGAATGTGGATTTTCAATATTGCAGCAGCTGCTCTTACTCTTGTTTGCATACTTCTTTGAACTCTAATGTTGAGTCTTTCATTCTTGATTTGGTGGTAACTGCTGGTCACTCTATTGCAGCAGCAAAGAGTGAAGATACTCATGAAGTTTGGGAGAAAGTTGGACCTAAACAAACTATTTACTTTCTTAACAATCTATCTCTTGAGTTGAGTGATGTTTTGGCTCATCTTAGTCCTTTGAGGGAATGAGAATTGAGGACAACATTTGTTTTGCGCTCCATTAATGTTGACGTTTTCATGGGTGGGCTACATGGGTTTATCAAAGAAGACTATAAATTCTTGAGTTTGCACTTTGCCTTGATTAGTACTTGGAGAAGTGTTGTGTACTCTTTTAGATGCATTGGAGAACATTTTCAGTTGAGTATCCATGTTTGGAATCCTCAACATGGCTTGATGGAGATTGTTACAAGTAGAAAGAGGAATCTTTGGAGAGATAAGAATTTAATTTTTAGATCCTCTGATGATGTCCCCATCTTCACCAATCATTTGAAGGTTCTTTTTTCTCATCAATTGGTGAATTGGAGAGATATTTCAAACAAAGGATGGTTTAATGTTGGTTTGGAGTTTCTTGAGAAGATGTTTCTAGCCTTGGTCATGAGCAATTGTTCTATTATGGACGCTGATTTTTAGTATTGCAGTAGCTGTTCAGTTCATTGTATGATGATTTTCCTAAAATTAGATTTTGAGAGGTTCATTTCAGTTTTCATAGGCAGCTGGTACATTCATTCTTCCTCTTCTCAATCTTTTTTCAATAATGGTTTATGGCCTCAAAAGTGGGAAATGATGCTCCATAGTGATTTGGACTAGATTTGGATGGTGTTTAAGTTCCTTTCTAGTGATTTACTCTATACAATTTCTTGCACTAGTGTTTGGGGAAGCAAACCCTTGCTTGTTTGGGTTCAACTTTTTGAGACTTTTGAGAGATTAGTGGGATTTTTCAGAAATTTTCTTGCATATGTCAGAATTACTCAGAAGAGGCATTATACATCCTTGAGGAGCTTTGATGATGTGGCTGTTATGAACATGAAAAGGGCTATTTATTCATTTGCAAATAGCTATGATGGAGTCACATTTGTTGTTGTGATTCAGTTTGATGCTTTGAGGAGTGATGTTGATGAGAATATCTTTGAGTTGTTTAGAGTAATCTTCTTTATTCTCAGGATGGTGATTGACATTGACATCGTAAATGTTAATTCCTTAGAGTTTATTGGGCATGAGATGCTGCTAGATTTTGATTCCATCCCTTCCATGATTTTCAGTTTGAATTTCAAGCATGTTATCTCCTTGAGGTTGCAGGGATGGTTGGTGCAGTTCTGGTGCAATGATTTCATTTTTGTGATCAAAGTGGAGCAGCATCAACATGGTGGAACTTTTCAGAGATGGACTTGAGACCCTGGGATCCTATTTGTTCTAATGGGATCAGTTTGGAGTGTTGTGGCATTGCTTGAGGACAAGCAATTTTGGGAAGGGTAGACTGTAATGTCCCCATTTTGGCCATTAGCTCTTCATTTGGTTTTAGCCTATTTCCAAAAATTCATAGGCTTGTCTGAGGTAAAATCAGGTTTCCTTCTTTCGAGGCTTTATGGTATTTCTTAGAATTTACTATTTTTAGTAAGTTCTAATTTTGGTAGTGGTCCAGTTGGTAGCTCTTGAATAAGCTTTCCTTTTTAGTTGGAGCAGTTGAATATTGTTGAATTTGGCTATTAAGGTGTAAAAAGGAGAAATGAGTTATTTTAAGTCATTAATGTTATATTTCATATTTGGGCCCCTTGGCCTAGTTTAATGACTTGAAGTTTTTTTAAAAGGTGGTCATAAAGGGTGGACGCCTCATGGAGGGAATAATTGATATTTTATATTTTTTTAATATGCCTTGGGTTTTGGATGCCATATTAATGGAGAATTAAATATTTTGAAAAGTAAAATATTTCAAAAAGGAGCTTTTCATGTCCCTTTCTTGGAGGAGTTATGGAATTTGAAAAGTCACTTTCAATTCTATAAAAGAGATAGTTTTCTCCAGCATTTATCATCCATTCTTAATTGTTAAAGTTATGTTGTCGAAATGACATTGTGATTATTTCTTTGAGGGATGCTTACCTCCTAGATTCCAATCAATTTCGTGTTTGAAAGACAACACCTAATTGGTTTTATTGCTGCTTCTCATCCAAACTAGTAAATTGAGCCTATTTGTTGAAGAATTTTGGAGTTTATTATCATTTTTGAGTTATTGGTTCATCCACAACTGAAAGTGAATTTTGTATATAGCTTTGAGAGTAAATTTTATTTCATTCTGGGCATTTGTGCTATGTGATTGTTGACATTGGGTGACCCTTCTCATAGAAGATGAGATTTAAATTCAAAGAACTTGATTTTTAATAGCAAAATCGCCCTTCCAGCCAGGTTGTACCTTCTTAGAGCACACTGGGATTCATGCCAAATAAATGAGGAGGATTTGATGTTGTTTTATGACTTGGTCTTGGGTGCCATACTCCTAGAGAGCCTTTGTGAAAGGCTTCATTCAATTTGAAGGTATATTGATGAAGTTATGAGCATTTCATGGTGTTTTCTGTTTGCTGATCATAATTTCTAGAACTCATATTTTTATATCAGATTGCATTAGTTTCCTATTTTTGGCCTTTACTTCATCATTTAAGGGATAAACATTGTAAAGCATTCATTCTTTACATCTTAGCATTATTCTTTATCATTTTAATACTTGTAATTTGCAGATTCTTTGTTTGTAAGGTTGAGATTTAGTAGTACTAATCCAACCATTGTTATTGCTACAATTACTTGTTATAATTTCATACATTTGTAACCCCTGGATGGTTTACCACCAGTGTGGAGAAAGAACAATAAATCTCTCTTTAGTCACCCACTATAAAGTGGTGAATTCCCACTCATAAGTGGATGCCCACCGTAGCGGATGAATTGGTTTTGTATTGTAATGTTTTCCCCCCACTGTTCAAGTGGTATCGTGGAAATTCTCATGGCTGGTTCACTACCTACCAGCATTTAATTGTAATTCAATTTTCAATTGGTAGCTTAGTTCCTCCGCCATATGTTAGCACCTTTCCTTTCAAAGGATCTTGAGTGCACATTCTTGGCGTTGAGTGTAATTTTAGTTTATTCCTTTTTGAAGCTAACACTAATCCATTTGGCGTACTGCTAGTTGTGTTGTGTAATTCAAGAAAAAAAAATTACTAGCACATTTCAAAACCCTACAATTATATACATGTACAAGAATGTATAATTCACAACAAAAATAAATATTTACTAATTTTATACATGTGCATGTATACATAATTTATAATATCTACCTATACACCCATATCTTATACTTTTGTAGATCATCTTAAATATGATAGTGATATGACTAAGATAGGAAAACTTGGTCAACACATCATACTATAGCCCAGGTGTATATATAAAAATAAAAAATATAATAAACTACTTTATACCCATTTAGTTATGTGCAACAATTTTTGTAAGTCCTATAAAACCTAGTTTCTATTTTCTCATATTTCCGGATTCGATTGTGTAGAAATTCTTTCATCAACATTTTAGATCAGGATGAAAAAACAAAGAGCACCTAATTTCTAATTGATGACTAGGATTGCTAGCAAGCATGCCCTAAATCATGATACCCATGCTCATGGACCTTAGCCTAGCCTAATGTAGGAATGACTTAGTCACAACATGATATAGTCCATGCTATTAATGTTTCTTATCAAATTAAACTATTTATATAACATAAACTTGTTAAATTAGTAATTTTTACAATTTTAATACCTAAAAATCTCATCCCTAAAACTAAGAAACCTAAGATATAGCAAAGGCATACTTATGCCCACTAAGGTTGGTGTAATAAACTATTAGGATCTCACCCAATTATGGAATGAGCATATCATCAAATGATAGACCCCTAAATGATCTCAAAATAAAACCTAGAAGAGTATTGATGCAAGAAAACTAATGAGTAGAAACATGTGGAAATTGGTGACTTGCAAGTCCAATATGACTAAATTGAGCATGAGGTGAAAATTGGTGAGCATCAAATGTAGTACCATTGATTGTAGCATGAGATAAAAATTGAGGATATAGAAATCCATGGTCTAAATATTGTGAAGGAGCATCATGTGTTAGTAATTTTTCAGCATAGTGTCCCACATGGTTGGACACACCATACACAAGAATGCACCATCCTTGTCACTTATTTTCTTTAATATGCATGTAATAAATCATAAATGAGACACGAGCTCAATCTACCCAACAATACATTGTGACACTATGTTTGTATGTATAAATTTAACATAAGCGATGTAGATTTAAATGTAGTGGATGTGCGTGTATGTGGCCTCCACAAGTGTCTAGTATGAAAAAAACAAACTAAAGTAATATATAAAGACAAAGAAACCTAGTAAAGATGAATAAAAAACTAGAAATGAATTCTAATATAATTAGTAATGAATCAATTAGAAACCTAAAATAAATCTATTTTTAAAGAACGTGAATTATGTTTTATTAATTTAGTTGACTATCATTTTCCATTAAGAAGCCAAATGTACAAAACATCATAATTTTTTTTTTTTTAAATTAATCATAAAATATTCTTGATACATTGATAATAATTTTCTCAAATTGAATTACAATAGATTTTATCTAGGTAGTCAAGTGTATAAGGACTTCAGCATGTTTATCAATGCATTGATAGAGATCAAGTATAAGTTTTAGCCAACCCAATTTAGATCATTCTTGATGAAATATTCTATTAATATAATAAATCCTTGCTCTTTCTAATATTCTTGTGGACATTATCTAATTCTTGACAATCTCAAAGGTGTATCCATATATCTAATATTTATTGATTCATAAAGTTTACAAGTAGTCAAGAATGAGCTTGCAATTTATTTAATATTTAAGAAATATAATTATGAATTCAATTAACATCAAAATATTGTTAAAGGAGTTTGATTATATTTTTCAGAAGATATAAAGGAGGTCCTAATTGTGATCTAATTGATGATCCAAAACTTCTCTTAACTTCTAGCTTGAAAATACAATTAGATCTTCTAATAATTGAAAAATCCTTTTATTTAAATAGTAGCAATATCCTATGTGCCACTTAAAAGAGATTTTACCTTTAAACATTTTAAATACAAATATAATCTAACTCCAGAAATAATAACTTTACAAACTAACCAAACAAATTTCAAATTCAAGGCATGATCAAATATAGAATTATTATTTTTGAAATATTTTATCATTTCATCCTCTAAATTTTTGATAAAATCAAGGAATGATGGCAAAATACATTAGATTTAGGGTATGGTTTCAATGGAAAATAAGGTATTTTGATTTGTAAATTGGCTAAAAAGCTATATGTCTTATTAAGAATGAAATGCACAATCGAATTTTACAGGACATACTAGGTTGAGTGAACAGATTATATTTTAAGATCTAAAGAACCCTTATCTTGTTAAATCCATGTCAATTAATTTCTGGAAGTATGCATACTGTTTCTTTCAATTTTAAACACATCCATAGGCTAGAGAAACACTGAGATTATCAATAATTAACTCTTAACATGTAAAGATAACCATGGAAACTAAGCCATGTCACAAGAAATAAAAAGAGATATTGGACTGGACATCCAGGCTGTGGAAACATAACAAAAGCACTATGTGCATAATCCTTCTCAAACGAGAGTCAGATCAACATTATTCCTGTATTTGGCAAAACTAGTTTTCTTCATAACTTCACAATTCAATGTAGCTACACAGTACAGATGCTTACATGTACTATGGGAGGAGTTGAGCTTTGTATTTATAGAGGTAAGACGGGCATTTCTAGGCACAAAACTGTCTCAATTGCAGGACTAACCTCATGTTCCTATATTTAAATGTCAAATCTTAAATATATTTAACTCAAAAATATTGTCAGCAAGTCACATGCAAAGTTTTTTAAATATAAAGATTAGATCTTCTATATATATAAATAAAAATATACTCATAATCATAAATGTTGGATTTGAAATGAATTAACAAAAGAATATGCCATTTGATGAGTTAAATAGGTTTGTTATGAATAGTTGATAAAGCACAACAAGTGTTTAAGATTTTATAAATCTGGTAGCAAACTAAATGAGTTTAATCTGAGAAAAAAAATTCATGATAAAAAAAAATTAGGTTGGAGTACAAATGTATTGGACGACCTTCCAAAAAATCCTATGCTTCACTCACATGAACATCAATTAGCTCCAAAGAACGTTTAATATACCATTCATGGTCATGAAAGAGATAAATTTGTTAAAACCAACATTCATGAAACATATATTAATAAAATTTGGTTAAAACCCTATACAATTAAATCTTAATAAACCATCATAATTTAGTATACTGCAAAAAAATACCACATATAAATTTTTTATAAAATATTAAATAAATTTAATTAAAAATATCCTTCATGTCTGTAAAAACCGGAGCTTTTACATAATATGGAATGGAAAAATACCCTTTAATTATAAAGTTCACCGAATACAGTTTATTCATACCAGCACTCATTTTTGGATAGGCATGGTGGTTTCGCTTGTAATTTGGGTAAAGCATACATTAATTGCAGTAAAGGAGTAAACTATTCCAGCCAAAAGAAGAGCAGTCTGTTTCACTCCTAGTAAGGACAGTATGTGGTTGGCCGTCACAATCACCATTATTATAAAGAGCAACACCCTGTTGTTGGTAATCAAAAATATATCCTTCACGGTAATCACTGGGTAAAATAAAACACCCACACCCTTGGGCAACAGCAACCAAACCGGAAGGACATCCAGGCTGTGGAAACGTTGTAAAAGAACTTCCTGCATAAGCCTTTTCGAACAAGAGCCATACCAACATTATTCCTATGTATTTGGCAACATTAGTGTTCTTCATAACTTCACAATTCAATGTTCTATAGAAGAAATGCTTACGTGTACTGTTGGAGGAGGAGTTGTTTGTATTTATAGAAGAAAGGCGAGCACGTCGAGGCACAAAACTGTGTCAGTAGCAGGACTAAAGACAATACTATTTCCTATGAAAGCTGGATGAGTTGTTTCCTACGCCTGTAACTGTGTAATCTTGTTTTTTTAGGTTGCCATTTCCTAGGCCTGCAACTGATTGCTTTTTTCTTTTAGTTGATATCCAAAATGAGAATTTTTAACACTCTTTGTATTTAAAAATGCCTTTAAAAGTTTACAAATACTTAAACATAAATATGTCAACATTTTAAGTTTAAAAAACTTAACTAAGTGGTTTGTAATAGTCTAAATTGTTTAAAATTATATTAATGATTAAATCATTTATCAATAAGTTTAGAAAAAGAGAAACAAATTGTTATGGGTAGTATAGATTAATTTAATAAGATGTATACATAGAAACACAATTAACTTAGAGATTAATAAATAATATCTGGAGTTAGATAGGTCTTTGACAATTACACAATTTCCTATAATAGAAAGTAAATAAGATGATAGGCTGGTTAGCTCTGTGGTTAAAGAGTAAGTGCTGAATCAACAAAGCTTTGGAATATGTATGGATCAAAATCAAAATATTTTTCTCTATTATAGTCTAAGTCAAGTATTCTAGTATAAGTCTAGTTTGTATTTGTAAACTCAATCTATAACTACAAACTAGACCTGTGATAATTTCTAAATTCTACCTTGTACAAAATTTGAAAGCAAGCTATTTGGTCTCTCACAAGAAAATGGGGTTAGTAGACTTGTTGGCTTGCACTTGACAAGATCCCACTATATCCTAACATGTCAAACAGTGCAAGGATAGAAAATCAACTACTTTGACTAAATGATCAAAAACAATAAATGAATGCTTGAAGGTTATATTTTTTTCTCCTCTTAAGCACTGAATCCAAACCTTTCTCTATTGATTTTCTCTTCTAAATACTCTTAGAATGAGAGATATTCAAATGTGTTGATGGTGATAATAAATGTAAATGAATTCTTTTTTATTTAAGTACATGACAATAAATCGCACAAACATACACATAGTCAACTCTAATCATCCAAATTTGAATTTAACATCAAGTTCGCACTCACAAGGATGACCTTGTGCCAATTGATTTAACCTACATCAATAAAAACATGTATCATGACAAAAAAAAGACAATCCAAGGATCAAAGTATGGATAATCATGGACAATCTAGGTAGATAACTTAAATATATTAAGAACAAGTTAACATGGGATTGAGATATGTCAATATGAATAGCATTATGTGTAGATGAGAATCTAATAAGGGATTGGTAAACAAGTTTGAATTTGCAAAAATTGTACCATTTGTTTTCATGTACAAGTATCAAGATATTACCTCAAAATAGATAGAAAGATAAATAAGAAAAGTAAGCATTGTTCATCACTAAAAAAATGAGAAAAGGTAGAATTAGTCCTCATCAAAATGAGAAAATACACCATAATATACTTTCTTAGAATTATATTTTCCCCCACTTTGAGATGTATGTGAATCCTAAATGAATCATGCTTCTTTATGTATGTAGCACTCATAAAAATACATGTGTAATAATATAAATATTACACTTAAGGATATGGATTGTAGGGTTTATTGGTGCTCTAAAAATGCACTTGGAATCTAAACATGGGTAAAATAAGTTAATTCATTTTTAAAGGGAAACAATCATAATCATGCTACTAGCGATTGTGGGACAACTAACAATAATAGGAAAATATTCTACACTTTTGAATTTACAAGACCAGGGAAAGTATTGATAGAGATCTTGATATAATAATTAAATAGAAAATTAAAAAATATACTAGGTTGCATAAATGAACCATACCCTTTGTGTAAAGTTATTCAAAGGAGACTAAAAATAAAGGGAGCTAAAATAATTATTTTGTTGTGAAGCATCTTGATTTTTAATAAGAATAATGGGAGGTTGCAGTGGCCCTAAACAAGATATAGTGCCTTGTTCATTGTAAAATCTTGTTGATTTTGTGTCTTTTACTCTTGATTTTGATTGGTAGCAGTGCTTTTGTTGAGCCTTATTTCCTAAAAGAATTTCTATTGTAACTGGTATGTAGTTATTAATATGTTGTAATTGCGCTATTTTTTCTCTTTTCTTGTAAAATGATTGAAACACTTTTAAAACTAAAATTTTATCTTCAATAAAAATCTAAACATCATAATAAAAAAATATAATAAAATGATTATAAACATTTGATAAAAATAAATATGTCACAACTAAGAGTGGTCCTCTAAATGGATTGAGCTTCACTTGATCTACAGAACCCTTATCATGTTAAATCCATGTCAATTGATCCTATGTGTTTGGTGGTTCATGCTAATAAGCTTAAAATTAACTTCTTGAAGTTCGCATACTGTTACTTGAAGTTCGCATACTGTTACTTTCAATTTTAACCACACCAATAGGCTACAGACTCACTGGGATTATCATTAAGTAACTCTAAATATAAAGATAACCATGGAAACTAAGCCATGTCACAAGAAATACAGAACGATATCAGGCAGGACATCCAGGCTGTGGAAACATAACAAAAGCACTTCCTGCATAAGCCATACCAACATTATTCCTATGTATTTCGCAACACAATTTTTCTTCGTAGCTTCACAATTGAATCTAGTTACACAGAACAAATGCTTACATGTACAGATTTCGTAGTACTTGTCTGTATTTATAGAGGAAAGGCGGGCATGTCTAGGCACAAAACTGTCTCGGTAGCAGGACTAAAAGACAATATTATGTTCTGCTGTATAATAAAATAATATAAAATATTAATATTCGCTACAGGATAAAATTGATTTTCAAATTTAAAATTCAGGTTACATTACCTATGAATGCTGGATGAATTGTTTCCTATGCGAGTCACTGTTTATTCTTGTTTTTGTAGGCTGTCATTTCCAAGGCCTGCAACTGATTACATTTTCCTTTTCTGATACCTAAGATGAGAATTTATAACATCTTTGTATTTAAAATTGCCTTCAAAAGTTTACAAATACTTAAACATAAATGTCTAAGATTTAAATTTTAAATTATTAGTTAAGTGGTTTGTAATGTTGTCTAAAATTATATAAGTGATCAAATTATTGAGAAAATATCTATGGGTAGTATAGGATAATTTTTTAAGATATATTCATAGAAATGCAAGTAACTTAGAGATTAATAAATAGTAGTTAGAGTTAAACAAATCTTTGACAATTATATAATTTTCTATAAATAGCAAGTATATAAGAGGATACATTGCTTAGTTCTATTGTTAAAGAATAAGTGTCAAATCAATAAGGCTTTGAAATATGTATGAGTTGAAATCAAAATATTTTTCTCTATTATAGTGTAGGTTAAGTTTGCTAGTATAGATCTAATTTGCATTTGTAAACTCAATCTATAACTAAAAACTAGATCTTTGATAATGTCTATATTCTACCCTCTACATAATTTGAAAGAAAATAATTTGATTTCTCACAAGAAAATGGTGTTAGTATATTTGTTGGCTTGCACTTGACAAGATCTTGCTATGTTCTAACACGTCAAATAATGTAAGGATAGAAAATCAACTACTTCGACTAAATGATCAAAAACAACAAATGGAGGCTTAGATGTTAGATTTGTTTCTCCTCCTAAGCACCATATCCAAATCTTTCTCTATTGATTTTCTCTTATACATGCTTGTAAAAAGAGTGATCTTCAAATGTGTGGATGGTGATAATATATACAAATATATATTTTTTAGACAAGTACATGACACTAAATCACACAAAAGTGTACATAGTCAACAATAGGAAAGAAAGAAAAAATAGGTTAGTCATCCAAATTGGAATTCAAGACCAAGTTCACTCACAAGGATGACAATATGATAATATATTTAACCTAGGATCAAAGATAATAAAAAACATCATGAAAAATAAAGACAATCCAAGGATTAACGTATGGATCATCATGGATAATAGGTAGATAACATAAATGTATAAGGGTATGTGCAGAATCATCATGGAAAAAACATGCCCTTAAGTGGTGAAAAATTTAGAAAAATCAAAGTTAGGCAACTTGACATAAAAATATGAATAAGTTATCTATATTATTTCAAAAATATGTAAGAATAGAATCTGTAGCAAATTGAATTTAGTTTCTAAACTACTATGTTTATTTTAAAATATATATATTTGGTAAAAATTTCAAATTTCAATGCAGTAGTACTTAAATTTCAGGGAAAAAATAAGAAGTAGGTGTCTGTTTGACCACCCCAACCATAATAAAATGATAATTTTTTTTTATAATATTTTATATATAAGTAGAGGACTCATGCCTCGACGTGATGCATATTTTTTTGTAATTTTTTTCCAAGTAAATAAATTAATTATGAATTTTTATTACAACTTTTAAAATATATAAAAACTCGTATGTCTGATCAGCTTAACTTGGTCAAAACTTCATGAAATTCAATTTTATTCTTTTTAATCCTATAGTATGTGAAACAAAGAATGTGACACATATTTTAGATTCAAAAAATCTAATACCATTTGAAAGCTATAGATGTTTTTTAGTCAGCCTATCAATCAAGACTTTACTCATAATTCAAAAAGAAAATGAATAATAATAATTTATTAAATTCAAAGTAAAGCATAATTTATATTGGTGGAAATTTTAGAATATCCTTTAAAAACCCTTTTTGTTTTATCAATTTTTGGTGAGAAAAAGTCATCAGCCACATACCCTACAAATACCCATCATATCACCACTTTTTGGCCCATCATGATCCTGCACATACCCATAAGAACATGTGAACATGGGGTCGAGATATGCTAATGTGAGTAGCATTGCGTCTAGATGGGGATCTAGTAAGGGCTAGGTAAACAAGTTTGACTTTTCACAAATTGCATAATTTATCTTCATGCATAAGTATCATGATATTACCTCAAAATAGGCATAACTTGCTAAATGAAAAAAGAAGCATTTTCATCACAAAAAATGAGAAAAAATTGTTCAGCTGCAAATGCATCCTCGATGCCATCTTTAGTTAAAGCTTCATGTGTGGATGATTTAATGGACTCCATCTGGGTTAAGTACTTAATTGGACAATCTCTTGTAAGGGAAAAGCTTGGGCTCTCCTTGCTGATCTCTTATCCATGGACTGCCATCTTATCACCTTGCTGGCTGGAAAGGTCTATCCCCTGTGACTGACTTGGTGTAAAAATAGTAACATCTTCTATATGCTCATGTTGCTCATGGTTAACCTCACCTAGAGGTGTTGGTTTAGCATCCAAATCGATATAGAAAGTCTCTAAGTCATTCCAAAACATGTCCTCCTCAATATCTTGTTTACTTCTTGGAATTGAAGGAATGATTTTAGGCTTAGTGCAACTCTCATCAAGCTTTGATAAAACATAGAAATCATCCTCTTTGTGAAGTAATAACTCTGATTTAGGCACTTGTTCAACTTGATGGGCAATTTCATGCACATAAATGTCCACATCTCCTTGAATAGTGTTTCCAATACTTTCATCTTCATGAGTTAAGTTTTCAAACTCACCTTCGTCATCATACATCAACAACTCAGCAAGACCTCAAACATCTTCTTGTTGTTTCAATTTCCTTGCACCTTGTTGCTCAAACTGATCACCCTCAACTTGCAAAAGTTTTGATTCCTTATCATCTAACTTTGAACAAAACTGTTCAATTATCTCTGTGCATACCTCTTCATAAAGCTCAACATTAGCTTTTTCATCCATAACATGTTCAAAGATATCAAAGCTCATATCCTAGAAGAAGGTGTTAGGTTCAGTTTTATGTTCTTCTTTATGGTCCAAGGCTCCATTTTCATGTTGTTGTCTTGGCTGAACTATTGAAATATTTGGACCATTTTCAATAGAAGTAGGAGAATCATTAGCTAAAACAATGGAAGATCCACCTTGAGAGGTCTTCTCCTATTCAATCCTTTGCTACTATAATTGGTAACACCTTATAGCTAAAAGAAAAGGATCTACATTTCTAATCTTCTCCCAGAGGAGTAAACTATCATGATTAATGGGCTGCTCTTCTTCTGCTCTCTGAATGTTAGAGCATGGTTCCATTTGTATGGTTGATGGAGGAATCACATAGGGTGGAAAAGACGATCCTCTCCAACTTGGAATCTTAACACAACGGGGCTTACTTGAGGACTCAGAGGATAAGTCTTGTTTAAAACTAGGAAACTTGTACTTGGGAGCCTCCTCCTTCACCAGTTGACTTGGAATGCAAGAAGCTAATTGAGATTCCAACCTTTGTGTTAGTGCAAGTAAGTTTTTCATCTGCTCCTCTTTGGCTACAACTTGTTTATCAAGCAACTCTTACTCATACCTTTGTGCCTCCACTTGATGAGAAATCTCCTCTTGCTAGATATTATACTCATTTTCTCTATCTATCTGTAACATTTTCCTTTGAAACTATATCAACATGTCATTGATGTCACCCAAACCAATATCTATGCTATTAGAATTTTGAAACTGACTAGGGAGGCAACCAGATTGGTTCAAAGTGTAATTAATTTCACAAGGTTTGGTGTGAGTATAAGCATGTTGCAAAGAAGCTTGAGCAGGGGTGGGAGGGTGGAAAGCATGATAGGACTACTGTTAACTTGCTGTCATAGGGTCATTTGGAATAAAACCAGCAAGTTGTTATGTATGATATGGCTAGTAAGAGGGCACATATGCATGATTTTCATTGAATGGAGGTGAAAATAATCGTAATGCTGATAACTGGACATTTCAAGAGTAAAACATGAAACATAGGCAAGCCTAGACAACAAACCTTATTTAATTGCTGGTATTTAGACTGCTGAAACTAGCTGCTATATGATTGGAGTCGCCATGGTGTTGTTTGCATATTGAGAAGAAAGAGTAGCTACTTTAGTCATCCTATAAATGGTTTTGTTTAAGTGGTTTTATCTTGTTGTTAGTGTAGGGTAGGTTTCCAGATGCAAGTTTTCAATTCCCTAAGTTTTGTTTAGCATAGTTAGGTAGTTTTCTTTCTAAACTTTTGGTGTTTGAATAGGTTTCCAAGGTGTCATGAACTATTATGTTGAGTTACAACATGTACAAGATTGTTTTCAAGTTATGTCAAATTTTAGGTGACTCAGTACCCAATGGATAAGCTTCAGGCAACTGGTCAAGATGTTTAGTAGGAAAACATATAGTAGATGTCACTAGAAATGTTACCTATTTTTGCTACTAGCCCAAATAGGTAGTGCTATTTATATTTTACAAGTGAAAAGAGGGTACATTTTAGTTCTGATATGTCATATTCATGTGCATAAACAAATATTAGAAGACTATAAGTACTACTACTTTGCATTATGCAGATGCATATAACATAGGAGAGATTACATAATCTTTTCAAAATGTAGTCTTTATTGATAATAAAAAAAGAATGTTGTCTCACACAAGTTGTGGGACTAACTATCTGAGTGCATATAATGGAAAAATTTATGCATTTATAGATATAAGAGAGAAATAATGCACATAAAGAGAAAGGGGACCCATCATTGCTTGAATGACAAATCCCAATTACTTTGTTCTGCATCATCTTCAATCCCTCTTGCTTGTCCTGCTTCCATTTGATGCTTTCCTTACTACTCCTAGGTTCCCTGCATTTGTGAGAAAAGTGATGTTAGAGCAATGAAGGATCACCAATCAAAATATGTGCATACATCTATAAACATATAATTTGATCCTCATGTGCATTAAAATAGCTTATCATACCATAGGTGTCTCAGAAAATAAGAGAATTATCAAACACATAGATATCATATGCTTGGTTTTATCTAACATATTTGCTTCTTGCGAAAATATAGGTGAATATTTGTTACTATTTTTTTTCATCTGATTACTGCATGTGGGGTAAAATGTGGCTCCCACAAGGGTTGAGCCCATCATGTTGCTTTCTCAATTCACTTGAGAAGGATGATCAAAAGTTATACTATCCATGAAAGCCTTGAGGATAAGCTTTGCATAAGCATGATTATATTGATAATGAACAATCACCTTATTAATAAAAGATTTATTTTATTAATAGGGACTTTCAATTATGCCAATGTAGCCATGGTTAGAAAACTGATCATTATAAGTTTCATGGTAATCATAAGGAGTAGTCAAAAGGCATGATTACATAAGCAATGAAGATTTAATTTAATGAGGATCTGGCAACTTGTGTGAAGGAATACAATAGCTACAAAGTAAATAGTGTCTTTGAACCTCTAATAACAAGTGAAAAATATGATGCTGAATTTTATGTGAAAGCTCGACCATATATTGATAAGGAATAAAGAGAGATTCTTGATAGTTTATGAGGGAGTGCTCTTGGAAAATGAATCAATGCTCTTTCCCAAAACAAATCACATGTGCCTATTAGAGTTGTTGGTGTAATTAAATGTCTTGTACCTTGTCCTAGGTCATGATTACACCTTAGTTAAGTTTACTTAGGGACCACATAGGAGGTTGTTGGAGAATTTCCACTTTTGGTGGACTTGACATGTCATTACCTCATCACTTCCACCTTTTGTGGACATATCATGTGATTATCTCTCCACCTTTTGTGGAGTGATAGGTCTTCATAGTTGTCTCATGTCATAAGATTATGACACTTTTCATAATCTTATGCCCTTCTATGTTCTCACCTTGGCTATATAACCAAGGGGTTTTTCTCATTGTAATCAATCATAATCATTATCATATCATTGACATTGAATACAGTCTATTCTTTTTATATTCTCTCTCTCTCTCTCTCTCTTTTTGTGCTTTCCATTTGGTCCATAGATCTTGGGTGGCAGCCATAGCCAATTCTAACATGGTATCAGAGTGGTTTGGGTGCCATTGGAGAGTCTTTTTTTGAAGAGAGATACTAGATCTAAGGAGGTTTCGTTCATGGCTCTTTGTTGCAGATTCACATCCGAGCTTGCTGGTGCAAATCTGAGCTCACCATTGCATTCAGAAGGTTCAAGATAGTCGATTTTGCCTTTTGTTTCATCCAAATTGAACATACAAGGCCAAATCTAAGAGGGTTTGAAGTTGAAGAGTGGTTGCCAGATCTAGAAGATAGCTGCATTTTTGGAGCATTTTGGGTCAAATCCGACCATGCCATCGCATCTAGAAGGGCCAAAAACCCTAAGATCAACTGTCAAATCGTCCAATTCGGAGCAGTTGTCTAGTGAGGAAATTTTTTTTTCCCAAGAGCCGTACGGCCCCTAGGTCGTCATTATTATCGTCGGTATGATTTCTTAGAAAATAAATTAAAAAAATTATTTGAAATTTTTTTTTTTTTTTTTGGAAAATAAAATTTCGGGCAATTAAATTCCTTGTAAAATAATTTTATTAGAAAATTTGTATTAAAAATATCAAAAGAATTTTTTTTGTATAGCCCGCGGACTTTACAGTCTGCAGACTGGTGTACTCTGTACTTGCGGAAGGTATAGAGGAGACCTGCAGGCACCACATGGCGCCACCGCAGGTATCCCCATGCCCCCACGGCTCCAATCACATAAGCTGGAAGCTAGATTCAATTTCCAGCAGCGACAATGGGAAAATCCTGCGCAGGAAAATCAAACCAACAGGCATCCTCTCTCCAATAGTAGGAATCCAATTCTGGGCATATTCTGGATAATTAGAATATTCTAGTAGTCTTTTCCAACATATCCGTCAAAAGCATATTCCGATTGGTGAAGAATATTCTAGGAAGGGCATCGCAGTGGTGATGGGCACGAAACCGTCAAATTTAAGATCACATTTTTCCTACGTCAGCATTATGTCATCGCTGATGTCAGCGCAGTTTTGAATTTTCTGCCCCCTCACGATCTGCATTCTGATTTTGATAGGCGAACTTTGAAGCTCAATATCTCACTCATTTTGACTCCTTTTTTCAAGAATTTTTTTTTGATTTGGGATAATTTTTCATGCTCTACGCATTGGTACAATAAATTTTTGGTTTTGGTTCCTGGTTTTTCTAGAATTTTCAGATTCTCACAGGTGTTGCTACTTTGTCCTCATTTTGGGAACTTCGGGAGTTCATATCTTGCTCCTATGGTAACATTTTTTTGTGCAATTTTTTTTGAAAGTGCATGATTTTTCGTGTGCTTCTCAGTGGTAGGATTGGATTGATCTCATTTTGTACCACAAATTGTACTTGATACTGTGGCCTATTTTGGCATTTGTAAGCACCAAAATCAAATACCACTTTACTATTTTTGGAAAGTGGCAATTGTAAATGCACTAAATATAAAGTGCCGAATCAGATATTGCTTGGGGGGTCTTTGATTGAGTGAATTTGGGGGGGATTCTTCTTGTGGTTGTGGTTGCATTCCTCTTTTTGTGTTCTTGTTTCATCATGGAGCCATCTACAATTCCACTTCTAACACCTTACAACTATCCTAAATGAAAATCAGAAATGAACAAATTTCTAAGAGTAAAAAGATTGTATAGGATAGTTCATGGGCTTGATGGTGAACCACAAAATGATGAAGTTAAAAAGAATAAGTGGTTGAATAGTTGTGAAGAAGCCATTAGCTATTTGTGCTTGTATGTCTCTCCTAAGTTGTTGTTTCACATTGAGCAGTTGGATACACCTATGGCTATGTGGACTACCTTGTCAGAATTATTTGGGAAAACAGATGAAATTCAAGGACATTTGTTGGAGAATGAATTAATCAGTCTCAATCCATGTAATTTTGACAACATACAAGACTTCATCACCAAATTCAAGTCACTAAGAACACAATTGAAGAATTGTAAAATTGAGAAATCAGATACACAATTGATCTTAAGTGTTCTTTCAAAGCTAGGACCTGAATATTCAGTGTTTGTGTCTACTTTCTATGCTACAAAGAATGCCTTTGGGAGTGAGTTTAAGATGCCTTCCTTTGAATATTTTTCTATGCAACTCACTAGGGAGCAAGATAAGCTTATTCAAATGGGTACTTTGAAGTCTTCAAAATCACATGCCTTGGTTGCAAAGGATGAGAAGTCTTCAAGTGGCAAAGAAAAGACAAAGAACAAGCCTAAGAAGAACACACAAGCCACATCAAATTCCACAGAAGAACATAAAGATTCATCTTCAAAAGAAAAATCATCTAAGAAGGAGATACCTTTTTGTGCATATTGCAAGAAGGATGGACATGAAGAACACTATTGTTATAAGAACGATATTGATGAGTTGAAAAATCTTCTAAAAAAGAATCACATTGATTTTCCTTCTAGTATGTCTGAATCATCTTCTCCTACTTCAAAACAGTCTAAAAAGGAAAAAGGTGAAACATCAAGATATAAAGGACAAGCTCTTCGTGCTCATTCAAGTCCAGGATCAGGGAGATGGCTTCTAGATTTAGGAGCATCTCATCATATGGCATCTTCACAAACTATCTTCTCTTCATTTCAGCCTTGTTCTATGTCTCCTATCTTGATGGGAAACAATACATATATGAGTGTAATAGGGAAGGGATCTATTAGCATTGGCGAAAACACTTTTCAGGATGTCTTGTGTGTTCCTCATTTGATGAACAATCTAATTTGCATATATCAGATTACACATGGTGGAGATGGGAGAACTATGGAGTTCACTTCTGATTTAGTTATCATTCGATACTTGGAGACTAGAGAGATCATTGCTACTGGGGTGGTTGATCATTCATCTCGGTTGTATTCCTTTGCACAGTTTGCTTCTGATGGTGACAATTTCCCTTTGACTATTGATGACATGAAACATGATTCAGAGGAGAAATTTGGTTTTTTGAACTTGGGCATACTCACATCAGATCCAGTCCTTGAGCCATGCATTTCATCTCCTCCACCTACTATTGCAGTTGATGCTTTCAACAGTTTTGGCTCTTAGTGATTTAGTGCAACAGGACATACATAGTCTTCTAGATATGGCTACTTTGGATGGCTTCTTGAGAGGTATTTTAGACTTGTTTGTGGAGTCTCATCTTGCAAATTTGGAGGACACTTTTGATAGCATTCATCTTATCTTTGATGAAGATGCACCTTCTTTAGTTATTGTGAGGGAACACTTTGATCCTCTTGTTCATTGTCTACATGATCATTCTTCACAGATTGGCATGAGTGTGGATTCTTTTGGACAACATTTGGAGGAGGCTTATTTGTCTTCAGAGGGGATATCTTTGTCTTTGGATTGTGTTCTACATTCATCTCTACTAGATGTTGGATTGTCCTCTTCAGCAGTGTGGCCTAGAATGCCTGATTGGAGTGTGTCATCTTTTAGCATCGACATGGAGACACTTAAGTATACTTCAGAGACACCATCATCCATCATCCATCTTCATGATATCCTGCATACATCCTTGGTTTTGTTTCTTCCTAAGGGGAGGAACGTTGTTCGGTGAGATTGGATCATCTTCAACATTCAATGTCGAGCTTCTACCATCATTGCAGGAGACTCAACATTGAGGGGGGGCTACCTTGTCTCTCTTCTACTTCTCTCTTATGGGGGGGTCTTCTTCCTCACATGGGGTTTTTACCTTCTCATTCTTCATTGAGAGTATTTCACTTTTTGTATTTCATCTCTCTGTTGGGGAGGAGTTTTTTCCCATTGGGTTTTCTCCTTTTCTCCGCTTGTGAGAGATTGCATTGTGTGTACATGGGTATCTAACATGGCCTAGTAGCTGGGACCCATCTTGTATTGTTTTCTTTTGTGTACATTCTCCCTAAGTTGCACTTAAGGGGGGGTGTTGGTGTAATTAAATGTCTTGTACCTTGTCCTAGGTCATGATTACACCTTAGTTAAGTTTACTTAGGGACCACATAGGAGGTTGTTGGAGAATTTCCACTTTTGGTGGACTTGACATGTCATTACCTCATCACTTCCACCTTTTGTGGACATATCATGTGATTATCTCTCCACCTTTTGTGGAGTGATAGGTCTTCATAGTTGTCTCTTGTCATAAGATTACAACACTTGTCATAATCTTATGCCCTTCTATGTTCTCACCTTGGCTATATAACCAAGGGGTTTTTCTCATTGTAATCAATCATAATCATTATCATATCATTGACATTGAATACAGTCTATTCTTGTCATATTCTCTCTCTCTCTCTCTCTCTCTCTCTCTCTCTCTCTCTCTCTCTCTCTCTTTTTGTGCTTTCCATTTGGTCCATAGATCTTGGGTGGTATCCATAGCCAATTCTAATAAGAGTTTTAGAATTGCAAGAAAATATGACAGTCTTTAGATAAATAGTGACATTATATATAAATAGTGACAGTATATATAGTCCTATGACATATCAAGGAAACTCCAGTTTTTATTCAATGGCCAAAGTTTTCATGCCAAGACTGTCATCTATAATCTCTTGCTAAAGTTGGATGAAAGGTATTATGAAAACTAGGATAGTAAACTCAGAAACAACCATGAGTTGGCGAATTCAAAGTAAGGGAGAAAAGATATAGATACTACTAAAAGAAAATGTCACTACCAAGAGGTACAGATTTGTAGATTTGTAATGGTCATCACTTAACTAACACTCCACACAAAGGTCTCCCTCAACCAAGTAGGCACTTACCTCATTTGTTCTTAGCAATGAAGATAGAAATCTAAGAGGAGCAAGATTACTCCCCGACCCATTTGCATGGCCTATTATTATAAATCTCCTCTAATTGGGAGAGTTTCCCTGTTGCTTTCTTCAACATATGGCTAACAAGCATGGACCAATTGTTTATATGAAGCTCAGATACTTTCCTACTGTAGTGGTGTTTTATGTTGAGATGGCCAAAGAGTTTTTGAAAACTCATGATTATTAGGACATTGCATTTTCTTCCTTGGGATCCTATTGGAAATACATGAGAAAGATATGTGTAAATGAATTGCTAGGTGCCAAAACATTGCAGTCCCTCACATCAATATGAGAAGAAGAGTTTTGTGTGGGAATATGAAACCTTTAGAAGGTAGTGAATAGTTTGTCATTAAGTCCTATTAGAGGGAAGATTGGTTATGAAAGAATAGTCTCAGCCAAAATAGTGAAAAGGTAGTGTTCATGAAGGAATGGAAAAAATGCATAGAGTCTTTGAGTCATTTTTTGTTTTGCATTTTGTAAATTTTTGAGTTATTTTTGCTTAATTCTGCCTATGCTTCTGAGTAGTCAAGGGCCAAATTTGAAATGGGTCTTTGATAGATTTGGATTTTGAGTTTATTTGAGTGTTTTATGGTTTTTTTTATGGATGGCAGATTTATTGTTGTCAAGAGGAAAAATTAGTTCAGTTTTGAAGTTGTATAGGGGTGAAGCCACAATAGTGATTTACAATTTGATGGAGGAAGGAAAAATGAGAAAAATGGCCCCATGGCAAAAAAATTGGTTTTAGGGGTTCAAATGAACCTACAAGTTCGACCGAACCATAAAGGGGTTCGACCGAACCCATCAATCACAGGGCCCACATTTCCCACCCAAAAAACAAAAGGGAAAATGCATATTGAGGGGGTTCGAATGAACTAGGGTTCGAATGAACCTTGGTTCTAGCGAACCCCCCTTTTCCCTAATTTTTGACTTTGTTCACACATAAAACCTATTTTTTCATGCTTTGATGCTCAGGTTGAGGATGAAAATGGGGGAATCTTTAAAAACACATTTGGAGTCAAGTAGTCCTCAAAACGAGCTATCCAATGAATATAATTTTAATATGTTTTGGTTTTATTATGTATTTTTTTTTTTAGTTTTATTAAACATAGGTTTTTTGTCAAAAATGAAGGTCTCTATTCTGCACATGTAGAAAAATAGCAGATTATCAAAACAAAATTGAAAAATATGAGTGCACCAGATATTGAAGTCCTTGATCCAACAAAAAAATTGAATTTTGATATATACAAAAAAATTTACGCATTATACGGTCGCTATGTCTGAATTGTCACTAGTTTGACTTCAAAACTTGATTAAAGAAAAAATATTCAATAAAAAATTATCTAACCAAGTGCAAGCACTAGATATTGGAGTTAAAAATCTAAATTCAAATAATTAGAATTTTATCCTTCATGGAAAAAAAGTTATGCATTATACTGTGCCACTTTTTAAAAATGCTGTTTTTTGAAAAAAACTAGTTTTTGTGGGAGATGGAAAAACAAGTGCAATTTGATTCCAAAAATTTTGAAAAAAATATTTTTAGAATCTACAAACAAAATGTGATGAGACTCTAGTTTGCATCATCTTCAAATTCCTCACGGTTTAGCCTCTATAGGTGTCTGAATGTGAAGATTTAGTTAAAAATAAAAATTCCAGTGTCCAGTTTGGCCAAAAATTGTAAACTACTATTATGGGATCACCCATAGGAGTGAATAACTCTATCATTTTATTTGTATTGTGGTGTATCATTTGTGCTTGGATGCGTTATTTTATTTATGTTGATAATCCCTTCCCATTTGTGAAAACTTATGTTGATACTTTTGTACCGTGTAAAGATCACTTATACCAAGGTGATGTATTGTTAGTCCTGATTATGAACTACTAAATTGAAGATTGGCTATTATGTTATAAGATTGTGCAAATAATGTTATGTACTTCATTGTATGTGTTGTGGTATAATGATCAACTTTTGAGTATCCTATCCATTTGTGTTATGTGATTGAGTCTTTGGAAGTATCTGGAAGTCTTTGTGAAAGTCCTTGTGATTTTTAGTTGATTCTTGTTTTAGGTAGTCTCCTTTGGATGTTTTGTGTCAGCCACTTGTTGTATATGTTGCTTGCATGTGTATGGGGCCTAGTGTTGTCTCCTAGCACGGAGGGAGTGGGCCTCAGGGTTCCATGTGGTAGGGTGGTATTTCTGAACCATCCATTGGGGTTTAGGTGGTGCATTTCGTGTGCAACATGGAGAGTCTTTCCTTCCATTTCATTGCATAGCTAAATTTATGTGTAGGTGATATTTCCATGAAAATTGTATTCAATATGTATTTTATATATATTCCTCTTAGATGAATATATCTTGTATGTTGTAGCATTCTTGTAATGAAAATGTAAATAAGTCGATGTAACCTTGAAGATATATTTATTGTTGTTTATTATGTAATGGAAAGGTTAGCATAAGAATGTTGTATTTATGATACATATAAACTTAATTTAGTAGTAGATGTGATATATTTTTATGTACCTATTTCATGGCATTGATTAAGATTAGGATCATATTGGCATAGTGTTAGATGATGATTAAATATGATTAAGTTATGTTACCATATGTAATTTTTTGTATGAGATATAATTTACATTCAAAGTATTGACTGTATGTGTTGTAGTGTATCAAATGTATTTCTATAGGCTTAGTTGATGTAGGTGTATCGTAGTAGCAACGTTAGGAAGCCATGGTGGATAAGTGTGTAAGTGGGTTATGATTAATGTTACTTGTAGGTCATAATGTGATTATGATATGATGCTAATGTATTAATGTTATCCATGTTAATTTTTTGAGTTGCGTTAGTTAGTGTCACTTTAATTTTAAAAAAATTATTGGCTTAATGTTGAATGTCTTTTGTGTTTATCCACCAGGTCCCTTAGTGGGGCGTTACACTTGGTATTAGAGCCAATGTTGGAGCACTAGGATCTCTGGTTAATGTTGTTTCCCATTTCTAGTTATAGTAACTTTTCCCATGCATGTGTTGTTAGATGTCTGATGTGTGGCTAGAAGGTCATAGGGACCCTTGTGTTAGATGACATGTTTTAATCTATACACCCAGTTGAGATGTTAGATAGAGAATTAGACACTTTGTGTGCTCCTCTGTTGTGTGTGATTCATTGGATGTTTGTAATTGTTGATTTTTTAATTTATTTTTCTTGTGTGGCCTTATTTCATTTCCATGAATTCTAGTTCCTTAAAAGTGCAAATTTAATATTGGGATGCATTTGGGGGTTTAGATTAATTAGTTGTTAAGTTGGTATATGGATTTTTTTTGAATTTGACTACATGTGCATTAGGAAAAGATGTTATTTTGCATAGCTAGGCTACTTATGTGGTTTAAAAGGGAAGTCCTAGCTTGAGTATGTCATTTCTTCATGTGTTTTTTTGTGGTCTGTAGGAGTGTCTACACCCATATGTTGTTTAGTGCATTTTCATAATGTTAATAATTTATTGCATGTAAAAGGTTGTTAGTATAGACTAAGGAAAAGTATGTAGATAGTTTATAAATGAGTTACTGTCGATCTCTTGTGATTGCTATAATGCATGTTGAGTGATGTAATGAAATCTTGATCACGTGTTTAGTTATGATTAGAAATGGGAAAAAATTTCTTGATGGTGATAGTTGAGATTTGGGTAGAAAGTGACTTAATTTTCCTTTATATAGATACTTTGTTTGGAAAGGTTGTGTTTGCAAGTTGCTTACATTGAATCAAATTATCTTGTTTCGTCCTTCTCTCAATCCACATATAGTTAATAAAGAGAATTAGTCTTAAACCACATTATAATATAAAATCATTTAGGCTTGAAACTTGTATGTTTAAACCTTGACTGTGAATCAAAGAAATTATGTTTGAAATTACTTGAAAGACAAATCATATATTCTCTTGAAATTTCACTTCTTACCTTTGATTTATGAATAAAAGATAGATTATGAATGATACTGAGTGTAGTTGCTAGGTATTTAATCAATGTAATTAGAAGTAAATTTATGTGATTAATCTTTGTTTTACATTGTGATTTTTTTTTTTGGAAAGGGCTACATTTGTGGAATAAATAAGACACTAGTACATAGAACTAGGTTTCTATTTTGAGAAAATATGATGATTGTTTTGGTATTTGAACATCTTGTTTGATGTGTAGCTGAAACCTATGATATAATGTCCTTATTTCTTACTTTTGTATAAACAGAAAAGATTTATGTATCAGATGTCTTGCATGTTGAATTATTATGATGGGGTAACATGTGAATTAATTAAGCTTAGGTATGTGATATGATGTTTGAGTAGGAATAATCACTATGTAAAGATTTAGTGTTACTTGTATTGACCTGGAATAAAGTTTGAAAGAATGTGGGACTATGTTTTGGAAACAAATATGCGAATTATTTTATTCTGTGAAAATTTGAATAACTTATGATGAAGAGTTATTTGTGTTTAGAAAAGGCCTACATGAAGTATTAAGAGTTAAGTAGAGGATCATTATTGTTTTTTTGCGAATATAGAACTTGTGTATAATTTGTTGAATTCTTGATACATGAATGTTGATGTGAAAGTATTAATGATTTTTTGATGCATTTAGAAATTCATGGTGCCTATGTTAAATTCTTATTGCATGGAAGAAAATTTAGTGTACATATGCATATGTTATGAGGATAGAATGTTATACTGAATGAATAAAAGTGAATGTGAATTTGTTAATTCGAGTTGTTAAGTGATCACGATAATCTTGACATTGACATGTTAGCATCATGTGATATATGGAAAAGAGTAGAGTGAAAGAAAAAATAATAAAGGGTTATTGCCATATGTAATGATATGAATCACATGGGTTATAGAAGTAAATTTACTTATGGAATTGTGTATGTAATTGTACCCCCTATAAATGTGATAAACCAGTAACTGTGCATTGGTTGATTGTTGTGAATACCCGTACTTGCTTTGTGTGCCTATGGGATGGTGATACTGTGTACCCATTCATAAGTGAAATGTTTTATTTGTTGGTGTGGGATTAACCATACCATTATGTGTGCTTGTATGTCTTTTACCTGATTGAGGGCCAACCCATGTGTGGTTGAAATTTATATATGAGTAGCCAAAAGGTAGTTTCACAGATTCTTTTCTTTTGGTTCTCTAGTTCCTCAATCCATGAAGGGGTAGTAGTAGCCACAAATTTCCATGGGCAGAGTGTGCAGCGTACACATATAGTGACGTAGAGTGGTCTTAGCTCAACTGATCTCAAAGATTCAACATACTCACTATTTTCCCTTATGATGGATCAAAGTACTTGATCAACATGTGTAAGCCTAATCCCCACAGTTTTGAAAACAAAAACATTGGTTTGTTAGTGCATTCCTAGCTATCTGTAGGGATGTTGAGTTGGCATTAGCGAGTCAACCTCATCCGTATGAGAGGTGAAGCTCGGGTAGCCCCATATTGATATATTCTTATATACGTTATGTAGACCGTATCTGCATGTGTTCTGACATGATGCAATGGATACGATGCCACACCCCATTGATGTTTTGACACAGTGTTGGTGATGATGTCGTGTTTCTAATAGTAGCAAGTTGGGCTTGAGGACACGAGGCTATGTGCATAGACACGTGAAGGTGCACTATGAGATTGTGTTATAATAGCCTACTTTTGTGATGAGCATAATGGGGCCTCACACACTTGTAGAGGGATACTCATGTTTTATTTTGATAGTGTTTGGGTTGGTTAACATATGGGTAGGTCCTAGCCATGTATACCTCTGGCGACAACGAGTACCTGTGTGTGCCTTCTCCATGAGGTATTTCTATGCGAGGTGTGTCTAGCGCGTACCTACTTCTGTGGAGCCATGAACACACTGCCATGTGGTATACGGCCAGTGCATGCCATCTTCAGCTAGTGTATGACCATACTACACTAAGACATGATGTGGGATGGAGGCTGAGGTGCACATCCCATTTGGGAAACCAAGGAGTGCGTGGGACACTTGGT
Source organism: Sequoia sempervirens (assembly GCA_007258455.2). NCBI lineage: Eukaryota > Viridiplantae > Streptophyta > Pinopsida > Cupressales > Cupressaceae > Sequoia > Sequoia sempervirens. The sequence continues at coordinate 759,922,723 of VDFB02271358.1, forward strand.
TAGTCCATGTCGTGTGATGACGAGAGGTAGGGTGTAGTCGAGGGGCACACTCTACACCATGTGGATGGCGTGCTCATTCCGTACCACATGAGGGCTACTATTATAGCCTAACGTTGTTCCCTCCTTCCTCGTTTGGTGGCTAGTATCTAGTCACCTAGTGTTGTACAATGCAATTTCAAAGATTATGGACTTTCTTTATGGTTATTGATGATTTTATGTTGATTGTGAAGGTTGACACCTTGTTTATATTTGATTGTGATGGTTTAGCCACACCTTGTGATCTTATTTTCTTTTAGCCCTCATGGTTACATTTGATTTAGTGTTGAAATTGGGCACATTTATTTCTTTATTGTTGAAATTGATTTTTTATTTGCCCTCTTTATGACTTTTGTGGCTAAACTAATTTATCCTTATTTTTTTCGATGTCGTCCATGTGTCGTAATGTGATTCCTCTCCAAGGACATATTGATGCAGGAGCATCCAGTGATGTAAGGGAAATCTTGCATCACCCAAAATAGTTAAATTTCAAGTTTCTCGATTTTTATATGTTTTTACATTTTTGGATACAAGGTGATCCCACAATAGTGGTTTACAATTTTTGGTCAAACTAGATATTGAAATATATATTTTTAACTAAATCTTCAATTTTGAGCACCTATAGCAGCTAAACCATGAGGAATTTGAAGATGATGCAAACTAGAGTTTCGTGAAATTTTTTCTATAGATTCTAAATATATTTTTTTCAAATTTTTTTGAATTAGATTGCACTTCTTTTTCCACCTCCCTCAAAAACTAGTTTTTTTCAAAAAACAACATTTTTAAAAAGTGATGCTCACCGTATAATGCATAACTTTTTTCCATGAAGGATAAAATTCTAATTCTTTCGAATTTATATTTACAACTCTGATATCTAGAGCTTCCACTTGGTTAGATAGTTTTTTATTGAATATTTTTGCTTTAATCAAGTTTCAAATTCAAACCAATTATAATTCAGACATAGTACGACCGTATAACGCGTAATTTTTTTTGTATGTATTGAAATTCAAATTTTTTTCTTTGTTGGATCAAGGACTTCAATAACTGGTGCACTAGTATTTTTAATTTTTTTTTTAATAAACTGCTATTTTTCCACATGTGCAAAATAGAGAGTTTGGTTTTCGGTGAAAAACCTACATTCACGAGAAATAAAAAATAAATATAATAATCAAATTAAATTTATTTAAAATTATACTTTTTTGGAAGCTTATAATAAGGACTACATACTTGCAAAAAATAAATTTTAAATAAATTCATTTGATCCCCAAAAAGGTAAATCAAAAGTGGTTTTTTATCAGCATTTTGATTGGTGTAAAGGAGACACTATTATAGGTATGGTTTAAAACTAGCAGGGTTCTATCCAAGGGGGTTTGATTTAAGGTAGTTTGATCAAAATCCCTTCAATTGGAATTCTTTAAATGGAACTTTTCAAGGATTAAATCATTATATTTTCTAAAAATATGTAATTTTAGCAAAAATCAGTTCCTCCCAAAAATTGTAAACCACTATTATGGCAGCACTCATTATACCCTTTTCGTCCTAATGAAATTCCCCATTTATGGTTTTTATTTTTTATTCTTGGGTGGAAAGATGTTCCAGTTTTAGTTTCCCAGATTTGTACCTGAAAATATTCTGAGCTAGATTTGAGGCACTTAGTGTTTCTGGATCAGCCTCAAAACTTTCCAAAATTGACATAGCTAATTTCAAGTGCGTTGTTGACTTCGAGACCTTTTCAACTGTTCAAACGGTTCGCGAATCAGAGTCTCGGATCAAAAGTTATGGCCCCGGGAAGTTGGTGCACTTTCTAGAAGATACAATTGCAAATGCTCTTTTGAAATTTGAACATCATGTTGTAAATTTTCAGCGCCAAACCACCTAAACTCAAATTTGAATGTTTTTTTGGCTCCAAACAAAAGAGGAGATCTATTTATGGGCGGGTTTCTAATTTTCGGGATAACTTTTGGGGACAAGCTTGCATATTGCGAAAAGGTTATTCTGTAGCTTTTTGAACTTGCATGTGTTGTAGAACTGGGGGATTTGAGATCCTTTGCATGTAAGAAGCTCCATTTTCTGAATAATAAAATTATTCTCTTGTTTGTGGGTTATTTTCTGTGTCTCAGGCTGTGCCCTCATCAAGTGGTATCAGAGCCAGTTTCCTTGAGCATGTGGACAGATCGCCAATCGTGAGATAGTTCACACTAGGACCGTGGTTGTGGGTCAAAGTCAAGAAAGATTCCTCCAAGAGTGATGCCTGGTAGGCATGGTGGTGCCAGAGGTGGTCGAGGCAGCATAAATGTTGGTGGAAGAGATGCATTGGTAGCCCTCCAGAGACAGATTGACGCCTTACAAGAGCAGTTGAGAAGAGGGTTAAACCCGAGGGAGGAAAGTGAGAATGAAGGAGAGGAAGAAGGTTCAAATGTAGAAGAGGAATAAGAAGCAATTGATCAAGACCAAATACGGCTAATAAGGGCCATTTCGAAGATTGAGAAAAGGCCTAGAGCAAAAGTCCCCAGTTATTCCAGAAGTCTGAACCCAGAAGAGTTGATCGATTGGATCAATGAGCTAGAAGAATATTTTGAGTATGAGGAAATAGAGGACCTAGATCGGGTTAAGTTTGCAAAAATAAAGCTAAAGGGCCATGCCATCATTTGGTGGAAAGAGGTCTAGTTGGAAAGAAATTGAAGAGGAAAAGGAAATATCACCAGATGGGATCGCATGGTAGAGAAATTGAAGAAGCAGTTCATACCAGTGGACTACAAGTTAGATCTGTTAAAAAAATTTCAAGGGTTGAAGCAAGGAAGCAGATCTATGAAAGAATATACTAAAGAATTTCACAAGATAATCATCAGAACAGGCCACACAAAGGCCAATAAGGAGAAGGTAGCCTGATACCTTAATGGGTTATGACTGAGCATTTAGGAGGAGTTAAGCCTAGTCAGAATGACCACCATTGAGGATGTGTATCAGTTTGCTCTGAAGGTGGAAGAGAAGCTAAACAAAAGATTTGATGGCAAGCAAAAAGGATGAGGAGGTCAATGTGGAAGGGGCAGTGGAAGACCTTTAGGAAGCCGAAATGATGATGAAAAGAAAAGTGAAGATGTGGGTACCAGCTGAAGCCAAAGGAATGACAACTTCTACTACCCTCGTGATCAAAATAGTGGTGATCAAAGAGGTAGAAGATGAGGGAGATATGGATAAGGATCTGGAAGAGGTGGTTTCAAAGGAATGTGTTTCCAGTGTGGTGAAGAAGGGCATCAAGCCTATGAATGTCGACAACACCAAAGAAGGGCAGAAAAAAGGCCAGAAGGTCATGGAAGGGTTGCACATGTAGATGAGGAGGCCCAATCTGAACATTCAGATGATGCTAAAAGGGGAGAAGCCCTAGTGATTAGGAGAGCCCTGGTGACTAAAGAAAAGGAACTAGAATAGAGGAAGAATCTGTTTTGCAAAAGGTGTAAGTGTGAAGGAAAATGTTGTGATGTCATTATTGATGGTGGGAGCACTGATAATCTAGTGTCAGAAGAGATGGTCACAAAGTTGAAGCTGAAGAGGGAAAGGCACCCACATCTGTATCGGATTGCCTGGTTGTAGAAAGACCACAAAGTTTTGGTCAATGAGTAGTGCCTAGTAAAGTTCAAGATTGGGAGCTACCATGATGAGGTAATCTGTGATATCATCCCCATGGATGTATGTCACATGTTGTTGGGGAGGTCGTGGTAGTTCAATAGGTGAGCTATACATGATGGCCATGCAAACACTTATTCCTTGCCAAAGGATGGGGTTCGTCACAAGTTGAAACCCCTGAAGGAGACCGAAGAAAAGGTATGCAGTAGTGCTAGAATTTGTTATGTAGATGGAAAAACAAATTTAGACGGTATGAAGCATGAGCATATGTGTTATGCATTGATTCCTAGAGTGAGTAAGGAGGATAGTGAGAAGGTTCCAGAAGAAGTTTTTGGGATGTTGGATGAGTTTTAGGATATTGTTTCTGATAATGAACCTGAGGTTTTACCAGCAATAAGGAAGATCAGTCATCAAATTGACTTGATTCCTAGAGCCAGTTTTCCAAATAAGGCAGCTCATAGAATGACTCCGATAGAAAATGAGGAGTTGAACAAACAAGTTCAAGAGTTGTTGAGAAAGGGTTTGATATGGGAGAGTTTGAGTCCATGTGCAGTACCTACAGTATTGGCACCAAAGAAGGATGAGGAGTGGAAGATGTGTACAGATTCCTGAGCCATAAACAAGATAACAATCAAGTACAGATTTCCCCTGCCAAGGATGGATGACCTGATGGACTGTTTGAGTGGAGCTTAGTACTTCACAAAGATTGATCTGAAGAGTGGGTAGCACCAGATCCGGATTTGAGGGAGATGAATGGAAGACTTCCTTCAAGACCAAAGAGGGCCTGTACGAGTGGTTAGTCATGCCTTTTGGGCTAACCAATGCACCGAGCACATTCATGCGGCTTATGAATGAGGTACTAAAATAATTTCTATGAAGTTTTGTTATTGTGTATTTAGATGATATTTTGATTTTCAGTAAGATGTTAGATGAGCATCTGATGCATATTCAGAGAGCCTTTGAGAAGTTAAGAGAAGAGAAACTGTTGATTAATATGAAGAAGTGTAGTTTTGTGAAGATGGGGTTAGTGTACTTGGGGTTTGTTGTCTCAGCAGAAGGTCTCAAGATGGACCCAGAGAAGGTGAAGGCTATTCTGGAATGGCCTACCCCAAGAACTACTACTGAGGTGAGATCTTTCCATGGTTTGGCTAGTTTTTATAGAAAGTTCATTGGAAACTTTAGTAGTATTTGTGTACCTGATTGAAACAATGAGAGGATAGAAAAATTCAAGTGGAGTAGTGGAGTGGCAAAAAGTTTTGACTTTGAAGCGAAGGTGATAGAGCAACCTATTCTAGCCCTCCCAATTTCAACAAGGTGTTTTAGGTGGTTAGTGCGGTGGTTGTGCCATTGGAGGCGGGTGTTGAGAGCGAAAGGTGAGAAGCCCACATTGCTATTTGGTGAGAAACTTAAATGATGCCAAGAGAAAGTAATGCAGCGTATATGATCGAGAATTTTATGCAATAGTTCAAGCATTAAAAAGAATTGAGACATTATTTGTTGCCAAAGGAATTTGTTCTATATCTTGATCATCGAGGCCTTGTAGTACCTAAATAGTCGGGGAAAAAGTCATCGAGAGGCATATGAAATGGGTAGAGTTTTTGCGAGTTATACCTTTGTTTTGAAACATAGAATTGGGAATTCAAATAGGGTTCTGTGAATGCGAAGTAGGAGGCATACATTGATGACAAAGATGCAGATTGAAGTGGTTGGGTTCAATGAACTCAAGACACTATATGCAGAAGATCCTGATTTTGCAGAGGCTTGGAAAGCTTGCAAGGAACCTGTTACAGTGGACAGGACAAAGTGGTTGGATTTCATAATCGAAGATGACATGTTATTTAAGGGAAGTCAATTGTGTATCCCGAGGAGTTCCATGAGGAAGAACCTGATAAAGGAGAAGCATAGTGGAGGAATGGTAGGACATTTTGGTCGAGATAAGACCATTGCCATTATCAGTGAGCATTATTATTTGCCTCAGTTGTCACAGGATGTGAAGAAGTTTGTACAAAGCTATAGGGTATGTCAAATGGCTAAAGGAGTGAGTCAGAATACAAGCTTATATCAGCCCTTACCTGTACCAGAGAGGCCATGGAAGGATATAAGTATGGACTCTGTTCTTGGTTTGCCAAGGACACAACGTGGGAATGATTCAGTCTTTGTAGTGGTTGATAGGTTTTCAAAGATGGCACATTTCATTCCATGTCAGAAGACCCATGATGCAGTCCACATTGCTAACTTGTTCTTCAAAGAGGTGGTGAGGCTACATGGTCTACCAAAGAGTATTTTTTTAGATCGTGACACCAAATTTGTGGGGTACTTTTGGAGGACCTTGTGGAAGAAGTTGAAGACAGAGTTGAAGTTCAGTTCTGCATACCATCCACAAACAGATGGGCAGACAGAGGTTGTTAATAGGAGTCTGGGTAACCTACTGAGATGTTTGGTAGGAGATAAACCCAAGGGATGGGACTTAATCTTACCCCAGATAGAATTTTCTTACAACAATTCTGTCAACAGAAGCACTGGTAGATCACCATTCCAGATTGTGTATAGAGGTAGCCCCAAAACAACTCCAGAATTGAGGAACATGGACCAGGAGAATAAAATAAGTGTTGAAGCCAAAAATTTTGTAGAACACATCAAGGATATACACGAGAAGGTAAAAGAACATATTAACAAGATGAATATGTAGTATAAGGCTAAGGCAGATTAGAAGAGGAGGTATAAGGAGTTTCAGATTGGTGATGACATGATGGTCCACTTGAGGAAAGAAAGGTTTCCAGTGGGCACATATAACAAATTGAAGATGAAGAAGTTCGGTACCTATAAAATTTTGAAGAGGCATGATTCAGGGAATGCATGTGAGGTAGAGTTCCCGGATGGATTCAACATTTCCCCTGTGTTCAACATTTCAGATTTGACACAGTATTATGAAGGTGGTACAAAGGAAGTACCAACGATGGAACAGTGTGGGATTCCAGCACCTACTTCAGAAAAGGAGGAGATTGAAGAAATCCTGGATAGTCATGTGGGAAGGAGTACCAAGAATAGACAGTATGAAGAATATCTGGTGAAATGGAAAGGAAGGCCTGTTCAAGATTCATCTTGGTTGCCTAAGGTAGAGGTCAACCATTTGGGTTTTCCCTCCACCATCTGAGACATGATGGGGTCACTTCTCAAATTACCCTAGGTTTCTGATGCAGGAGCATCCAGTGGTGTAAGGGCAATCTTGCATCACCCAAAAATAGTTAAATTTTAAGTTTCTCAAATTTTAGATGTTTTTACATTTTTGGATACCCTTTTCATCATAATGAAATTCCAAATTTACGGTTTTTATTTTCTATTCCTGGGTGGAAAGATATTACAGTTTTAGTTTCCCAGATTTGCACCTGAAAATCTTCTGAGCTATATTTGAGGCACTTAGAGTTCTTGGATCAGCCCCAAAACTTGCCAAAATTGGCATGGAAAATTTTGAGCGTGTTTTTGACTTTGAGACCTTTCCAATGGTTCAAACAGTTCACGAATTGGAGTCCCGAATCAAAAGTTATGGCCCCGGGAAGTTGGCGCACTTTCTAGAAGATACAATTGCAAATGCACTTTTGAAATTTGAACTTCATATTGTAAATTTTTGACGCCAAACCGCCTAAACTCAAATTTGAATGTTGTTTTGGCTCCAAACAAAAGAGGAGCTCTATTTATAGGTGGGTTTCTAATTTTTGGGGTAACTTTTGGGGACAAGCTCGCATATTGCGAAAGGGTTATTCTGTAGCTTTCTAAACTTGCATGTGTTGTAGAACTGGGGGATTTGAGATCCTCTGCATGTAAGAAGCTCCATTTTCTGAATAATAAAATTATTCTCTTATTTGTGGGTTATTTTTTGTGTCTCGGGTTGTGCCCTCATCACATATGAGGCAAACTGGGTGAGTGTATACAAGGAGACAAACGTAGGGAACCTTGAGAATGGGGGTATGTGAGGCTGTTACACAGCTACGGCCCACTACTCACCTATTTGTGATGACTATCTCTTGGAGGCTAACCACCTTATACAACAAGAGGAAGGTCATTGTGGTCTTGTTGGATGGTCTCACCATGTGTGTGGCCTAACACCATCAAGCCACTGAGTGTGAGGTATGGATCTTGTGAGATGGATATTGGCTCTTAGCTCATAGATTATGTATCATGGATTAGTATGTTGCTTTCCAGTGTCCAGATGGACCCTTGTGTAGCCTTGTGTTTTTGATAAAAGGGTAAAATGGGTTTTACAAGGACCCGAAACCACAAAGTTTACAAAATAGAGGAGAGGACAAAAAAGTCCAACTACAAAAACTAGCTGCCCAAAACAAGATCAGCAGTAACCAACCGAGCTAAACCAAAAAGGACAAAACAGAGGACACAAAAACCCAGCCTTTACTTCAGAATCTTGAGGATAGACTCTATCTCCTCCTCTAGCTTTTGCATATCATTGAAACCCTTTTTAAAAGTTTGGATCATCCTAGAAGTAGGGGGGACCTTGCACTTCAAATTGGCTCTTTTTCTTTTGGAGATGCTTGTGTCTGTGTCCTAGATTTTATCCTCTGTTTCCTCTAGATCCACCACCAGAGAACCCTGCTAGGTTTTATTGAGCTTCTCACCCATAGCGTTAATGATGATGGCATTATGTCTAGCCATTCTGTTGTTTTGCTTAGCGACAGTCTTAATGGTGTTCATTATGTAGTCAACCTTGGAATCAATGTCACTGTTACTGTTACCTTGGACCCCCTTGTCTGCATCTTTCTTATCCATATCAACAATTTTAGCATACAAATCTTTGATTTTGCTTTGAAGGGCCAAGTTTTTGATTTTCAACTCATTGATTTGAGTGAAAGTCCAATCTAGGAGTTTGGAGTGGGACTTAGAGTTGAATTTGGCAAGGTTCATAAAATCCAGAGAGGGCTCATCAGCGATATTAGGAATAGTTTTCTTAGTGTAAGGATTAATAGGGGAGTCATCTTCAACAAATTTTTCTGATAGAGGTTCAAAATTAGTTGTAGTTTTGTTGGCATCAGACTCCTCCGAGTCAGAGGATTCTTCAAAATAGGCAACAAGAATTTTAGCTTGGGGTTTCTTATGAATGGGGCTGTTCAAAAGGGAGGGGCTATTAGGCTTAAGCTCAGCACAAGCTTTACCAGAAAGGGGAGTGGGGTTATTTTTCCCAGAAGGGCCAGCATGCAAGCTAAAGACTTTTCTAGCCAAGCTAGGGTTAGGATGATACTCTAAGTCACTGGGCTCTGTGTCATCACTCTAAGAGTCGAGAGTGGTATCCAGCATAGTAGGGACATGCATGTTTTGGAAATGCTCGACAATCAATCTTATTAACCACGTATGCAAAATAGGAAATCTATTGGGGTTTTTCTTATTATCCTCCAAGTTTTTCTTCAAGGAACATAAAAGATAAAAGGGGAAAGATATCCTAACCTTGTGGCAGAAGTGGTTGAGGAGAGCAAAGTGGTAGCCATAAACTCTAGTAAAGTGCCCATCCACCATAATATACTCCATGATGACCCGCAAAACCTTCCTACAGATGGTCTTTATAGAATCAACATCAAAGTAGCTGCTAGCAATTTTGATCAAGCTTAACCTTTCTTTGTCTTTTTTAGGAAATCTAATCACAGCTTCATCAGAAAAAGCCCTATCTCTAAAGAACTTCTTCCCATCAGTTGATAAACCCATAACTTTTTCAATTAAATTTTCACTGAGCTCAACATTCCTGCCAAATAGGGTCAAATTGTCATTATTCTAGTTTTTAACAAAGAGGTCTGTAGCCTCCTAGCTGGAGCCATGAAGCTTCTCTAGGAAAGGAAGCAACCCTCTACTTTTAACATTTTCCTAGGCCTTGACATTTTTCACGTGTTGTGCACTTCCTGGTGATATGATTGTATATGTATGTGTTAGATGTATATTTCTTATATTTTATTGCTTATTGATGTAAAGGATGGATAACTATGCTATCTTAAATGTGAATGTATTGTGAATTTGTGGTATTAAATGGAGTGGATGTTATTGAAATCATAAATTTTAATTTAAAATATGTTATAAAACATGAAATGATGTGTAATTTTAATATCAAGAAATCATTTGATGTGTTTTCCTTGTATGAGGTTATGGAGAATTTTGTATTGGGAATAGAAAATAGAGTTAATTGGAGTATCCCCTATATTTGTCATTGTAAAAATTCAAGTATCATATCATAAGAGAGGTATGGATTTCTAAGTAAAGGTAGATAGGAAAATATTACTTTCAAATGTGTAGTCATATAGTGATTTTAATCGAAATGATTTAGAAAAAGAGGATGCACATCAAATAAAGAGTAGAGAAATTTTGGTGCTAATGTGTTATGTTTCCACCCTAGTTTGTGACTTCTAGGAGTAAGTCAAGTTTTAGGGGGGGAGAATGTAGTGCCCCTCTATTCTCACCATAGATGTGCAGGAAGTTTGACTTTGGAACTTGAAGAGGAAGATGTATTGACTTGTGTTCAAGCTTTGTGGTTGCAATATGAGACATGCGCTTCTGTTAGTGCTTTGGTGAGTATGGTGTATATTGTCATGTTATTATTATTATGCAAAGATTTATTTGGATAGTTAAGTGATGTAGTAGTATGTTTGTTAGGATAAGTGGAAAGGGCGACATTGTACCATTGGACGTATGAGGGACATACAATAATGAGATACATTTGCTAGAGTTTCTTTCCTAATGCTTTAGCTATTATGCACATGTGCTCTAAATTGTATGTTTGAGTGAACAAGTACTAGGCTACGTCTCCACCTGAATTAACAGTTTTGAGTGTGCCTCTAATCCCAATGGTGGTTGAGGAGATAACATCTAGGCCCAATTTATACCCTAACCCTAGCCATTGTCCCCAATTAGGGATAATTGATTTAGTGTGTGACCACCTTTTTGGGTTGTCAAAGGACAATACCCAATCTCCTTTACCCTATGATTAGAGTGTTGCATGTGTGAATTTTTCTGTTGAGTTATCTGATTGTATGACTCCAATGTCTAGCTTTGAGTGTGGATTCAGTTCTAATGGCACTAAGTCCTTTGGTAAGTTAGGTTAGTAACTGTTGTGACCTTTCTCATTATTTATGTTTTGATGTGAATGTCTCTTTTATGTGAGAAGTTATTTCATGGTTTATGACTAGCCTTAGATGTGGATTATTTGGGTGAAGTTAGATATTGGGTCGCTCATGTTAGTTGTTATTATGTAATTGTTATTAATATTATTATGATTGTATGTATATTACGTTTTATGAAAATAAAATTATAAATATTAACATATTCTAATGCTATTTATTAAATATTAGTGTTTATTAGTAAATATTTAAATATTAATATGTAAGCATATGTTATATTTATATTTTGATTTACTATTTTGGTAGAGTTATTATTTTTATGGAGGTTCTTTTATCTCTTATAATATTTTGAATTTATTTAATGGGAAACCCTAAACAAATGAGTTAATTATGTGAGTTAATTTAATTATTTAATTTATTTTAATTATTTTATTAATGAGATGAGGATAGATACTTTAATTTAATATTTTAGTGATTTATTTTATAAGAGGATTTTATTTTCTTGTTTTATTTTGGAAAAGAAGAGTCTTTTTGGGAAAAAGAAAAAAAGTTACTTTCATTTTTCTTTTTTAATTTAATTAGTTTATTTATGAGGAAAAAAATAGGGAAATGAGAGTTTTCACTTTTTGTGCATAAAATTTTAGAGGATTTTGAAAAAAAATAAAAAAGAAAGTTTTTGGGAGTTTTTGAGAATGGTGATATTTTACATAGTTTTGGAGGAATTTTTCGAAGGTTTTTGAGAAATTTGGAGTGGTTTTGAATTGAAATTTGGAGGAGAGTGATTTAGAATTCAATTATGATTTGAGGGGAATGGATTTTTTTGGAGAATTGTGGTATTTAGAAAATTCTAGATTGGAAAGTCAGAAGTTCAAAATTTTTGAAACTCGGCATCGAAATCTCATCCATGTCAAGCATTGGATCAAGGTTGGATTTTGAAATCTTTTGTTTAAATTTTCTTTTTTAATGTAAGAATAATTGGATTGATTTCTCTTTCTGATTTTTGAAAATAAATGATATATTTTTTTTATTCTATGTGTGACTGAAACATTTTTTTATTCTAGAATAAAAAAATCAATACATGTTTATTATCTCAATTCTCTACCAATAAAATGGTCTGATTGTGTCACACATAATTCTATTTTTACGAACTGGGTTAGTGAGAATTTTAAAGGTTTTTTTCGTTTTGTTTTCTTTTAAATTATGTTGAAAAATCTTAAAAATTCAGATCACAGTTTTTGAGATATGGTTGAGACACGGGGCTGCTATCAGGCTGCTCCTCCATGACTACAAATACTCTCCTGTTTCTCCCTGTAATTGCAACCAGTCAATGAAAGACTAAGATTTTAGATTTATAAGAATTTGAAAATGGTTAAATTAATTAAAATTTTAATATTTTATATTTTGAAAAAGATCTGGTTGTTGGGTTTCTTATTTTTTTCATTTGGTTGTAATCGAGTATATCAAAATGTTTTTTTTTTGTGGAAGTCATTTGTTGTTTTGCATTTTGTAAATTTTTGAGTCATTTTTGCTTAATTTTTCCTATATAGCTAAGTAGTTGAGGGCCAAATCTGAAATGGGTGTTTGATAGATTTGGATTTTGAGTTGATTTGAGTGTTCTATGGATGGAAAATTTACTACTGTCAAAAGGAAAAATTAGTTTAGTTGTGAATTTGTATAGGAGAGAATAACTCTATTATTTTATCTATATTGTGTTGTATCATTTCTGCTTGAATGTATTATTGTATTTATGTTGATAATCCCTTCCCATTTGTGAAAACTTATGTTGATACTTTTGTACTGTGTAAAGATCACTTATACCAAGGTTATGCATTGTTAGTCCTGATTATAAACTACTAAATTAAAGATTGGCTATTATGTTATAAGATTGTGCAAATGATGTTATGTACTTCATTGTATGTTTTGTGGTCTAATGATCGGCTTTTGAGTTTCCTATCCATTTGTGTTATGTGATTGAGTCTCTGGAAGTATCTGGAAGTCTATGTGAAAGTCCTTGTGATTTTTAGTTGATTCTTGTTTTAGGTAGTCTCCTTTGGATGTTTTGTGTCAACCACTTCTTGTATATGTTGCTTGCATGTGTATGGGGCCTAGTTTTGTCTCCTAACATGGAGGGAGTGGGCCTCAGGGTTCCATGTGGTAAGGTGGTATTTCTGAACTATCCATTGCAATTTAGGTGGTGCATTTCATGCGCAACATGGAGATTCTTTCCTTCTATTTCATTGCATAGCTAAATTTATGTGTAGGTGGTATTTCCATGAAAATTGTATTCAATATGTATTTTATATATATTCCTCTTAGATGGATATATTTTGTATGTTGTAGCATTCTTGTAATGAAAATGTAAACAAGTTGTTATAACCTTGAAGATATATTTATTGTTGTTTATTATGTAATGGAAAGGTTAGCACAAAAATGTTGTATTTATGATACATATAAACTTAATTTAGTAGTAGATGTGATATATTTTTCTATATCTATTTCATGGCATTGATTAAAATTAGGATCATATTGGCATAGTGTTAGATGAGGATTAAATATGATTAAGTTATGTTACCATATGTGTAACACCCCTCCATTTTGGATCTTTTGATCGACAGTGTTTTCTTTGTAATGATTTGTTATGTTTATGTTGTGACTTTGGAACTTGGTTACTTTTGATCACAAACTATAAAGCAATGTGAATGCTATATTTTGATGTGATGTTATTTTGCTCTGATGTTATCATTATGGCATGTTTTGAATTAGCGTAGTAGTAATTTAATTAAAATGCCTTATACTTTTATTATATTATTGATGTTAGATGGGTTAGTAATTTTGTATTGGTGAATGGGACGGGATTGTACCACTCGCTTGCAAGTGCCCTACAATTCTGAGATTTCCTCTTCATGGTGTGTTTGATCATATTATATAATATATATGCATGTTCGATATATTCTTTGTACACAGGTTGATAGGTACATGACACCGACTCCACCTAATTTCACAGGTTTGAGCATGTTCATTGACCAACGGTAATTGATTGGGAGATAGTAGCTAGGTTTTTCATGCCAAGTCATCACCCTAGTCATAGTGTGTCATCGGGTTGTTGTCGTGTTAGTTATTTTAATTTGGTCCTTTTCACCTTGAGTATTTATTTAATTTCAAGTTATAAAGGGTATTAAATGGCTTGTGTAGTAAAATGAATGATTAAATATATCTCTTTGTAGTGTTGAAAATGTAGTTATTTATTGATTAATTTAATTTAATTAATAAAATAATCTAATCTTGGATTAGATTTATTTTATTGACTAATAAGATTAATGGGGATAAAATGATTTAAGTTAGTTGTTTTGGCATGTTTGAATATTTAGATTTAAATTAAAATACAAATGAAAATCATGTTTTACATTCCTCTTTTTGAAAATTAATATGTAAAAGAATTTATTTACAAGATTTTGAATTCTTTTTGTAAAAGAAATTTTTAAATTCATGAAATTCCTTTGGAAAAAATTTAATTTTAATTTTAAAAGAAAGGAAATATCTCCAATTTTGTAATGAATTTAGTGGGTGGGATATTTTTAGGGTTTGAAATTTTTTGGGGAAACTCTATTTTTGATCATTTGCTATTTCATATAAATTTCAATTTTTGAATTTGGGGAAAAAAAGGTTGGTTGTGGCTTTGTTTTTTGATTTGATTCTTGAAATTTTAAAGAAGAAAAGTGGATTCCTTGGTTGAGCTAGAATCAAAAATAGGATTTAAAAGCACCATTTTGGAATTCATCAAGCTTTGGAGGAAAAATCAGGTTCTTCCATGTTTTTTTTTTTGTTTCATTTTGAAAAGAGTTTAAATCTAGTTATGTTGTTTGAGTTTGAATGAAAAACCCATTTCAATTGGTTCAATACTTCTAAACTTTGTTGAAATTTTGGAAAATAAAACAAAACAAGAATCACACAATGGAAAATAGAAAGAAAAGTAAAAGAATTTTTTTTGTTAAACTGAAATTTAAACCCTGTTGTTGTGTTGACAAATTTATTGTTTTATTGCAAAATTTTGTTGTGCATTTGCACAATTTGGCTAAAAATGGAGATTTTGGTGTATAGTTATAAATATACAAAAGTATATCTTATAACCATATTGGGTTTGTTAATTCTCAGAAATGTTTTTTTTTTTAAAATTTCTTACACAAAATTTTTGATTAATTTTGTGCAGCAGGGGAAGAAGTTGGGTTTTATTTGTTTTTATTTGAATATAAATATAAAAATGTTTTTTTTGGTTGTTGTAGGGAGGCAGGAGAAGCAAGTCCCATCACTGCCCAGCCCCAGAGGAGGCAAACTATCTGCTCTGCACACAGGCTGCACCCCAAAGGGAGGCAAAATGTGTGATTTGCACACAGGTTGTGGCCCATGGGGGAGGTGGACTGTGTGCTTAGCACATAGGCTGCAGCCCATGGGGGAGGTGGACTGTGTGCTTAGCACACAGGCCATGGCCCATGGGGGAGGTGGACTATGTGCTTAGCACACAAGCCACCGCCCTTGGGGGAGGCGGGCTGTGTGCATAGCACACATGCCACCACCCATGGAGTGGGGTGTGTGCGCCCTAGTTAGGGCCTGGGTTTTGTTTTTTAGAATTCATTTTTTGTTTTTTTATTATTGTTTAAATTTTTGTTTAAATTTGTTTATTTATTAATTATTAATATCAGTTTATATTATATATAGTATATTTTAATTTAAATAAATAATTTATTTAATTATTTAAATATATATGAAATATATATATGTTAATTATTAAGGGATTAATTTGAATTAGTTGGGTTATAAAAATTATTTAAATCTTTAAAATAGGAATATCTTTAAAATGATTATTTCATTACTATAGTGGAATTGGAATTGACTCTATAACAAATGTTGATTTTATAATCAAATGTTTTATTTAAAAGTTGATTTTATAATCAAATGAGGTTATTGAAAAAGAATGTTTTAATCATTATGTGTAATTGGAGAAAACAAAATTAAGTTATTGGTTTAAATTCCTTAAAATTGCTAATGTGATTTGAGTTACTAATGAGTATGTGCAAATAAGGTTAATTAATTAATTGATTTCCTGCACTACGTCATTGCTTGGCTTGGGTTTAGGAAACCCTAACATTAGTTTATTGGGTTGCCTAAAATTCTTTCTAAGTGATGCTCTCGTTCATTCTCTTTGTTGGGCACTTGAGTCATTTGTTTATGTAAGTCTTCGAGATGGGGTTTTTAATCTTTTGGGGTTGTTGTATCAGGTAGTCGACCTTTGTCTTGTCTTGGGTAATGCATATAGAGGTATTCTATTGTTGTACCTAGTTTTCATGAACGAGGATTGTTTGTGCCTCCTTGGGATTAGGAGTGGATTATGTATTTTGTTTTCCTGCAGTGTTTGGAGTGAGTTTCCTTGGTTCGTTGCCTCCTTGGATTGGAGAGGTCATCGTTTCTAGTCTATCCATTAGATTGTGGTTTTGTACCATGCATGTTGTCGATAGGAGAGTGGCTCCTTGTGGGGGTTCCACACACAAAGGGGCGACATGGTAACTCACATAGGGTTTAAGTAAGTGATAATGTAAAACAAATTAATGAAAAACTCTCAGACTAATTAAGATAATTAATTCCTCTCTCATAACTCATTCGCTTTTAAGGTTCAAGATGAGATGAGAAGTGTAGTTGGTATGAGGGTCCGGCGGCTGGTAGAGTTGAGCCAGGATAACCCAAGATGGGGGTTCGGTTGCCTAAGAAATTTGATCCAAGGTAACTCATAGTAAATGTCATGTGACACTCTCTCTTTGTCAACTAGAAGTCAGTTTGTTGTACTACGTAAATGATCCTTGTTCTCTGGAAGCATTGTAACCTTTGTGTTAAGTGTTGTTGTACTTGTATCCTTTTCAATTCAGTTATGTATTAGCCTGTGTCTTGAGGTAGATGGTCTTGTGTTGGATTCCTTGTTACTATCTCCTAGCATGGGGGGTGAGCCTTCGGGTATCACACGGTTGGGTGGAATGTGCACCTTAATCCATTTGGCTTCTTCTTGTTCGTGTGGACGAGATTTCCTGTTGGAGAGATCATGGGATCCAATTTCTTTCCTTGCTTAATTTGTTCAGTTGATCTTGTATTTTATTACCCCTCATTGGTTATCAAGGCATAATTTTTAATATGTAATCATGCTTATTGGATTTATCTAATTCTAGGAATGAGTGTTGTAATCTTATTGTAAATTTATTGTTATCTGAAATCAAGTGGTATCTCTTATCCTTTGATGTATTTTATCATGTTTGGAATGTATGTGTTCTCAATTCTTTAAGGAATTAAATTTTGTGTTTTCATTTCATGTTTCTTGTTTGGGTTTCAAAGTAAACTTAGTATCATATCCTTAGGGGTTTTTGGCAATCAGTTAGTGAACTTGCATGTTATTTGTTCTTAAACAAAAAAAAAATAGTTTGTTTGTGTAGTAATTTGCAGCTTCCCCTAGGGTTCTGTGGCGGGGCATTACACATGGTATCAGAGCCAAAGTTTAAACACTGGGTACTCTGGGATAATGTGGAACCCATTAAGCTGTTAGTTGCATAGGTTATACTTTGGGCACTTTGAGCCATGGCATTGACCTAGGTGCTTTGTTCGATAGTTTATGATTTCCTTTTTGGGTTGATCTCACTTGTCTACCCAAAAGTTGTTGTTATGTGGTGTAGGTCCAATGGTGCAGGAAACTAGTGGAAATGATAGGATCCTCAGTGTAGTGCACAATGCACCGATATCCTTCCTACTAGAAGAATGCATTATGGGCAATTGTGTAGTGTGTGAATTTTGTGTGTTGTGTGTGGTGGACGAAAACCAGTTTTGTTGTTATTTCTGCCCCTTGCATGTCTTCTTGTGCTTTACCTCATTGTGCAAATGATTGCCTGATTGACCCTATGTAGTTTCAGAGTTGCTTTTGCATGTTATATTGTTGTGAAATTATGAAATATGGTAATAGAAAATGAATGATCATGTTGTTAGTTCATAGAGATTTGTGCATACTCTCATATGGTTGATGCATTTGTGTGAAAGTGATTGTGTGATGATGAAATCATGATTGCATTTGTTCCTATGTTAGAACTATAAATATCTCTTGTCTTCTCTCTCTTCCCATTGGTTAAATGAAGATACCTGTCCTTGAGTGTGTGGTGTATTGAAACCCATGGTATGTTGTATCTTATGAGAAAATTCTTATGTATTCATGAAGGTTGTTTTATTAGATCAAACCTTGGGTAAAGGACCTAAGTCCCCAAGTTGCATTCATAATCATGGAAAATGTACAATATGAATAGAAAATCGTTTTGTAGTAAGTAAAAGTTTAGAGAAAATGGATTAGTGAAACCATTGCATGTTAATGATAATTGCATAATAGTTGCATCTTGTTGGTGAGGCCTATAGTCCCCAACTTTATTGTTGAGTCTTAAGAAATCATGTAGATATTAAATTATTGTACCTGGATTCAAAATGGAAAAATGTTAAATGAATGTTGAAGTGCTAATGTTGCATACCTTGTCTTGAGTAAATATTGTAATGATATCACACTATGTGTGGCCTTGTGATGATTCCCGGTGATGTGTACTGGTGCATATGTGTATTATGTATGTTAATCCATGGTTATGTGTTTTGGAGATTTGGTTGTGGTTGTTTCACCATGTTGATTTGTGTAGATTGGCAGTGTACTTGGTTGGGTTGACTATAGCACGGGTTGCTATTGTTTTATGTTGAGGTATGGAGTGGTTCAATTTTTGAACCATTGATTGTGTGATTTTATTGAGTTTGTACTAGGGGTATTTGTAGGCTTCCAGGAGTAAGCCTGACCCTAGGGGGGGAGGATGTAACACCCCTCCATTTTGGATCTTTTGATCGGAAGTGTTTTCTTTGTAATGCTTTGTTCTATTTATGTGACTTTGGAACTTGGTTACTTTTGATCGTGAACTGTAAAGCAATGTGAATGTTATATTTTGATGTGATGTTATTTTACTGTGATGTTATCATTATGGCATGTTTTGAATTAGCGTAGTAGTAATTTAATTAAAAATTCCTTATGCTTTTATTATATTATTGATGTTAGATGTGTTAGTAATTTTGTATTGGTGAAGGGGACAGGTTTGTACCACTCACTTGTGAGTGCCCTACAATTCTGATATTTCCTCTTCACAGTGTGTTTGATCATATTATATCATATATATTCATGTTTGATATATTCTTTGTACACAGGTTGACAGGTACATGACATCGACTCCACTTGATTTCATAGGTTTGAGTGTGTCCATTGACCAACGGTAATCGATTGGGAGATAGTAGCTAGGTTTTCCGTGCCAAGTCGTCACCCTAGTCATAGTGTGTCGTCGGGTGGTTGTCGCGTTAGTTGTTTTGATTTGGTCCTTTTCACCTTGAGTATTTATTTAATTTCAAGTTATAAAGGGTATTAAATGGCTTGTGTAGTAAAACTGATGATTAAATATATCTCTTTGTGATGTTGAAAATATAGTTATTTATTGATTAATTTAATTTAATTAATAAAATAATCTAATCTTGGATTAGATTTATTTTATTGACTAATTAGATTAATGGGGATAAAATGATTTAAGTTAGTTTTTTTGGCATGTTTGAATATTTAGATTTAAATTAAAATACAAATGAAAATCATGTTTTACATTCCTCTTTTTGAAAATTAATATGTAAAAGAATTTATTTACAAAATTTTGAATTCTTTTTGTAAAGAAATTTTTAAATTCATGAACTTCCTTTTGGAAAACAATTTTAATTTTAATTTTAAAAGAAAGGAAATATCTCCAATTTTGCAATGAATTTAGTGGGTGGTATATTTTTAGGGGTTTGACCAAACATTGGGGAATACTCTATTTTTGAGCATTTGCTATTTCATATAAGTATCAATTTTTGAATTTGGGGAAAAAAAGATTGGCTGTGGCTTTGTTTTTGGATTTTGTTCTTGAAATTTTGAAGAAGCAAAGTGGATTCCTTGGTTGAGCTAGAATCAAAAACAGGATTTAAAAGCACCATTTTGGAGTTCTTCAAGCTTTGGAGGAAAAATTACATTCTTCCTTGTTTTCTTTTGTTTCATTTTGAAAAGAGTTTAAATCTAGTTATGCTATTTGAGTTTCAATGAAAAACCCATGTCAATTGGTTCAATACTTTGAAACTTTGTTGAAATTTTGCAAACGAAAACAAAACAAGAATCACACAATAGAAAATAGAAAGAAAACCAAAAGAAATTTTTTTGTCATAGTGAAATTTAAACCCTGTTGTTGTGTTGACAAATTTATTGTTTTATTACAAAATTTTGTTGTGCATATGCACAATTTGGCTGAAAATGGAGATTTTGGTGTATAGTTATAAATATACACAAGTATATCTTATAACCATATTGGGTTTATTAATTTTGGGATTTTTTTTTTTGAAAATTTCTTACATAGAAAATTTTTGATTAATTTTGTGTAGCAGGGGAGGAAGTTGGGTTTTATTTATTTTTATTTGAATATAAATATAAATTTTATTTTTTTTGTTGTTGTGGGGAGGCAGGGGAAGCCAACTCCACCGCCGCCTAGCCCTAGGGGAGGCGGATTGTGTGCTCCGCACATAGGCCGCACTCCAAAGGGAGGTGGACTGTGTGCTTAGCACACAGGCCATGACTAATGGGGGAGGCGGACTGTGTGCTTAGCACACAGGCCGCCACCCATGGAGTGGGGCGTGCATGCACTAATTAGGACCTGGGTTCTTTTTTTAAAATTTGTTTTTCGTTTTTTATTATTGTTTAAATTTTGTTTAAATTTATTTATTTATTAATTATTAATATTAGTTTATATTATATATATAGTATATTTTAATTTAAATAAATAATTTCTTTAATTATTTAAATAAATATGAAATATATATATATAATATATATATGTTAATTACTAAGGGATTAATTTGAATTAGTTGGGTTATAAAAATGATTTAAATCTTTAAAATAGGAATCTCTTTAAAATGATTATTTCATTACTATAGTGGAATTGGAATTGGCTCTATAACAAATGTTTTTTTTTTTTAATATTTAAAATGTTTTATTTTAAAGTTGATCTTATAATCAAATGAGTTTATTGAAAAAGAATGTTTTAATAATTATGTGTAATTGGAGAAAACAAAATTAAGTTATTGGTTTAAATTCCTTAAAATTAGTAATGTGATTTGAGTTACTAATGATTATGTGCAAATAAGGTTAATTAATTAATTGATTTCCTGCACTACGTCATTTCTTGGCTTGGGTTTAGGAAACCCTAACATTAGTTTATTGGGTTGCCTGAAATGCTTTCTAAGTGATGATCTCATTCATTCTCTTTGTTGGGCAATTGAGTCATTTGTTTATGTAAGTCTTCCAGATGGGGTTTTTAATCTTTTGGGGTTGTCGTATTAGGTATTCGACCTTTGTCTTGTCTTGGGTAATGCGTATAGAGGTATTCTGTTGTTGTACCCAATTTTCATCAACGTAGATGGTTTGTGCCTCCTTGGGATTAGGAGTGGCTTATGTGGTTTGTGCCTCCTTTGGAATGGGTGAATTATGTATTTTTTTTTCCTCTAGTGTTTGGAGTGAGTTTCCTTGGTTCGTTGCCTCCTTGGATTGGAGAGGTCATCGTTTCTAGTCTACCCATTGGATTGTGGTTTTGTACTATCTGTGTTGTCGATAGGAGAGTGGCTCCTTGTGGGGGTCTGACACACAAAGGGGCACCAAGGTAACTCACATAGGGTTTAAGTAAGTGATTACTTAAAAATAATTAATGAAAAACTCTCAGACTAATTAAGATAATTAATGCCTCTCTCATAACTCATTTGCTTTTAAGGTTCGAGATGAGACGATAAGTTGAGTTGGTATGAGGGTCCGACGGCTGGTAGAGTTGAGCTAGGATAACCCAAGATGGGGGTTTGGTTGCCTAAGACAGTTGATCTAGGGTAAATCATAGAAAATGTCGTGTGACACTCTCTTTGTCAACCAGAAGTCAGTTTGTTGTACTGCGTAAATGATCCTTGTTCTCTGGAAGCATTGTAACCTTTGTGTTAAGTGTTGTTGTACTTGTATCCTTTTGAGTTCAGTTATGTTTTAGCCTGTGTCTTGAGGTAGATGGTCTTGTGTTGGATTCCTTGTTACTATCTCCTAGCATGGGGGGTGAGCCTTAAGGTATCACACGGTTGGGTGGAATGTGCACCTTAATCCGTTTGGTTTCTTCTTGTTCATGTGGATGAGATTTATTATTGGAGAGCTCATGGGATCCGATTTGTTTCCTTGCTTAATTCATTTAGTTGATCTTGTATTTTATTACCCCTCATTTGTTATCTAGGTAGAATTTGTAATATGTAATCATGCTTATTGGATTTATCTCATTCTAGGAATGAGTGTTGTAATCTTATTGTAAATTTATTGTTATCTGAAATCAAGTGGTATCTCTTATCCTTTGATGTATTTTATCATGTTTGGAATGTATGCCTTCTCAATGCTTTAAGGAATTAAATGTTATGTTTTCATTTCATGTTTCTTGTTTGGGTTTCAAAGTAAACTCAATCTCGTATCCTTAGGGGTTGTTGGCAATTGGTTAGTGAACTTGCATGTTATTTGTTCTTAAACAAAAAAAAAAGTTAGTTCATTTATGTAGTAATTTGCAACTTCCCCTAGGGTTGCATGGCAAGGTGTTACAATATGTAATTTGTTGTATGAGATTTAATTTACATTCAAAGTATTGACTGTATGTGTTTAGTGTATCAAATGTATCTCTATAGGCTTAGTTGATGTAGGTGTATCATAGTAGCAACATTAGGGGAACATAGTTGATAAGTGCATAAGTGGGTTATGATTAAAGTTACGCGGAGGTCATAATGTGATTATGATATGATGTTAATGTAATAATTTTATGCATGTTAATTTGTTGAGTTGCATTAGTTAGTGTCACTTTAATTTTAAAATAAATTATTCACTTAATGTTGAATGTATTTTGTGTTTATCCACTAGGTCCCTTAGTGGGGCGTTACAAAACTTGACTTTTTCCACAATTTGGACCTCTTTTGGAGAGGTTTCAGTTGCTATCTTTAGGATTTTGGGATGCATCCAACCAAAAGGAGTTTCTATATCCTTTTTTAGTGGATTTTTGGAGGGAGTTTTGGGATATAGTCACTTAGTTGGCTCATTTGTACTTAGTTATGATTATGTACTTTTCTAGACTTAGAGACTTCTTTTTTCTCTTTTTTTTTCTCTGGAAAATTGCTACCAATGAGGGTAGCACTCATTTTATTCAATCTAAAGGAAGCATTACAAATATCTCCTGAAGAAACAAAAAACATCCTTAACGGTTGATTAATTTTCCTAGGAGCTTACCACCTCACATAGCCATCCAAATGCTTACCACTACCGAGCACTCATACTTGAATTGGTGTGGGGGCAGTCTAGCCACGCTCCAACAAGATGATGGGAACCCTTAAAATAAAACCCTTGCCATCTCTGCCATAAGAATGAATTCAAGGAACTCCCCTTACCACCACCCATGACCTATCCAACCACCACTTATGATGGCTCTAGATAGAGGAGGAAAGGGATCACACATCATTAACACTAATGTTGACCCTTACACAAGTCTTGACCAAGATGAACGGGGGAAGAGAGGAAGTCCTACATAGGTAGCCTCCAACACTTACACCTATGATAACAACTTCTCCTTTTCAAAAATTTCCACACCTACTTGCGAAAGAGAGATATCATTTGAAGCTCTACAGTTTGGGTCTTGATCAATCCTTTAGTTCGCTAGAACATTCACTAATTTGTTGGCCTCTTTGAAGATGCCACATAGGCTATAGTTTACCAACTGATCTATAAGGGGAATAATAGTATCTAGCCATGCTTGGAGTTTCCAACTTGA
This sequence comes from Sequoia sempervirens, assembly GCA_007258455.2. Taxonomy (NCBI): domain Eukaryota; kingdom Viridiplantae; phylum Streptophyta; class Pinopsida; order Cupressales; family Cupressaceae; genus Sequoia; species Sequoia sempervirens. The sequence goes on from VDFB02271358.1 coordinate 759,946,424, forward strand.
TTCCTTCTGTAAACTTACTACCTTGATAATAACTTCAGAGTCCCCTTCGATACTGACTTCATGAAGCTTATTTACAACATAGTATTTCACACCTTCCAAGAGCCCGAAAGCCTCTACCTCATTACTGGTACCTATAGGAAGCTTAATTGAGGCTTCCCAAACCAAATTTCCTTCTGCATCCTTGATTGCAAAACCCGCCCCTGAAAGGCTTTGATTGCCCCTTGAGGCACCATCATAGTTCAATTTCAAATGTCCCCTCAGAGGCAACACCCACTTCACCAAAACTCTTGAGGATTTTCCTTTTATTTGAGATCCTTGAATTGGATTCACCAATGAATAGTTCTTCAACATTTGTGCATACCATCCTGAGAAGAACCCAAACTGCTTATTTGTAGCCTTCATATTAAAGTGGTCACTGATACCACCTTCTATTTTTCTTATAACTGATGCTACTATGATCACCTTTTCCCTAAAGATCCTCACATTTATTTCCTACCACAAATGAAAAATTATTATGGTTGGCACCTCAATCCATAGATCCACCAATGCCAAACCTTTTCCCAGAGCTAGCCAAGCCTCAAATATTTCTTAAACACTATTTTGGAGCGGTCCTTTCTAATTCAATTTCTTGCAAAAAATACCAATATTCTTGTGCAAAAAAACACTCTACTAAAATATGATTAGTGGTTTCCTCATGCTTGAAGAAAAAAAAATCTAAAGGGCCCTTGAAATCCAAGTCTACACAACCGTTCTCCTATTAAAATACAGCCATGAATTGTCATCCATGTGAACACTCATGCCTTAGGAAAAACAAAACTACTCCAACATAATTTACTGGGCCAACCACCTGCTTCCTCCGTTGTACCGAGGACTTCATAACCAATTTTAATTGAATAAGTGCCCGTTTTGGCTACACACCACCTTATCCTATCTAGTTTGTTAGAGAAGAAGGGATGTCTCTTTGCTAGTTCTATTGCAAGGATGCCCCTTTGGTTTTAACTCAACATATTCAAATCCTTCAAATTAAAATTTCTACCCCCCTTTTATTGCTGGAAGACTATGTAGTCACAATCCTCTCATTGATGATAGCACTTTCTATCCTAGAAGCTTCTTCCATACCAGAAAACTCTACAAGCAACACATAGCCATTCCGCGAATCTCACCAGAAGGTGGGCCTTTCTCCGTTACCTACTACCTAGGCCAAGTGATCACTTATTAGCATCCTACTTTCTAGAATGAAGTTCCAGAGGGTTCAACCCCTAAGCAAATTTGCAATTGTGAGGATGCAGTCTACTTCCATAGAGTCTAAATACTTAGCTCTAAGAGCTTTCCCCACTATGCCAATGGATCTGCAAAGATATTCTAGCATAGTTTTGCACCAAAAGCCTTGCTTTGATGAATTCAAATTTTGACACTAGCACCTCCACTAGCCTTTGAGTATTGCACCACCTCCCAACCCACCAACAGGAACTTGTGCTTTTCTCTAGTTCCTTCCTAGAGGAACTTACACTAAATACACATGATTTTCTATGAAGCATTCTTTTTCGCTACCACGCATGCCATCATATAGATGGGCACTGCAACAACTACCACCTTCACCATTGTCAACCTATCAGCCAAAGATAACCATTTTCCCATCTATTTATCAAGTCGCCCTTTGCATTTCCTAATTGTTTCCTCCTAGAGATAAGATTTGGTACAAGGGAACTCCCAAATATTTCAATGGGGGATTACCTTTTTGAAGCCCAAGATAGAAAAAATATTACGTTGCAACCTTTTTCCCATATTGAAGAAGAAAACATTTGATTTATTGTTGTTTTCTTCCTAACTCGATTCTTGGACTTAGTGATTTTTCAGTCCTTAGACAATTTTGGCATACATTTGTAACTCATTTTTGGATATGAAATACAATGAAGGCCTTGGATATCATTGATTTGAAGTTTTTCCTACTTGTTCTTTGCATTATTGTGTGCATTCAAGTGATTGATCAAGTTATTTGTGAGGTATTTTCCATTTCCTTATAACTTTTTCTAATATTTTAGCATCTTTATGTAGAAGTATGTTAATGTAGGTTGCAAACTGTGTCAAAAATACAAATGAATTTTAGCTATGGAGTTATCTTCCTTCTAGGAGTTTGGGAATTAGGACCTCTTTGTGAAACACTTATGCAAAGGAATGCAATAATGAGTTGTGCAAGTTTAATTTCTGTCAATGTAGTCAAGTGTTTACAGACTGAGTTTTATATCCTAGTTTAGTTTGGTGTACCACCTTCTTAGTTTCATTTCTCAGTATTTTTAGTTTATGCATTTTTCTCTTCCCTTTTTCCTTGGTAGAACAATAGAGTAGTTTAGGTGATAACCCTATAGAAAGTTAGACTTCTTCGGAGGTTCATTCTCAATACAGGTTACCCACAACTTGAGAATGTTCCCATGTGTCAATAAATTGTTGAACCTTAAGTTTAGCAGGGTGCAAATCTAGTTGATAACAAAAACAACATTGATCATCATAAAAAGTGAAAAGGCATCATAATGTACTTAAAAATCATATTTTCTCCCACTTTAAGATGCATGCAAATCCTAAATGAATCATGCTTCTCTAAGTATGTAGGAGTCACAAAAATTCATGTGCAATAATGTAACATCCAAGTCCATATACCTGGAAATTACCATTGTTTAACCATTATTAAGTGTTTCATCCATTAACATACTCAAGAATCCATCTAATGAGATAGGCATAAATCCATATGGGTCATACATACAACTCTATGGGTTAGATGTATGTCCATAGGATATATAGGGGTTCATCTACCCATCTAGAATATGCATCTATCTATAAAAGATAGTCATATGAGCTCTAGATAGAGTCATAGATTCATCAAGACCATCTAGATCTTGAGCTACATTTTATAGATTATATTTCACTAATAAAGATGCATTGAGGTTGTTGTCTAATAGGAGTATGTAAATATACAAATAAATAGCTTGATTCTTGCCTCAAAATTCAAATTTTTTTGGCAATATTTTAAGGTCCCCGAATCCATATTTCCCTAGGCCTTTGAGCCTAAATTTAAAATATGTTTTTTGGTAGTATTTTAAGGTCCCTGAATCCATATTCCAATATTGGCTTGTAATTTTTGAATTTCAAGAAATTAAGGATACATACCTATAAATGCAAGGTTATTTAATAAGTTTCACCTAGAGAATTTCAAGAGAAGCTAGCATTTTGATGAGAGCATTCCTAGAGATAAAGTTGATGATCAAGAGCATTTAAGAGAAAATATATTAGTAATTTATTGCAAAATTCAAGATCCAATCATCAAGTCAAAGTGTTCTTGCATCATGCATGTCTTGGGAGCTAATATTGTGATGTAAGTTTCAAGATCAAGTCAAGCATTCAAAGCATTATCTCAAGCATCAAGATCCACATCCATTGAAGCCATCTCATGCAAGTTGTAGATCTCAATTCAAGGGTTTATTCAAAGGTGTGTTGAGTGGTAACATATCATTGTTCATTCATTATTCCTTTTCACATTTCATTATTTCAATTCAAGGTTTAATTACCCAAATAGGGTTTGACCAAGGAAAACCCCCATTCACCAAAAACAAAAAAAAATCCCCCTCTTGTGTGCATTTGTTGCAGATTTAGGTTGAAGAAGGATTGAAGAGAAACATTGGAAAAGTTGTCAAAGTTTTTTTCAAATCATGGAATCTCACCTACATATCTAATTTCTGACTTTTCGACACTGAAACCCAGATCATATAGAAGCTAAAGACTCATATTAGAGGCTCCTAAAATAATATTGAAACCCTTGACAAAAGACCCATTTTCCTATGGGTGAACGAGTCACAGTTTTCCTCTTGAAACTTCCTTTTAGTGATTGGTAAACATTATTCTACCCTTAGATCTATAATAAGTTTTCTATTTATGTTAATATTGAGATTTATATTGCTATTGGAAGTTTGAATTGGAATAATTATTTTTATTTTCTATTTTTTAGTTTTTCTCCCAAAAGTGTTGTTCAAGTCAATACCCCTATCCTCAAGCATAAGGAAATCAGTAGATTCTCACATTGAGTTGATTCACCTAAGGGTTGTTAGTCAATTCATTATGGGGATCTCATTTCCTAATGAAATAAAGGAAAATAGGTCTATATATATTTTGTTGGTGTACCTCTCTTATAACATAACCTATTTATTTTTTTTTTATTAACAATTACTTTTTTATCATCGTAATTGTGGGTGTAAACTATGATAAATTCTAGGTAAGAGAAAACCTTATGTAGCATCATGCATCCGAATCCAACTACCCATAGTGTAGTTATACTATCAATGGTATTTTGTTAATATTGGACCTTTTCATTTTCTTTGTAGCCTTATTCTTACATGAAAATATAAGTTTTGAGGTAAGCCTACCATAGATTACAGGATCATAAATATCATGGTATTCATATGTGAAACTTGGGGTTTTAAGAAGTCCAACGTAATCTATTGTTTTATTTGGTTTTTCTTTGTCTTTCACAATAGCTAGTTTGGTAGTGTTGGTAAGCATGCGTGTAGAGTGTGCACTCTCAAACCTAAACCCAAAGATTAAAAATTAAGAAATGATGAAAAATAGGATTCCTGTCTTTCACTTACCTAGAATTTGATTCTTGAAAAGATGAATACAAAGACATTAATAGGTGAAAAATATTCCTAGTGCATTACAATGAGGAATATCCTTGTGTCTTGACCCTCTCACTTCAAAATAAAATCAATTTGCAATAGCAAGTTCCTTTCTTATGTTTTTTGTTTTTCTCAAATATTGAAGTGAATGAAACATGTTACCTCTAGAATACATAATTATTACATTACAATTCTATACTAAAACTTCAAAACTAAATTCAACGGTTTTCCTGCATTTTTGTAGCCTTAATTAATTCATCACTTTTAGTGAGAGGTGGCGTCATTCCAATCTTCCATCTCAGATAAATTCTCAACCGTTAATATTTGTAAATGTAACTATTGTAAGGTGATTCTAGAGGTTTGAGTTTGTAAGTCTAGCACTATGCATATTTCATTCTAGAATCAAGTACAACCATCCATGAAAAGGTCATCAAATGGTTGAGTAATTTTTAATACATTTTTCTAATTTTCTAATGCATAATATATTATGTCATATACCAATATGAAATGAAAATATTAATTGTAAGACATTACATTCATAGCAAGAGGATGTGATTAACTACTTATGTAAGTTTAATCGGTAAGTGGTAGCAGGGGGATAGTTGGGAAATGAAACAAAGGCCACAAGTAAGCAACTAAAGTGATTAGGATACCAAAGCATGCAATAAAAAAGAAAAAATAAATTTAATTTAGTAATTTAACATAAGTTATATGAAAATTATAATCATTCATTTGTACAATAGGGCAATAATGAACAGAAATGATCTTAGTTCACATGAGATAGGTGCATTCAACTACTCGACGAGTGATGAACACGAGTCATTTCTTAGGTTTAAATGTGAGTCATTGATCTCTGGAGATAGGACAATCTAGATTTATTTGAAAATGTTTGAATATTTTGATGTGCTTTGAAAAATCTTGGCCAATAAATAAACTGTATGTCATGTCACTTTACATGTCATTTGAGTGGATTCATTGATAAGAGTACCTTCAAAATAGTGAGTGATGATAGCTAGAATTCCATGTATGGCAACTTTCCATTGTTTCACAGATTGAAATGGGTCCCACCTTGAAATTTAGTGGGTTTTCAATGAAGGTTTAGGTATTTTTCAAAACCTTAATCTAGTGTTCTAAAACCATAGCAAATATGACAATTGAGAAAAAAATCAAAGGATTGGAAAATTCAAATAGCTAAGGATTTAGCTTGTTGTAGCTTTTTCTAGGTTTCTTAGGGAAGAAAGAAAATGTAAATGTAATTTTTTTGTATATCAACATACACATTCAAAGATATGAATACATTGTGAATGATTCAAAGACAATTGTCTCTAATGTAAATTTTGTTCCTCTTATAAATAAAATTGGAAAAGGATATTTTAATATTCATATATGCATTTTTGGTGCAACTGAGTGTTTCTTTAATGGCTTCTATTAAATTCATGGATTAAATTGTCATTTATTTTATTCTTTTTCCAGTTCCATTTAAAAAGTATAACTTAAGTAACTAAAAAATGGTAAAATTGACTGTATGATAGATTATGGAAATATAATAACATTAATTCTAATTACTCCCAATGAAAGATAGTATATTATTAGTCTATTAGTTGTAACTTGAATAGAAACTAAAAAAACATAATAATTATTTACTATAAATGAATAATGAAGAAAAACTTAACCATTTATTGTATTACAAATCAACTACAATGGTATATCTCTTTTTTTAAAGATGAATAGATATAAAACCACTTTAATATTTGACACAATGGATACCACCCTAGAGGCTAGTAGTGGTGGCTAATTTGGTGGTTGATTATATGGATGTGAAGAAAATCATATCCTTAGATCATGGGGATTATAAAACATTCTTAGGAGTTATGAACATAGAAAATATACCTATCTTGGATTGTTGAATATGAAGGTATTTTTAAATGATATTGGAACCTTGATTCTAGATAGAGGTTTTGAGAATATGTTGAAGTGGTAGTAAAAATGCTACTCCTTCCATCAACCAAGAGAAAGGCATCGAGAAGAATCAATATGAAATAGAAAGTCTATAGCTCCTTTATGATAGCTTTTGTCCAAATAGAGTGTGAGAAATCGACGGGTTTTAATGAGGAAAATATTGAAAACTTCTACTCCCGCACACCTAGTGAAAACACTTATCTCCATTATAGCTCCTCATCTTAGCTCAAAAATTGGCTCAAGAGCTAGGTGAACTAGATCAAATTCTTTCCAATTTCTCCCATTCTAATTCTTTGAAGGTAAATTGTCTCTCCTTTACTCATAAACTACATATATGGAGATAAGAAAATTTAGAGCATCCCCAATAATACCACCACATCATCCTTATTTACCTCACAAATGAGTCAAAGACTTCTTAGAATTCAAAACACCGTACTTAAAACCATATTATGGACTTAAGAATGAGTTTATTTGAATTCACCATCCCTCTTCATAGTTCAAAACTTAGAGGTTAACCCAACACTCGATCATTAATTTGTGATCATTACATATCTAAAGTATGTGTGATGTGGATTCTTATAGAGCCTTGAAAGTTTAAAATCTAGCCCAAATTCTCCAAAAGATAATTCCTTCATTTTGGAGGCATAACCAATAAATGAAAATATTTTTTATTTGACACATTACTTCAAGCATAGTACAAAATCTATTGGTATTAATAAATCTATGATTCTATGAGATATAGTAGACTTCAAGAATTGGTAATATATTATTATTAATATTATTAATAAATATAATATTATTATATTATTATTATTATTATTAATAAATATAATATTATTATATTATTATTATTATTATTGAATTATAATTTATTATTTTTAAATTAAATTATTACATCCTTGTCTAAGCACTTCAATATTTAATTCACCACAAGACACACATGTTGATGTGATATAATGTTATTACAAAACAATGGTATTCTAGAATTTTGTTGTGACAACTAGAATGTTGTAGGAACCATTCTATTGGGTACAAAAAATGACTTAAGTTTTTTAATAACACACATGAATAAAAGGTCAAATGTCGATCTTCATTAATCTAATGGCTCTAGTCATTTTAGAGGTTTGAGTTCACAAGACTAGCACTTTGAACATTTCATTCTAAAATGCAATTGTAGTCGTCCATCAAATATTCATTGAATGGTGAAATATAAAATATTTGGTTTGCAACTAGCATGAGACATTGTGAAGACTTAAGTGTTCTAATAATGCATATGAAGAAGAGGTCAAACATAAATCTTCATAAATCTAATGTCTGTAGGGTGTTTTCAAACGTTTGAGTTTACAATACTAGCACTCCACACTTTTCATTCCATAATGCAACTATGGTTATCCACCAAATATTTATTAAATGGTGAAGTTTTTTGTACATTAATTTTATTTTTTATTACAAATTAAGAAAATAAGAACATACCGAAGAAGTCTAATGACAAAATATGTTGACACCTATCTCCATTCTGGAGACTTTATGTATGAATTTGGGTGTGTAGAAAATTCATCCCAAAATAGAACAATATATAACATTTGATATTTTTTCCACCCACACTATGATTTTTATTCACATAGAAGTTTACTTCTAATAAAATAAATGATTTATTTAATTTCTACATTAAAATAGCATAGAATTAAATTGTTACATTAAAATAACATAGAATAAATAAAAAATACAAAATAAGTATGCATTCCCTTCTATTAACAAAAATATGCAGTTAAGAATGGGGTCGACATTGGGCGAGAGTGGAGGAAATGACCTATTTTTTAAATCTGAGGAAGACAAAGGTGAGGAGGGAGATGGGGATGATGCAAATGAGGAGGGAGATGATGAAAGGGAGGTCATTTGGAACTATTGTTCCTATGCTACTGCTTGGAATCTTTGTCCTTAGTTCGGTCCATTCTGCTACTTGGGTTGTGGCTTCCTTGGTGGGTGCTTTCCTGTGCGGGTGTTGTGTTGGATCTGCCCATGGTGTCCTTGTTGTTCTAGCCTTGTGTTGGGTGGGGGTTGATCTTTGGGGTGTGGCTCTCTATGTTTGTGAGTGTGTGTTGGTTGTGGTGCTCGGAGTTCTTGCTATGGGGTTGTTTGAGGAGAATGGTGGCCTTATCTCAGACCCTGATTGGCATGTAGGGTTGGAAGTGGATTTTTGTTGCTATGCCTTCTCTCCTCATTCACCTTTTGCAGACTTTCCTAGCTCTCTCTAGCCTTTTTGAGGATCTTTTTCCTTTGTGTGAGGGCTCTCATTACTTGGGGTTGAGGTTGCTAGTCCACCTTTGGTGGATTTGTTTGTGTATAGTTTTTGGCATGTTTCAGACCCTAGCTGGCATGTAGGGTTGGAGGTTGTTTTACATTGTCTTGCTTGCTCTCTACTTTCTCTACTTGGAGACTTTCCTTTCATTTTCCTTCTCCTTTCAGGTCCCTTTGTTTTGTTTGGTGTTGGTGCTAGTTGTGGTGCTAGGAGTTCTTTCTAAGGGGTGGTTTGAGGAGATTGGTGGCCTTATCTTAGACCTTAACTGGCATGTAGGGTTGGAAGTGGTTTTTTATGGCCATGATTTCTCTCCTCTTTTTCTCTTTGCAAGTTTTCCTGGCTCTATATGGCTTGTTTGGGGATTTTTTTTCTATGTGTGGGTAATTTTTTTGCTTGGGGTCATGGTTGCTAGTTTTCCTTTGGTGGAGTTATTTGTGGATAGTTTTTGGAATGTTTTAGACCTTGAATGGCATGTAGGGTTGGAGGTTGTTCTTCATTGTCTTGCTATCTCTCTACTCTCTTTGTTTGGAGGCGTTCCTTGCCTTATCCTTCTTTCAAGGACCATTGTCTCTTCTTTGGTGTTGGTTGTTTCTCTAGGTAGGGAGGCTACTTCTCTCTAGTTCTTTCTTTGCTACAACAATGGTTTACTTTTTACTTTCAATGGGGAGTGCTTCTCATGGTGATGGGTTTTTTGTATGGTCTCAAGGGGGTGGCTCTTGTCCCTCTATCTATTTTTACTTGATTTTTTTCTTGGTTGGATGAAGTAGTTATTGGTTTCAGTGGCTACCAAGGTTCTCTTGGGTTGCTAGTCATGTATGATGTTTCTATGCTCTCCCCCTCTCAGGTCCTAAAGTTCATTTTCAAGGATGGGGTGTGTTGTTGGCTAAGGAATGCTTTGTGTTTTCTTCTTTGTTCCAAATTAATTTCTTGCCAAAGGATGATATGGTGGTCTTTAATATGCATGTAGCTACTTCCCTTCAGTTCTTTGAGCTATGGTCTTTTTTGGAGGTGGAGACTACTCATTCAGAGGCAGAGTCCTCTTCTATTGAGGTGGAGAGGTGGTTGTTGATCATGTGGGAAGTTATATTTTCTATGGTGTTGGGCCTCATTTCACCCTCTCCTATAGAGGGGAGCCCCTTCCTATTGAGGTGGAAGCTGGGTTGGTGCTATGGGTGGACTAGTGCTATGAGTTTTCTAAGACTATTCAATGTTTTTCCTTGATTCCTAACTCTCCTAGTGAGGTGGGGTGGTTGGTTTTGTTGGAAGGTGTTGAAAAGAGTTGTGTTGTTGTTTGGCTAGCTCAAGCTGATGTTTACCTAATAGTTTTTGGTTGTTCACTTCTGGTTGGTGTTGGTAAGTGTTGTGCTATAGTCTAGCTAATTCAGGTTGATGGTTGCTTGGCCATCTTGGGTTGTTCTTGGGTCCAAGTTCCTTTCTATTTCTTGGATGTATTGGGCTTAAGGTTCCTGCTAAAACCTTCATTTGTGGTGCAGATTTGAGCTTTCAAGCTAATATTTTATAATATGCTTCTGGTTCACTACTGGTTATCTTTGTTTTATTCTATTGCAGCTTGGTCTCTTTGTGTGGGTTTTGGGTCCCTATTAAAACCTACTTGTTAATGGTTTCAGGTCCATTCAAAACCTATTGTTAATGGTTTTAGGTCTATTCAAAACCTTTTTTTCCCCCTTAATAAAAACATAGAATAAATATGTAATAATATAAATCTAATATTAATAGAAATAATATAAATATAAATGTTAACATTTACATCTTTGATAATGTAGTACATATAAAGGTGCTTGCAAAATGTACATATGAATGTTATAGAATCCTACTAATAGTAGAATACAACATTCACATACATTTATCAAAATTATGCAAAAATTTCTTCACTACTTGCTTTTGATAATCTTATTGTAAACCTTCATTCCTTAAAAGATTATATGCCATGATGACCAATTGACGGTGTTTGACTAGAGAGACATTATGGAAATTCTACACAAAATGATGCCAAGTTACAATGGATCCTTCATTTAAGAAGCGTAAAATATCCTTTAACATAGGGATTCCCACTCTAATGCATGTAGTAGCAAGAAAATCCCTAGGCCTCCTAGATAATCTTGTTGAACCATAATAATCACTAGGGACAACACATCAACCTGCAAAACTCCAATGCCTAGTAAAGAATCCATCAACCATGAAGAAATATCACTGTGAACACCTAATATCTATTTGCAACTTCTAAAAATTTGAAGCCCAACACTATAGCGATAAATACTCTAGTCCATCTACTATGTATCCTAAAAATATTTCAAAGTCTATGTATAGTAATTGCTCCTAGGAAGGTTATTTGTCATCAAGAACTAGTTTGAAAAATTGGTGTATCCATACTGATTTTTGAACTAGAGATTTAATAAATATTATGATGAACTTCATTAGTAATTCCAAGTAAGTTTATAGAAAATTTGGGTTTTTCATACCACTATGGTGAAGCACGAGCCAAAAGTTAAAAAAATTACTGCAAAAGGTATTGCATAATTTGATCAAGGATATTCATCTTGTTATTGTACAGGTCAATTTACATGTTTTAAATTTAAAATTATGTAGAGGCCTCATATGAGTTATGGTTATTTCAAAAAATTGGAATGAATTGATTGCAAATTCTAAAGGAGATTTTTTTTTTTCAAAAGAGTAATTAAATTCATATCAGAAAAGGTGTGTAATTGAGGGTAGGAAAATCAAAGCCAAAGAGTGAGCCAAAAGCTACATTCACACTTCATTAGTACATGATAGAGCCATTGCAAATTTTATTTGGATTGACATATAGCTTTAGGCAGAGTACTTTGAAGCATTGAAAAGATTTGAGAATTAAATGGCTTTTTGTACCTTAACCATCATCAATATTGACTCACAATAAATTTCACTCACTTCTGATCAAAATTTATAAATTTGCTAAGTAACTTATTCATTATCATTTAGCATTTGATATTTTCACCATCCACACTATGATTTTTATTCACATATGTATTTAATTCACCATGAAAATATTTTATTGATTTGAATACAGGTTTAATTCACCAACAAAAATATGTTATTGGTTGGAAAACATGTTTAATTCACCAATACAAGTATTTTATTAGTTTGAGTATAGGTTAAATTCACTAATGAAAATATTTTATTGGTTTCAACACAAGTTTAATTTTCCAAAAGAAATATTTTACTAGTATTAACACAGGTTTAATTCATGAGGAACATATATTATTATTTTGAAAATATGTTCAATTCACCAATAAAAATATTTTATTGGTTTGAAAACAAGTTTAATTCTCAAATGAAAATATTTGTTTGGTTTAAAAATAGATTTATTTTGCTAAGATTTTCTATAAAATTCTAGTGATTACAAAATATTTACCAATTGAATTTATATTTTTTCCCAAAAAAGAACACAATTTCCAATAAATTAATATTTTTTGGGAATATATAAGATTTGTTGAGTTTTTATACATTTTCCTAGGGAGATTCTTAAATTTTTTATAGAGTAATATATTAACCATTTGAAAGTTTCTCTTGTTTAAATTGTTAATAGAAAGAGTTTTGTTGTGTATAGCTTCCCACAAAAAATAGTTTACCTTAGGAAGTAATCTATTATTCCAAACAATATTTCAATTAAATGTATGATCCCTATTCCTATTAACCATAAGGGAGTAGGGTGAATTGATAGAGAATAAGCCAAAAGGATGCCTAACCCAAATTCATTCATCTTTTTATTCAAGGAGGAAAATTGGAAATCTCTAATTATCTGCTTTAACTACTCAATATCTTCTTGTTGCCTTCTAGCTCTTAGAATTCTTCTTCTATAAATTTTTTCTTTGAAAATTCTTCCACTTAGGTTTTTGACCATTCCAATCAATATAACTATTGATATTTTTACCATTCTTTTGAAGAAGCATCTATTTAATGTGATCAAATTTTTGAAGAGAAGATAAAATATGACCATCAAGCCAAGGGTCATTCCAAAGATTAACTTTATTCTCATCTCCCACTCTCAAAAATATGCCTTGCTTAATAATATTTTTGAATTTTTAAATAGTTTGTCTGAAACAAATAAACCCTAAGTCCAATATTAGAGGTAGTCAAGAAGCAATGATGATCCATATTATTCAAATATTTATCTTTAAGGATAATTCCCCAATCTTTATTGATTTTTATGAAGTTCTAAACTACCTTAATAAGAAGGGCTTTATTAAACCATTCCAATCTTCTAATTCCCAAACCACCCTTCTTTTTAGAGTTAGAAACCTTTTCCTAGCTAACAAGGGAAATCCTATTTTTTTCCTTAGTGCTAGACCACAAAAAATTATTTCGAATCTATTCTATTCCATTAGCTATATAAGGTGGGATTTTTAACAAAGAAATATAGTACATTGGCATATTTTGGAGATAAGCTTTCAATAATTGAAGCTTTCCAACTTGACTTAGCAATTTCTCTTTCCATCTAGCCAATGTTTTTTCATCCTTTCAACTATATTAATCCAACAAGTATTTGAAATTTTCTTAGTAGATAAAGGAAGGCCCAAATAGGTAGTAAGAATATTATCTATATGACTATCATGATTTTATCTCTAAGAGCCCAGGGGTCAATATTAAATAAGTAGAGAATGCTTTTATTCTAATTGATATACTGATTAGTCACTTTAGAATAATCATCTAAGAGAGCTTTCCAATAATTAATTTCCAATATAAAGGAAAATCCAAAGAGGATAGTATCATCCACAAACTATTGATGCGAAGAGGGAGATAAAGAAGAAGCAACTTTAATCCATTTCAACAAACCAACATTGATCAACTTTTGAAGATTTATCCTAAGAATTTTAACCACAATAATAAAAATATAAGGAGAAAGAGTTTCACATTGTCTAAGGCCCCTAGTATAGGAGAAGATCCCCTTAGGGACCCCATTAACTAAAATTGAGAATTTAAGAGTGGTATCACAAACTTTAATAAGCCTCAATATCTTTCCTTTAAAACTAAACTTTTATAGGATAATAAATAAATAGGACCAAGCCACTCTATCATAGGCCTTAGATATATCCAATTTAAGAACCATAATTCTTGAGTCTTTCATTATATTTTGTATAATGTATATATTCATGAGTAGAAAAAATAACATCCAAGATTTGTCTACCCCAAACAAACCCTTTCTCATTAGTAGATATCAACCATTGGAGCACATGTTTAAGTTTATTGAAAATAAAATAGAAAATATCTTATAGATTGTGTTGCATAAAATAATAGGCCTAAATTCCATCATAGAAGAGGCCTACATTTCCTTAGGAACCAAAAAATAAAAGAAGATTTTAGCTTCCTTGATAGTTTCCTCTATTCTATAAAATCTCTCATAGCCATAAGGATATCCTTTAAGATAATATCTTAGAAATATTTAAAGAAGGAGGGAACCCATCTAGCCAGGGGCTTTGAAAGAACCAAAGGAAAATATAAAATATTTAATCTCTTCTAAGGTCATAGCCTTCTCAAAGTCATCAATATATCTATCATTCAAAATTTGAGGAATGAAATCAATAATTTCCTCTAGGCTTGACACATCCCAATTAGAATCAACTAGTGTTTCCTTAAGTAGAAAGTAGCAACATCAATAATATCTTCTTCCTCCATGAGAGGAGTGTCATTTTTAAGGGTCAAAGTTTTATGACATTTACTCTCCTATGCTTCAAATTGGATTGCTGAAAAAACATTGTATTCCTGTTTCCTTTAGTAAGTCACCAAATTTAGGATTTCTATTTCCAAAATATCTCCTCATTTTTCACAAGGATATGCCACTCAATCCTCAAGGATCTTTCTTTATTGGAAGTATCCATATCAATAATACCTTTCTCCATATTTTTCTAAACTTCCTTCAAACCTCTTATCAACTTTTTTTTTTTTTTTTTATGGAAAATATTCCCAAAACACTATATATTCCATCCTTTGACAGTCTTCAACTTTTTTTAAAATTGATGCATAGGGGTACCATTACAAGGAGTATTCCATCATTTTTCCACAATATCTCTAAACTTAGAGTGAGAGGCCCACATTATTTCATACTTGAAGTGTTAAGAGCCTTTAGACTAACATCAGTCCAACATAGCAAAATAGCATTATGATCTAAATCAATCCTTAGCAAGGAAAAAATAAAAAGTCTAGGTAAAATTTTCTATCCATTGTAAATAAGAAGCCTAGCAAGTTTGAACTATCTCAAATTACCCTGCCTTATATTAGACCACACAAAATCTGGCCTTTGGAGGTCAATATCGATTAGACCAATAGAAGAAATGAAATCAAAAAAATCAACCATACTTTTAGAATAATCTTCTAACCATCCTTATTTTTTTTGGGGGAAATAAATTAATGAGTATTAAAGTCTCCTCTAAGCAACCAATTTTATTCTTTCTTAGCCTCCACCACACTAAAAATAATATCCCATGGGTGTTTTCAAGCAAGTTTAGTGTTAGTAACATAAATATCCATAAGGTTCCACTTAGTGGAGTAAGATAAAGTTAGTAGTTGTTGTAAATTGAATAAAAAACATTAGTAACTAGGGATAGGTTATTACATGAGCAAGGTATAATTAATATGATTTTCAAATAGTAACTTAGATTTAAAAACATCAATTTTTTTGGTTTGGATTTTGACAACCCATCTAGGGTGGCACAAAGTTATTCAATAGGAATGTGCCCAAAAAATTATATACCATATGCATACAAACACCCATTATATTATCTACATTAGTGGGAAATTTTTGCTACACTTTTAAGTGTTAGGTTTGTATGATATGTGTTTGTATACATTATCCCACTGGTCTCTTCAATAATATATTATGTTTTCTTAATATATAAATTATATTATCTAAGAAAAAATCAAATGCCTATTGTATCTAGTGGTTTGTGTACACTTCAATCTCCATGGAATGAATCTACTCCTTATATTGTCTATTTATTTGAAGTTTTTTAGTAAATTTTTTTAAGTATCATCCACTTTATATATTTCAATGAGGAATTTCTCACAAAATAAATAATATATAGCTAACTGTAATATTTTTCTACCATTGCTAGATACTAGAGTTACAACTTCTAATCTCCCGTAGAACATAATAAGTTGACAACTATGTTAAATTGTCTATTATTCACATTGCTAGATATTATCATTTAATGTTGCACATGTATGGTACCTTATATCATATACAAAATACGAAAAAATATGGATATGTCTAGCTAAACTTAAATATTTTTGTTAGCTTTATTGGTGATTTAAAGATTTAATTTTTTTTTTTTTTTTTTTTGTAGAGTGGATATTAAGCTACAATTTTATTGCTCTTTACAATCCTAACCTATAATTTTTTTAGAGTTTTTTATGTTTATTATTGAAACATAGAAAACTAGGGTTTCTATATTAAAATGGGGTGATTGAATATGTTATGCACCTATCTTCCTTATTCCATTAGGAAATGAGATCCCCAAAGGTAGGATTGACTTTCAACCCTAGGTGATTCAACCCTATTGGAGATCTTGCAAATTTCCTTATGACAAGACAAGGAAAAATCTGTTTGAACAACACTTTGGGGAGAAAAAACTAAAAAATGCTAAATGGACTCAATTGTGCAATATGAAATTTGGATCATCAATTTAAAACATAAAATAATTAGAAACACCATACTTTCGATAGATTTGAGAGGGATAAGACATTGTGCACCTATCAACAATTTTTTTTTGTTGAGTGTCCTATTGGGATTGATTCACCCTAGGGTGAATGGGTCTTGCTAGCCTTTTCTGAAACATCAAAATTTAGATCTATAGCCTCTAATATGCACTTCTTTCATGTACTTTTTAATCTTCACTTTTAGGTCTAGACTTGTAGAAAAACTAAAAAAATTGGTTTATTTGTATGGGGTTTGCTTTAGCTAAACCCCATGTTTGGTAATTAAACCTTGATGAAAAATACAGATTTGGAACATGAATATGTGTGTGAGCCCTAATCTTAAGTGTTTCTAAGATTGTTTAGAGCTAAAATGAAAAGAAACCTTATTCAAGTGTGTTAGAATAAGATCCCTAAATGAACATGAATAATGAACAAGAGACCTAGTTAGGGAGAAATCAAATACCCTAATAGATCCAAAAATCTGATTACACCTTTCTTTAGGTAGCTAGTAGAATAAAATAGAAGATGGGATCACTAGGAAACAAGTCATTAGATCAAGGGAAATGGCTAGTTGCATGTCCCAAAACCTATAACCATCATGATCCACCATAGACATTAACGTTCAATCATGAACAATGCTTAATCAATATTTACAAATTGAGATTGAAGACCTACAAAACAAATGAAGTGTTGCTCCAAGAATTCAAATTTTATTACTTGAATGCTCTCCTTGCTTGATTTCAAAATTTCTTCTTTCTCGTCACAAAAATCACACTTTAACCTAGTTTGAAATGATGAAAAGACTAGGCTTTATAGGATTCCTTTTTAATTTTCTGAATATTAGATCTTGATAGTAGACATTTGAATCTTGAATCTGGGAACTTAAAATTCCATGAAAAACATGTTTAAATTTAGAATTTGGATCCTAAGCTTTTCAGGGCTTTAAATTAATTAAGTACATTTATTCAATTCATGTAACAATGTCAAAAAAGATAGAAATAGGCCTTGGGATGCATAATAAGGGGGTTTAAGGGCCTATTTATGAAGGGTAAAAATGTAGAAATGTGAGGTCACTAAAATATTTCCAAATTGAGTGTGAAATTGTACTATCTCATAGGAGTATAATTTTCTACACTAGATTTAGCCCCAACTTTAGCTACCATATGACACTATGTGTATATGCAAGCTAAATGACTTGAAAAGTAAATTATACTATAAAAAGAATACTCATGGATATTTCACAAATAGGGAGAATAAAGCCCCAAGTGTAGTTATATGCGAAACCACAATGTTACAACGTGCATCCCGCAAAACCGATTTTTTTTTGGTTAAAAATCATCTTATGAAACTTCTACAAAGAATCAAATTCAAGAGTAGATGTATGCACCTTGATTTTGTTTTCTTTATGGAGGTGGAATCATGATCACAATCTAGCCACATTGAATTTATTTGCTTGATGATGTGAATGCTTACAATAAGGTATTGAGGACCTACAAAACCACATATTGATAAACATTGAATAAGATCGAGGATGGAACCACAAATCCAACACAACAAACGTGACATCAATAATGGAGTTCTCTAGCCCTCATTATGTTGATTTGAATGAAATGTACTTAGAATAAAATATGCTTTCTTTAATAAAGCTAATTATATATGAATGAAAATGACAATTCTAACTATTATTTTGACATTTACCTTTTGATAAATTACCTTGTTGTAGAGTGATTGAAGATGTCAAGTTGATGACCATACCAAACCCCTAGACTAACTATTTTGCAAGATGAGGTGGCACGCAATGAGCTCTGCCATATGGTTAGTCCATTGTAATATGATTTATGTTTACATTTTTTCCTTTACAATATTTTTTTTATGTATTTTTAGGAGGTTTTGGGAACCTGGATCCAAAAATGTCGTAAAGCATCCTATTTTTTTGCAAAGCATCCCAAAATGGCTAAAGTGTCCAAGACCCCCACCCAAAAATGGCCCAAGTGTCCTAGAGAAACTTAATTTTACTTTTAATTGATTGATGAAATTTTTTAGACATGTTATTAATAAATTATTTTGTCTTTTCCAAGTTCCACTCCACATTTGTTGGCGTTTAGGAGGTAGACTATTTACAATTCTATAGGAGCAGGTTACCTGACTTATTGCGAAGGATGTGGAAATTTTATGTGTAACAGGACTATTTTGGATCTACATCATGCCACCAATGACATATCATGATGTGATGCTTATGGAATTAGTATAGAGATGGAATGCAAATACATGCACATTCCATCTACAATCAAGGGAGATGATGGTGAGACTTGAGGATGTATGGCACATTTTGAGATTACCCATCTAAGGTGAGACCATCCATATTGAGGAGGATCACACACACAGATAGATGCAGCTAGATATCCAATATTGTGTTGGGAACCCCATGCAACTAGTAAACATCAGGGCTCATGTTGAGCTTAAGTGGTTTGTGTATGTGCACTCACTGTTGCTACTGTGGATCATGATTATCACTATGGCTCTAGCTCTTGTTCTTGATGGGTGAAGCACACACTTGGATGAAGGCCTCATGCATACTATCCGTGACATAGGGAAACATTAGACCATCTATGTCTGGGGTCACAATGTGTTTGGTCAGCTTTATTATTATCTCAAGCTTTTTTTTATCGAGAGATAGACAACATAGTAAATTGTACACTCTTACAGGTTTGGGTCTTCAAGCATATCACATGCACTAGGCCTATAGGTTATCCCATAGTAACATCAGGGCTCGTGTTGAGCTTAATTGGTTTTTGTATGTGCACTCACTATTGCTACAATGGATCATGATTATCACCATGGCTCTAGCTCTTGTTCTTGATGGGTGAAGCACACACTTGGATGAATTCCTCATGCATACTATCTACAAGATAGGGAAACATCAGACCATCTATGCTTGGGGTCACAATGTTTTGGATCACCTTTATTATTATCTCAAGTTTTTTTTATCAAGAGATAGACAACATAGTACATTGTACACTCTTACAGGTTTGGGTCTTCAAGCATATCACATGCACTAGGCCTATAGGTTATCCCATAGTAACAATGATGGTGTACCCACGAGCATTCAACTATACTCTGAGATGGGCCTAAGAGTTTGGGGATTTATTATAGTGGAGGATTCAATTTGATTACTTAGATGATGATGGTGTAGTATAGAGGACTTACCTCACCATACCCTAGTGGCTAGATCACACATGTGAGCTTGTTGGGATGCAATATGATAGGCTCCTATTGGGATGACATGACTATATAGTGTTTCGCTTTATTATGACCGAGTCATGCAATAATTTGGATAGATTTAGGTACCATTGAGGCTATGACCCACATACATATAATCAACATGGAGTGGCTTTAGACCTGGAGACATTCAGTGTGCCATGGTTAATGATGTGTATTTTAGTGATTCAGATGATGAGGACCATGATGTGCCTCTATAATTAGACCTTGAAAATGTAGGTACCACTATAGCCTATGAGTATTGGTGGGCGAGAGTATGACCACACATGTCTTCCCTATCGATTATCTTGCAAGCGATGTTGGAATTCTTCCAGGACAAGGAGATGAGAGAGAGGAGGAAATTGATGGGAATGCATATGAGGATGATAGAGTAGAGGACCTAGAGGATGAGAGTGATTATGATCTTCAGCTGATGAGTGATGATCTTGATGAGCTAGGTGAGGCCATAAATGTCATTGAGAGGAGACATACATCTCACTCACAAGTCACTCAAGCACAATCAACAACTACAATAGGAATCACCATTCATGAGCATGGGGAGGCCAATGGTACCACACTTTCCATGCTACTGATGCAAGAGGGACCTATCATCCCACAACGAGATCTCGATTGGTGAACTAGAGATCTAGATAATTATATTTTTTATAGTTTTATTATGTTTTTAAGATTATGTATATTCTCATTTACATACCATGGAATTTTCTAATATTATTTATGGTTTTCATCTTGTAGTGTGCACTTGAGAGTGGAAAGACCTCTTCTATCAAGTCACTGTAAAGATGGCTCCTTCCTTTCCCCCACATTTGGACATATAGGCCGAGCATATGCCACCACCTAGTGTAGGGTGTCATGTTGACCATTTTGTTCCCTTAACAAGATGGAGGATGACATATGAGGAGGCCATGAGGTGTAGTGATCTATCCGCTACTGGGGAGGAGTGAGCGAGAGGCGAGCCTACACAACTTTGGAATACATACAAGGAGCTTCAAGCTTCATGGGTTACAACTAATAATGAGACATAAGCCTTCATGTAGTTATAACTCATCAGGTTGCAGGGGGAGATCACTATAGTGTAGGCTGATAGAGATTGCATAGATCAAGAGCACATTGTAACACTTGCACAGGAGGAGATTTCTTTAGGTCAAGTACGTGGCCTATGGGATCAAATCAGCTCCATGAGTAGATCATGATTGAATGTCTCAGATGAGCATTTTCACCACGTAGGGTAAGGAGTCTGGTAGCCATAGGCCACATTATTATTTTTATATATGAGTTGGCATGTATATAAAATTTTAAATATATGAACATTTTATGTTTGTTTTGAAATAGGTATCAATGTGATCTATTAAATAATCTTTGTAAGAATATTTAATAAATATCTCCATGATCTAAGTTTTATGCGATCTAATCCAAATGTCTAAGTTGATATTAGATACTACATTTTGATTAATTGTTTTGTGTTAAACTAAAATGCACTTATGATCTAATTAAGAAATTAAATGCATGTAATGATCTTAATTTAACAAAACACACATGGGATTTGAATAGTATGGAAAAATAAAATAACAATTCAACATATTGAACAATTACTCTACATAATTTAAGACACACCAATAAATTTTTTCCTTAACAAAGCAATGTGAAACAAAATAGATAAGCGTCTATCTAATCTAACAACATGCTTTAATATACATACTAGAATGAAAAGAAGATATTAAGTGTAATATTTGCACAAATGCATAACATTGATAGGCTCTTTGAGAGGTGTACCATCTATTTTTGTTAATGTATATGCACCAAACCCATAGCTTTCATTAATTACATAGTTTATAACCAATTTGGACTAAACTTTCCTTTTTCACCTAGGGCGGCATTAACATTATGTTGATTCTCATACAACACCAAATCAACTTTATTAAAGGAATTAGGGATGGAATTATCATTGTAACTATGTTGCATTTTTTTGGAATAGGATTGAAGATGCTTGAGAGCATTGATGTGTTATTCACCAAGCATTTCAAGTTGTTGTAATAATTTTTATTTATAAGTATTATTTTCAAAGCCCTCTAAGAGAAATTCTTATTGAATGAATTTCTAAATCTAAGGGAATTATTGCATAAGCACCATAAACAAGGTTATAAGGTGTGTTTCCAATAGGTTTTTGAATAATAGTGTGATAATCCCACAACACATGATAATTGAGTGTGCCAATCCATTTTATGTTTACTTAGTATTTTTTTTCAAGATTTGTTCGAGATTTTTATTGGTTGATTCTACTTGACCGTTAGATTTTGGGTAGTAAGGTGTTGAAAAATGATGTTGGGTGATCCCACAAAGCTGGTTTACAATTTCTGGAAGATTCTAATTTTTTTTGAAATCACATATTTTTAGAAAATATAATGATTTAAGCCTTAAAAATTTCCATTTAAATCATTCCAATTGAAGAGGTTTTGATCAAACTACCTTAGATCAAAACCCCTTGGATAAAACCCCACTAGTTTTAAACCATACCTATAATAGAGTCTTCTTTACACCTATTGAAATGCTGATAAGAAAACACTTTTGATTTACCTTTTGGGGGATCAAATGAATTAATTTAAAAATCATTTTTTGAAAGTGTGTATTCCTTATTATAAGCTTTCCAAAAAGTATAATTTTAAATAAATTTAATTTTATTATTATATTAATTTTTTATTTCTTGTGAATGTAGGTTTTTCACCGAAAATCAAGCTCTATGTTTTGCACCTATGGAAAAATAAAAGATTATATTTTTTTTTTTGAAAAATATGAGTACACCAAATATTGAAGTCCTTGATCCAACAAAAAAAAAATGAATTTTGATACATACAAAAAAAGTTGTGTTATACAAATCCTATGTCTAAATTGTAATTAGTTTGACTTCAAAACTTGATTAAAAAAAAATATTCAATAAAATATTGTGAAACCAATTGGAAGCACTAGATATCATAGTTAAAAATGTAAATTTAAAAATTATAATTTTATCCTTCATGGAAAAAAATTATGTGTTATACGGTGAGCGTCACTCCTTAAAAATGGTGTTTACTGAAAAAACTAGTTTTTGAAGGAGATGGAAAAAGAAGTGCAATATAATTCCAAAAAAATTGAAAAAAAAAATTTAGAATCTACAGGAAAAATGTCACAAATCACTTGTTTGCATCATCTTCAAACTCTTCATGGTTTAGCCGGTATAGGTGCCCAAAAGTGAAGATTTAGTTAGAAAAAATTAGTTCAGTCTCTAGCTTGGCCAAAAATTGTAAACCAGTATTGTGGGATCACCCTGTTGAATGTGAAATGTTTCCAAAAAATTCTTCACATCATTGTTCTTAAATAAGGTACCATTGTCTGAAAATAATGTGGAAGGAAGGCCAAAGCAAGCAATAATGTGTTCTAATATGAAATGACAAATTGCATTAGCTGTTGTGGAATGGAGAGGAATTGTTTCTACCCATTTTGTGAAATACTCTATTGTAGTAATTATAAATGTGTGTTCAGAGGAAGAAGGTGGTGATAATTTTCAAATGATATCCAAATCCCAAACTGAGAATGGAAAAATAGGAACTTAGGCATAAAGTTCAAAAGCAAGAGCATGCATCAAATTGTTATGTTCTTGACATTTGCGACATTTCTTGATATGATTGAAACAATATTATTCCATATGTCTCCAATGATATCCCATGCAAATTATTTTTTAAACTAACCATCTTCCTCCAATATGTCCCCCACAAGCATCAACATGAGCTTCCTTAAGGGCTATAGGGATCTCTGATTGTATAAGACATCAAAGTAAAATACCATCAAAGGGTCATCTATATAAAACATCTGCTAGGATGACATATCTGTAATGACAAAAAATGTATCCCTTTACATTTTCATACTCATTTGGGTCCTCCCTATTAAATTGAGCCTAACTTTTCCTTAATTTAGTGTTGTAATGTGTTTAACACATTCACATTAAGTCTTGGGCCCTTATCAACTAAATGAACCTAGTTATGCCTTATTTAGGGTGTTGTAAAGTGTACCTTTACAATTTCACACTAATCTAGGGTTTCATTAATTAATTGGTATTTTTTATGCCTTATTTGGCCTTATTTTGCATCCAAAATCATTTTTTAATAAAAAGGGGTAAAAACTTTTATTGAGTCATAGAAAGAAGCAATACATCAAGGTCAAGGGAAAGAGCCTGAAGGAACCAAAAAAATAAACTGAAAAGAGCAAAAGAAACAATCAACCAACACTCGCATTGTCCTCAACAAGAACCCTGTCCAAATCCAAATAGAGCTCTTGGGGGATTTGACCCCAATCATCAATCTTCCAGCTATCCAAATGCTTAGAAGATCATTTTTCTAGAAAATCAACCATCCTATTCCATTCCCTTGGAATATGAAAAAAAGACACCATCTCCATCAAAGTTCCAATCTGTAAGATCTTCTACACCGTCACTGCCAACTGCTCGCTAACATCGGACACCTTCTATGCATTAAGAAAGTTAACCAAAACCTGAAAATATGATTCACAAATAACCAGGTGCCATCCCAACTCATAGGCCCATTCCAAAGAATAAGGGATCACCAATCCTTCCATAAGGTTGATAGTCTGCACACCTTTATGGATAGAAAAGAAGAAACCACTAAACCAGAAGAGTCCTTGCCAACCCTACCAACTTCAGCCGGTCTTAGGTTTCCTTTGGAAGAACCATCAGTATTGACCTTCAAAGTGCCAACCGGAGGGGGTTTCCAATGTCCCACTCTTTGAACTCACTGACTCCCTTTCCTACCTCTTTTACTATAAGCAGGGGTTGAGGAAAACCCGAGAATACCCAGCCTAGCCACCATCTATGCATCCCTTTTCTCCAATAGCAACACCACATCTCTCTTAGCTTCAATTGTCTCTTGAATCATACCAAGTATTCTGAACCACACCTGTTGTATCCACAAACTCTCCCCTCTGAAAATCCTCCTATTTCTTTCTAGCCAAACCTGCCATAATATGAAGATAGGCCCAACATTCCACTCATCCTGCAAAAAAGGAGCCAGTGAGGGAGGTCTTCCCAGGCTAGTCCAAAAATCCACCAAGGAGGAGGCATGAATGCAAGGACTATTCGACACTCCCCACCAATATTTCCAGAGCTGCAAAGTAAAAGAACACCAAAAAAACAAATGAGAAGAATCCTCCTCACCTCACCCATAGAGAACACACCTGGAGGGGCCTTGAAATCCTCATTTCTAAATATTGTCCTAGGTTAGACACGTGTTCCAGGCCAAATTCCACATGAAGCAGTTGCACTTCAGCCAAGAAAACTTATTCCACACCCTCTTCCACCAAGGAACCTCCACCCCCTTGAACTTTTAAGAGAGTAGCCTCAGGTATCTAGAGGCAACCGTATAATTAACTTTCTGGTTGGGAGACCACACATGAACATCCTTATCCTCGAGGGAACTGTATTCTCTTGCAACAAGAATATTATGAAGCACTGCACACTCCTCTTCCATACCCACCATTGGCCACTCATCAGGATTCTTCCACCTAGCACACACATGTTGCCCATGAAAAGAAAGCAACTTAAAGTCGCTCACCCTCGACCAACCTACAACACAAAACCTCTGACTCAGGGTCGCCAAGTTAGGAAATTGCGAGATAATGGGTGGGTAACCATCCCAAGAGTCAAAACAAAATTGAACCTCTATCTCACGCTTACAAATAAAAAATAAGCCATCTTTGACTAGCATAGTTTCTTTCTTGAGAGTAGCTCAAATAATGAATCCCTTACCTTCCAAAGGGTAGTGAGGGATATCTCCCTGATGAATACCTTGGAAATACTTATGGGAAAGAATCCTAGCCCATATTTAGTCTTTCTTAGTGCACCACTGCTAATAAAGTTTATCTGCCAATGCCTTACCTTCCAGCGAGGACTGCCTCAGCCCCAAACCACCATACTACTTAGGACAACAAATAGTATCCCAATTAACTAGACTCCATTTGGAAGACATCAAAATGCCAACCCATAAGAACTATCTTTGTAAGGCATCCATCTCTCTAACAAAGCCCATCAAGGCCACCTGAAGCATACTCCAATAGATAGGGAGAGCTTGAACCACAAAATTAAGCAACTGAACATGACCCACAAAGGACAACGAATGATTGGTCCAATGAGTGACTTTCACACAAAATCTATCCAAGATAGGCTGCCACAAATCCCTAGCTAACCTACCCACAACAATAGGAATCCCAAGATAAGACAAAGGAAGAGCCCCAATCTGAAACTGAAGAATCTAAGCAATTCTCCTTTGAATAGGATCCAAAGAGTGCATCCACAAGCCTTAATTAATGCATCTTTCCAAGATCAATCTCGACACATATGTAATGACCAATCAAAAATTCATGTAATTTTGGATTGTTTGGCCCAAATTTAGCGATTTGGGACTCATACACCACCTTGGGTGTATGATTCCAGCTAAGTTTTGGGACCTCAATCTTGATTTAACATCAATCTAAGAATTTCTTGAAAAAGGTGTCCCGAAGCCTAGCCTAATGGGAATCATATGCCACTTCTAGCGTATGAGTCCTATGTGGCTTAAACCTAAATTAAATTCAAATTCTTGGTAGGATTTTATTCTCCTAGATTTTATGTCGGCTTGTAGTGTTGTAATTTTGAGGAATTTGGGATAAACAAATATAAATACAGGGTTATTTCACTCATTTTCACCTAACTTTCAAGAGAGCATTCCTAATGACAAGTCTATGAATACAAGACTTCACAAGAGCATCAAGAAATTTTACAAGAGCATTTCTAAGGAATTCAAGTGAATATTTCTTCATCATTTGTTGCAGCAATTCAAGATCCCTCTTCATGTTAATATCATAATGCATCAAGCATGTTGTTGAGCTAGTGTTGTGATGTAGCAATGAAGATCCATTTACAAGTGTTGTTTCATATCCAATTCAAGATCAAGATCTACATTCTATATGGCCACTTCATGTTATATTGTTGATTTACATCTCAAGACATCATTCAATGTATCATTGTTCATGTGCTTCATGTTTCATTTTTCATGTTCATATTTCATTGTTTCATCACAACATTTAAGTACCTAAATGGAGTTTGACCAAGGAAAACCCCCATTTCCTAACAATCAGCAAGTTTTTTTTCTCTCTCTCTATATGTGCGATTGTAGATCTAGGTGTCTTCGAACTTGAAGATCCTTTGAATATTGAGTTGTAAGATTGAGGAAATTTGTCAAGTTGTCACCTTTTCCATGAGATCACAAAAAGTTACCTACAGGTCACAATTCAAAATTTCAAACCCAGAAACAAAGATTGGAAGGAAGAGCAAAGATAGGAGATAAGATTCAAGTATTGACCCTCTGAAAAGGTAGAGTGGGACTGATACAGCACTTGTGGAATATGACGACCCCAATATAGCACATTTTCTATATTTTAGTGAATTTAGATCAACCACTGTGGGATTCCATTTTTTGACTAGATTTCCCAACCTAGCATATGAGTCCTTGTGTGCATTAAATTCAATATTTTCAGCATTTTAGGTCTTCATTCAAGCTTCTATAGGATTCTAGGTGCCCCTCTATAGTTTTCTAGTTTACTATTCTATTATGCATTCATTTCTAGGTCATCTATTCAAGTCTTGCATATCACTAGGTTTGATCATTAGATTTTGCATGTTACTTGTCTTTCCAAGCTCTATCTTGGTGGTGAAACCTCCTTTAATCTTCTATCACACCCTATGGTACCTTATTTTAATATCTCTTTCCCACTTGCTACCTTTATATTGAAATATGTAAGGTTTCCTTGAATGAAAAAAGTGTGAAATAGGACCCTACCCATGTGCTCCATCTCCTCAAAGGTGGGACACCCTATTTCCATTATTACAATATCTAGTAGCAAGTTTCTGAATACAAGCTCTAGTGTTATTAGTGGTTGGTTCAGGAAAGCTACCTTCTTTTAAGTAATTAAATATTTGTTTGTATCATTCACTAGAGGCTTCAATATTAGTCACTAACACTTCTTTCACTTTTTCATCTATTAATGGTTTGACAATTCTATGGATGAAAAATTTAAAATCCATAGAAGGATTGTCAGAAGATACAAGGGAAGTGGCACTTTCCATTGCATCTACATGTTGATTATCCTTTTGAGGAATATTATCAATGGTATATAATTCAAATAATTCTAACAATGTCATCGTGAGATTTTTATATTGAACTAGTTTGCCATGTTTTTCTTGATAAGATCCATTGATTTGTTTAATCACCAATTGATAATCACTGAATACAGAAATTTTTTTAACACCTACGGATAAAGATATACGTATTCCCACAATTAGGGTTTCATAATTTTTAGTGTTGTGTGTACATAGAAAGTTTAGATGGTAATATAAAGGGATAGGCTTTCCTAAAGGTGGAATTATTACAACCCCTGCTCTAGAGCTAGTTCGACACTTGGAACTATCAAAGTACAATTCCCATACTTCCTTTTCGATAGTCAACACACTTTTGTTAGGGAATGAGTCCATATTAGGTAACATTAATAGAGAAGGAGCATCAACTAGATGGCCAATTAATGCTTGTCCTTTGATTTCCTTTTGAGAGACAAATTTAAGATCAAACTCAGTTAACAACATAACCCATTTAGCTAAACATCCCGATAGGTCTATTTTAGTGAAGAGGTGTTTTAGAGGATCAAAATTTATAATCACATGAATTTATACATTTAGTAAATAATGTCTCAATTTATTAGTAGAAAACAAAAGAGCCAAATACTATTTTTTTATCATTGTATATCAAGTTTTATAATCAATTAAAGTCCGGCTAACGCAATAAACAAGATTCTCTTTACCATTATCATCTTGTTGTGCCAACAATGCTACTAAAGCATGGGTAGATGTTGATATATAAAGTATAAATGGTTTTTCTTGAATGGTGGGTTCTAAAATAGGAGGGATAGTGAGATACTCTTTCAAACTTTCGAAAGCTTGTTTACAATCTTTGTTCCATTTAAATTTTGATTCCTTCTTAAGAAGTTGTGCAAAAGGTAAATTCATGTGATTTTTCAATGATTCCATGACTGATAGCTTGAATACTTCCTTGTAAATTATGTAATTGAGAAATGTTTTCGGAGGTGGCATGCTAATGATAGAATAAATATTCTATTTCCACCACAATGCCTCTGTGGGATACTATTAAACCTAATATTTCTCCACTATCCACACCAAAGATAAAAAATTTCAAATTTAATCTCATGTTGTACTTATTCATTCTTTCAAAAATCTTTCTAAGAATTAAATTAACAAATTGTCTTGATGAGTTAAGGATTTAGCTATAATATCATCAACATATTGTTTGAAAATTTTATGTATGTAATCATGAAATATCAATTTCATAGCTCTTTGATATGTTGCGCCAACATTATTTAATCCAAAAGGAATGAAAACCCAACAAAATGTTCCCCAAGGTGTGGAAAATGCTATCTTGTATTGATCTTGAGGGTTGATAAATATTTGATTATATCCTGAAAATTCATCCATTAATAATACCAAAGCATGGCCTACTATCAAATCTACCATCATGTCAATATTAGGAATGGGAAAATCATCTTTTAAAGATGATTTATTAGATCATGAAAATTCATACACATCCTAATACAATTGTTAGGTTTTTCCACTACTCAATATTTGAAATCCATGGTGAATAACACATAGGATGAATAAAGCCAATATCTAAGAGCTTCTCAATTTCAACCTTAACCAATAAGTCTATCTTAGGGTTCATCTTGCATATCTTTTTTCTTAATGGTTTAACATCCTATGCAAGGACAATTTTGTGTGTAACTATCTTAGCATCAATACCCGACATATCCGAATAAGTCCAAGTAAAAAGTTCAGGAAAAGTCATGTAATAGTGTTGCATGTTCTTCTTGTTCATCCTCATCAAGGAACTTTCCTATTTGAATCAATTTCTCTTAGTTATATGTGTCCATCGATACATTAATTGTATCTCCCATAGGTTATGCACTTTAATTTGGAATTACATGAATTTTTTCTTCTTTAAACCTTGTTCAAAATCACTTGTTGTACTAAGGCACAAGTGGATCTTTGTTTGTTGTGATGATTTGGCAACTTATCATAAAGTCCCAAATTTTTTTCCAAGGCTATTAGCATTGTTTTTCATTGATGTCAAAGACATGTTTGTTAGAGATGCTTGGTTGCAACGTTCTTCATTGGTGTTCATTTGTAGTGGTACTGATTTGCAGTGCTCTTCTTTGGTCTATCATGATTTGCTTCATTCCATAGTCATCATGTTGAGGGTTTATAAGGTCTATCATTCATTTCTTGGTTCACTCATTGAAAGGTGTTTGTTGATCAGGGAGTTGCAAGTTGAAGTTGGGGTACAGAAAAGACTAATGCAATGGTGTTGTTGTATTTATAGACAAAGATCATTCAGGGAGTTGCTTGTTTGTTTATTCATCTGATGGTGTAATAGTGCTTCAAAAAGGATCATGTAAAAATCATTCATGAGTGTTTAGGGTTTATTAATGTTGAAAGTCAAAGTTATAAAACTTTAAGCTAATGTTTTGTTAAAGACTTCTTGTCACTTTTAACAGTGTTTCTCAATATAATTTTACAATGCATCAAATGGTATAGATCATGGCTCGTTGTTGATAAAGTATTGTCAAATGTGGAGGTTTTAAGATCTAAAACCCTAGCTCTATGTCTTCATTAAAAAAATTATGCACAAATTCTTAATAGTTACACTTTTTTTATAATGTAAAGGTGACTTATAGTCACTGGTCAATAATAACTTCAATAGAAACTTTAAGGGGTCTTATGCATATGATGATTGGCCCCTTGTTGTTGTCTTCACCGACTAAGCCTGATGAATTTTTAAAAGGAAGACAAGAGTTTAAAATCAAATATTTATGTTCATTCTTGGCTAGCATGAAAGATTACATCTATGGTGTACATTCAAACATCAAATGGTCACTTCATATTCCTAAACTTTGGCGGGCTTATAAATGTATTTTTGTATCCTTGCAGTTTGAAATTTTTTTGTAACTATATTTAAAAAATGATGGAATAGGTAGTAAAGGGTGTGCATCTAGTGTATTAAGAGTGTGATTTGGGATCGGTAAGGAGTTTTTGAAGATGTTAATGAAATGTTTGTGTTAAAAAAATTTGCACAGAAGGAGACATGAATAGAAGAATATAAAAAAGGTGAGATGATGTCTCTGAAGGACAATATGCATGAAATGTGTTTTATTTTCTTATTTGCACATATAAGTATGACATGAATGAGGTCACAAGTGTCTGGAGGTTGATTAGGAGTTAGACTACTACATGAATTTTTTTAATAGTATTATGAATGTGCAAAAGTTAATGTGACTGTAGTCCAATATTTATCTAGGTGACTGAGATAGTGTCTTGAATGTGTATTTAAAGAATATTGACTATCAAGTTGTGTGTGAGGGGTCATTGTTTATTGTTCATATAATTATGTTTGATGAAGGGGATTCTCATAGAGAAATATTTGTTCATGTATGCAAGGAGAAACACATGTTGAATATTTGTATGTGAATATTTTGATGAAATAGTGATGTGGTATGAGTGAATTATGGAGATGATGTTTACTGAATTGATGATACAAAGATAGATCACATGAACAATGGATTATCTAGAAATAGAGTAACCCTCTGATTTTTGTTTATTTCTTCTGAGAATAGTGAAAGTGGTGTATGGTTTTTTGTGAGACACATTGCTTTTCTAGTGAGGTATATTGTGTTGCTAGTGAGGCATATAGTTTTAGATAGTGAGGCTTTTCCAATGAGGCATGCAATTTGTAACCAGTGAAGTTTTTGGCCAGTGAGGCATAGTATGTAACCAGTGATGTTTTGTCTAGTGATGCTTAATGAAACTTATTTTTAGAGTGGGTTTTCATCATTTTAGGGTTTTCCACTCATAAAACTTGTACATTATGTCTCCTCTTGGTGGTTTATCATATTGTTCTTGATAGGTCATCTTTGTTCAAGTATCATGTTCTGATTTGCATATCGTTGTGACTCCCTCAACATTCAATACCTATAATGTTTGAAGTGTTTTCAATGGATCTCTTTGCATAATTCAAGTGGATTAATTATTAAAATTTTATTCCTCATTAGATCACTGATTTACCCCTCTCAGTGATCCTGTACTCCAACAAGTGGTATCAGAGCATTAGGTTCCTTGCACAAGTTTAATCAACTTAGGATATCTTGGTAGTGGAGTACTTATCATGGCTAATCAAGAAGAGTCTTCTATCTCTAGATCACATTAGTTTGATGACACTAATTTTTATTTTTGGAGTCTTGGGATGGAGTCTTATTTTTTTTCGGATTTTGTGTATGGAAATCATTAGAAAAAGGTTATATAGTACCTTCAACACTATCTTCTACTATAGATGAGAAGAAGGAATATGAATTCAATGCAAAGGACATAGATGCCATCTTTTGTGGTTTTCCAAATGAGATCATTGTTAAAGTCATGTATTTTAAGAATATAAAAGATGTTTGGGACAAGTTAGTCAGTATGTATCAAATTGATGTGTTGTTGCAAGAAACATCCCTGCCAATTGACACAAGATTTGATATATCTGAAAGAGAAGATGATTTTTTAGTTGAGAATGTTGAAAAATAAGGAGACCATGTTGTGAGTGAATGTGAGCATGAGTATGATGAAGATGAATGTGAAATTGATCTTGAGGGTGAGTTCACTCATTTATGCCCTAGATGAGATCAAGAAACTCAAGAAGAAGAATTAGAGATTAGAGTTTCAGCTTCAAGAAGAAAAGGATTCCAAGGCCAAAACACTTTCAGCCCTTGAAGAAGTAGAAAAATTGAAAGTGAAGTGTGAAGAATCTAGTCATCTTATTAAGGATCTAAAGTTGCAATTGGCATAGTAGATAGAAGAGTTGAAGAATTCACTAGCATAAACATGCAAACCAAAATGGAAAATTGTGAAAAGCTAGAGGTTGAAGTGTTGTCTCTAAGAAAACAACTAGAGAAGGTAAATCAGGAGTTGAAGAGGAGTCTTCAAAATGAATAGAGCATTGAGTTGTTTGAGAAAATGATTCTAAGTCAAAGGTCACTATCAAACATGTTTTGGTTAGGATAGGAAGTAGGAAAAAGCTACAAAGATGTTGCAATGTCCAAGAAGAATGTTAGAAAAGATCCAATGGATTCAAACTCATCAAAATAGGAAATATATAAACAAGGGGAATCAAGCACTACTCCAAAATTCTTGTAGATCAGAACATAAATGAATAAGGATACAAAAGAGTTCATAATCCCAAGCAAGAAATGAGGAGGTCATCAAAAAAACAAGCTAGCTTCACTTCTTATTTTCATGGTTATTGTTATTCTTGTTATAATTTTCATCATATGGCTAGGGAGTGTAGAACTCACACAAGAAATAATTTTGAATGGAAGAAGAATAAAAGTTCTTGGAGGTTGTTGAAGAAGAATTACAACAATGCATGTAAAAAAGTTAGTTACAATGAAAGAGTTTGTAGGACACAAGAAAGAAGTTCCTATGGATTGTTAAGAGAATATAATTCTCTTACTCCTCATGTTGGTAACAAGGTCATATGCTATAGATGCAATAAGTCTATACATAAAGCACAATATTGTAGGAGTAATTTAATGGAACCATTTAGTCATCACAAGAAGACATGCACTATGAAAGTTAGGAGAAGAAAACAAGAGAAAGAAGAAACTAAGCTTGTGCATATTTCACAAGAGACATCCAAGAATGCTTAAAGAGTAGCATGAGTTGAGGGGGAGTTTATTTTTTATGTATCATTCAAACCCCATAGAAAAAAAAGAAGTTGTATCTCTGTAGTGATGGTGTCAAATGATGTTTGGCCAATGCTATTTGTGAAAATAGTAACCTTGATTTGGATAAATCTAGAAAATTGATTACAAATCTTGAGAGAAGGGATTAGTGTTAGAACCATCATGATATTTTCAAAGATCTTGTTGTTGCAAAGGTTGTTGATCTTCTTGACAAGTTGCTACTTGATGGTTTCAAAGGTATTGTTCATCCATTTCATGTTCTTCATTCCTAAGTGATTGTTGGTCATTTGAGATTTTTGTTAAGATGGTAAGTTGACAGAGTTACTGCTCTTTTATGAATTCTTTTATTCACAAGAATCCTTCATCTTATTAGAAGTTGTCATCTTTTCAAAAGAATGTCCGTTAAAGTTAGTAATATGGGCATAAATTTATAGCAAATGGTAGCAATACTAAGAAATGACAGTGGAGATAGTGATAATGTTAGTGGACAATGATATGATGATCTAATAGAGGCAATGACAGTGTCTAATGAATACTTGAGAATGACACATGATGATTATATTTCTTTTACTTCTCTCAAATGTCATGCCCAATATCATGCATTTCTATTAACATTGGTTAGTACTGATGTTTATTCACAGTGACAATTACTAGTTGAAAGATATTCCTCTATATGCAGTGACAATAGTCTTGGATTGATTCATTTAAAGTGTGAATTCCATGTGAAAGTTTATGGAGGATTGAAAATGATAGGTTTCATAGTTGGAGAAGGAAGACCGTTATCATGGACACAAAATGATAAGTATACTTTCATAAAATGATAGTCAAAAGAATCTATAATAGGTAATAATGAAAGTGAGATAGCAATTTTTTGACTAAATTAATAGAAGTTCCTTGGAGGTGACAGTGAAATCACAAAGTGTGAAGACTCCCATGACAAATGAAGGAAGATAAAAGGTAGTGACAAGGTAGAAATTGATATACGACTATGAAGAAACATTAAAGCCATAGAAAATTACAATGTAGGAAGATGACAAACCTCACATTAAGCAAAAGGACAGTCCTCACAAGGGTGACAATCCACATGCCCAAAAGGTCTTTTATTCACATTATGATATTCATCAATAGAAGGAATCACATTCAATAATGGAAAGAGAAAACAAGAATGTCAAGGATAGTCTATTAAAGGAGCAGATTATGCATTTGTCAATGGAATAACAATAAGCATAAGGAATGGTTTTAGGGGGAGCCTGAACCTTGAATGGGTGTTCTTAATTGATTTTCTTATTTTTTAGAGCACTTAGTCATTGTCAAGTATTGGTATAATGTTATGGATCTAACAAAGTACAATGATCTTGTTGGAAACACAAGGGCAAACAACTGAGACAAGGGGTGAATCAGTTGTCGCAAAAATTATACTTTTTAAAATTATTCTCAGATCTGATAAATAAACATGAAAGAATAAACCATCACCACATCAAAAACACACATAACACCAAGATTTTTATGTGGAAACCCTGTTAGGGGAAAAACCATGGTGGAAATTAGTCCACAAGATTATACCCTGTTAAAAGTATAAGAGAATAATGAATGGGGAATGCAAATGCATTCAGGAACACTACCTAGAGCACACTACTCAAATATAAAAGGCTTACTACCAAAGGAAGAATCACTATCTTACATAATGATTCAGATTACGTCCACAAGATTTGAACTGAGAGAATAGAATCTGCTAATGCCTAATTATAGTTCCAGTTAAGCACAAGAACATGTGCTCACTCTTCTTCACACTTTACTTCTTCATTTGAATGATTTGAACATTATTCTCACATAGGAATAGAACACTTCACATCTCACACATCCAAATGATATAAATAATCACTCATATATATCTGCAACTAGGGATAACATCATCTACATGTCGGCTTCAATAAAATATAAACATGTACAAACTATCAGCCCAAAACATAAATAGTTTACAATGTGAATCAACCAAAGTTGGCCAAAACATAGTAAGGACCCAAAAAAAAGTCCTCAAACATGAAACACCTTAAAAAATTATTCCTCAAAGATCCACAACATGCTAAAATCACCTTGTTGGCCAAGAACATGAAAAACATGAACACACAAAATAAAATCACCAATTGTGAGCATAACAATCAATGTAGACCACCAACATAGATAGAATATGATCTAGAAATATACACAAGAATCATGAATCACCACAAAAGAATCCAAAACACTTCATGTTACCATAATCACATCATCTTATTTCAGGAACACCAACTAGAACAACTAAACAACTGTTAGAACATAGATACTCATAACTCGATCAAATCTTCATGTGGATCTTTGAAACTTAACGTGGATAAACTAGTTATACTAAAAAACAAACCCTTTAATCCACAACCTTTGATCATCAACATACTGAGCTAGCCATCATATTGAACTCCACTGCATCATTGACAACCTATAACATATTTTATTATAATTTTCTCAATATCCTTGACATATACAGAATTAAAGACATTAATGCTAATAGTGTTGACATCAATGAAAACCTCATATCAACAAAATCCAACAATCTCCCCCTTTGGCATTGATGGCAACACATGATGTGAAAAACACCATCAACCCAACTTTCTCTGAGCACTTTCTCCCCCTTAGATTTTGAATCTTCTCCCTAGATAATTCATAGTTTTTCACATGACTCTTCTCCCCCTATGATATCAATGACAAAGATACATAAGCTTTGAACCACATAATTGAACATCTGACTACTCCCCTTGAGTAGCAGCCACCACAACATCAATATAGATCAAGCTATGAATATGAAAAGCACATACTGATGCAAGTCAATGCATCTTAATTCTAATTAGGAGGGGTAATCACCCCTAGCTTCCCTCTAAGATACTCAAAAGTATCCTTGGGAAAAGGCTTAGTAAAGATATCTACAATTTTTTCCTTAGTGGGCACATACTCCAATCTAACTTTCTTTTCACTCACCTTCTCTCTCAAAAAGTGAAACTTGATAGATATATGCTTGGTTTTTGAATGCATCACCAAATTCTTAGAAATGTTAATTGCACTTGAATTTTCATAGAATATAACAATAGATTCATCATACACAACTCTGATATCTTTCAACATCTACTTCATCCACAATACTTGTGTACAATTGTGAGCAGTAACAATGTATTCTGCCTCTGTAGTAGATAAGGAAATGACATTCTACTTCTTACTTAACCATGAAATCAACTTCTTTCCCAAGAAAAATGCACCACCACTGGTACTCTTTCTGTCATTCACATCTCTTTCCATATCAGGATTAGTAAAAGCACTCAAAGTAAAGTCATCTTCTTTAGGATACCATAGGCCAAAATCAACTATCCCCTTCAAGTATCTAAAAATACTCTTCATAGTTGTCGCATGAGATTCCTTAGGATCAACTTGAAATCTAGCAATAATTCATACAACATTCATGATATCAGGTCTAGTTTGAGTCAAATAGAGCAATTCACCAATCATGGATCTTTATCTAGTCTAGTTTGCTTTAGGAGAATCATCATCTTGAGTCAACTTACATCTGGTCACCATAGGTGTACCAATTGGCTTTGAATCTTCCATACCAAACTTCTTTAGAAATTCTTTCACAAACTTGGATTGAGATATAAAGATTCCTCTATCTAGCTGAGTAATTTGCAGTCCCAAAAAGAATATCATTTCTCCAATCATAGACATCTCAAATTCACTCTGCATCTCATCAGCAAACTTCATGCACAAAATATCATCTCCTCCAAAAATGATATCATCAACAAAGACTTTTACAATCAAATCTTTATCATGATCAATCTTGAAATACAAATTACTATCAGCAGTTCCTTTATTGAATCCAAGCTTCAACAAATACTCATCCAATCTAGCATACCATGCTCTTGGGGCTTGCTTAAGTCCATACAATGCTTTCTTCAGTCGATAAACCATGTCTCCTTGATTAGTGAATTGAAATTCATCAGGTTGCTCAATATACACTTCTTCCAATTCACCATTTAGAAATGCTGACTTGACATCCATCTAATAAACCTTGAAATTTTTGTAAGCAAAATAAGCAAGAAATAGTCTCACAGCTTCAATCCTAGGAACAAGAGAAAAAATTTCTTCAAAGTCAATTCCTTCCATCTGTGAATATCTTTTACACACAAGTCTTGCTTTGTTTCTAATGACTTCACCTTGCTCATTCAGTTTGTTCCAAAAGACCCATTTAGTTCCAATTACATTTTTGTCCTTAGGTTTAGGAACAAGAATCCATGTATCATTCTTCTCAATTTGTTGTAGCTCTTATTTCATTTCTTCCATCAAATGTTCATCTTTGCATGCTTCATTGACACTATTAGGCCCAATCTTTGAAATCAAACAATATTCTTCTACAATTCTTCTCCTAGTTTGAAAATATTTGTTCTTATCAACCATAATCTGATCTTCTAAATGATTCAATCTTACATACCTTGGAGTCTTAGGATGTTCTTGAATTTTAGGCTCTTGTGATCTCACTTCTACACTTTCAT
Organism: Sequoia sempervirens; assembly: GCA_007258455.2. Lineage (NCBI taxonomy): Eukaryota > Viridiplantae > Streptophyta > Pinopsida > Cupressales > Cupressaceae > Sequoia > Sequoia sempervirens. Next base: position 759,984,736 of record VDFB02271358.1, read on the forward strand.
TAGTTCCTTCCTCTTGGCTTTCCTAATTCACTAGAATGATTTGCACTTGATTCTGAGTCTGAACTCAACTGACATTCTGATCATTTGAATCATATCCATAGGTTCTGGATGGTCTAACTATGCCTTCATCAACCTTGACATTAGCACTTTCAACTACTTTTCTCAATCTCTTGTTGAAGCATCAATAGGCTTTACTTTTAGTAGAATAACCAAGAAAGATTCCTTCATTACTTCTAGCATCAAACTTTCCTATATCTTCATCTCTTTTGATATAGCATTTACTCCCAATTTTTTTGAAATATCTAATAGTAGGCTTATGACCAAACAATAGATAATAAGGGGTATTATCAGTATCACCTTTGATATGTACTTGATTGAGAGTGTAAACAACAGTACTCACAACTTCTCTCTAGTAGATATGAGGGATATTTCATACTAGCATCATAGTCCTAGCAGTATCTAGAACTGTCATGTTCTTCCTTTCCACAACTCCATTTTGGTGAGGGGCCCGCAAGGAAAATAATTTTCTCTTTATCCTAGTGCTCTTCACAAAAAAAAAAACTCACCATAAATGAATTCACCACCTCTATCTGATCTCACAGACCAGTCTCTTTCTCAACCTTAGCCTTAAAAATCTTGAATTTCTCTAGAGCTTCATATTTTTCCCTTAAGAAAGAAACCCACATCAATCTAGAATAATCATCAATGAGTAACATGAAATGCTTGTCTCCTTGTAAACTTCTAACTCTAGAAGGACCAAACAGATCAGTATGCACAAGTTCCAACACTTCATTTGAATAATGTTATTTGCTTCGAAATGAAACTTTGGTTTGCTTCCCTAACTGACATTCCTTGCATATGGTATTAGTAGGCTTTACCAACTTAGGAAGATCTCTCACAGCCTGAGTAGAACTTATCTTGATAATATTTTCAAAGTTTGCATGACACAATATCTTATGCCACAACCAACTTTCATCAAGTTGAGCAATCAAACAAATTTTACCAGCAACATTCAAGTGAAAGATATTACCTTTTATTTTTGTACCAGATGCAATCACATTTCCAGAACTCCCCAATATTCTACACTTTCCATCCTTGAATTAAAGATTGTATCCCTTGTCAACCATTTGTCCAACACTTAAAAGATTATGCTTTAAACCTTCCACATATAGAATATCATCAATATTATTCTTACCATCAAGAGAAATGGATCCTCTTCCACAGATTACACCAGCTTTTTCATCACCAAATCTTACAACACCACCATCATACTTTTCCAAGCTCACAAATTTACTTTTATCACCTATCATGTGATGAGAGCAACCACTGTCAATTCTTCAATTATGGCTGCCAGAGCTTTCTCCACATTCATACAATTAGTAGATTCAGTAGGTACCAAACATTTTCCTTGATAGAAATGAATACCCATTCATCTTCACTTGCATTCCCTTTTATCAAATTCATCATCTGTCACACCTTCATCAGTAGAATAATAACACTCTCTTTGGAATCTAGGCTTGTTAGGTCTTGGCGTAGGAATTGTTTCCGAACACCTTGAGGAAAAAATACCTATCTTATTGCAAGAAAAACATTTAAGAGGGAATTTCCCTTTATACTTACCTTCTCCTCTAGGTACTCTCTTGACAATAAGCACTTCAAGCTCATCTAGTTTTCTCTCTTCTTCTTCAATCTCTCTCATTTCCTCCTCATACTTGAACACCTTTCTAGAAGAAATTTCTCTTGGATCATATCTCTGCTTGTCTTTTCCAGAGATAGTAGCTTTGAATGTAGATTCTATTTTAGGAAGAGCATCACCAAACTCATTTAACTCAAAAGCAACATGCTTACCAATCAACATGTCTCTGGTTACATTTGTCATAGTCTAGATCTCCTCAATAGTAGCAACTTTGTGTTTGTATGCAGTAGGCAAGGATCTGAGCACTTTAGCAACAATCTTTGATTCTTCCAGCGTTCCACCAGCACATTTGATATTACACACAAGTTCATTCTCTCTTTGCAAGAAAGCAGTGATGTTCTCATCTTCACCCATTCTCAACGTTTCATATTTACTTTTTATAATTTTCAGCTTAGAAATCTTCACGTGGGTATCACCTTCATACAAAGTTTCCAAAATTTTCTAGATCTCATAAGTATTTTTCAGATCTATTACATTTGTCATCTTGGAATTAGTTAAAGCACTCAACAATGCTTCCTTAGCTCTACTATTATACATGGAATCCTTGATCTCAGTAGTAGTAGAAGGACCATTCTGTGGGATGATATACCTATTCTTTGTAATGTTCCAGAAAGACTCACCAATGCTTCTCAAATGACACTCCATTTGAGTCTTCCACAGAGAATAATTTTTTCCATCAAATCTCAAACAATCCTTCTTCTATGTCACCATCCTAAATCACCTCAAGCTATTAAACTTCTTCCAAGGAACTTGCTCTGATACCAATTATTGGCAACACAAGTGAAGACAACTGAGAGGAGGGTGAATCAATTGTCATAGAAATTATAATTTTTAAACTTATTCTTAGATCTGATAAACAAACATGAAAGCATAAACCATCACCACATCATAAACACACATAACACCAAGATTTTTATGTGGAAACCCTGTTAGGGGAAAAAAAATGGTGGAGATTAGTCAACAAGATTATACCCTCTTAAAAGTATAAGAGAATAATGAATGGGGAATGCACATGCATTCAGGCACACTTCATAGAGCACACTACTCAAATACAAAAGGCTTAGTGGCCAAGGAAGACTCACTGTCTTACAAAAAGATTTGGATTACATCCACAAGATTTGAACTGAGAGAATAACATCTGCTAATACCTGATTATAGTTCTAGTTAAGCACATGGACATCTTCTCACTCTTCTTCACACTTTACTTTTTCCTTTGAATGATTTGAACATTATTCACACACTTCACATCTCATACATCCAAATGATATAAACAATCACTCATATATATCTGTAACTAGGGATAACATCATCTACATGTCAGCTTCAATAAAATATAAAACATGTACAAACCGTTGGTCCAAAACATAAATAATTTACAATGAGAATCAACCAAAATTGGCCACAACATAGTAAGGACCCAAAAAAAAGTCCTCGAACATGAAAAAACTTCAAAAATTATTCCTCGAAGATCCACAACATGCTACAATCACCCTATCGGCCAAGAACATGAAAAACATGAACACGAAAAAGAAAATCACCAATCTTGAGCACAACAATCAATGTGGACCAAAAAAATAGATATAAAATGATCTAGAAACATCCACAAGCATCATGAATCACCACAGAAGCATCCACAACACTTCACGTTACAAGAATCACATCATCTTCTTTTAGGAACACCAACTAGAACAACTGAACAACTGAACAACTGTTAGAACATAGATACTCATAACTCGATCAAATATTCATGTGGATCTCTAAAAATTAATGTGGATAAACTAGATATACTAAAGAAAAAACCCTTTAATCCACAACCTCTGATCATCAACATACTGAGCTGGCTATCATACTGAAGTCTAGTGCATCACTAACAACTTGTAACATATTTTATTACAATTTTCTCAATATCCTCAACATATACAACCTTAAAGACATTAATGCTAATAGTGTTGACATCAATGAAAACAAAATATCAGCAACATCCAATAGATCTTGCTCATATTTTGATAGTGATATTCTAAATTCTAAGGAGGACAAACAGTGAAGAAGGATCTATGGTATTAAGAAATATCATGATGCTAAAATATTCACTATGCATGGATAGTATACCTTTGTGTTTTGCAATGGAAAATTCCTATGTAAAGTGGTTGTATTATAGTAAGATAGAGCTGTTTGTTATGGTATTCATGGTATAAATGTGAATAGGCATCGTACAATATTGAGAGATAATTATATTGTTATTGGTGTTCATAGTTTATGTATCACAACTTGAATTACTTCAGTGCTGCTTCAGGGTAGTCATCATAGTGTTGGATAGTGAGGTGAATGGAAGGACAGTTTGATGGTGTTTAGATAGTGTCACAATTTGCGAAGATATGGAGCTTACATGGGTATGTAACAATGGTATTGTTCTGATAGTATGTAGATGCTACAAGATGATGGTGTGTAGATAAAGATTACCCATTCTAGGTATCTACCAACAACTTTGTTCTTGATAGAAAATGGTTTATTCATATTGGTCACATTGCTTTCTTAACAAGGAGAAAGAGAAATATTTTCTTTCTATCTTGATAGTGCTAAGAGTATTTGCATATCAATCACAGTTTTCCAATGTAATGATATTGATATGTTAGTTGTAGTTTCTTCATATGGTATTGATGCTCATGTACTATCTTGCTCATTTCTTTGAGTTTTTCCATTCAAGAAATATGTAGGAATATTTTTGCTGGTTTATAATATTTTCCAGAGTGCTCTTACTGGATGGTGTGACAGTTGACTTGATATCTCAGTGACAGTGATAGTGCTCTTACTTGTCAATGTTGATAATGTATGATGCAGTTGCAGAATTGTCAATGGATAATGTGTAGTGAAATGGAAAGTGGTCTTATCTTTATTTTATAGTATACAATGAAAGTGAAATGGTTGGTTTGTTGTCTTACATAATGACTACATAGTTGTGAGTAAAGTATTCTCTTACATATGCACAATAAATAGTATGTGGTATATGTTAGAGTAAAGGTTTTAACTTAATTATATTAATTAAGTTACCTTTATTCCTGTCTTAAGATTTCACTTTAGTTGCATATTGTGAGATTTAATAATTATATTAATTATTAAATGTCTACTTTTTAGGGTTTCTTTAGGGTTGCACAATCTCTTTTTATAAGGATTGATCATTGTATTTTACATCGCTATGATACCATTTTGAAGTTGAGAAAGCCAACCTCACAGACAACAGTGGATCCATATGATTCCATCACACCTTTGTCCGGTGAGTGTCCCTCCACGACGACAGTGGATCCATATGATTCTAGTCTCATGCATGTGTGCTTTGTTTTGCACACCACTTTTTCAGTTGCAGGTGCTTTCTTGTGCACTTTCATATGTTGTTTCTTCTCCTTCATGCACTACAGGGTGTTACATAACATTTCAGTGGATCTATCAGGCTCTCCCAGTTAACATTATGGGGTTTATTATATTGTTCGTGCTAATGCTTCCTTGGTTTCGCCTTGGAAGGAATCTTCCATTCTTAGTTGATCAGTGTTTTTTAGACTATTGGTACTTGTTCCATTTATATCTTCGTTCTAGGTGTTTGCCTTTGTTTGCCATCTGATTTGAGTAGTGTCATTTGGGGCACTCATGCAGATTGTTGTCTTCTTGATCCTGATCATCCTATCTTCAGAGGAGGTTCTTCAGCACCATAGCAGTCATGTCTTGAAATTTTTTTGCAGCTTCTTCCTACTTCAATGATGTTATTCATGTCTTTCATCTCTTTTTGGAGTAGAGTTTTTCCCATGATGTTTTCTCTATTTCTCCACTTTACAAAGATTTGGTTGTATTCGGGTACCTAATCAGGCCTAGTTGTTGGGACCCTTGTTTGCTTTCATGCATTGTAGTTACCTTTGCTTTCTTGCACATGTTTGTAGCTGCACTCTTGCTCATCTTAAGGGGGGGTGTTAGAGTAAAGGTTTTAAATTAATTATATTAATTAAGTTACATTTATTCCTCTCTTAAGATTTCACTTTAGTTGCATATTGTGACATTTAATAATTATATTAATTATTAAATGTCTACTTTTTAGGGTTTCTTTAGGGTTGCGCAATCTCTTTTTATAAGGATTGATCATTGTATTTTACATCACTCTAATTAATACATTTTCAGCTTTTAGAGCACCCTTGCCTTTTGTCTGGAATGTCTTCTTTCTGTGACAGGTTATTTGCATGTAGGTGATCTTCAAGGTTTGTGAGGTTGGCTTTCTCAACTTCAAAAGTATAGTGATCTTGTATAGAATTTTGCATCTATTCAAACAGTGAGGTATTCCAGTGATAGTGGTCTTCATTCTTTTTTACTTCTCTTATGTTTGGTGAAGTGGTCACAAATATCCAATGCCAGGTTGATGTTTCTCATATATAATGCTCTTAATATATAATTCTCTTGCATGGTTTTATTAATTTTGGTCTACTATGCAAATGATAGTTTGCTCTTGCTCCTTTTTAGGAGTCCCTTTGTCATTGTTGTCAAAGGGGGAGCAATAAGGTGCAAAATTTGGTTAAGTTGACATCAATGCAAAAGGGGGAGTTTTTTGGCATTATTTGTCATTGATTTGAAAGACATGTTTGTCAGAGATACTTGGTTGCAGTGTTCTTCCTTGGTGTTGATTTGTAGTTCTCTTCTTTGGTATATCATGAGTTGCTTCTTTCCATACTCATGTTGAGGGTTGATAAGGTCTACCATGCATTTCTTGGTTCACTCATTGCAAGTTTTTTATTGTTTATGGAGTTGCAAGTTGAAGTTGGTGTAAAGGAAAGACTAATGAAATGGTGTTGTTGCATTTCTAGACAAAGATCATTCAAGGAGTTGCTTGCTTGTTTATTCATCTAATGGTGTAATATCTCTTCACAAGGGATCATGTATCAAGAATTCATGAGTGTTTAGGGTTTAGTAATGTTGAAGTTGAATGTTCTAAAACTCTAAGTTAATTTGTTTTCAAAGAATTCTTGTCACTTTTAACAGTGATTCTCAATATACTTTATAAGTGCATCAAACGATAGAAATCATGGCTTGTTGTTGATCAGGGCATGTCAAATGTGGAGGTTTTAAGATCTAAAACCCTAGGTATTTGTCTTCATTAAAAACCTTATACACAAATGCTTAATGGTTACACTTCAGTTATAATTTAAAGGTGACATATAGTCACCGATCATCAATAACTTTAGAGGCAACCTTAAGGGTTCTTATGCATACAATGACTAGCCCCTTGTTCTTGTCTTCACTAATTGAGCCCGATGAATTTTTAAAGGGAAGGAAGGAGTTTAAAATTAAGGGTTTCTATTCAACCTTGGTTGGCACAAAATATTCCATCTATGGTGGACATTCAAACAACTAATGGTCACTTCATATTCCTGAACTTTGATGGGGTTATACATGTATTTCTATATGCTTGTAGTTTGCAATAGTTTTGTAACTGTATTTCAAAAATGATGGAATAGGTAGTGAAGGGTGCACATCCCATGTATTAAGAGTGTGGTCAGGGCTTGATAAGGATTTTTTGAAGATGTTAATGACATTTTTTTGTTAAATAATTTGTAGCGAAGGAGACATGAAAAAAAAATATAGAAAGGTGAGATGATGTCTCTGAAGGACAATATACATGAAATGTGTTTTGTTTTCTTCTTTGCACATATAAGTATGATATGAATGAGGTCATGGGTGTTTGGAGGTTGATTGGGAGTAAGACCAGTGTATGAATTTGTTCAATAGTATTATGAATGTGTAAAATTTAATGTGACTATAATCCAATGTTTGTCTAGGTGACTGAGATAGTGCCCTGAATGTGTATTCAAAGAAGATTAACTATCAAGGTGTTTGTGTAGGGTTCATTGTTTATTGTTCATATCATTATGTTTGATGAAGGGGAGTCTTGTAGATAAATATTTTTTCATGTATGCAAGGATAATTACATGTTGAATATCTGTATGTGAAGATTTTGATGAAACAATTATGTGGTATGGGTGAATTATGGAGATGATGTTTTTTGAATTGATGATACAAAGATAGATCACAAGAATAGTAGATTATTTGGAAATAGAGTAACCATCTATTTTTTTAATTTCTTCTAAGAATAGTGAAAGTGGTGTATGGTTTTCAGTGAGACACATTGCTTTTCCAGTGAGGCATATTGTGTTGTTGGTGAGGCATATAGTTTTAGCTAGTGAGGCATGCAATTTTTAACTAGTGAGGTTTTTGTCTATTAAGGCTTTGCTAGTAAGGCATAGTATGTAACCAATGAGGCTTAATGAAACTTATTTTTAAAGTGGTTTCTCACCCTTTTAGGGTTTTCCACTCATTAAACTTGTGTTATGTCTCCTCTTGGTGGTTTTTCATATTGTGCTTGATACATCATCTTTGTTCAAGTATCATGTTTTGATTTACATATTGTTGTGACTTCCTCAACATTCAATACCTATAATGTTTGAAGTGTTTTGAATGGATCTCTTTGCATAATTCAAGTGGATTAATTATTAAAATTTGATTCCTCATTAGACCATTGATTCACCCCCACTCTCAGTGATCTTGTACTCCAACAAAGGCTTCATCGTGTTGAAAATAATCCAATGATTCATTACTTGTGGTATCAAATAATTAAAGATGTTTTAAAGTGAGAGTTGTCTTAGAAGAACCTTGGATGTGTTGGAATTATGGAGCCTTGCAACATGAGCATGAAGTGTAGATGGTTTGTGTTGGTTGTTCCTATGTTGTCATTGATGTCAACATGGTGACAACTATATGGGAAGTTGACTTAGTTTACTGGAAGTTGTTCTTTGTTGGTGATGTTCTTTTGTGATGAACCAATGCATTAGTATTTGAGTCTGGAATTCATCGCAAGAACAAATATGACTCTAATCTCTTAACCATGCTATCATGTCTCATTTAGACAACTATATCCCAGATCTTGAGAGGTTTTGGGTTGTGAGTAGAAAGTTATCTCTAAAAGAGTTCAACTCTATATTTTACTATTGCTCCTTGCTCAACATATTAGTATAAGAGACTCCACATTTTCTTAAGGAGAACATTATAATATTCTGGTTTTAATGGTAGTCTCTATTATCGTAGTATGATGAGAAATTTATGTGATATTAGATCTAGAAGGTGTTTATTTTGAGGATTGTGTGTTGGTTTGGATATTCTATGAATTATATTTTAGTCTTGGCCAACCTAACGTATGCAATTTATTAAGGAGACTAGTTATGCTTTATGGATGTTAGTTGACTTGGTATAATGCACTACATGGATAAAATGTTTTAAATCATATATGGTGCCAATAAGAGTTTTTTAATTATTCTATTTTCATCTAATTAGGTCGACCTAATTGGTGAATAAGATATACTTGTATATATATAAGATGTTTTGAAGAGAAGAAGAGAGATGTGAGAGTGGCTATGAGAGTGTGGAAGAAAGCTCCAAAAAGGATTAAGGTTATGTGAAGATCCAAGCCTAAATGCTTTATCAATTGAGGATCAGTGCAAATTAGTTAAGTGATTGTTGTGTGAGGTAGTGCTTCATATTATGAGCTTCATTGGAACTAAACCCCGCACACTGAAGGTGTATTCTATTAGTTCACACTTTTGGTAGTGAGCCACAATCTTTGTATCTTGGCGGTTAGCAATATTTTGTATTCAGGTTGTGAGCCTTACAAGGATAGTGAGTCCTAGTAGTGAGCCTTATAATATCTTTTATTTGGATATAATATATTGTGAGTTAACCCTCACCATGGTTTTTCCCTCTTTGGGTTTTCCACGTAAAAGTCATGGTATTCATGTGTGTGGTTGCATTGATTTTTTTCTATGTTATCTCTTGTTGATTTAGTTTGAACTATGATAATGGTTAGATGGATTTTATTAGAATGGTTTTATGGAATACTGATTCACCCCCCTCTTAGTATTCTAGATGTTCAAAAATTTGTATCATAGCTTAGTTCCTCTGAAGAAGCCTAACAACTTGAAGAAGATCCCAAAATTTTAGTATAATAATTTTTTTCCTCCGGAAGTGATCTCTACTAGATATTCAAAAGAAATAGATGATCTGAAGGACAAGTTGATGAAAACAAATGAGTATATTGAACAAATACAAAGTAAATGTGAAGAAGCATGTGATCTATTGGATAAGGAAGTTGAAATTATCTCCAGCCTGTTGCAACAATTGGATGAAAAGAAAAGAATTGAAGATTGTCAAAAAATTGAAATTCAAAGGAAGATGGATGAATGCACAAAGCTTGAGAAAAAAGTAGAAATCTTGAGATTTGATCTAGAAAAGGAAAGATTTTTTGAGGATAAATTTAATGTAAGCTCTGCAATGCTTGATGAGTTGATTACTTCTCAAAGATACTCAATGTATAAAAGTGGTTTATGGTTTGAAGAAGGTCAAATTTATAAAGCGAAGAAATCTACTGACAAGAAGACTTAGTGAAAAGATGGAGGAATCAAGAACCTAAGAGGTAATTTCAGAAGAATTCCCATCAAAGAACTTGATGCTAAAAGGTATTTTTCTTTCAATTGTGTTTATCATTCTTGCAAGAAATTTGGTCATAAGGCAAAGGATTGCAAAAGTAAAATGAATGATACTTTAACTTTCTGTGGAAAATGTTTTAAGTGCAAGAAGGTTGGACATAAAGATAGTCAGTGTGAAAATAAATTGAATAAAAGAAAATATGGAAGGAAGAATGTTGTTTGATATAAGTAAAAAAATCCAAAACATCTTGTTAATAACTGTAGAAGGAAAAATAACTATCCAATGAAGAAGCATGAACAAATCATTGATCTGGAAGAAGTAAGAAAAGAGATCATGAAGAAGGAAAAATAACTATCCAAGGAAGAAGCATGAACAAATCATTGAATGAGCAAAGGTCGCTAGAAATGTTATCTAATTTTCACCCTCAGGCTCAATCAGGCAAGGCATCTATGTTGCAGATGTTCATAAGGGCCAAATGGGACGTCTCCATTGAGGGTTATTTCATGCATCTAATCACATTTCACAGGGAATTCAGTTGGGAGGCCTACTTTGTTGGAAATATGCTTCAATAGTTACAGGCTCAACCTCCATTAGAGCCAGGTCGATATGACATCTTCACGGTCTGACCGACTGGCTACTTTGATACATTCCATTTTGAACAGGTCGCTGTGACCTAATTTCTATCCTACCGAACGAAGCTGCAGAGCCTATTGCTGTGACATGAAGGGTTCGGTATGACCTCTTATTGCGTCGGGATCTTTGGCCGATAGGCCATTCAATCATCAGTCGAGGAGACTCATGGCGACCATGGGCTTCGCGATAACTTATGACACTCGGTGAAAGGTCCTAGTGAAGAGTCAAGGTCTCCCCAACATTTGGCTTCGGTATAGTTTCCAGCTGTCACCCTATGGTCTTGCTGACATGGCCATGTCTCAGCGAACGAAGGGATCTCGGCCAAAGGAAGTGGTTTTGCTACAATGTCTTGGCGAAACCTTTGCCTCTTGCCGAAGTGAACGAAATGAAGCCTCGCCAAATCAGGGTGCCTTTGGCACAACCTCTTGCCGACCAATAGATGTCCCCCCGACCAGGGGGTCTTGATGATGGAAGCAAACCAGTGGGGGTCCCACCAAGGAAACATCCGGTCTCACTAGGAGTTGGGGCTTTCGCCATGGGGTCCTGGTGACTGTCCAAAGTCTTGCCGAAGTATGTTGCTTTGGCATAATCTTGTGAATTTGATAGGAGATCTCCCCGATAGTAAAGTGAATGGCTCGGCAGAAAGAGAGTCTTGGAGAGAAGTCTGGGCAATAAAGGAAAGTCATGACGACTGAAAGATCTTTGCCAAAGCAAATTGCCTTGCCATGATGTCTTCCCGACTGATGGGAGTCACACCGAAGAAGATTTTTAGTTTGGCAGAAAGAGGGCCTTGGTGTGAGGTCTGGGTGAAGTCAGGATTTTTTTCTGAAGGAAAGCAGCGTCACTAAATAAAAGAGAGCTCGGCGGGAGGTCTCTTTGACAACAAGAGGTCTCCGCGAATGAAGGAGGTCTCAGTGATAGGAAAAGGGAGCTCATCGAAAGACAAAGTGTTCGACGTATGGTCCTAGCAACCAAGTATGTGACTCATAGAAAGAAATGTGAGGTTTGGGGTGACCTATGGAGCTCACTGAAGGGTCTTGTCGACCCGGTATCTCTTGCCAACATCCAGTGTGCTCAACGTGACAAGAATGGTTCACTAAGATGTTTTCCTAAATGTAGGATCTCTCACCGATAGTGATGGAATTGCCCAATAAAGCGGCATCAATATAACTCAGTGGTGCTCACTCTGACTTCTCCCTGATGCCATTTGACTTGCCGATGTTTTGGCATTATCAATGTGAATCCTAAGTCCACTAGGACTCTCATCGACTGTTGCATATTGTGCTGATAGTTTCAGAGGGCGTGATCGCATCGATGAGACACTTTTGGTGTCTCGCCGAGATGCGATTCTAACCAAGGGGGCTTTTGACTCCCCATAGAGTCTGCATGGAATATGTTCAAACAACCAGGGGGAGCTGAGGTGAGCTGTGGTAGTCTGATCAGAATGAAGAATGTCAATGGGATGAATGCAACACGTATCTTTAGCCAAAGTGGTTCGAACATGACATGATGCCAGGATCAGAATGAATGTGGTAGCTATGAAATATCTGAAGAAGGCTTCTCTAGGGTGACTCTTGGCTGTCATCGACACACAGGGTCCTGCATTTAATTTAGTCGAAAAGATCTGAGGAGAGATCTTTTTTGCGGATTGATATTTTGTAAGCCCTAAGGGGCCGACACAGTCTGATATATAAGGCATTTTTTCCTTTTTCGTAAATAGTTCAAACTATGCATCTAGAAGAGCTAGTGGTTTTATCTATCCCTTCTCAGTTGATGTATACTTTGTAACCCAACTAAAATGTGGAATGCAAAATAAAAGTTCACCTTGAAAAAAAGTACTAATGCTCTTAGCACTCTCATTTCTATATGTTAGCTTATGTATGTATTTCTTTAACAGTGTTTTCTAAATTTGTATTCATATTGTAAAGCTGTGAAGTTTGTTCCTTCCTTCTTGAGATATGTATGTAGATCAAACCTGTCAAGAGTGATGCATAAGTCTAATGGGGTTATGTTGAGTAAGTAAAATAGTTACAGTCTAGTTTCCCCAGTGTGTTTGCATCTTGTTTTCATTTTTCTGATTTCTTATCAACTTGGTGTATCACCATAGGAATAGTTCAGTATAGTTTCATTTTGTATGCACTTCTTCTCCCTTTACATCACAGAGATCATTAGTCTAGGTGATACCCAAAGGAAGTCGGCCTTCTCCGGAGGTTCATTTCAACTTCAGGTGACCCACAGCCTTGAAATGATCCCATGTTTCACTAGAAAGTTTAGTTCTTATGACTTCGCATAGGGTACGTTTCTAGGTGACAACAATTTTGGCATGCCCGGTGGGACTGTCAAGCAAATAGTTCAAAAATTAAACGTCTATTATTGGTTTTTGATATGCAACCAGTAAAATTCAGGCCTTTCAGAGGTTAACATCAGTATATCATGGCAACTCCGTGTACCAGTGCATCATTGAGGAATTCAAAATATTAAGGGATTTGGTGTCTACCTTAGTATCATTCAGCCTTTGGAGGCAGTTTGAATAACACCTAGCGACTTTGAGCTCAAATCTTCTGGTTTCATAGGCACAGGTCTTGGTATGTCTCAAAATAATCTGTTAATTCTGAATTTCCAGCTCTTTGACTGAAAAGATGTCAAATATTTATGAAGATGCTTATTATTACCCTCCATATCATGAGTATGTTGCTCCTACACATCCATATCAGAGTGTATTGGACTTGCTCCAATAGATTGACCATACGTTGTGGGATCTCAGTCAAGGTCTTCACAATATGAAAATTAATGATATTAGTAAGGTGCTTGTGTGCCTATCTAAGATATTGGTTGATATCAAGATACAACAAGGTACCATTATGCAACAACAAGAATTGGCTGAGCAAGTTGACTTTTATGATCAAGAAAGAGTGGAAAAAAGAATCTGGTTCAAGGAAGGCCTTGAACAGGAAATAGTTGCTAAGGAAGAACAAATGAAGCTGCTCTCTGCTCAGGTGTAGAATACTCAAGCTTACTTAGATTATCGGCATCAACTAATGGAGGAGCTACAAAAGAGGCAATTGGAAGAGAACCTTGCTCAATAGCTGGTTGCAAAGGAGGCATAAATGAGGCTAAAATTTTCTGAACAGGAGGTTCCCAAATACGAGTTTTCTAGCTTCAGGAAAAGTCAGCCTCTTGACTCCCCTAGTAAGTCTTCTTAGTTTTAAATTCCAAGCTTTAAGGGATTCAATTTGATGCAAGAGAATGTAGTACTTGAACAAGATCAATCCATCATCCCTCAAGAGTAGCCCATTGATCCAGATGACTTAATCCTCAAGGAGAGAATTAGCAAATTAAATCCAATGCATTTAGCTGTAGCATGTTACCGACTACAGCAAGAAAAGCTCAAATAGGAGGAGAGGCAGGAAGTAGGACAATAGATAGTTGAAGATCTTCACTTATAGATAGAGGATACCCAAGTTTCACTAGAAAAGAAGCCACATAAAGAAGAACAATTGGTTTATTTGCTTGATCAACTACCTGGTTATGTTGAGCAAGCTAAAGAGAACATGCAGGTTCCTATTTTACCAGCTGGTTTGGAACACCCAGAGAATATTGCTGACTTGTTCGATGAACTTCCTCAATTTGTCGATGAAGATGAAGATCTCACATGCATGATAAAATCTATGCCTGGTATGGAGCAACTAAATGATAAAACTCATCTAGATTTAATGCAATATTATGAGTTAGATGATATCATAGAAGCTTTTTATTCCAACATAGATGATGAACTAGTATCATATGAAAGGGAAGCATGTGATCAACCCATTCAAGTTGGTGAGACTATTGAAAAGGTTGTTGAATATAATTCCTTGCAGCCTGTGAACTTATTTGAGATCCCCCACCTTGTTGAGGAGGAGGTGTATTCTATCATGAATGAAGAGCATAAGGAACCACAGTTTGAACATTTGTTTTCAGTTATCCACTAGGGATATCAGCTCCTTAGTTAAGAGGATTAGACTGTAGCAGCCAATGAACAACTTGCACATTACCTCCAATCAACATCTTTTCAAACAAAAGATGAAGTATTTAGAGATCAACAAGAGACCAGCAAGGAGAGTTCAAGCTTTACCCTTATCAGGGGCTGTCTAATCAGGCACCTAGCTCAGATGGAGTCCAATACTACACCAAGAATGAATCTTACACCCAAGCATGAGGGTACTGCTCAGGAGGAGCGCACTCAAGTTACCTTTCCACCTCAGAACGAGAATGTTTACATTCCATATGAAAAGGTTAGTAAGCCTGAATATGTTCTACAAGAGATCTTGCAGCCATCAGTTGAATTGTTATGCCTGCTTCATTTCTCTTTATTTGTTCTCCAGTGTAGCAAACATTGTAATTTTTTTAGAAAGGGAAGTTATTTCACCCAACCTATTAATGGGTTTGTTTGACCAATTTCTTATTGGTTAGTATAGGGTAGGTTTAGTTGCTATTTCTTTCCCTAAGTGTTGTTCCAACACATGTAAATAGTTTATTTCAGTTTTTCTTGTTTTCAATAAGTTATCAAGTGTTCTAGTGAGTCTCAAGATGAGTTACAACCATGTACAAAGCTGCTCTTGATCTTTTCTGAGTTGTCCCAATGACTCCATTCCCAATGAATATGCCTAGGCTACTAGTTTCATGTTTAGTAGGAAAACATCTAGCAAAGGTCACCAGAAATGTTATCTAATTTTCACCCTCAGGATCAATCAGGCAAGGCATCTATGTTGCAGATGTTCATAAGGGCCAAATGGGACATCTCCATTGAGGGTTTTTTCATGCATTTGATGACATTTCATAGGGAATTCAATTGGGAGGCCTGATTTGTTGGAAATATGCTTCAATAGTTACAGGCTCGGCCTCCATTAGAGCCAGATCGATATGACATCTTCACAGTGTGGCCGACTGGCTGCTTTGATACATTCCGTTTTGAACAAGTCGCTGTGACCTAGTTTCTGTCCTACCGAACGAAGCTGCAAAGCCTATTGCTATGACAGGAAGGGTTCGGTATGACCTCTTATCATGTCGGGATCTTTGGTTGATAGGCCATTCAATCGTCAGTCAGGGAGACTCATGGCGACCATGGGATTTGGGATAACTTATGACACTCAGTGAAAAGTCCCAGTGAAGAGTCAAGGTATCCCCGACATTTGACTTCGGTATAGTTTCCAGCTGTCACCCTATGGTCTTTCTGACATGGCCATGTCTCAGCAAATGAAGAGATCTCGTCCAAAGGAAGTGGTTTCACCACAATGTCTTGCCGAAGTGAATGAAATGAAGCCTCACCAAATTAGGGTGCCTTCGACACAACCTCTTGTAAACCAATGGATGTCTCCACGACCAAGGGGTCTTGATGATGGAAGCAAACAAGTGGGGGTTCCACCAAGGAAACATCTAGTCTTGCTAGGAGTTGGGGCTTTTGCCATGGGGTCCTAGCGACTGTCCAAAGTCTCACAGAAGTATGTGGCATCGGCATAATCTTGTGAATTCGATAGGAGATCTCCCTGACTTAGTGATGTCTCCCTGATAGTAAAGTGAATAGCTCGGAAAAAAGAGAGTCTTGGAGAGAAGTCTGAGCAATAAAGGAAAGTCATGACGACTGAAAGATCTTTGCCAAAGCAAAGTGCCTCGCCATGATGTCTTCCCAATCGATGGGAGTCACACCGAAGAAGATTTGCAGCTCGGCAGAAAGAGGGCCTCGGTGTGAGGTATGGGAGAAGTCAGGATGTTTCGCCAAAGGAAAGCAACATCGCTAAATAAAATAGAGCTTGGCAAGAGGTCTCTTCGACAACCAGAGGCCTCAGCGAATGAAGGAGGTCTCAGTGATAGGAGAAGGGAGCTCGCCGAAAGATAAAGTGTTCGGCGTATGGTCCTAGCGACCAAGTATGTGACTCATAGAAAGAAATGCGAGGCTTGGGGTGACCTATTGAGCTCACTGAAGGGTCTCATCGACCCAATATCTCTTGCCGACATCTAGTGTGCTCACCGCAACAAGAATGGTTCACTATGATGTTTCCTTGAACGTAGGATCTCTCGCCGATAGTGATGGAATTGCCCAATAAAGTGGCATCGGTATAACACAGTGGTGCTCGCTATGAATTCTCCCCAATTCCATTTGACTTGCCAATGTTTTGGCATTATCAACATGACTCCTAAGTTTGCTAGGACTCTCATCGACTGTCTTATATTGTGCCGATAGTTTCAGAGGGCGCAATCACATCAGTGAGACACTTTTGGTGTCTCGCCGAGATGTGATTCTAACCAAGGGGGCTTTTGACCACCCACAGAGTCTACATGGAATATGCTCAACCAACTAAGGGGAGCTGAGGTGAGCCATGGTAGTTTGATCAGAATGAAGAATTTCAACAGGATGAATGCAACACGTATCTTCAGCCAAAGTGGTTTGAACAGGACAAGATGCCAAGATTAGAATGAATGTGGTAGCTGCAAAATATCTGAAGAAGGCTTCTCTAGGGTGACTCTTGGTCGTCATCGACATGCAAGGTCCTGCATTTAATTTAGTAAAAAATATTTGAGGAGAGATCTTTTCCGGGGATTGATATTTTGTAAGCCCTAAGGGGCCGACACAGTCTAATATATAAGGCAGTTTTTCCTTTTTTGTAAATAATTCAAACTATGCATCTAGAAGAGCTAGTGGTTTTATCTATCCTTTCTCAGCTGATGTATACTTTGTAACCCAACTAAAATTTGGAATGCAAAACAGAGTTCACCTTGAAAACAAGTACTAATTCTCTTACCACTCTCATTTCTGTATGTTAGCTTATGTATGTATTTCTTTAACAGTTTTTTCTAAATCTGTATTCATACCACAAAGCTGTGAAGTTTGTTCCTTCCTTCTTGAGATATGTATGTAGATCAAACCTATCAAGAGTGATGCATAAGTCTAATGGGGTTATGTTGAGTAAGTAAAATAGCTGCAGTCTAGTTTCCCCAATGTGTTTGCATCTTGTTTTCATTTTTCTGATTTCTTATCAACTCGGTGTATCACCATAGGAATAGTTCAGTATAGTTTCATTTTGTATGCACTTCTTATCTCTTTAACCTCATAGATATCATTAGTCTAGTTGATACCCAAAGGAAGTCGGCCTTCTTCAGAGGTTCATTTCAACTTCAGGTGACCCACAACCTTGAAATGATCCCATGTTTCACCAGAAAGCTTAGTTCTTACAACTTCACATAGGGTGCATTTCTAGGTGACAACAGGACCAGTTCCCAAATGGAAGGATGTGAATGAGTAGGAGATAATTGAGGTAACCAGTGTGACTCTTGAAGGGAAAGAGATTGATTTGAGATCATTTATGGATCCATTCAATAGGTATGTTTCTATGGTCATTGGTCACAAAGTTTTTCTTCCTAGCAATGACCTCACAGTTTCTACTATTGTTATACATACTGCTTTTGATATGGTTAAAGGAGGTATGGATTTTGACCTATGTGAATTACTTTGAATGCATATTTTGAAGAATTTAAAGGAAATCAAGAAGAGTAAGAAGAATACATTCTAGTATGGAAATTTGGTTGTTTGACTACTCTTTTACTTTTTTTTAGGAGAATTACCAGTAATTGAAATCTAATAGAATGGTCAAATACAGAGCCTATTGCTCATCAAATTAGGAACTTCACGATAAATCTTGTTAATTAGTATTCTCAAGAGACTGCTCTTGCTGCATTCTTTGGAACATTTCAAATGAGGATGAGTAGAAGGTCAAGGATTCCAGTAAGTGTTACTTAAAGGTACTTTGGAAATATCAATTTCCTATTGTCTACAAATTTCTATCACATGAAAGTAGTTGAATCAAGTTTGGTATGTAAATTTGAGTGAGATTATTAAGTGTTAGAGGCTAAAATTGATTATATGCAAAAAATATTTTGGAAATCCCTAAGAATCCCAATGTAGAAGGTAACTCTGTTAGTGTAACTGGAATAGGGAAGAAAAGGAAGAGTGTTTTTAAACAAGAAGTTGCAGAAGGAAGTGAGTTAGAGAGATCTCAACATGAGCATGAATGAATAAACATTCAAGGAGCTTTGGAAGAATTGCAAAAGGTTAAATTCCTGATGATAATTTTGATTCATCTATTTCTGTTGTAAAGAATTTTAGAAACATGATTAATTCTTTGAAGGTCTACATCTCTAGACTAGAAGTGCATGTTGGAACAAGGTCTACTATAGAAAATATGGAAGATATCAAGGAAAAATGTGCAAATTTACATATTTAAGTGATGAAGGAATTGGAGAGTGTACAATTTTTTGAGGAAGAGGTGCAAGAGCTGCTTTCTTTTTGCCTAAATTGGTTTGACAATACACTGAAAATAAGAGATGAGATAAGGAACAGTGAAACCTAGATGGGAACTCAAGAAAATACATACAAATTGACAGAAGATAGAGATAATTAGAGGTGGTCCTACATTGTGTAGATTCAGGAAAAATTATTTTCCCTATAGGACCAAAGAACATAAGTTATTAAGAAGTTTATGGCACTTAGACACATGGTTAAACTTAGGCACATTCTTGTTTCTAGTGATCTTGATAGTATTTGTGAATTATCAGAGATTAATCTTAGTCCCAATACTTTAGTAGATGGTATACAATCCTTAACTAAGATTGAATTATTACACAAGACTCTTGTAAGTGCAAAAGCTTCATGGGAAGAAGGAAAAGTGTCATGGAAGGTCATCCTGGAGAATCTCAAAGGTTCTTCTTCTTTAGGTTGATTCAATTTTGTGTTCATATCCTTTTGCTTATGTTTTGATGCATATATACATAAACTGGACCCCATCCTTTTCCATTGATGTCAAATGGGGAGAGATAGAGATTAGTAGAGGATTTTTTTTTTAAGAACAATTTTGATAGAGGGAGTATTCAATTATCGTATATTGAATTTTTTTTTTGACATGCATGTTGCCATCAATGCCAAAGGGAGAGATTATTGGAATTATGGATCCTTCCAACATGAACATGAAGTGTAGATGGTTTGTGTTGGCTTTTCCTATGTTTTCATTGATGTGAACATGGTGACAACTGTATGGGAAGTTTACTTACTTTACTAGAATCCATTCTCTACAGGTAATGTTCTTTTGTGATGAACCAGTGCATTGGTATTTGAGTCTATAATTCATAGCAAGAAGAAATATGACTCTAATCTCTTAACCATGCTATCATGTCTCATTCAGACAACAATATCCTATATCTTGAGAAGTTTTGGGTTGTGACCAGAAAGTTATCTTTGACAGAGTTCAACTCAGTATTTTACTGTTGTTCCTTGCTCGGCATATCAGCGTGGGAGACTCCACATTTTCTTAAGGAGAAAATTTTAATGTTCTGGTTTTAATGGTAGTCTCTATGATGGTAGTATGATGAGAAATTGATGTGATCTCATATCAATAAGGCGTTTTTTTTAGGATTGTGTGTTGTTTTGGAGATTCTGTGAATTATGTTCTAGTCTTGGCCGACCTCAAATATGGAATTCACTACTTAGGAGACTAGTTATGCTTTATGGATGTTAGTTGACTTGGTATAATTCACTACATGGATAAAATGTTTAAATCATATATGGTGCTGATAAGAGTGTTTTGATTATTTTTTTTCATCTAATTAGGCAGACCTAATCGATGAATAAGATATACTTGTATATAAATAAGATGTTTTGAAGAGGAGAAGAGAGATGAGAGAGAGGTTGTGGGAGTGTGGAAGAAAGGTGCAAAAATTATTAAGGGTATGTGAAGATATAAGCCTAAATGATTTATCAATTGAGGATCAATGTAGATTAGTTGAGTGACTGCTATGTGAGGCAGTGCTTCATATTCTAAGCTTCATTGGAACTAAACCCTGCACAGTGAAGGTGTATTCTATTAGTTCAAACTTTTGGTAGTGAGCCACAATCTTTGTATCTTGGTGGTTAGCCATCTTTTGTATTCAGGTTGTGATCCTTACAAGGACAGTGAGTCATGGCAGTGAACCTTGTAGTATCTTGTATTCATATATAATATATTGTGATTTAACCCACATTGTGGTTTTTCCCTCTTTGGGTTTTCCACGTAAAAGTCTTGGTGTTCATGTGTGTGGTTGCATTGATTTGTTTCTATGTTCTCTCTTGCTAATTCAGTCTGAACTATGATAATTGTTAGATGGATTTTAATAGAATGGTTTTATGGAATACTGATTCACCCCCTCTCTCAGTAAATTCTAGATGTTCAACAAGATGATGGTGTTGATGTTAAGTGAAGGCCTTTTACCTTCTTTTGTTATCTTATAAGGGAAATATCCAAGACCATTTTTTTTCTTATATGTTAGGATCTATAGGGACACAAATTCCTTGGTCTGTCACTTCACACCCTTTTCCACTATATCCCAATTATTTTAAGAGTCGATACCCTCTTCTATAAATAGCTTCCATTTCTTTTGAGGATGGTGGGTGTTTATAATCAACTTCATAATTTGTTGTGTAAGTTGTGTCCTCTTCTATACTTTTTGAATTAGATGCTTTTGAAGGTTCCTCCAAATGTTGTGTTGACATCATTGTTGTTTCTTTTCCCTTTTTAGATTCTTTTGTTGTTATTTTTTATTCTCTCATGAATGTAGGTGTGAAATCCAATGAACTGCATTCATCATCTAATAGCTTTGTGATTTCTTCAATATTCTTCTCTTTTTCTTTCTCTTGCATGGGTTCTACTTTTGAAGTTGGTATCAATGTTTTCAAAAGACTTTCCTTATCTTTCTCAATGTTTAAACAAGTTTAAGGTTGAGCCTTAGCCTTGATTGTATAAACCTTTTCATTGTAAACATAGTTCATTACATGATGAAGGGTTGAAGGGACTTCATTCATTTCATGAATCCATGGCATGCCAAAAAGAATATTTTATGATAGCTCATGAGGCATGACATGGATAGGATTTTGTAAGGTAACTTTTCCAACTATCATGGGTAATGTTATCACACCAAGACTTTTTTTTCCCACATTATCAAACCCCTAGATAGACAGCGAATTAGGTTCAATATTAGTCTTATGCACTCTAATATTATCCAAAAGGTTTACTCCACACACATTAAAGGTTGAACCATTGGGTAGATGTGATTTTATGTACTTCTCAACACAAATAATGCATAGGTGCATCACCTCTCTTGAAAGACAATCTTCCACAATCAAATTGCAGAACACTATCCCAAGGTCTCTAATGTCAGGTCTTGATAGTGCCTAGAATATCTCAATTGTTTCATGTGATTTACTAAAATCACTAGGTGGTCTTATAGATGAGTTACAAAGCATGGGGAGTTGGGTCTACAAATGGAGTTCTTAAGGTGTAGAAATTGTTGTTCAACTGCTGTAGGTTTGAACAACAGTCTAGAACTTCTATTTTAACTTTAGATTTGGCTTTACAATGTGCAATGAACCTTAGCTTAGGTCACTACTAAAAAAAAAGAAAAAGGGAAAGGAAGAGAGGAAGTTCCTAGACTTGAAACTAACAATGAATAGTGACAATGGAGGTTGCTACTGTAGAAAAACTCCCTAAACTAGGTTTTTCTTGGCTAAGAGGAACCTATAGTTACACAAAGCCAGTGCAATATTCTAAGGACTACAATTTTTTAGATTGCATACACACATCATGAACATGCAATTGAACTAAGTTGCAAAAATAAAGTAAGGACGCTTAGAATAGCTTTACAAATTGATTCATCATCAACAAACCACAAAAAGCATGAGCTGGAAATTCATCAAATACAGTAACAACAAACACCAACATTACTTCCATTCAAAAAACTAACAACTAAACTAATAGGGAAGTAGAACCATGCATGCATAATGAAGAAACACAAGAGAAACATCCATAAATCATGCAATGTAGCTCTCTATTTCTACAAAATGCCTTTACACTAGCTCTCCAGCAATTTACAAATGAAGGGGAGACCCCTTTTTATAGTTTTCCAAAGCCTAGATGAGTGGCTAGGATTGATTCAAAATGAATGGCTCAAATTTCATTACATTAGGGTTTCACCTACCCCCAATTATCCAACAATTTAAAATAAAGTTTTTCCCTCATTCTTATTTTTTTTTCTAATCCATTGTCACTATATCACTTTTGTTATTTAGCTGATTGCCCTTTTACTATAGCTAAAATTGTTCAAAAGCTGCCTTCTGTTTGATGGATTTGCAACATTCTTCACTAGATTGAATAGGCCCTGTTTACAGATTTGCACCGTTTTGGGATGGATTAACTGTCTCTTGATCTTGTAGGGTAGCCCCAGATGGATCATGATCATTTGATAGAAAATAAAAAAACATCTTCCCCTGCCTCTAGTTTTGGGTGAACAACCATTTGTTCTCTTGGTACTATCTCTTCTTGGCACACTGTCATTTATTTATCAGACATCTATGATGTGTTTATCACTATCTTCTTTGTAACGCTCCCCAGGTAATCCATTGCATTCTTTGATGAACTTTGATTAGAGTTCTACATAAAATAGTAAATTGAATTAGGCTTATGCAAATAATGACATGAAACCCCCTTTTCAAATATGGCTATTTGATGCTCGTATGCTTATCTTAAATGATTTCTATGCAATTCAAATAGTTTCACCACTATATACTCTTCGGGAAATCAAATGATTAGTTCTGACACTACTAAAAAAAGAGAAATTTGGGTTACTTTTAAAAGGGTATCCCATATTTCAAAGTACAAAATATTAGAATATCTCCTCACCATCACAAAGTCGTAGTTTCACTTGGGTTTTTCCCACAAACTCCCTATCAAAGGGATTAGTCCTACATCCACCCAATACCATGCACCATTTTCTGAACAAATTTTGATTACTTGACACACAAAATCCCTATGCTGATCATAACTTAAAATAATATTGTCCAGAGATTTTATGGCCCCTTTATTTTATCATCACCACTGGGACTCCCTTCATTTCACCTGATTATCATTGTCCATTCCAAAATTTTAAATGTCACATGCTAATGGGGTCGACTTCTCATTTTATCATCATTATTACATTCATATCTCCAAGGGGCCTCCATCTTTATAGTCAATTGGTCATGTATCATGTAGCCTGAAATCATGCCACAACTACAAGGTCTATGTTTGTAGGCATGGGAGTTGGTGGTACCCACATGATGGGAGGCCACTTGTAAAAGTGCATAGTGGGAGATATGGTGGGTCCTACATGAGTGATGGATGCCAACTAGTTCAACACACCCATCATCATCATCACCTAGCATCCACCTCAAATGTAAGTTAGCCACTCCTCATGTAAATTGGAAGATCGGGCCAACAGGGTATCATCGTTCCTCTCAAGTCACCTAATGCCTTCCTTTAGCACTCTTTAATCCTTTTGCTTTAGGCTGTACCTTTTGTCATGCACCCATTGAACACTTTGTCACATCCCCACTCCAACTTACTACTCACTTCCTTTGAAAGACATAACTAAATCCATTGATGTGGGTGAGCCATATTGGTTGGCCGACGCGGGAGAAGGTGGTAGGCACACCGTTAGTGAAAACTGTTTGAAAATAGCGTCCTCCTGGTGGAAACCTACATGAAGATGCTTGATGGAAAATGATAATGTAGGCTTTGCATTAGACATAGATGCATGGAATAGATATCGAGCGGTTGTGGTATAAACACCATTTTAGACGACGGATGGGGGCCTCGCAGCGCCCGTACTAGAGGAGCTCGCCAATGTTGAAGAATAAATTTGGGGCCGAGCATTCCACCTCTCCAATTCTGAATGTCCACAACAATATAATAATATTAATGTATAAACCAACTTGATTCTCCCTATCCACCATGTAGTTCACAGCCACAACTGAGTAAGGGGCTTCCTAAATATAAAATTTCACTCTCCAATGAAGCTTGCATTTATTTGGTTCGATCAAAAGATCATTGCAGGCTCACTATTATTGTTACATACTTACATGGGACTCCTGATGTTAGATAACCACCCTATACACTGTTAACCAAGAAGTGCCAGTGGTACAATATGAAGAAATATGCTTGGGGAAACCACAGGTTGACATAGGTCGGGAGACACGGTAGAGAGGCCGTGAATAATGGCGAAGGTGTCAATGGTGAGGAATGAAGTAAAACCCACACCTTAGACAGCCGTAGGAATAGGAGTGCGAGTGGAAAGGATGAAAATGCTATTGTGAAGACAACAAAATGTAGATAGCCACCCGTGCGATGAGCCCCACAAAGCAAATATCTTGCCGGACGAGTTCACTCTGTCCTCTCTTTCAAGGCTACAGTCTCTCTGTGAGTTAGATCATCCTTCATCTTCCATTTGGGATCGATCAGTGCTTGGTTGTAAAGCCCTTTTACCTCCATATTCTTGGGAATCTATTTCAATGTTTTGCACCCCTATTGTGGGTTCTCCTCAGAATATACTCACCTCAATTGCTCAGATAACTTCTTTGAAAGCTCAGTTTATGAGGAATAAGTCTTTTTATTCATTAAAATGCGGCCATGATAGTTTTGTTCTTCCTTTCCACCTAGACACAAACATCCTTGTGCACAGAATCCCCTAGTTATTTGATTTTGTAGACTTTGTCCACGAATATGTTCCTAGAGCTTTAGCGTCTCGACTTGACATGATTCAATCGTGGTTGCTTTAGGAAGAACCGTTCATTATAAGTAGCTTTGTTTGTGCTTAAGGGAATTATATGATGACAACATCTAGGATTCAACATGTCAAGCTCCTGATGGAGGGTTCTATAGCCATCACATTAAGCATAAAGGTCCGCTAAACAATAGTTTACAAGTCTTGTGTCTTCTCCGCGATGATGAACTTTTGTGAATATCCTTTGCTACAATTGCCCATCTCATATTGGCATATGTAGGATTATGGAAAATGGGTGGTAGGGCGAGTATGATATGCAAGCATGCATGCAGAGTCGAGAAGACACCCCCTGTGAATGGGTAGCTCGCATACAAAATTTCCACTAGGGAGTCCATGGGTGAAAGGATGCAGGGAGCAATAGGGAAATGACCGTTGTGGAAATGGCGATGGGCTGCCATCCTTCCCACGAGCGAGATTTGCATATGAGATTTCCACTTACAAGCATGGGTGTTTGAGTGCGAGAGGATGAAGTGCAATAGCCACGATAGTGATGAAGGAGACCAACAAGAACCAGTGAAGCGGAACCCGCATTCGAGATGACTATGGGTGAGGGAATGCAGGGATAAGTTACAATGAATCTGCTATGCGAACGACTAAGAGACCACAACCAATGGAGCTACAATATCCGCAAGCCCAACGTCAGTCATCCCAACCTCAACATGCATCGAGTTTTATTTACTTTCTACATTGGAATCCATACTCAAACGTTGCTCATGGGTACCCAACTTTCCCATAGCCCGACATCTTCCATTGATCGCCTTATGTTGGTTCTTGAAGGTGAGGAATGTTACACGTGCTTTTCTTGCTCCTGATGATATTGACCTTGATTTCTTTAACTACTTCAAGAATTATTCATAAAATCTACAATCAAACCGAAGTTGCTCCCTTAGCACCATCTATAGGTCTGAAAAGAAGGATGAAGTAAATTTGGCAAATGTGATGGGCAGCGATATGTAGGTGGTCGGTATGCAAATGTCATTTTCATTTGGCAGAGAGCGAGGTAGATGGGTATATGGGTCTCGCACAGAGAGCCACTGCGAGAAGGATATGCAGAGTCATGTTTGTGGATGGCAACTGGTGGGCGGATACTCAAAGAATCTCATTGAGGAAATGAAGAAAGACCAGCTAAGGCTTGCAGTAAGGAAATGACATTGGTTGGTCGTGGGCTTGCATGGTGGGGAGGCATCAAAGGTTTGTCATTGTGAAAAACATCGGGGTGACGGTCTCCTATAAACGACAATTCGTGAGGACGGACCCACCGGTGAGCATGGACTTGATAAAGCCTGATCGTTAGGTGATGGAGGTTGGGTGGGGGAAAACCACATGCGAAGACCCGCAAATGTTTGGACTTAGGCATTTTTGAAGCAACGGGGTCAGTTGGTTTTTGTGGTATCAGTGAAGACAGAAGGACCAATGGTCAAAGAGCCACCGCAAGAAGGATATGTAGAGTCATGTTTGTGGATGGCAACTGGCGGGTGGATGCTCAAAGAATGTCATTAAGGAAATGAAGAAAGACTAGCTAACACCTACAGTAAGGAAATGACACTAGTGGGTCGTGGGCCTGCATGGCGGGGAGGTATCAAAGGTTTGTCATTGTGAACGAAATTGGGGTGATAGTCTCCTGCAAACGACAGCTCATGAGGACGGATCCGTCGGTGAGCATGGATTTGATAGAGCCTAACCGTTAGGTGATGGAGGTCGGGTGGGGGAAAACCACATGTGAAGACTCACAAACGTTTAGACTTAGGAATTTTTGAAGCAACGGGGTCAGTTGGTTTTGTGGTATTAGTGAAGAAAGAAGGACCAACTACAGAGCTTGCCATGTGGACGGTTTTCAAAGGTTGTCCGCTGCGATAACGGTGAAATGGGAACAGAGTCCTGCCTAGGGTGACTCGCAGCTGGGGGTCTGTGAAACATGAAGGATGCAGCGACAAACATGGGTACGGGGTCTGCACTTAGGGAAAACGCTGGGGCTTGGCTATAGGAAAACAATGGATCACAACAACAAATGACAAAGGGAAACATGTGAACGTGGGTCCGCAAGGGTCAACAGCCTTGGAAGCAAAGACTAATGGGAAACCCGCAGGAGCTAGCTTGCAAGGGAAAATGACATAGTGAAACTTAGCTAGGTGGCTTTGTCCACTATGAAATTGATCATTTTAAGGCTCATGGTTGACTTGGGCATGGAAATAAAGGTGCACAAAATGAGACAAGGTCAAATCAACCTGACCCAAGAAAAAAGAGGGGGTCCCTACCCACGGTGGGGCATGTGTGCAAAACATGCACAACACATTGTCGATGAGAGTTCTTTTTATTCCATGTCTATTAATAATAATCAATATCATGAATGCCTCATTTTTTGTTTATGTTTCCAATGGAGGTAACTCATCTTGATGAAAGATAATGTCAATATTAACCAAATTCATACCTTGAAGGTGTTGGACTTGTCGTTGCACCAAAATATCAACCTGTCAATTCCCAATAGAAGCTTCTGTTAAGAACCACAAGAGGAAGTTAGACCATGTCATAAACCCAAGAGTTAGTGCTGCAAGGAAGACCAAGGGTCACACCTTGCAACAATCCCCCCTAACACAAGTGTAGGGTTTGAACCTGTGACTAGCTCTAATGCCAATTGTTGGACTTGCTGTTGCACCAAAAGATCGACCTGTCAATAACCAATGCAAGCTTTGGTTAAGAACCATAGGAGGTGGGTAGACCATGTCACAAACCCAAGTGTTAGTGGTGCAAGGAAGTCCAAGGGTCACATCTTGCAACAAAAGGGTTTCTACATCATTTGGTTGTGCACTAGGAGGAACAACTACTTCTTGCAAAGGATTTTTAAGCATGTTATGGTAATTAGGTGAAGCTTGAATCAAATCCCACAAGGATATCTTAGTAGGATTTTTTTTAAGTTGTTCTACAAGATCATGCCCCTTTCCACTATGCAAAGGCAAGTGATGAGCATTAGGAAAAAATGGTTGAAGAAATGGTAATGAATTAGGTATAGTTTGTGGTTGCTTATTGTTCCTTGTGTTATATGTATGAGAAATGGTGTTATAACTCAGTTGCTATGAAAAAATGTTAATAGTAAGTTGCCTTGCATAGTTCAAGATACTTCCAACAAATTTAGACTTGTTTTGATGTGGTCCTACATTGAACACAAGTTTTGTTTGAACTTGTGTTTTTTGTATGAGGGTGGATAGATGGTAAGTTGAGGTGTGAATGCATTAACTTCCCTTTGTTTTGGTTTGTCATAACAAGCCTTAGTGGATGATCCTTGTGAGATAAAATACTCAAGGGATTCATCTAACATATAAAAATGATCACTACTAAAGGGCTTGAGGGATATGTTGACCTATAGAAAGATATTTGACAATGCCAAATAGCTATTCTTTCTCCAAGGTTGACAATATAATGTGTAGTTTCTTGTGTAATGTTTTGAGATAGTTTATGGTTTCCAATGTTTGCAAAATGAAAACTAATCTATCTAAACAATGCAATGATGTAAAAAGTGAACCAAACAACTACAAATCTAAAATAGTCTAATACTAAAATAGAAATTAACTTTTTTCAATTTTCCTCAATATGGCACCAAAAGAACAACTTTCTTTAACATTTAGATTAGATAGTTTTAGAATTTCAAAATGTAGTTGTAACAACAAAATAAAAATGAAGAAATACACATAGAAATGCACTTAGAAATATGGTAAGACACCTATTCAGGGATAGATTCACCCTAGGGTGAATGGGTCCTTGCATAGAAGTTGAAAAAATTAAAATATGAGTTTGAATATTACTACTAGTGTTTCATGTTTTTGGTTTTAGATTCTAATTTTGGTGATTGATTTTCCATATTTTGAATATCCTAATTCAAATGAGAGAAGTGATAAAAATGGAAAAGAGGGACAAATTTTTGGATGCAATTTTAACTAAATTTTCTAATGTAAATGATTGAAAATACACTAATATACAAATATTATGCAAAATTAATGTAGTATGCATGCAATTTTTGGATTTTTTAATATTTTAAACAATGCAAAATACAAAATTAAAACCCTAAATGAGATTTAAACTAATGCAATATCAAGAAACATAAATGATATGCAAACTATTTTAAATCCTAGATCTAGGGTTTTAATCAACTCCAATTTCAAAAATTAAGATGTATAACGTTGGGTTAACCAAAATGAAACATAGAAATATAGGGATTCTATACTAAAATGGGGTGATTGAATATATGATGCACCTATCTTATTCCGTTAGAAAATGAGATACCCAAAGGTAGGATTGAATTTCAACCCTAGGTGAGTCAACCCTATTATATTCCATTAGGAAATGAGATCCCAAAAGGTAGGATTGACTTTCAACCCTAGGTGAGTCAACCCTATTAGAGATCTTGCAAATTTCCTTATGACAAGATTGGGAAATTTTTTCTTGAACAACACTTTGGGGAGAAAAGATAAATATACTAAATGGACTTAATTACACAATGTGAAACTTGGATCATCAATTTAAAGCATAAAAAAATTAGAAACAACATACTTTTGGTAGATCTCAGAGGGATAAGACACTATGCACGTGTCACCAAAAGTTATTATTGAGTGTCCTATTGGGACTGATTCGCCCTAGGGTGAATGGGTCTTGCTAAACTTTTTTGAAACTTCAAAATTTGGATTTGTAGCCTTTGATTTGCACTTTCTGCTTGTATATTTCAATCTTCACTTTTGGATCTGTACCTATAGCAAAACTAAAAGTTTTGGTTTGTTTGTATGGGGGTTTGGCTCAGTCAAGCCCCAAATTTGGTAATTAAACCTTGATAAAAATAATAGATCTGAAACATGAATGCATGTGTGATCCCCAATCTTAAGTGTGCCTAATATTTTTTAGAGCTAAAATGTAAAGAAACCTTATTCAAGTGTGTTAGAATAAGATCCCTAAATAAACATGAATAATAAACAAGAGACCTAGTTAGAGAGAAATCAAACACCCTACTAGATCCAAAAATCTATAAATTATACCTTGCTTTAGGTAGCTATTAGAATGAAGATAGAAGATGGGATCAAAAGGATAAAAGTCATTAGATAAAGGGAAATGGCTATTTGAATGTCCCAAAACCTAGAATCCATCATGATCCACCATAGGAATCAACCTTCAATCATGAACAATGCTTGATCAATCTTTACAAAATGAGCTTCAAGTCCCACAAAAAAAAATGGAATGGTGCTCCAAGACTTAAAATTTTCATACTTCAATGTTCTCCTTGCTTGATTTCAAACTTTCTTCTTTCTCTTCACAAAAATATCTCTTCAACCTAGTTTGAAATGATGAAAATACTAGGTTTTATAGGCTTCCTTTCTAATTTTCTAACTATTAGATCCCGATAGTGGACATTTGAAACATGAATCTAGCTAGGACTTTAAAATGCCACCAAAAACATGTTTAAATTTAGAATTTGGATCCTAAAGGGGATCCATTCACCCAAAGGTGAATGGGTCTTGGCCTAAATATCTAGGATCAATGTGTTTCGAGGCTTTAAATTAATTAAATGCATTTATTCAATGGATGTTTCAATGTCAAAAATTGATAGAAATAGGCCTTGGGATCCATAATAAAGGGGTTTAGGGGCCTATTTATGAAGGGTAAATTTTCATAAATGTGAGGTCACTAAAATAGGTCCATGTTGAGTGTGAAATTGTACTATCACACAAGAGTACAATTTTCTAAACTAAATTTATGTACAATTAAATATTTTAGTTGATATAATTTGATACAACAAGGAAGGATAATAGAGTAAGACTTATAATGTTGTCATAGGTCATGCATGATTTATCTTAATGCTTTTATTTATGATCCTCATATTCTGAACTCTTCCAATATTTATAGATAGGGAAATATAAAATGAACCATGAAATTCACCTATTACATATAATTATTCCTTCCCTTGTCCCATGATGCTTTACTCAACAACGCCATACTAATTCCTTGGATCTAAACAATTAGATATATGAAAGCATCATTTGTTCATAGTTATTACTCTAAATAATACTAGTATATTCTCTTTGTGACCCTTGGATTTGGAAAAACATTATTACCTAATCAACTATATTAGAATATTTTATTATCATTATCTTCTTTTCATGACCCTTGGATTTGGATAAGTAGATCAGAAGAAAAAATGAATACTTAAATTTATTCTCTTAAAAACTATATTATTAAATTAACTATATTATAATCTTTACATTCTAATTATCACAATTTGTATAAATGTCAATTCTACAACTAGTTATTTTTTAGTCTATTATTTTTGTAATAATGGTCTTTTTGTGTTGTGCTATTTTTCTTCAACTTTTTTTATATAGTTAATTAATAGATAGTTGAATTTTGTTTCTCTCTTTGGTGGTTTGGATAATAAGTGTCATTTTTTTTACTAGTTGTCAGGGTCTATTTCCTCTGTCATGATCATAATTTATGATATTTTAATATATATATCTCTACTTGCAATACTTCAAGTCTTTCTAATTTATGTTGATACTAAATCAAATTCTACTTCAAACACAAAAGTATATTTTATATTTTTTTAAAATATTAATAATGAGGATGATGAAATGGTTAAAATCCACAAATAAATAAATACAATAATCAAATAATTATAAATTGTATTCCATCTTCTAATCCCTTTAATAGAGTTAAAATGGATGCATCAAATTCCACTTGAATTTCTATCTTGATTTCCTAACTCTTATGTATGTGGAATTATATCAAGAATGAAACCTAAACATGGCATAGATTGGATAATTTTGGAGGATTTTAGATAGTGTAAACTTATCTCAAATTGGTTGATCCAAGTTGATAGAAAAGGCTCAAATTTATAGATATTTGGAGGTTCATATATATGGATGTTATTGATTGTGAGATAGCTTAGGCTGATATTACATAAGAGTATGAAGGATGAGCCTTGTGACAAGTGTCACAAGGTTGAAGTTTGAGACAATGAAATGTGGCATGGGGAAGAGGGTTAAGTTTTCTCACATGTGTGAGGAAACACATATGGTGGGTGATAAATGTGACAAGTGGGTTATAAGTATTAAATGTACGAAGGTGGAAATAAATTTGAATGATATCTCGATGGAAAGGGAAAGAGGGTTAGCTCCTTTATGGCATGTGTAAGAGGTAGGGTGGGTCTTGATTTAAGAGGGGATATCACATATATGTGAGAAATCAATAGAGGATTTGGTCAAGGATGAAGTGGAAGATGGCTTGTTAACTTGTGTGTTCTCACACATGTGTGAGAATTGAAGGGGTTATGGACACTTGTCACATGATAGAAATTTAATATCTTGATCCATGTAAATGGATTCCTTGGCTAGGATTGAATGTATGAGGATTGAGGTTGAGGTGGAATTTTTATTTAGAGGAAAATGTTAGTGATGATTGGAATATAATAATTAATTAATTAATCACATTTTTAAGAATTTTATGAATGAGGCTAAAGTTAAATTAATTAAATTAATCAATCTTTAGAAGAGAGGGGAAAATGTAAAAAATAAATAAAATTTGATTAATTAAAAAATAAGAGATAATTAATTAAATAATAAATTATTTAATTAACTATGGGAGTTTAAATATGGTGAATTATGATAGATAATTAATTTCATTAATTATGTAGTATGGTTAAATTCATGTCTAGAAATAAAATACCTTATATTTCACATTGTAGTGATTTTATCATATCCCTTACATTCTACTTGATCATTCACCTATTCTTAGAAATATTCTCATTCCTTTAACAATGAAATGGATATTCACAAATAATGACATGCATATTTTCTTATGCTATTGTTTTGTCCAACCATGTTTGTGTATGTAGGATTTAAGGTATTTTTTATCACTTACATGGAATATACATAAATAGTTATAACATCAAAATAATACTCAAATACAATTATATGTACAATATGTAAGCAACATGTATCAATGTGAAAATTGATGATTTTAATCACAAATTAAGCAGAAGGAACAATGTAAGATTATAATATTAATGAATAGAGTGTGCAAATTACTTATACTTTGATATTATTTATGTGGAATGTTTTGTCAAGATGCTTTGAGAGGGATTTGGTGGGTTACATTAGTTATTTACATACATTATACAAAGGCTCAGGTATCATGATTTGATTTTCTATCTTGTGGTGTGAAGGTGGTAGAATAGGGGTAGTAAATGAGGGGAGATGGTTGCAAATGAAATATATGTCAAGAAATAAGGGAAAGAGGCCTATAGTGGGTAGGGGTCCAATGGTGGGTATAGAAGTAGGCCTGAGTGGGCCCCAAAGTAGGTAGGCTTAATAGTGAATAAACTTACACTTAATATCCAATTTCAAAACACTTTTATCCATAAAGTACACAAATTTACAAATCATGTGATTCCACATCAACGCACTAATAATAATGACTTAGTGACCCACTATCGGTCTCACCTTTTTTTTGGGCCTTTTTGGATACCTTGACAAAAAGCATGTTGATGTGGCATCATATTTGATGATGTGGCCTTGAAATCAATTTTTATAAGTAGAGGACTTACCAAATAAGCCATTGTACAAATTTGAGAGTGATTTGAAATTTTCACATAGGACTTTGAGAAGCACAAAGTTAGGGTGACCCACTATAGGCCCTTCTCCCTTAGATGCATCAAGTCTTTGGAAAAGAAATGTTGATCAATTTTATGAACTTTACAAAGGAGGTTAAATACCCTTACATTCAAATTTTGATGGTGAGGATATCAAAGTTGAGAAAATGTATAGATGGGTCCCCTAATGTTTGTATCTTCTTAGCAATGGAAAATTTGTTGTTGGATCTTGATTATGGATATGGTAGGTGGAATGTGTTTTATGTGACTCAATATCAATATTAATTAAAACATTTAATGATTATATGTTTTCTATGGCTATGAGTTCCTTTATATTAGATGACAATAACAATGATGTGATACATCAATAGGAGGCTCATTTTGACTATTTTATGGGGCCTTTGTATGCTAAACACAAACTTTGCATTTAATGTGATTTGAAAGAAATTACAAAGTATATGAGGCTGCTTCTTTTTATTGTTGCCATTCCCACATTCTCAAATTGCTACAATGATTATGATCCTGAGGAAGGCATATAGGAGGTGAAGGTTTCTAGTTTGGATGTCCCATGTGAAATTTTAAGTGGTTGCATTCAAGTGAAATGAGGCCTAAATAATTTTCCTCAACCCCTATCTTTTACAACTCTGGCTATATATTTTTTGGGTTTGGGTTTTGTTTTAGGTAGATGTGTTGTGGCTATAGATAGCAAAATTAATTTTCTAATCATTGAATATTAAGTTATCATTTATATCATTCATTTACCACATCATCATATTCATCTTTAATTAATAATTTCACATCATCCATTAATGATTTGTGTTATCATTATAACTATTTTCCATTATCCATTTATCCATTAATTAATTTTTTTATTATTAATTAGTTTATGAGAGCTAATTATACATTTTTCAATAAATAAATAATATTTTCATTTTTTACCTCATTAATTAACTCCATCGTTGAATTAGAAACTTCTTCTCATTTATCCATTAAATAAATTAAATAATTTACTATTATCATTGAATAGTAGTTTTAAATGGAATTTTTTTATTATCAATTGAGTTGTCTTCTTCATTTTCTCAAGTTGAATTCAATGTTAGTCTAGTTAACTCAAGTATTCAGTCCAATAATTATCCATCCATTTTATTTTTCTAAAAATTATATAAATAAATTCATCCTCTCATAATTTTCAACAAATAAAATATTTATACAAGTATATTCTATGAAAATGCATTATCAAAACCCATAATGTTATGATGTTGAGTTTCATTCACATCAATTAATGAGAAATTCACTAGAATAAACTCTATTTTAGACTTGTAGCGAGTTTGATTTATTTATTTTGATTGTTTGTTGCTTTAAAGATTTTATTTTCACATTTTCCATTTTAATTACATATAGTGGATTCAAACTAGTTGGATGGGTGAATGTTGATAGGTAAAAATATAGCTTTGTTTGTCAATGAAATACTTCTCTACCTATTGATCATTATTTATTTTATTTTTTATTTTTCCACTTCTATATTAATATTTAAACCAACAAAGTATTTTTTCAAGAGTAATAGTAGTGATCAAAGATAAAAGGAAATTAATACTAATTAGACATAATATAGATAGTTTCAATATGGACAATAAAATGTAGTTTCTATCTTAAATTCACATAAAATATCTAATCTTATGAATGTTATTAAAAGCCCCATTCATTCATTCAATTGTCTTACACTTATTTGAAAATTAGGTGTATAAGGCTTCCTTGAATAGAGGAAACATATCATTTTCTTCTCAAGAAAAAAATAACACTCTCACCAATATTTTAGTATAGAAATAATTTGTAGATACTTTGCTTCCTTTAAAATGACTTACTATGGCAAGGAAAATAAAAATGTTTAAGGTAGTCCTTTCTACAAACCCAATATATATGATTTTAGTTTTAAAAACTCTAACCAGAGTCAAATCAAAAGCTAGAAAAATTAAAGAGGCTTTTTTATGGAGTGACAATTATGTTAGAAAAAATATAGCACATTACCTTTGAATATTTTTTGTAATCCTAGATCTTTTTGTGGAGATGACATCCTTGATATTAAATTCAAAAAACTATCATTGGGAGAAAAGTTACTTGGAACATGTATTCAAAGCCACAATCAAAATGGTATAAAATTATATAATAAAAATAGGATAAATAGATTTTTTCATAGTTACAAATCCTTTGAGTGGTTCCAAGGTGTGAAACCTCATTACTTCTATTAGAGAGGTGTTTCTAATAAGGCTCTTGAAATAGGTACAAATCATTAGACAAAAGACAAGAATTGGTGGAGGTAAAATAAATAAAAATAATTTAGATGCAAAAATAGAAGATTATCTTACAATTTTGGAAGGAAATATGGTATTAAAATATAATTGGAAGAATTTTTGTGATTACCATTTCCAACAAACCTAGGAAGATTCATTATCATTGATCCTTGCTCACAAAGTTATTTTCCTCTCATAAGAAAAGGATGAACTTTCTTGGAGGCCCTCTAAATTGAGAAAATATATAGTAAAAGGGAGTTAAATGACCTTATCACATACCTCCTCTTCCAAAATTTGGCCTAATAACATCTACTAGAATAATTTTTGTCTTCACAAGTATGGGGATTTTTCCTAGCTTGCCCCACATACAAGGATTTTAATAGGAAAAATGGTAGAAAATTTGGGTATCTTGTCACCTTTTAAATATATATTTTGGGAAGAGAGTCCAGGAAGACAGATCATTTATTACTAAATTATATAGTTATTTTGAAGTGTTTGTAACATCCCGCTACGCAACCCCGAAGGGTAAGAGCCAAAAGAGGACAAGATTTTTTTTTTTTTGATAACATAAAGAATACCTTACACAAAAAAAATAGTATACAATACAATAAATTGATAATGTACATGGCCAAGCATGGCCGAACACAACCCAAAGGATAGGACTAATCCACCCTCCAGAGAAAATCCAAATAGGAGTAGACATAATAGCTCTAGAAACTTGCTCTTGAACTTCCTACTCCAGAACTTCTAGCTATGAAAGTTCTAGCTATAGAACTTCCAGCTACGAAAAATTCTAGCTACAAAAGTTCCTACTCCGGAACCTCTGCTTCAGAACTTTCGGCTCTGAAACCTTTGCTCCAGAACCTTAGCAATGCTGCTCCGAAACCTTAACAACATTGCTCTAGAACCATCAGCGCTGCTCTAGAACCTTAGCAACACTACTTCAAAACCTTAACAACGTTGCTCTGAAACCATCAGTGCTGCTCCAGAACCTTAACAACGCTGCTCCAGAACCATAACAATGCTGCTTTGAAACCTTATCAGTGCCGCTCTTGAACTTACAACGCTACTCCAGAACTTTCAGCGTTGCTTCAAAACCTTATCAGTGTTGCTTCAGAACTTATAGCACTGCTCCAGAACTTTAGCAGCAGTGACACAAAACAACAAACAAAAGGCGGCGATGCTCCAAAACTTTTGCAGCCGCAACACAAAACATTAACAAAGGGCGGCGTTGCTCTGAAACCTTTGCAGCCTATAACATGAAGGTAAAATACAACCAAAACTTTGATTTCTGGATGGAAAAATATTGAAGAAAGACCATTATGATCATCAAAATACAAGCAAGTCCGATACCCACACTGGAACTCGTAAATTAAATGGAAAACATCATATTTCTTCTCATTAATTTATAGGTTCACATCTTTTCTTTCAAGAGAGTACAACATACATAAATGAATACACATAGATAAAAAGGCATAGCCATGAATAAGAAACATCATCTAATAAAGTATGTACAAGGGAGAAGACCTCCAACTAATGCTCCAAAACCTGTACGTCGGTCCCCAATGGTGGTGGCAATGCCTCCTTACCATGTGGACTCAAAAGAGGCCACCCCACCATGCTTGGGGGTAGTCACAAGGCCCAAACAACAAACAAGGCAAGGGTAACAAAAAGACCAACTCTCACATCAGACATAGAGCAGACATGGAATACAATGCATTGAAGTCAATATCACAACACGAATATGCTCAAACAATAATATGCCGGTTAATACTCATAACTACAAGGTATGAAGCACAAGGGTATAGACCGAATGAAATGTCATCGTGTGTTCTCAAAGAGATGGCACCACATAGAACTAGGTACTCCTCTCATATAGATGAGGTAATTCAATCATGCCCATATCAACGCCCTGCAAACAGATAACTCAATGCCCTGCAGATGGATAGGCATTCTCATTTAACAAAACGAGGAACCCATAAAAAATATGAAACAATGAAAAATATATTGAACTCCATCATAAAAACCATGTAAAACAACCAAGCAAACATTGTTGCTAAATCATTGAAGTAGCTGATCACATCCACTAACATATAGCTCAAATACAGTCCAACATTCATCATTAACTTAATTAAAAATTCAAATCACATAACCATTATAAAACTCATTAAATCATCCCAAAAATAACTTTTAAATTAGACAAAAGTCTACCAAGTGGCAGTGGAGCAAAACATAATTTCAGCTGTCGTGCAAATGCATGAGAATGGGGCATAAAATTTCCATAAAAGATAAAAGTGCCCAGATCTAAAATCAGACAACCCAGTTCATATTTTGATGTTTCTAATTGGTTTTAATTTTATTATTTTATTCTATGACCCAGAATAGGGTGCTATTTAGAAAACGCCATTTTATGCATGGTTGGGCAAAAATCATAAAAAAAATGAAAGTGTCCGGATTGAAAATCAGACAAAGACCCAGTTCATATTTTAACGTGTCTACATGGAATCCAATTTTATTTTACATTTTTATTAGATAGTTAAAGAGAATCAGACAAAAATGTCATTTAATAAGAGGGCACGAATTTTGCCCAAAAACGAAAGTGTCCAAAATAAAAATCTTCCAAAGAACCAATTGAGATCTTGGAATTTCTAATTGGATTCCATATTTTTTTTGCATTTTTAATGGGTGGTTTAAGAGCAGCAATGAAAAACGTGTTTCAACAAGTTGGGCAAAATAGAAATAAAAATGATAG
Organism: Sequoia sempervirens; assembly: GCA_007258455.2. NCBI lineage: Eukaryota > Viridiplantae > Streptophyta > Pinopsida > Cupressales > Cupressaceae > Sequoia > Sequoia sempervirens. The sequence continues at coordinate 760,023,891 of VDFB02271358.1, forward strand.
TGCCCAGAAATCTTTTATTATAGAAAACCATTTTCGATTTGATTGAATGCAAAAAATATGTCATGAGAAAGCTATAGAGCAGCAAAACGAATCCAAAAAAAAATTCCCCATTCCCAAAGCATTCACATAATTGAATCAAAAGAATAAATCTGTTATAAGGATTTACAAAGCTTACAATTCCCAAACTAAATCACATTCAAAACCACCAGAAATTCTAGGATTCAAGAACCAAAGAACATACCTCAAATACTGACCAAAATTGAAAAGAAATATTTCTCTAAATATAAGGTATGGCTAGGTTCCAAACTGGGACAACTAGGAGGAAAAGACATGTTGAAATCAACAAGCAAACGCCCACAAAATCTTCCCAGCAAAACTCCACAATACTCTCCAAATCTGCTGCCCAATTCAAGGGTTTTTTCTTCCTCCATGCCTAAAATAGAAAATTTCCTCTTCTTCCCAAAAGAATCCCTCCTCCAAAATAAAACTTTCTTCCCTTTTATAATTTCTCCCCAAAACAATAAAAATGAAATAAGGCATTTAATTCAACAAACTTATAAAAGTTCCCCAATTAAATAATTAAAATCACAAAATATCCAGGATTCCCTTTTCGTAAAAAAATAATAATAATAATTTATATCCAAACGTTGAAATACATAAAGCTCCCCAAAAAGGATTAATAAAATAATTTAAAATAATATATTTTAAAATCTCATGGAAAAGAAACCTTTCCAAATCTCAAATCAATTAAACACAATGAAATACCATATATGAAACCACACAAAGATGTCAATGAAAATACCTCATAGCACTGACACATAAAATAAATAGCCATATTAAAGATTCATGAAACCATAACAAAGTACATCAACAAAACATTCTGGAAAATCACATACAACAGAAAGTTGTGCTAGTACATACGACAAAAAGGTGCTCCAGAACATACAACTGAAAGGTGCTTTGGACGTTACTGTTAGGTAACTGGATGGTAAGACATCAATAAGGAAAACACTACCCTAACAGGGTACAGTGGCTAGGGAGGAAACATTTGTCCTGTGACTACCTCTTGTAACCACCATCGGGGAAGGTACACTTAGACCTATGAAGCCAGATGGAGTCGGTACCTGGTACCTATAACATACACATCACATATACATATATACATAGCCGAAGCACATACTACATCCTAATTGTAGTTAGATACCATATATATCAATTACTTGCATCATCATAACTAATCATAATAACCTTTCACTAAATCAACAATATCTAACCTCATTATAATAACATTTAACATTTAAAATATCAAATCAAGAATTAAAATACTATCTTACTAGCCTGGGTTTAGAGAGGTGTTATAGTGTTGGAAATGGATTTGTGCTAAACTTGGTTGGATTGGAACTTCCCCTAACATTCTATTTCAACATTTTCTTGTTTTGTTGTCTATTTTTTAATAGTTCAAATATATTCTAATTTTGAAGATGATATCCTTAATACTCATATATAATGTGCGGCTATTATGTGATTATAGAATTTTTAGAAACTTAATCGCCAAAATTGAAGATGTAATATTTGAAATTGAGAGAATAATTTTTAAAATAGTCACATGATTTATTTTCAAGAATAAAAACTTAAATAAGAAGTTTTCTAGTTGGGACAACAAGTTGTTATAATAATGGACACTCCTTATATCCACTCCTCTTATCGGATCTATTTCTAGATTCAATTGTCAAGTGGATATAAAAAAGGGTTTTATGTTCTCCACCTCCATCCTTTTAGGTAAAAAAAATTTTTTATGGTGATTCTTAGGGAAACCTAGGCCCTTCTAGAGCATGGTGTGTTATTAGGGATGATTTAGGGAAGCTATTAATGACCAAAGCTATTGAAATTCCTGAAGGAAAGAAAAAGGCAGAAGAAGTGCATGCCTTCATTTTCTAAAAATGGTAATCTCAAGTAATCTCAATAGTATCTTCATTGATAGTTATTCATTGTCGATCATAAATATTATAAAAAAATTCAAATATAAATTAATATAAAATCCAATACATCCTCCAACTAATTTGGAACATTATAGACAACCTTGATTTCTACAAAATCAAGCATATTATAGTGAGGAAAATAAGATAGGTAACATGCTAGCTGATCTAGGAATTGATCAACCAAAATAATCAAAGGTATTCAATTTTGTAATGTTAATAAAAAATTAGGCTTTAAATTTATTTTTAAATTTTTAGAAGACTTAAAAGCTTCTCACTTCAACCCACTAAAAGACAACTTGTTAGGGTCACCTTATCTTATGACAGTTGGTAGATTTCAATTTTTGTATATTTTTCTCTCCTTTGTATTACCATCACCTACATTACATGAATGCCTATATACACATTAATTTAATGTAATAAATATCAAAGAACTACTAATCTTCTTACTATCCCCTTTGTTACTCAATATTTCCACTACAAGTACTCCTAGTATTTAAGCCTATGAAGTCGTCCATTTAATTACTTATCTACTCCAAGTTGATCAAATAAATTTTTCTATTTATGAATTCTTTTAAGGTTCAACAATTATTCCTACCTTTACCTTCGTTCTCCTCCTACTTTATTGGATTGACTATTAAGATGAGTATTCCCAAAGGAATAAAATGATTTTCATCTCTTCTAAAAAGTGGGAGTCATCTATTGTTGGTCCCTATGAATTTACCATGCTTTCCCATGTGTCTTTGATAGACTACTCATGGGTTGAAAGTTCCATTCATAAGGTGGTTGATGAAGAAATCCTTATGGTTGCTTCTATAGTGTTATTATACTCTAAATTGGTCCCTTATTTTCTCTCCAATGCCATGGATTTGATGTAGGATACAATTTTTAGAACTTCTTGAATTTAGATGCATCCAAGAATACCTTCTCTTGGTAAACTCTTTCCAATGTGCTATTGATATTATGATGTGTTCCAATGGGTTTATCTTTGACAGTGGAATTATTTCCTATCAACCAATTGGATGAAAATCATGATGTGGTGTGCATCTACTACATAAAGCAATCAAATATTTTAAGTAATAATAAACAAGATCTAATAAATGCTCTACAAAAACATATGACTTAGATGGAGGACTAGTTATTGAATATATCAAAGGTCTTCATTTCCTAAAAATTTCCATGACACCATGTCCCTAATCAATCTCCTCCCCATTCTTGTCCTACTGCTCTAACTCCTTTGAATATACTAATTTTTGTTGATGACTCAAGCTCTTTTCATTTGACATAAAGTCTATTAAACTTGTTTGGACCATTTCTTGTAGTCCTCAAGCAATCTTGTTACAAATTATTTTTTATATTTTCTTGCAAGGATGTTTGATTTCCTACATATACTCATACATTTGAATGTATGTCATTTTTTCATACTTTAATTAATAAACTTACAAGTGAGCTATCACCTTTTTATGGGAAAAAAAATAAATTCTACTTAAAAGTTAGATCAAATATCTTTCAATTATAAATCCCAATGAAATATATGTAAATATTATATTTTAAATAAATTTAATCAATTAGATACTCTAATTATAAAATAAATTTAATTAAAAAGGTACTTTCGACTATAAATACTAAGATATAAAATTATATTTAAATAATAAAATAATATTCAAAAAACATTTGTAAATTATAAATGCTACACACAAAATTCTAATAAAACATCAAATATTTAATAAATTTAATTAAAAAGCCACCAATCAATTACAAAGGATAGATCTTAAATACATTTAAATGAAAATACACTTCAACCTATAAATCCAAATTTAAATTAAATTTAACTAAAACATCATTTTCCACAAAAAAAACTTAGTCAATACTATCTTATGAAATTATAATGTGTTTTTTTTACTATCTAAATTTAAGATAAAATGAGAGGGACTCACTTTTCTTATATACATATAAAAAGCTATAAATTATAGTATAAAATTTGAGCTCTTTGATTATAAAAACTAGCTTATCTATCTTATAATAATCTATATAAATAACACCAAGAGATATCTTTTTTTTCTTGGCAGAATATCCAGGGGCTTGATTATGTTCTCATGTCTCATATTGCCCAAATTCTTCAGCTCGTTCATTAATTTTGTTTCTCTAAATTTTGGATAATTTATTTTACTATGGTTTGGCAATCACTTATTATAGTTCCGTAAAAGGACAAAAAGTATCCATTCAATGCAGAGAGTATGAAATTGCACAAATTTTCCAACAAAAATAATCATAACAAGAATACATGTTCATAATCAATCAAGTATTATCTATCCTTGTCTTCATGTTTTCACAAAACTTTATGTAGTCAGATGTGTAGTCCTCTGGGAAATTCTTGAATAAGTACTTGAAATGTGGTAGTGATCCATAAGGATCAGGATAAATAAAATATTTAAGTCAATTGGAGTTGGAGAAAAGACAGAGACAAGAACAAAATGACAGACAAAAAAATTGATGAAAGAGTAAGGACAATTTTATAGTTTCTAGGTTGTTCCACTACCTACATATTGGGAGTCTTCTTGACAGTCTTGGAAGGGGTTTTTGCCTTGGGCCTCCTTTGAGAGGGAGCCTTTTCTGAAACAATTTCGCTAACCTCCTTGCTTTCCACTATCATAATTTTCTCAACAAGCTTCTTCTCCATAGTGTTCTTTCTTGCTTTGGGCCCTAATTTTAGGATAACTACCTATATTAAGTTTGTTAGTGAAAAAGGTGGTGGATTTTGTGCATTTTGTTGTGTAACAAATGGTTGATGCTTTTGTTCTACAAATTCCTAGAACAATAATGATAGGAAATGAAGATAGGGTTTCACTCCATGTTTGAGAGGGGTAGATCCCTCTTATAATAAGATATTTTTTGATGTTTTCTACAGATGATAAATCATAAGAAATAATAATTTGAATTGTGATGTTAGTTTTCTTGATTTAGTTGGCATGGGATCAGTGATTGGTTAGTCAAAATAAAAAGCAACAGGTGATTAGAAAACAAAATTTTGTAGTAATAACATTATATTTATTATTAGAACTTATAAGTACTCTATTTTCGCTTCTATATGCAATTATTATTACAAAAATAACCTTGTTTGTAATAAGTTGCCAACTTTGGTCATTGATCTCCAACTGAATAGATACCTGCAAAATGACCACAAATGCGATGAGTTTAAGTACAAAGTGACAAGGCTTCTCTCCTTGACTTCAAGAACATTATTCATTGTACTCCCTTGAAGAATTCCAAGATTAGGGAATAACATAAAATATAAAGGATTCCTAGGTGGTCTTGCATGATTAAAAAATCTAGAGTCAAGCCTCTAAGCAACAATCAAGTATGAATAAAAGTAAGTGCAACGGTATTGGTTAAAATGTATGGTTTCTAGATACTTGTGTATTCAAGCATGTCATACAACATGGATTTTCTTAAAACCTGGAATAATTAAAAAATCCAGAGTCAAGCCTCTAAGCAACAATCAAGTATGAATAAAAGTAAGTGCAACGGTATTGATTAAAATGTATGGTTTTTGGATACTTATGTATTCAAGCATGTCATACAACATGGATTTTATTAAAACTTGGAATGAAGATGTAGAAGGTAAAATGGTCCTCATCATAGTTGAATCCTACCATATAATGGTCATGAATGTTATATCAGTATATTAAATCCTTGCAGAACTGATTGAAAGAGCTTACCAATGCATCAGACAACATGAATATCAAGCATGCAGTGCAAAGAGGAGAGAAAAGGACTACAAAGACAAAAACACAGCTACTTTCATTCCATAAAAGAGTGTTTAGTCATTATATCTTCCCATTCTAAATTTTCATTGACAAACAAAGAGAAGGTTTACTACAACTTTTCAACAGATTTCCAGTAGGTGTTGATTGTTGGAGGTTCCTTTGAAACTTATTGCAAGTTTCCATCAACATACCAGCATTATCTTCCAGCCTAAAACACCTATGACAGACTTTTGTTAGATTTTTTATCATTCAAATGATAGTAAGCATCATTTTTTTAGATCTCTATAGTTTTTAAGGTCTAATTTCTGCGAAAGGAGGACTATGTGATGGTTTTCAGCATTGGAACTATGTGTTCCATAATTCCTCATGCCTCAGGGTTTCACAACACTCAATTTGTAGATTTGTATAAGGTAGTTAAGGTTTGAAGGATTTCATTATGAAATATCACTTCTGAATCATGGAGTGTGCATCCAGATTGGTGTGCAAAGTCATCAGCTCTAATGCGAGTCCTCATTCTTTCCTTTCCCTTGGTGAACTCTATGTGACCTAAAACTTTCACCAATTTTTACTCCAATTACAAAATTAGAAAATAAGTCCAGTGCTGCTCTATGGAAGCTAAGAAGATATCTTACCAATATCCTCCAACTTATAGAGAAGCATTTGAAGACCTATTTAGAACAAAGAGTATTTGAAGACCAAAAGCATTTGAATGAAATTGTAACAAGAGGCCAATCCTAAATGTGAGGTTGAGTTGTAAGATAAGACAATATCACACAGAAAGAATTTATTCTCCTTATTCCCATGATTTTATTATTTGGATCTAGATGTTCCATTTGTGATACATTAAAAAATGCTTTCCTTAGAGTTGCATGTTTTGCAAGTTGTACTACATTGTTTGCAATGCCAGGTCCCAACCTACCTCCTATAGAAAGAGAAATATCATATTGGTTACAAATGTCAAGGATTTTATCCGAATGTTATATGGAAATTCTCTTAATGATATGTCAAACACCATTTTGTATGAATAAAAACTCCTTGAGATACAATTCCAACCATATGCTTAGAAATCAAAGGAATACAACAAAGTGGAACACCAATAGTTATTGTGATGTAGTCCACTCCTTGTTCAACTTGTATGATCAAAGTTTCTCTAAAAATCTCCTAGGTTAGCTTCTCACCAATTCTGTCAACCTTTTCAAGAGCTTTCAATATATCAATACCATGCCCACTAGCACAAAAGAAATAGGCAAAATTCACTCACAAGTTTCATGAATGTCAATTATGCAAAATATACTCATAGGTTTTATGAATGTGATGGCTAGTGTTCAATATTTCCATTCATATTTACTATTTAAAGAATTTCTCAAAACTATCATGGGTTCCAACTCTAGATGATTCTTGTTTGAAGGAATAATAGAATTACTACAAGCCACCTCAGAATGAACAATTTTAGTATCAACATTATTTCTTTAACAAAAAACAACGTCTCTTCAATTACTATACCTTGTTTTGCATAAAACATCTGTGTAAGAAACAATCATCATGAATTCCATTAACTCCAATCCATTTCTTTCTAATCTTAGGAAGACCAATCCAAAGATTTATATCTTGAGGACCACTTGTATCACATACATCAAAAAAGGCTCTCTTCTAGACAAGTGCATGCCATGAAATGGAATATGCATGACTAACAAACTTAGTTTATGAAAAGCTCTCTAAATTACCATGTGTTGCTGGGGAAACACTGCTCAATTGATAGAAGTGGCAAAAAATCTTGGGCCAATGAATCTAGTGTATGCCAACTACATTTGTCATTCCTTACTCCAATAGAAGAATCCATTGACAACGTAGCCCATAATGAACTATATTCCTGAATATAATTCATTCCATCAATTGACATGTTATAGAAATATTCAATGCCACTTCAACTACTATAATATGAAGAATAAATATCATTGTGCACAAGTGAAGCTGATGTTGCTTAAGAGGTGAATCTAACCATAACTTATGCAACACCCTTTATAATTTCATCGCCCTCATTTTGAAAAGTAGAATGTCCATATCACTCACTTTCTGATTGACTACTATGACTTCCTAATGCTGCTCACATGAAAGCAATGTTGGTAGAGGTGAAGGAATTAGATCGTACATCTACCATTTTCTTGTTAGTTTCTAAATCCTTTACAATAAATCGATTTTTTGAATATTGATGGTTTCTACCCTTCACGGAGTTATATGAGACCAATTTCTTTGAGAACAAATAGTTTAGATGCCCTTTTTGTGGGTGAATTTCTTTGTGGAATTCTATCAAGTAGTTGGCATACCCATGTTTGTGGGAAAATTTGTTTGAGGAATTATGTCAAATAGTTTGCATTCCTAGTCTATGACTCCAAATTTTGTATTTAAGTTTTTAAGGTATTTTCAATAGATTCATTTTGTTTAGATGAAGTAGCAATGGCATGATGTCATGTGACATTTCAAAGCCTTTGCATTTCAGGTTCCATCTCCAAAAAACCCGCATTTTGACCCTAAGAAACAATAATCACCAAGTGTAATCCATATTCTAGTTGTGTTTTTGAAGGTGCATAAGGAGAAAGTGTGAGAGCATATTTTTATTCTAAAGTGCATGAGCTTTCTAGTGTACTTTCAAGATCACAAGCCAAGGTAACATATAGGTTGTGAGCTACAGGAGGGAAGGAGGTGTTTGGTTTTGAATTTTGGGGTATACCAAGTTCCTATGGGATAGAGAATTGGTAGAAGGGGTGATGTATTGAAGTATTTATGAAGAGCCATGTAGAAGTTGTCGAGGGTTTTATCCAAGATTTACTTTCAGGGAAACAAAATTTGATGTTGGTGTACTTTTTCTAAATGATGTATATCCTTAATTTTGTAAATAACTCATAATTAGTACATACTTTGTAGAATAATCTATCTAAATTACGCTGAGAGATATCTTTACATGAAGCATATTGATTGTTGAGAGCATTGATATTATTAAAATGTAATATTATTTTATGTATGCATAATTATTTTAATTTAGCAACAATTTACTTGAATGAAAATTAATTATTAAATAAAAGTTTAGAATATGAATAGTGAAATAAGATAGAATGTATTGTTTGCAATTAAAGCATCACTCATCCATCTTGTCTATATTATTGTTTGAATACAACATTTGAAATATAATGAATTTGGAATTATTGAATTAAGGTTGAATGCATTTTATTTCTACAAATGTTGATTGTATTGGAAACATTAGTATATAATTTACATTAGTTAATTTCTAAGGCTTTAAGCCTATTTCTTTTTCTTTTATGTTTGAAATTTGTTTTCCTCTCTTCATTCTTTCATATCTGTCAAATGTGAAAGGAGGCATAATGCAGATGCCTTGTATAGACTTGAAACGAGAATTTCCCACAAATGTTAATCATGTTCTTTCTATTGGTCCTATATCGATTGTTGCTTTTTGAAGAGTTAGACCTTGTGCTTTGTGTATTGTTAGTTCCCAAGCTAATATTAAAGGTATTTGGATTGTGCTTCCTCATTGAATTGGTGTGACTGGTACAGTAAATGGGTCTTCAATATCGAAAGGTACCCCACAATAATTGTCAAATTTGACCAATACATATGTTGGTGGTTGTGGTGGTCCTGTTCTTGGTTTGTATAAAATCTTTTGAACCAATCTGAGAGCTCCATTTACAAGTCTTGCTTGTATGCACAGATTTGATGTTAACATAACTCTTGCATTTATACTCAATAGTAACTCAATATCTAATTCATCATCGAAATTATCTTCTACTAAACTGTTACCACCATTTTTGTTTGGAATGCTGCGTACAACTGGTTTTTCCAATGAGTATAATTTTATCCTGTTGTGGATGTGAACATTTTCATTTGTTGCAAAAAAATGAACATTGTTTTCAAAGTCCTCGTTGGTTGTTGTATCAAGTCTTGTATTAGATCTTGTCATTAGAATTTCCCAGTCTTTTAGAGTAGGGTTTGCATCTTTAATGCTTGCTAGCAGTTGAATAAATCTTTGATCACTGTTTAATCCATCTTGTCTGTAAATGTGATCTAAATTAATTACATTTGTGAATTGTTCCCACAGTATTCTAGCTTTCCTTTTTCTACTATATGCTGGTCTATCATTAATAGGTGGTAACTGTCCGAGGTCTCCAACCAAAATCAATGATATTCCTGAAAGCAATTTACAAATATTGTGTTGTTAATTATTTTTGATAAAAAATCAATTGTAGTACATGTAAAATTAATTTTGGTAAAAGGAATAATATATGTTGTTTTTTTTTTATTTAGATGCATAACTACAAAGTTTTGATATGAATTTTGTGGAAAAGCTTGATGGAGGTGACAATCTATGTTTTCAAGCAAATTTTCACCTAGAAAGCTCATTTCATCAATCAATATTTATCTGATATTTGCTAATTCCTATTGCAATTGTGTTAATCATGTTCCTTCAAGTTGTTTGAAGTATCTTATTGGAATTTTCAATTTCAAATGAATAGTTGATGCTCCAATATTGAATGTTGCTACTCCTGTTGGTGCGAGTAGAAGAAGGCGAGATTGATTTGGCATTGAAGCTTTCTGAAGTGCTTCTTGTATTGCACCTATAACATATGACTTTCCCATTCCTGTTGTTCCTTGAATAATCATAAACAGTGGTGATTTATTTTGATTAGCAGTGTAGTGCGAGAGGATAATATTAACTGCTTTATGTTGTTTATTGCTGAGATTTCCATAGGCAGTAGATTGTGATACATTATGATGAATTGTAGAGCTATTATTTTTCATTTTTCTAATGAAATTTATAGCTTCATATGTGTACTGATCATCTTTGAAATGTGTAGACCAATCCATTTGTTTGTCTAAATCTATTTTTCCCAACATATCTATCTCTGAAATGTGCATATTTTGACCATGTTGTAGCCTTGATATAATTTCCCATTCATGCTTTGTAGTAGTATGTTGGATAATATTACTATCTTCTGATTGTGAATCATTATTTTCTTCAATAATTTCTATAATTGTTCTTTGCTCGACATGCCATTGATTATAGTTGAAGTTTTCCCAATTTGATATTACTGAATCATTGTTATGACCAATATCTTTGTTGATGTCACAAAATGGTTTGTACAGTAGCAATTCTGAGAAGCAATAATCAAACCATTTGTTTGACTCTCTTGCTGGAATCGATATAAATTTAGGAAATACTCGTACAATAGCTAAGTTTTTCCTTGGAGTCCATTTGATTTCATTTTTGCACTTAGCATTATATATCCATGATTTTTTTGAATTAATTAATGATACTTCTTCCATGTGTTGAGGCCTTATTTTGTACACATCAATGTAAGATAGTTCTTGTTCTTCATTGTTATTATTTTCATGTAATAGCACACATTTGAAAACTTCTTTTGATACATTTAGGTTAATAAATCTTCTACTGCTTTCCACTAATGGTAGTTCTAATAACATATGGCTTGTTTCTTGTCCTCCAATGTCCCTTTCTATTATTGTTTCTATTAGAAGCTTCTTATAAGATTTTGCAGCAAGATCATCTGGATTTTCTACATTTGCAAGACATATTAACATTTTTTGGTATGTTTTTTATCTTCTCTCTGCTTTCGCTGCATACTTTGCAATGTATTTAACCACAACAAGTTTTGAAAGAACTGGTTTCCAGTCTATATTTGCTCTCCATAGTTGCAAAATGTATCAGTTGTGTGAGTTAAGTCTATCATCATTTTGAAGAGGCTCAAATTTTCTTTCACTAGTTTCTATATTTTTCGTATAATCTTGGTCCTTCTAAATTGAGTGGCCATGGAGTATTATATCTATAAGTCATATTAATACCATTTAATTAGTTTTTTTAAATTAATTAGAAAAAAACATATGGTAGAGTAATGTATATAATTTTTTTTGAGAAGAATTACCTACAAATCATTTTTCCCTTTTTTTCTCGTAGGCATGCAGCCTTTTTGCAAATTGTATGTCTTTGCACACTGTTTTCTGTCTCCTCATAATCCTTTTCTACATCTGTTTTTGCAAGTTGCCTTGTGTTTTTGAGACATGGATGAATAGTATTATCTTGGAATGCCTGTAATAGGAAGTTGATTTTTTTTTCTATTAGATGGTTTGAAGAAATGTATTTACATGTTTTTTTTATATAAAAAATGTACTTGTAATTTTTGTCTAGTTGTAGTATGTCGAGGATTCCATGCGTGAACAATGTTGTTGAAGTACATTTATGTTGCATTTCGTTTTTCATTGCTGGACCAATCAATAGCATCCATGTTTGGTGCTCCATGTATCCATAGAAATCCATGTATGTGTATTGATCCTCTATGTTGCCACTCATATCTAGACCAATAATCTTTAACATTAATTCCTTTATGAAGGATTTCTTTTCTGAAATGAGAGTGTCGTAAGTGCATATATTGTGCTACTATATGAGGGTTATCGACAATATTTTGTTTTCGCCAAACCTGTGCATGTCGCGGATCTACTGGCTGTGTTCCTGGCATTAGTGCATGTAAAATACAAGTTTGTTGCACTCAATGTATAGAATATTGTAGGTGTACCAATTTGATGTAGCATGTCTATCAATTCTACATGACATTATGTCCAATATGACCTAGTGAGAACAATGAAAATAAATAACAATATACAAGTTTGTTTCTTTTGTGTCCTGCATTTAATAGAAAAAGTTCACTTTCAAACTCTGTAAAGAGGCATGGAAAGAGTAAAAAACATAAGAGGAAAAATATGAAGTAGTGAGTTTCAAAACCTTTGAACTTTTTAGAAATTTTCACTAGATAAGAGTATGATAAATACATGTAAGCTATATGATTGACAATAGATGATTAAAAATATTCACCATTTGTATCCTAAATTATCAAATGCAAAGTGGAAGCATTAATAAGTATCAAAGTTTCATAAATTCCCAAATATAAAAGAGAGAAGACATAATTGATAACTTTGACCTTAATGGAAATTTTTCCCATGTGTAGCTATAGACATGTGAAGAGAAATGTTTCTTGTAGGAGCATCAAACATTGACAAGGTAATCCAATTTCACTTTGTAGACTATTACCTGTGGGAGCATAAAATAGTTTATAATGCATTCATAACCCACTTGCACATTAAGGAGGAAAGAAAACCTATAATATAGATGGAATTCAATGGATTTGCAAAACATAACCTACAATATAGATGGAATATGGGGATAGTGAATGAAACAATTCCAAATCATTGTCATGAAGCTTTAGGAACATTACTTAGAGGAATACCTATCTAACATTCATTTATCATTGGTCCTTGTTATACATGTTCATCCTTACATTCACAGTATGATGCTGTCATACAATTAGATAGTTCAAGCTATCATGCTTCTCTATCAAGACAATATTCTCATCCAATCTTTTGTATTCAAAAACCTTCATATAAAACCCTTCTAGTTTTACTGATAGTAGAAACCCTCATAAAGCAAGCTAGATTCTGTTCTAAAACTTTTAGATAGCCTTTCTATTTTTTCTGACATTTGCAAACTCCATCCAACACTCTAAATTTATCAAGAAACTAATTGGACCTTTGCTTCCTCCAAAGTATGCAACAATCCTTGTTTCTCATTTTTATAAATCCTCTACTATTTGGCTCCTTATCAATTTAGAGCCTAAAGTATAGATTATCAATCTCTGAATGATATATTTGCTTAGTTGATTGACCATTTATGGTGAAACTAAGGTTGTCTAACTGGGAAAATGCTAGTATTCCTGGATGGGGATTTAATAAGTGCTAAATGCAACCATCCTAGGAGACAGTTTCATTATTCATATAGGATCACTTTTTTGGGAAGATTTGCTACCGAGGAAGACTTCAAGCTCTAGAAAAGTCTGAAATCTTAATATCTACCTTATGATGTTATGTGCAAATAAAGACTTCATTATCAACTTTATATCAATGCAACAATTGTTATTGTTCACTTGTAACACATGACCATGTTCAGAGTCAAGGGTTGTCAGAAAGTTGTTGTAACACGTGACCTGATGTATGAAATTTCTCAAGCAATTAGATTAATTGAAGCAGAAATGGGGTTTTCATGGTATAATATGCCAAGCCCAGATAACACATATAAACGTATTTCCTTGCACTCAGATTTAATAAGCATGCACTGTTTGTAAACGCAACAGAGAATAACAATGAGAGCAGATTGTTTAGCACATGGTACTGAAGAGATAAATTGTTTTGTTCTCAAATATAGTAACTAACCACAGTGTGGGAAAACATTCATATCATATGATACACATAGATTTGAAAATGTATCCACTGCTCTTGAACGAACATATAGATTTCACAATAAAATGTTAAATACAATCACAGAATCTTACTCGCAGTTTTAGAATGCGTATTCAAAAATTTGATGTTCACGGTATGAAGATTCAGCGGAAGCGTACATTCCGTGTAACATTCTATAATGCATCCAAATTCGGATTTGGAATTAGATGGAAGATTAGACACTCGAACTTGCCCAAGTAGTTGTGATGAAGGCGCTTAGGAAATACCAGACAATGGAGGACGAGTGCCTGGATGTGCTTGATCTCTCAATGGCGCGATTCTTTGCAATTCTTATTATTTAGTACTTAGAGAAAGAACTAAACTCACAATTTTTTGCAATTCTTTGCATGTACAACAGCAGTTTCCCACAATTCTTTGCATGTACAGTTTTGCACGCACAACAGTTGATTTGTTTTGCATGTATACAAACATCCTATATTCCCGTTCAGAAGTGCATGCATCACACATAGTTTCCTATATTCTTGTTGGAGCACCCTTTCCATATCGAACAATCTTGATTTCTTCTTAATCCTAGATTTACTATGCAGTCTTTCTGTACACGCATTCACCTAGTTTTACTCTGCAATATTTCACATCCTGCACACAAGTTTTTGTTTTTTTTTTCCATATTAATTATCAATGGTTGTGAATTTCATTTCATCCTAGATTTACTCCAAAGTGGTAAACAGTAATTTTTTTTTTTTTCCGATGGACGTTTTTATGTATATGGAAATTCACGACAAATTGGCATTGTAGTGGAACGCCTCTCAGCATAATAAAATAAAATTTTATTTATAAATTATTTTTTTATTTTTTTGTACTGGTACTATTCATTATAGTGGGGTCCGGTCTGGTGGATAGCCGACATGTTACGTATAGAATCTAGCGCGGGGCCCAATTGCTTCCCGACCTATCAGTTACCCCGGATGTATTTTGGTTGGATCGACTGGTTGAACGAACAATCCAATTAATATACCCAAGGCCCATCTCGGCTATCCTCCCACCCCAAGGCCTATTCTTATATCCAATTAATCTAATTTTATTTATAAATTATTTTAAAAAAAATAAAAAAAATAACTCTAATTATTAAAGATCCAATCTTTAATATAATTAAAAGCATACCTCCAATTATAAAGACTAGATATAAAATTATATTTAAATGTCTTAAATATATTTAACTAAAAAATATTGTCAATTATAAAAGTCACATACAATTTTTTTCTCAAATATAAAAACTCTAGATTTTTGATACATTTAAATAAAATATTCTCCTAATCATAAAGGTTGATAAAGAATAAGAGGTGTTGAAGATTTTGTAAATCTGGCAGCAAGCTAAGTGAGTTTAATCTTGGAAAAAAAAATCATGATTAAGCATATTTAGATTGGAGTACAAATAAATTGGGTGACCTCCCAAAAAATCTTATGCTTCACACACATGAACATCAATTAGATACAAATAATATTTAATATATCATTCATGTTCATGAGAGAGATGAATTTGTAAAAGCCAGCATTCATGAAGATATATTAATAAGTTTGACTAAAAACCTCTAACATCATAATTTAACTTACTGAAAAAAAAAATACCACATATGAAAAAGTTATAAAATATTAAACAAATTTAGTTAAAAAAACCCTTCATCTATAAAAAAACCAGATCTTATTAATATGAAATGGGCAAACACCCTTTAATTATAAAGTTCACAGAACACAGTTTGTTTATTCGTACCAGCACTCATCTTTGGATAGGCATGGCGGTAATTTGGGTAAAGCATAGATTATGAGCAGAAAAGGTATACACTATTCCACCCAAAAGGAGTGCAGCTGTATCCATTCTCATTAAGGACAGTGTGTGGTTTGCTGTCACAGGCAGCAGTATTATAAAGATATACACCATGTCCTTGGTAATAAACAATATATCCTCCATGGTAATCACTGGGTATAGAAAAACACCCACACCCTTGGGCAACCATAACAGGACCGTCGGGACATCCAGGTTGTGGATACATTGTAAAAGAACTTCCTGCATAAGCCTCTTCAAGCAACAGACAGACCAACACTATTCCAATGTATTTGGCAACGTTATTTTTCTTCATAGCTTCACAATGCAATGGAGTTGTACAGAAGAAATGCTTACATGTACTGTTGGAGGAGGAGGAGTTTGTATTTATAGAGAAAAGGCGGGCATGTCTAGGCACAAAACTGTCTCAATAGCAGGACTAAAAGACAATAATATGTTCTTCTGTATAATAAAATAATGTAAAATATTGATATTCGCTACAGATAATATGCCAAGATTTTAAATTTAAAATCATTAATTAAGAGGACTATAATGGTCTAAATTGTTTAAAATTATATAAGTGATTAAATAGTCTATCAATAAATTTAAAAAGGGAAAAAACTTCTACATGGGTAATATAGGTTAATTCAGTAAGATGCATACATAGAAACACAATTAATTTAGAGATTAATAAATAATAGTTAGAGTTGGACACATCTTTGACAATTTTTTTTATAAATATAAAGTAAATAAGAGGATCGGCTACTTAACTTTATGGCTAAAGAATAAGTGTCTAATCAATAAGGCTTTGGAATATGTATAGATTGAAATCAAAATATTTTTCTCTATTATAGTCTACGTCAAGTTTGATAGTATAGGTCTCTAGTTCACATTTGTAAAATCAATCTATAATTACAAACTAGATCTTTGATAATCTCTAAATTCTACCCTCTACATAATTTGAAAGAAAATTACATGATTTCTCACAAGAAAGTGGTGTTAGCAGATTTCTTGGCTTGTACTTGACAAGGTCCGACTATATCCTAACATTTCAAATATGTAAGGATAGAAAATCATTTACTTTGATTAAATGATAAAAAAACAAATTAATACATAGAGGTTAGATTTGTTTCTCCTCTTAAGCACCATATCCATTTTTTCTCTATTGATTTTTCTCTTCTAGATGCTCCTAAAATAAGAGATCTTCAAATGTGTGGATGGTGATAATAAATGTAAATGATTTTTTTTTTTAGACTATTACATGACAATAAATCACACAAACATGTACATAGTAAACTGTGGGAAAGAAAGACAAAGTGGGTTAGTCATCTAAATTGGAATTCAAGATCAAGTTCACACTCAATAGGTTGACAATTTGACAATATAGTTAACCTAAGATCAAAGATAACAAAAAGGATCATGAAAAATAAAGACTATTCAAGGATTAAACTATGGATCATCATGGATAATAGGTAGATAACATAAATAGATGAGAACATGTGAACATGAAATTGAGATACACCAATGTGAATAGCATTGTGTGTAGATGAGGATCTAATAAGGGATAGGTAAAAAAAGTGTGAATTTTCACAAAATATATAATTTTTCTTCATGTATAAGTATCACGATATTACCTCAAAATAGTCGTAAAGCTAAATGAAAAAAAAGATGCATTTTTCATCACTAAAAAAATGAGAAAAGACAACATTGATCATCATAAAAATGTGAAAACACATCATAATATACTTTTTCTAAATTATATTTTTTCCTGCTTTGAGATGCATGAAAATCCTAAATTAATCATGCTTCTCTAAGTTTGTAGGACTCAAAAAAAAAGCATGTACAATAATGTAACATCCTAATACATATACCTCAGTATACCATTTTTTAATCGTTATTAAGTGTTTCATCCATCACCATGCTCAAGAACCTATCTAGATGGATAGGCATATGTCCATATGGGTCATGCATCCAACTCCATGGGTTATACATATTTCCATACAATATAGGTGTTGATCTATCCATTTGAGATATGCATCTATCATAAAGGATATGCATATACTCTAGCCTAAGTCTTAAAATCATCACCTGATCATCTCAATCTTGAGCTTTATCTTATCTATACTTTCTAAATTGGATCCTTATACCACCATTTTTTTATCAAATTAGGAAGGTCAACACTTCAAATCTACATTATTTTAAACTTAAAGGGAGATTTAGCTAGTACCCTATCCTTAACTATTGATAGAGATACTAGAAAATTATTTGACCCAGATATAAAGAGAATGGAGGATTTCATAAGAGTGGATGAGTTTAGCCAACTACCAGAATGGAGGGATTGATCTAGTTTAGAAATACTAGTAAATTGTTCATGTCTATTTTTCAATTGAATTTTTCATCTTTTGAGATGAAATCAATTAGAGCTATCTTAGAAACAAAGTGTTGTAAAAGGGTTTGAACTTGTAATGGAGTCGAGGAGCCATCATTATTTTCTCCATAGGAGATGATAGCATTGAATTCGACACACAAAATAAATCTCTTTTTATGTAGATTCAAAATAAAATGCTTTATTTCTTCTCATACCTTAGATTTCTCATTAATTATTATGGGACCATACACATTGATGAGAAAAAATACTAAATTGTTTGAAAGGGAACTAACTTGAAGTGACATCTAGAATTGAGATGGGTCATCTTAACATTTAGATCATAAAATTGCCACATCATCCAATGCCCCTAGCAAAGCCAATAGTAGTTTTGAAAAGACCATCCCAACCAAAGCAATTTTTTATAATTCTTTTAGCATCTACTAATAGGAGTTATCTCCTAAATAAATATCTTCTCTTCCTACACTCAATCAATTTGACACTTGACCATGCATTTATGGTTTGAATTATGAAATCCCCTAACATTTTATAATATTATCTTCATTTCTTGTTAAGGGAGGAATTTCCTCCCTTGGATATCAACAAATAATTGTTAATTAAACATTGTCATTTGGCTATGGAAAATTCTTTTTATTTCTTTTGACGCTTCTTTTTGAAGCCAAATTTGGCTTAGGATAATTGTGAGGTTGATTGATTAATCATTTCAATATCAACTAAGACACTATCATCTTCATAATTATTTTCATAATTTTATCAATCATCATCAATGATTGATTAGATTTGAACAAAAGATACAATGACCTTTCCATTGGTTTGATGGATAGTGTCATTTTTAATGGATGATCTCTATGATAGAGCCAAATCTTCATCAAGAGTAGAATGCTTTGAAGGATCATTGAATTTTCCTTGAGCCACCTAGTTTTTCACTTGATTTAGGGATCTTAGTGTAATAATTTTTCATATTATCCCAATGTCTATAGTTTAGGTAGAAGTATTTTTTTTCCTCAACTTTGATTTGTTGCATCTAGTGTAGATCAACTACCCATAGGGTTATGGTATTGAGAATCGGGTGGATAGATAAAATTTGATATGGTGCACATATTTGAGAATTTCCATTTAGGATCTTCATGTCGATTTACTTTTTTGAGTGGCAATTATAGAGGAAAATTGTAGATTCTTATCCAACACATATTTTTAATAGAAAACAAGAGGGTAAGTGCACCAAGATGGTTCCCAAAAAAGGGGCTTAAGTGGCCACTTTTTTTCTGAAATCAGGAAATACTGACCTTGGACGTGAAATTGAGGATAGCTACTCTCAAAAAATTTAGATGGAACAAAAATAAGGACTGTAGTGCTCCAAGTCTACTTTTTAAACTACTAATTTATTTTGAAAATGGTTGAGATTAAGGGGTTCAAAAGAGGGATGCACACAAATTGCTGTTGTTTTTGTCAGAAAAACATAACATAGCAACTCTTGTGTGAACCGAGCACGGTGAACTTTTTTGTAGTATTTTTAAAATCGCTCTGGTCAGAAGTTAGATAATAGTATGTAGTAGGGACTGGATTTTTTCTGATAATTTTTTAATGAATATTTGATTTTTTATTAATTTTCTAAGTGGGCACTTCCTAAAAAACAGAATTTTGGCCGTGCTCCCCCTAAATTTTTTTGAAACTAATAGATTTTTTTTTTAATTTTTTTTTTAAATTGTAGAATGGAGTCTAGTTTCTAAAAATGTAATTTATTTCAAATTTTGATGAACGGTTAATTTATAGCCAAAAAAATACCGAACACTGCTTTTTGAAGAAAAATGGACATACAAACAAAAGAAATTATGGATGAAAGGCTTAACGTTGTTAGAAAGTGAAAAAAATTACATCGTTGGAAAGCTAATAAAGAACTTAACATTACCCATGTGTTTGATTTTCTTGATATTGAACCAGATGCAATCTTGATGGTGAGCAGGAACCTGATTATGTGAAATTTTGTTGAATTTGGCAAAAACACGTCTCTGGTCTTTGGGAATTCCCTCCAAGCCTTTGGGTTGGTATTCCAAGGAAAATACCAAAGCTAAGGCTCGGGGATTCCCAATGCAAAATATAACGCGAGCGTGTTATAATGCATTCGCATTATTTTTCTTTTGACATTTTCCCTCTTCAAGGAGCATTACTAGCAACAAATAATGTGCTCACGTTATGTCTTCCTTTAGTTAAATGCAACTTTATTGAATGTTTGTTGATATGTTTGTATGTTTGTATGTATATGTATACTGGTGTGTCATGTATGTATGCTTATGGGTGAGAGGGTGGGAGTTACAGAGGGTTTAGGGTGGTAGAGCATGGGAGAGAGTGGCAGAGTGGGAGATAGGGAGGGAGAGTGTGGG